>CM074447.1:11059860-11659860 GCA_037101425.1 Elopichthys bambusa | reverse complement strand
TCATGTCTTCTATGCACAGCATAAGATTAAAGTTAGTTATTGTATTTATTTCAATGCAACAGCATATGTGAATTGTTTTCTCTTCAGTGCACAAAGGAAAGAGTTAGTTTCTGTATGCAACGCAGTCCATCAAGCACCTGTCGTGGTATCTCTTCCACTGCAAAACGAAAAATTTACTGGAATGCAATGCAATGCAATGCACATGTTATGTAGAAAATTCATGATCAAGGACTAATTTGCCAGAAACAGGTTCAATTGCTCTAATATAAACTTCTGTTTGGGTGAAGTAACATCAGAAGGAGTCAATGATAAGGTATATAAAAAGTTCAAGTTTGAGTACTCTATGGCCAGAAATATGCCCATTAGGTCAATAATGCAATATGCTATAGCTGACTTTTCTTCAGAAGTAATATCAGAAGGAGTCAATGTTAATGTATAAAAAGTTCAAGATCGAGTTTTATATGGCCAGAAATATGTCCATTAGTTTTCGGATACAATTAAAGGATATATTTGAATTGTTATTTAAACGTTAGTTCTTGTATACAATGAAGGGAAACAGTGCAACTTACATGCTGCAATGCAAAAGCACATATATTAATTTCTTTTATGCACAGTGAAATAAGTTAACTATTGTACGCTATGCAATGCAACAGTAAGTTTTTGTATTTATTGCAATGCAAAAGCATATGCGATTTGTTTTCTCTTGAATGCACTAGTGAAAGATTTAGTTCTTGTATACAATGAAAGGAAACATATGTTGCAATGCAAAATAATATGCGATTTGTTTTCAATGCACAAAGGAAAGAGTTATTTTTTGTATGCAGTGCAATGCAGCAAGCATAATGTATAATGATAATGTATAAAAAGTTCAATATCGAGTGCTATATGGCCAGAAATATGTTCTTTAGCTCAAATATGCAATACCGTATGGCTGACGTATCATCAGAAGAAGTCAATTGAGTATGTATACACAATTCAGGATCGAGGACAATTTTTTTTTTTTTTTTTAAGTAGGTCTAAAATGGACTTCTCTGTATAGCTGAAATAAAATCAGGAGTCAATGAGTATCTATAGAAAGTTCAAGATCAAGCGCTCTTAGGCCATAAATATGTTTTTAAGGTCAAGTATGCACTACTGTCTCTCTGATGTAACACCAGAAAGAGTCGATAAGTCTGTATGGAATTTTCATAATCACCAGAAATATAACCTTTAGGTCAAATATGCAATACTCTATGGCTGAACTAAAATCAGTGTGAGGCACGTATATGAAGGTAATGATCGACGACTCTTGAGACCGAAAAAGTCTAATTTGAAACTGAGGAGTCAATTACAATGTACAGAAAGTTCAAGATCAAGGACTAATTTGCCATAAATATGTTCAATATGCTAATATGGACTTCTTTATGGGTGATGTAACATCAAAAAGAGTCAATAGTAATGTATGAAGTTCAAGATTAAGTACTCTTTGGCCAAAAACTGACCTTTAGGTCAAATATGCATTATTCTATGGCTGACTTTTCATCAGAAGGAGTCAGTGAGTATGTATCAAAGTTCATGATCGAGGACTAATTTGTCAGAAGTCAAATGCAATACTCTGTGGCTGAAGTAACATCAAAATGAGGCTTGTGTATAACGTTCATGATCGAGGACACTTGGGACTGAAAAACTTAAATCAAGTCTAAAATGGACTCCTGTAAAGCTTGGAAGAAATCCCAAAAAAAACAGAAGAAGTCTGACTATGAAGAGAAAGTTCAAGATTGAGGACTAATATGTTCAGTATGCATAATATGGACTTCTGAATGGGTGAAGTAACATCAGGAGTCAATAGTAATGTATGAAAAGTTCAAGTTTGAGTCCTCTTTGGCCAGAAATATGATCTTTAGGTCAAATTTGCAATATACTAGGGCAAAATATCTTTTGCATTTTGACCTAATGGGCATATTTTTGGCAAATTAGTCCTCGATCATGCAATTACTCTACATACTCATTGACGCCATCTGATGTTAGATCATCTAGACAGTAGTCCATATTAAACTTACTGAACTTATTTCTGGCAAAAGAGTACTCGATCTTGAACTTTTTATACATTACTATTCACTCCTTCTGATGATACGTCAGCCACAGTATATTGCTGATTTGACGTTATGGACATATTTCTGACAAATTAATCTTCAGTCATGAGCTGTCTATACATCCCCATTGACTCCATCTGATGTTAGATCAGCCAGACAATAGTCCACATTTGACCGACAGAACATATTTCTGACCAAACAGAATTTGATATTGAACTTTTTATACATATTCATTGACGCCTTCTGATGTCACATCAGCCATACTGTTGTCCATATTTGACCTAATGAACATATTTATGTCCCAAAAGTACTTGATCTTGAACTTTCAATACATACTCATTGGTTCACTTTGATCTTCCTTTAGCCATATATGAGCCTATTTTGACCAACTGAACAAATTTCTGGCAAATTAGTCCTCGATCATGAACTTCATATATATATATATATACTTATTGACTCCATCTGATGCTAGATAAGCCAAAGAGTTAGTCCATATTTCAACGACTGGACATATTTCTGGCTAATTTTTCAGAAATATGTTCAGAAAATCAAACATGGGCTCATATATGGCTGAAGTAACAGCATAGTGAGGCAATGAATATGTATAGAAAGTTCAAGATCGAGTACTCTTGGGCCAGAAATGTGTTCAGTAGGTCATACATGGGCTCATGTATTGCTGAAGTAACATCAGAGTGAGTCAATGAGTATGCATAGAAAGTTCATGATTGAGGACTAATTTGCCAGAAATATGTTCAGTAGATCTAGTTCTGACTTCTGTATAGGTGAAGTAACGTCAGAACGACTGACTAGAAATGTGCAAAAAGTTCAGATTTGAGTATTGTTCGACCAGAAATATGTTCATTATTTTAATTTTAGACTACTGTCTGTCAGTTGTAACATCAGAAGGACTCGATGAGTCTGTATGGAAAGGTCATGATCGAGGACCCTGGTCAGCAATATGTTCTGTTGGTCAAAAATGTGGCCAAACAGTGACCTTTAGGTCAAATATGCATTATTCTATGGCTGACGTATCATCAGAAGGAGTCAGTGAGTATGTATCAAAGTTCATGATCGAGGACTAATTTGTCAGAAGTATGTCCATTAGGTCAAATGCAATACTCTATGGCTGAAGTAACATCAAAATGAGGATTGTATATAAAGTTCATGATCGAGGACTCTTGGGACTGAAAAACTTTAATCAAGTCTAAAACGGACTCCTGTAAAGCTTGGAAGAAAACCAAAAAAAAAAAAAAACAGAAGAAGTCAATGACTATGAAGAGAAAGTTCAAGATTGAGGACTAATATGATCAGTATGCATAATATGGACTTATGTATGGGTGAAGTAACATCAGGAGTCAATAGTAATGTATGAAAAGTTCAAGTTTGAGTCCTCTTTGACCAGAAATATGATCTTTAGGTCAAATTTGCAATATTCTAGGGCATTTTGCATTTTGACCTAATGGGCATATTTCTGGCAAATTAGTCCTCGATCATGCAATTGCTCTACATACTCATTGACGCCTCCTGATGTTAGATCATCCAGACAGTAGTCCATATTAAACTTACTGAACTTATGTCTGGCGAAAGAGTACTCGATCTTGAACTTTTTATACATTACTATTGACTCCTTCTGATGATACGTCAGCCACAGTATATTGCTGATTTGACGTTATGGACATATTTCTGACAAATTAATCTTCAGTCATGCGCTGTCTATACATCCCCATTGACTCCATCTGATGTTAGATCAGCCAGACAATAGTCCACATTTGACCGACAGAACATATTTCTGACCAAACAGAATTTGATATTGAACTTTTTATACATATTCATTGACGCCTTCTGATGTCACATCAGCCATACTGTTGTCCATATTTGACCTAATGAACATATTTATGTCCCAAAAGTACTTGATCTTGAACTTTCAATACATACTCATTGGTTAACTTTGATCTTCCTTTTGCCATATATGAACCCATTTTGACCAACTGGACAAATTTCTGGCAAATTAGTCCTCGATCATGAACTTCATATATATATATATATATATATATATATATATATATATATATATATATATATATATATATACTTATTGACTCCATCTGATGCTAGATAAGCCAAAGAGTTAGTCCATATTTCAACGACTGGACATATTTCTGGCTAATTTTTCAGAAATATGTTCAGAAAATCAAACATGGGCTCATGTATGGCTGAAGTAACACCATAGTGAGGCAATGAATATGTATAGAAAGTTCAAGATCGAGTACTCTTGGGCCAGAAATGTGTTCAGTAGGTCATACATGAGCTCATGTATTGCTGAAGTAACATCAGAGTGAGTCAATGAGTATGCATAGAAAGTTCATGATTGAGGACTAATTTGCCAGAAATATGTTCAGTAGGTCTAATTCTGACTTCTGTATAGGTGAAGTAACGTCAGAACGAGTGACTAGAAATGTGCAAAAAGTTAACTAATTTGCCAGAAATTTGTTTAGTAGATCAAAAGGGTTCATATATTGCTCAAGTAAGATCAGAGTGAATCAAGGTCAAGATCAAGTACTTCTTGGCCAGAAATATGTTCATTGGGTCAAATATGCAATACTCTACAGCTGATGTTTCATCAGAAGGAGTCAATGAGTCAGTATAGTAAGTTCTTGAACAAGGACTATTTTGCCCGAAATATGTTCAGTTGGTCTAATATGAATTTCTGTATGGGTGAAGTAACATCAGATGGAGTCAATGATAATGTATAAAAAGTTCAAGATTGAGTACTTTTGGGCCAGAAACATGTCTATTAGGTCAAATATGCAATATTCTATGACTGACGTATAATCAAGTGTCAAGGAGTATGTATAGAAAGTTCATGATAGAGGACTAATTTGCCAGAAATATTTCCTTTAGGTCAAATATTCAATACTCTGTGGCTGAAGTAACATCAGAGTGAGTCATGTATATAAAGTTCAGGATCAAAGATTCTTGGGACAGAAAACAAATTAATCAGGTCTAATATGGACTTCTGAATGGCTGAAAAAAGTCAGTGAGTGTATATAAAAAATTCAATGTCAAATACTCTTTGGCCATGAATATGATCAGTATGTCAAATATGTACTACTCTCTGGCTTATCTAACATCAGATGGAGTCAATAAGTATGTATAAAACGTTCAAGATCGAGTACTCTTTGGCCAGGAATATGTCCTTCAGGTCATATGCAATACTGTGGCTGATGTATCATCAGAAAGAGTCAATGAGTATCTATAAAAAGTTTATGAGCGAGGACTAATTTGCCAGAGATATGTTCTGTAGGTCAAACATGGGCTCATCTATGGCTGAAGTAACATCAGAGTCAGGCAAAGAGTATGTATACAAAATCCATGATCAAGGACAAAAACATGTTTAAGTAGGTCAAAAATTGACTTCTGTATGGCTAAAAATAAAATCAGGAGTCAATGAGTATCTATAGAAAGTTCAAGATCAAGCAATCTTTGGCCAGAAATATGTTCCTTAGGTCTAATAAGGACCACTGTCTGTCTCATATAACACTATAAGTGTTATACGAGTCTATATAGAAATTTTATCATCAAGGTCTATTTTGCCAGAAATTTGTTCAGTAGGTCAACATGAACTTTCAATACATACCCATTGATTCACTCCTATCTTACTTCAGCCATATATGAATGGTCCAAGATTGAATACTTTTGGGCCAGAAATATGTCCATTAGGTCAAATATGGACTGCAGTATAGCTGATGTGACATCAGAAGACGTCTGTAAGTATATATAAAAAGTTCAAGATCGAGTACTCTTTGGCCAGAAATATGTCCATTAGTTCAAATATGCAATATTCTATGGCTGACATTTCATCAGAAGGAGTCAATAAGTCAGTGTAGAAAGTTCTTGATCGAGGACTAATTTGCCAGAAAATTATTCAGTAGGTAAAAATGGGTTCATATATGGCTCAAGTAAAATCAGAGTGAATCATTGACAGAAACACTTTAATCAAGTCTAATATGGACTTCTGTATCGCTAAAAAAATCAGAATGAGTCAATGAGTATGTATTGAAAGTTCAAGATCGAGTACTATTTTTCCAGAAATATGTTCATTAGGTCAACTATGTAATATTCTAGTGCTGACGTTTCATCAGGAGTCAATGTGTTTATATAAAAAGTTCATCATCGAGGACTAATTTGCCAGAAATGTATTCATTAGGTCAAAATAGGTTCATATATGGCTGAAGTAAGATCAGAGTGAAACAATGAGTATGTATTGAAAGTTCAATTTCAAGTATTTTTGGGCCAGAAATATGTTAGGTCAAATATGCAATATGCTATGACTGACGTATAATCAAGAGTCAATGAGTCACTATAGAAAGTTCATAATCGAGGACTAATTTGCCAGAAATGTATTCATTAGGTCAAAATAGGTTCATATATGGCTGAAGTAAGATCAGAGTGAAACAATGAGTATGTATTGAAAGTTCAATTTCAAGTATTTTTGGGCCAGAAATATGTTAGGTCAAATATGCAATATGCTATGACTGACGTATAATCAAGAGTCAATGAGTCACTATAGAAAGTTCATAATCGAGGACTAATTTGCCAGAAACATGTTCAGTTGTTCAAATATGAACTTCGGTATGGGTAAAAGTAACATCAGAAGGAGTCAATGATAATCTATAAAAAGTTCAAGATCGAGTGCTTTTGTGACAGAAATATTTTCATTAGGTCAAATATGGACTACAGTCTGGCTTATGTGACATCAGAAGCTGTCAGTAAGTATATATAAAAAGTTCAAGATCGAGTACTCTTTGGCAAGAAATATGTCCATTAGGTCAAATGTGCAATAATGCTATAGCTGACTTTTCATCAGAAGTAACATCAGAAGTCAATGATACTGTACAAAAAGTTCAAGATCGAGTGCTATTTGGCCAGAAATATTTCCATTAGGTCAAATATGCAATACTCTATGGCTGAAGTAACATCAGAGTGAAGCATGTAAGTAA
Organism: Elopichthys bambusa; assembly: GCA_037101425.1. Taxonomy (NCBI): domain Eukaryota; kingdom Metazoa; phylum Chordata; class Actinopteri; order Cypriniformes; family Xenocyprididae; genus Elopichthys; species Elopichthys bambusa. The sequence continues at coordinate 11,652,788 of CM074447.1, read as the reverse complement.
AGTTCATGATCAAGGATTTTTGGGACAGAAACAATTTAATCAAGTCCCATGTGGACTTGAGTATCACTGAAACAATCAGAATGAGTAAATGAGTATGTATTGAAAGTTCAAGATTGAGTACTAATTTGCCAGAAATATGTTCATTAGGTCAAATATGCAATACTATACTTACTGCTGATGTTTCATCAAGAGTCAATGTGTTTATATAAAAAGTTCATCATCGAGAACTAATTTGCCAGAAATGTGTTTAGTAGGTCAAAAAGGGTTCATATATTGCTCAAGTAAGATCAGATTGAATCAAAGAGTATGTATTAAAAGTTCAAGATCAAGTACTTCTTGGCCAGAAATATGTCCATTAGGTCAAATATGCAATATTCTGTGACTGACGTATAATCAAGAGTCAATGAGTCAATATAGAAAGTTCATAATCGAGGACTAATTTGCCAGAAACATGTTCAGTTCGTCTAATATGAACTTCAATATGGGTGAAGTACAATCAGAAGGAGTATGTATTGAAAGTTCAAGATTGAGTACTAATTTGCCAGAAATGTTCATTATGTCAAATACGCAATACTCTACTGCTGACGTTTCATCAGGAGTCAATGTGTTTATATAAAAAGTTCATCATCGAGGACTAATTTGCCAGAAATTTATTCAGTAGGTCAAAATGGGTTCATATATGGCTGAAGTAAGATCAGAGTGAAACAATGAGTATGTATTGAAAGTTCAATTTCAAGTACTTTTGGGCCAGAAATATGTTAGGTCAAATATGCAATATGCTATGACTGACGTATAATCAAGAGTCAGTGAGTATAGAAAGTTCATAATCGAGGACTAATTTCCCAGAAACATGTTCAGTTGTTCAAATATGAACATTGGTATGGGTGAAGTAACATCAGAAGGAGCCAATGATAATCTATAAAAAGTTCAAGATCGAGTGCTTTTGGGACAGGAAACTTTTTAATCAAGTCTAATATGGACTTCTGTATCATTGAAAAAAATCAGAATGAGTCAATGAGTATGTATTGAGAGGTCAAGATCGAGTACCAATTTTCCAGAAATATGTTCATTAGGTCAAATACGCAATATGCTATAGCTGACTTTTCATCAGAAGTAACATCAGAAGAAGTCAATGATAATGTACAAAAAGTTCAAGATCGAGTACTCTTTGGCAAGAAAAATGTCCATTAGGTCAAATATGCAACATTCTATGATTTTTGGGACAGGAACAATTTTTTGACTACATTGACTACAGTATGGCTTACGTGACATCAGAAGGAGTCAGTTAGTATATATAAAAAGTTCAAGATCGACTACTCTTTGGCAGGAAATATGTCCATTAGGTCAAATACACAATATGCTATAGCTGACTTTTCATCAGAAGTAACATCAGAAGTCAATAATAATGTACAAAAAGTTCAAGATCGAGTGCTATTTGGCCAGAAATATTTCTCTCTTCAATGCATAACGGATGTTATATATCTTCGGATATATTGTTCAAATATGCAATACTCTACTGCTGACGTTTCATCAGGAGTCTATGTGTGTATATAGGAAGTTCATCATCGAGGACTTATTTGCCAGAAATGTATTCAGTAGGTCAAAATGAGTTTGTATATAACTCAAGTAAGATTAGAGTGAATCAGCGATTATGTATTGAAAGTTCAAGATCCAGTACTTCTTGGCCAGAATTATGTTCATTGGGACAAATATGCAATATTCTATTACTGACGTATAACCAAGTGTCAATAAGAATGTATAGAAAATTCATGATCGAGGACTAGTTTGCCAGAAATATTTCCATTAGGTCAAATATGCAATACTCTACTTACTGCTGATGTTTCATCAGGAGTCAATGTGTTTACATAAAAAGTTCATCATCGAGAACTAATTTGCCAGAAATGTGTTTGGTAGGTCAAAATGGGTTCATATATGGCTGAAGTAAGATCAGAGTGAATCAACGAGTATGTATTGAAACTTCAAGATCAAGTACTTCTTGGCTAGAAATATGTTCATTGGGTCAAATATGGTCTACAGTATGGCTTATGTGACATCAGAAGGAGTCAGTAAGTATATATAAAAAGTTCAAGATCGAGTACTCTTTGACAAGAAATATGTCCATTAGGTCAAATAAGCAAAGTATAGAAAGTTCATAATCGAGGACTAATTTGCCAGAAACATGTTCAGTTCGTCTAATATGAACTTCAATATGGGTGAAGTAACATCAGAAGGAGTCAATGATAATGTATGAAAAGTTCAAGATCGACTGCTTTTGGGACAGAAACATTTTCATTAGGTCAAATATGGACTACAGTATGGTTTATTTGACATCAGAAGGAGTCAGTAAGTATATTTAAAAAGTTCAAGATCGAGTACTCTTTGGCAAGAAATATGTCCATTAGGTCAAATAAGCAATATGCTATAGCTGACTTTTCATCAGAAGTAACATCAAAAGGAGTCAATGATAATGTACAAAAAGTTCAAGATCGAGTGCTATTTGGACAGAAACTGCAAAGCGGAATAATTACTGGAATGCAATGCAATGCACATGCTATGTAGAATGTTCATGATCGAAGATTAATTTGCCAGGAACATGTTCAATTGCATGTTGCAATGCAAAAGCAAATATGTTATATTAATTTCTTCCATGCACAGCATAATAAGTTAACTATTGTACGCTATGCAATGCAACAGTTAGTTCTTGTATTTATTGCAATGCAAAAGCATATGCGATTTCTTTTCTCTTCACACTAGGGAAAGATTTAGTTCTTGTATGCAACGCATTACAACAAGCAGCTGTCATGTGTTGTCTCTTCCCTGCAAAACGAAATAAGTTACTGCAATGCACATGTTGTGTGTTATCTCTCAAAGCATAACGGATCAGAAACATGTTCAATTAGTCTAATATAAACTTCTGTTGGGGTGAAGAAACATCAGAAGGAATCAATGATAATGTATAAAAAGTTCAAGATCAAGTACTCTATGGCCAGAAATATGTCCATTAGGTCAATTATGCAATATGCTATAACTGGATTTTCTTCAGAAGTAATATCAAGAGGCGTCCAGTGTTAATGTATAAAAACTTCAAGATCGTGTGCTATATGGCCAGAAATATGTCCATTAGTTTTCGGATACAATACAAGGAAACTGCATAAGTTATATGTTAGTCTTTGTATGCAGTGCAGCAAGCACCTGTCATGTGTTATCTCTTCACTGCACAACGGATAAGTTAATTAATCGCAAAACGATTTGTGTATCTCTTCAATGCATAACGAGTTAGGTCATTCATTGCAACACAACGAGTAATGTGCTATCTCTGCAATGCATGATAAATACGTTAATTCTTGAATACAATGAAAGGAAACAGTGCAACTTACATGTTGCAATGCAATTTGTTGCAATTTGTTTTCTCTTACATACACAAGTGAAAGTTTTAGTTCATGTATGCAACGCAATGCAACAAGCAGCTGTCATGTGTTGTCTCTTCCTGCAAAACGGATTAAGTTACTGCATTGCACATGTTATGTGTTGTCTCTCAAAGCATAACGGATCAGTTATTTCATTCATAGCAATACCGCATATTTTATGTATCTCCGCAATGCATAAGGAATAAGACAATTTTCGGATACAATTCAAGGAATCAATGCATAACTTACATGTTAATCATTGTATGCAATGTAGTGCAACAAGCACCTAGCATGTGTTATCTCTTCACTGCACAACGGATAACTTCATTCATCGCAACACAGAGTTATGTCATCTCTTCAGTGCATAACGGATGAGTTAGTTAATTCATCGAAATACAACGAGTAATATGTTGTTCCTGCAATGCATGATAAATACGTTAGTTCTTGTATACAAAGAAAGGAAACTTACATGTTGCAATACAACAGCACGTTTTATATTAATTTCTTCTATGCACAACATAAAAGTTTACTATTGTACGCAATGCAATGCAACAGTTAGTTCTTGTATTTATTGCAATGCAAAAGAATGTGCGATTTGTTTTATCTTCAATGCACAAGGGAAAGATTTAGTTCATGTATGCAACGCAATGCAACAAGCAGCTGTCATGTGTTATCTCTTCCCTACAAAACGGATTAAGTTACTGCAATGCAATGCACATGATGAGTGTTATCTCTCAAAGCATAACGGATATGTTATGTATTATTTCATATTCATTATTTCAGTGCATAACTTACATGTTAGTTTTTTTTTATATGCAATGCAGTGGAACAAGCACCAGTCATGTGTTATCTCTTCACTGCACAACGGATAAGTTCTTTCATCGCAACAAGAGGTGTGTTATCTCTGCAATGCATACGGTAGTTCTTGTATACAATGAAAGGAAACAGTGCAACTTTAACACGCATGCATTGTTTACGTGAGTTCTTGTATACAGTAAAAAAGGAAACGTGTTGCAATGCAAAAGCATATATGTTATATTAATTTCTTCTATGCGCAGCCTAATAAGATAACTATTGTACGCAATACAGTGCAACAGTTAGTTCTTGTATTTATTGCAATGCAAAAGCATTAGCGATTTGTTTTCTCTTTTTATTCACAAGGAAAAGTTTTTAGTTCATGTATGCAACGCAATGCAACAAGCAGCTGTCATGTGTTATCTCTTCCCTGCAAAACGGATTAAGTTACTGCAAGGCATTGTTGTCTCTCTCAAAGCATAACGGATCGGTTAGTTCATTCATCGCAACACCGCATACATGTTATGTATTATCTTTTGAATGCATAAGGAATAAATCAGTTTTTGGATACAATTCAAGGAAACAGTGCATGCACATGTTAAGTCTTTGTACACATGTTTTGTGTATTCTCTTCAATGCATAATGGATGAGTAAGTTTATTCATCGCAACACGAGTTATGTGTTATCTCTTCAGTGCATGAGAAATACCTTAGTTCTTGTATACAATGCAAGGAAAAAGTGCAACATACATGTTGCAAAGCAACAGCACATATGTTATATTAATTTCTTCTATGCACAGCGTAAATGTTAACTGTTGTACGCTATGCAAGATTTAGTTCTTGTATGCAACGCAGTAAGACAAGCAGCTGTCATTTATCTCTTCCCTGCAAAACGGATTAAGTTACTGCCATGCACAAGTTGTGTGTTATCTCTCAAAGCATAACGGATCAGTTAGTTACTTCACCGCAACACTGCATATGTTATGTATTATTTCTTCAGTGCATAAGGAGTAAGTCAGTTTTTGGATACAATTCAGTGCATAACTTACATATTAGTCTTTGTATATGCATAATAAGTTTACTATTGTACGCAATGCAATGCAACAGTTAGTTCTTGTATTTATTGCAATGCAAAAGCATATGCTATTTGTTTTATCTTCAATGCACAAGGGAAAGATTTAGTTCATGTATGCAATTCAGTGCATAACTTACATGTTAGTTTTTTTTATGCAACGCAGTGCAACAATCACCTGTCATGTGTTATCTCTTCACAACCACAACGGATAGGTTCATTTATCGCAACACGAGTTGTGTTATCTCTGCAATGCATTGTTACGTGAGTTCTTGTATACAGTGAAAGGAAACAGTGCAACTTACGTGTTGCAATGCAAAAGCATATATGTTATTTTAATTTATTCTATGCGCAGCATAATAAGTTAACCATTGTACGCAATAAAGTGCAACAGTTAGTTCTTGTATTTATTGCAATGCAAAAGCATTAGCGATTTGTTTTCTCTGTTTATGCACAAGGAAAAGTTTTAGTTCATGTATGCAACGCAATGCAACAAGCAGCTGTCATGTGTTATCTCTTCCCTGCAAAACGGATTAAGTTACTGCAAGGCATTGCAATGTTGTCTCTCTCAAATCATAACGGATGGTTACTTCATTCATCGCAACACCGCATACATGTTATGTATTATCTTTTGAATGCATAAGGAAAAAAGTCAGTTTTTGGATACAATTCAAGGAAACAGTTCATGCACATGTTAAGTCTTTGTACACATGTTATGTGTTATCTCTTCAATGCATAATGGATGAGTAAGTTTATTCATCGCAACTTGAGTTATGTGTTATCTCTTCAGTGCATGAGAAATACGTTAGTTCTTGTATACAATGCAAGGAAAAAGTGCAACATACATGTTGCAAAGCAACAGCACATATGTTATATGAATATCTTCTACGCACAGCGTAATGAAAGAAAGATTAGTTATTATATGCAACGCAGTACAACAAGCAGCTGTCATGTTTTGTCTCTTCCCTGCAAAACGGATTAAGTTACTGCAATGCAGTGCACATGATGAGTGTTATGTCTCAAAGCATAACGGATATGTTATGTTTTATTTCACATTCATTATTTCAGTGCATAACTTACATGTTAGTTTTTTTATATGCAATGCAGTCGAACAAGCACCTGTCATGTGTTATCTCTTCACTGCACAACGGATAAGTTCATTCGCAACACGAGTTGTATCTCTGCAATGCATTGTTTCGTGAGTTCTTGTATACAGTAAAAAAGGAAACAGTGCAACTTACGTGTTGCAATGCAAAAGCATATATGTTATATTAATTTCTTCTATGCGCAGCCTAATAAGTTAACTATTGTACGCAATACAGTGCAACAGTTAGTTCTTGTATTTATTGCAATGCAAAAGCATTAGCGATTTGTTTTCTCTTTTTATTCACAAGGAAAAGATTTTAGTTCATGTATGCAACGCAATGCAACAAGCAGCTGTCATGTGTTATCTCTTCCCTGCAAAACGGATTAAGTTACTGCAAGGCATTGCAATGTTGTCTCTCTCAAGTCATAACGGATGGTTAGTTCATTCATCGCAACACCGCATATATGTTATGTATTATCTTTTGAATGCATAAGGAATAAGTCAGTTTTTGGATACAATTCAAGGAAACAGTGCATGCACATGTTAAGTCTTTGTACACATGTTATGTGTTATCTCTTCAATGCATAATGGATGAGTAAGTTTATTCATCGCAACACGAGTTATGTGTTATCTCTTCAGTGCATGAGAAATACCTTAGTTCTTGTATACAATGCAAGGAAAAAGTGCAACATACATGTTGCAAAGCAACAGCACATATATGTTATATGAATATCTTCTATGCACAGCGTAATGAAAGAAAGATTAGTTATTATATGCAACGCAGTACAACAAGCAGCTGTCATGTTTTGTCTCTTCCCTGCAAAACGGATTAAGTTACTGCAATGCAATGCACATGATGAGTGTTATGTCTCAAAGCATAACGGATATGTTATGTATTATTTCATATTCATTATTTCAGTGCATAACTTACATGTTAGTTTTTTTATATGCAATGCAGTCGAACAAGCACCTGTCATGTGTTATCTCTTCACTGCACAACGGATAAGTTCATTTATCGCAACACGAGTTGTGTTATCTCTGCAATGCATTGTTTACGTGAGTTCTTGTATACAGTAAAAAAGGAAACAGTGCAACTTACGTGTTGCAATGCAAAAGCATATATGTTATATTAATTTCATCTATGCGCAGTATAATAAGTTAACTATTGTTCGCAATACAGTGCAACAGTTAGTTCTTGTATTTATTGCAATGCAAATAGCATTAGCGATTTGTTTTCTCTTTTTATTCACAAAGAAAAGATTTTGTTCATGTATGCAACGCAATGCAACAAGCAGCTGTCATGTGTTATCTCTTCCCTGCAAAACGGATTAAGTTACTGCAAGGCATTGTTGTCTCTCTCAAAGCATAACGGATCGGTTAGTTCATTCATCGCAACACCGCATACATGTTATGTATTATCTTTTGAATGCATAAGGAATAAATCAGTTTTTGGATACAATTCAAGGAAACAGTGCATGCACATGTTAAGTCTTTGTACACATGTTTTGTGTATTCTCTTCAATGCATAATGGATGAGTAAGTTTATTCATCGCAACACGAGTTATGTGTTATCTCTTCAGTGCATGAGAAATACCTTAGTTCTTGTATACAATGCAAGGAAAAAGTGCAACATACATGTTGCAAAGCAACAGCACATATGTTATATTAATTTCTTCTATGCACAGCGTAAATGTTAACTGTTGTACGCTATGCAAGATTTAGTTCTTGTATGCAACGCAGTAAGACAAGCAGCTGTCATTTATCTCTTCCCTGCAAAACGGATTAAGTTACTGCCATGCACAAGTTGTGTGTTATCTCTCAAAGCATAACGGATCAGTTAGTTACTTCACCGCAACACTGCATATGTTATGTATTATTTCTTCAGTGCATAAGGAGTAAGTCAGTTTTTGGATACAATTCAGTGCATAACTTACATATTAGTCTTTGTATATGCATAATAAGTTTACTATTGTACGCAATGCAATGCAACAGTTAGTTCTTGTATTTATTGCAATGCAAAAGCATATGCTATTTGTTTTATCTTCAATGCACAAGGGAAAGATTTAGTTCATGTATGCAATTCAGTGCATAACTTACATGTTAGTTTTTTTTATGCAACGCAGTGCAACAATCACCTGTCATGTGTTATCTCTTCACAACCACAACGGATAGGTTCATTTATCGCAACACGAGTTGTGTTATCTCTGCAATGCATTGTTTACGTGAGTTCTTGTATACAGTAAAAAAGGAAACAGTGCAACTTACGTGGTGCAATGCAAAAGCATATATGTTATATTAATTTCTTCTATGCGCAGCATAATAAGTTAACTATTGTACGCAATACAGTGCAACAGTTAGTTCTTGTACTTATTGCAATGCAAAAGCATTAGCGATTTGTTTTCTCTTTTTATTCACAAGGAAAAGTTTTAGTTCATGTATGCAACGCAATGCAACAAGCAGCTGTCATGTGTTATCTCTTCCCTGCAAAACGGATTAAGTTACTGCAAGGCATTGCAATGTTGTCTCTCTCAAATCATAACGGATGGTTACTTCATTCATCGCAACACCGCATACATGTTATGTATTATCTTTTGAATGCATAAGGAAAAAAGTCAGTTTTTGGATACAATTCAAGGAAACAGTTCATGCACATGTTAAGTCTTTGTACACATGTTATGTGTTATCTCTTCAATGCATAATGGATGAGTAAGTTTATTCATCGCAACTTGAGTTATGTGTTATCTCTTCAGTGCATGAGAAATACGTTAGTTCTTGTATACAATGCAAGGAAAAAGTGCAACATACATGTTGCAAAGCAACAGCACATATGTTATATGAATATCTTCTACGCACAGCGTAATGAAAGAAAGATTAGTTATTATATGCAACGCAGTACAACAAGCAGCTGTCATGTTTTGTCTCTTCCCTGCATAACGGATTAAGTTACTGCAATGCAGTGCACATGATGAGTGTTATGTCTCAAAGCATAACGGATATGTTATGTTTTATTTCACATTCATTATTTCAGTGCATAACTTACATGTTAGTTTTTTTATATGCAATGCAGTCGAACAAGCACCTGTCATGTGTTATCTCTTCACTGCACAACGGATAAGTTCATTCGCAACACGAGTTGTATCTCTGCAATGCATTGTTTCGTGAGTTCTTGTATACAGTAAAAAAGGAAACAGTGCAACTTACGTGTTGCAATGCAAAAGCATATATGTTATATTAATTTCTTCTATGCGCAGCCTAATAAGTTAACTATTGTACGCAATACAGTGCAACAGTTAGTTCTTGTATTTATTGCAATGCAAATAGCATTAGCGATTTGTTTTCTCTTTTTATTCACAAAGAAAAGATTTTGTTCATGTATGCAACGCAATGCAACAAGCAGCTATCATGTGTTATCTCTAAATACCTTAGTTCTTGTATACAATGCAAGGAAAAAGTGCAACATACATGTTGCAAAGCAACAGCACATATATGTTATATGAATATCTTCTATGCACAGCGTAATGAAAGAAAGATTAGTTATTATATGCAACGCAGTACAACAAGCAGAGCTGTCATGTTTTGTCTCTTCCCTGCAAAACGGATTAAGTTACTGCAATGCAATGCACATGATGAGTGTTATGTCTCAAAGCATAATGGATATGTTATGTATTATTTCATATTCATTATTTCAGTGCATAACTTACATGTTAGTTTTTTTATATGCAATGCAGTCGAACAATCACCTGTCATGTGTTATCTCTTCACTGCACAACGGATAAGTTCATTTATCGCAACACGAGTTGTGTTATCTCTGCAATGCATTGTTTACGTGAGTTCTTGTATACAGTAAAAAAGGAAACAGTGCAACTTACGTGTTGCAATGCAAAAGCATATATGTTATATTAATTTCATCTATGCGCAGTATAATAAGTTAACTATTGTACGCAATACAGTGCAACAGTTAGTTCTTGTATTTATTGCAATGCAAATAGCATTAGCAATTTGTTTTCTCTTTTTATTCACAAAGAAAAGATTTTGTTCATGTATGCAACGCAATACAACAAGCAGCTGTCATGTGTTATCTCTTCCCTGCAAAACGGATTAAGTTACTGCAAGGCATTGCAATGTTGTCTCTCTCAAGTCATAACGGATCGGTTAGTTCATTCATCGCAACACCGCATATATGTTATGTATTATCTTTTGAATGCATAAGGAATAAATCAGTTTTTGGATACAATTCAAGGAAACAGTGCATGCACATGTTAAGTCTTTGTACACATGTTTTGTGTATTCTCTTCAATGCATAATGGATGAGTAAGTTTATTCATCGCAACACGAGTTATGTGTTATCTCTTCAGTGCATGAGAAATACCTTAGTTCTTGTATACAATGCAAGGAAAAAGTGCAACATACATGTTGCAAAGCAACAGCACATATGTTATATTAATTTCTTCTATGCACAGCGTAAATGTTAACTGTTGTACGCTATGCAAGATTTAGTTCTTGTATGCAACGCAGTAAGACAAGCAGCTGTCATTTATCTCTTCCCTGCAAAACGGATTAAGTTACTGCCATGCACAAGTTGTGTGTTATCTCTCAAAGCATAACGGATCAGTTAGTTACTTCACCGCAACACTGCATATGTTATGTATTATTTCTTCAGTGCATAAGGAGTAAGTCAGTTTTTGGATACAATTCAGTGCATAACTTACATATTAGTCTTTGTATATGCATAATAAGTTTACTATTGTACGCAATGCAATGCAACAGTTAGTTCTTGTATTTATTGCAATGCAAAAGCATATGCTATTTGTTTTATCTTCAATGCACAAGGGAAAGATTTAGTTCATGTATGCAATTCAGTGCATAACTTACATGTTAGTTTTTTTTATGCAACGCAGTGCAACAATCACCTGTCATGTGTTATCTCTTCACAACCACAACGGATAGGTTCATTTATCGCAACACGAGTTGTGTTATCTCTGCAATGCATTGTTACGTGAGTTCTTGTATACAGTGAAAGGAAACAGTGCAACTTACGTGTTGCAATGCAAAAGCATATATGTTATTTTAATTTATTCTATGCGCAGCATAATAAGTTAACCATTGTACGCAATAAAGTGCAACAGTTAGTTCTTGTATTTATTGCAATGCAAAAGCATTAGCGATTTGTTTTCTCTGTTTATGCACAAGGAAAAGTTTTAGTTCATGTATGCAACGCAATGCAACAAGCAGCTGTCATGTGTTATCTCTTCCCTGCAAAACGGATTAAGTTACTGCAAGGCATTGCAATGTTGTCTCTCTCAAATCATAACGGATGGTTACTTCATTCATCGCAACACCGCATACATGTTATGTATTATCTTTTGAATGCATAAGGAAAAAAGTCAGTTTTTGGATACAATTCAAGGAAACAGTTCATGCACATGTTAAGTCTTTGTACACATGTTATGTGTTATCTCTTCAATGCATAATGGATGAGTAAGTTTATTCATCGCAACACGAGTTATGTGTTATCTCTTCAGTGCATGAGAAATACCTTAGTTCTTGTATACAATGCAAGGAAAAAGTGCAACATACATGTTGCAAAGCAACAGCACATATATGTTATATGAATATCTTCTATGCACAGCGTAATGAAAGAAAGATTAGTTATTATATGCAACGCAGTACAACAAGCAGCTGTCATGTTTTGTCTCTTCCCTGCAAAACGGATTAAGTTACTGCAATGCAATGCACATGATGAGTGTTATGTCTCAAAGCATAACGGATATGTTATGTATTATTTCATATTCATTATTTCAGTGCATAACTTACATGTTAGTTTTTTTATATGCAATGCAGTCGAACAAGCACCTGTCATGTGTTATCTCTTCACTGCACAACGGATAAGTTCATTCGCAACACGAGTTGTATCTCTGCAATGCATTGTTTCGTGAGTTCTTGTATACAGTAAAAAAGGAAACAGTGCAACTTACGTGTTGCAATGCAAAAGCATATATGTTATATTAATTTCATCTATGCGCAGTATAATAAGTTAACTATTGTACGCAATACAGTGCAACAGTTAGTTCTTGTATTTATTGCAATGCAAATAGCATTAGCGATTTGTTTTCTCTTTTTATTCACAAAGAAAAGATTTAGTTCATGTATGCAACGCAATGCAACAAGCAGCTGTCATGTGTTATCTCTTCCCTGCAAAACGGATTAAGTTACTGCAAGGCATTGCAATGTTGTCTCTCTCAAGTCATAACGGATGGTTAGTTCATTCATCGCAACACCGCATATATGTTATGTATTATCTTTTGAATGCATAAGGAATAAGTCAGTTTTTGGATACAATTCAAGGAAACAGTGCATGCACATGTTAAGTCTTTGTACACATGTTATGTGTTATCTCTTCAATGCATAATGGATGAGTAAGTTTATTCATCGCAACACGAGTTATGTGTTATCTCTTCAGTGCATGAGAAATACCTTAGTTCTTGTATACAATGCAAGGAAAAAGTGCAACATACATGTTGCAAAGCAACAGCACATATATGTTATATGAATATCTTCTATGCACAGCGTAATGAAAGAAAGATTAGTTATTATATGCAACGCAGTACAACAAGCAGCTGTCATGTTTTGTCTCTTCCCTGCAAAACGGATTAAGTTACTGCAATGCAATGCACATGATGAGTGTTATGTCTCAAAGCATAACGGATATGTTATGTATTATTTCATATTCATTATTTCAGTGCATAACTTACATGTTAGTTTTTTTATATGCAATGCAGTCGAACAAGCACCTGTCATGTGTTATCTCTTCACTGCACAACGGATAAGTTCATTTATCGCAACACGAGTTGTGTTATCTCTGCAATGCATTGTTTACGTGAGTTCTTGTATACAGTAAAAAAGGAAACAGTGCAACTTACGTGTTGCAATGCAAAAGCATATATGTTATATTAATTTCATCTATGCGCAGTATAATAAGTTAACTATTGTACGCAATACAGTGCAACAGTTAGTTCTTGTATTTATTGCAATGCAAATAGCATTAGCGATTTGTTTTCTCTTTTTATTCACAAAGAAAAGATTTAGTTCATGTATGCAACGCAATGCAACAAGCAGCTGTCATGTGTTATCTCTTCCCTGCAAAACGGATTAAGTTACTGCAAGGCATTGCAATGTTGTCTCTCTCAAGTCATAACGGATGGTTAGTTCATTCATCGCAACACCGCATATATGTTATGTATTATCTTTTGAATGCATAAGGAATAAGTCAGTTTTTGGATACAATTCAAGGAAACAGTGCATGCACATGTTAAGTCTTTGTACACATGTTATGTGTTATCTCTTCAATGCATAATGGATGAGTAAGTTTATTCATCGCAACACGAGTTATGTGTTATCTCTTCAGTGCATGAGAAATACCTTAGTTCTTGTATACAATGCAAGGAAAAAGTGCAACATACATGTTGCAAAGCAACAGCACATATATGTTATATGAATATCTTCTATGCACAGCGTAATGAAAGAAAGATTAGTTATTATATGCAACGCAGTACAACAAGCAGCTGTCATGTTTTGTCTCTTCCCTGCAAAACGGATTAAGTTACTGCAATGCAATGCACATGATGAGTGTTATGTCTCAAAGCATAACGGATATGTTATGTATTATTTCATATTCATTATTTCAGTGCATAACTTACATGTTAGTTTTTTTATATGCAATGCAGTCGAACAAGCACCTGTCATGTGTTATCTCTTCACTGCACAACGGATAAGTTCATTTATCGCAACACGAGTTGTGTTATCTCTGCAATGCATTGTTTACGTGAGTTCTTGTATACAGTAAAAAAGGAAACAGTGCAACTTACGTGTTGCAATGCAAAAGCATATATGTTATATTAATTTCATCTATGCGCAGTATAATAAGTTAACTATTGTACGCAATACAGTGCAACAGTTAGTTCTTGTATTTATTGCAATGCAAATAGCATTAGCGATTTGTTTTCTCTTTTTATTCACAAAGAAAAGATTTTGTTCATGTATGCAACGCAATACAACAAGCAGCTGTCATGTGTTATCTCTTCCCTGCAAAACGGATTAAGTTACTGCAAGGCATTGCAATGTTGTCTCTCTCAAGTCATAACGGATCGGTTAGTTCATTCATCGCAACACCGCATATATGTTATGTATTATCTTTTGAATGCATAAGGAATAAATCAGTTTTTGGATACAATTCAAGGAAACAGTGCATGCACATGTTAAGTCTTTGTACACATGTTTTGTGTATTCTCTTCAATGCATAATGGATGAGTAAGTTTATTCATCGCAACACGAGTTATGTGTTATCTCTTCAGTGCATGAGAAATACCTTAGTTCTTGTATACAATGCAAGGAAAAAGTGCAACATACATGTTGCAAAGCAACAGCACATATGTTATATTAATTTCTTCTATGCACAGCGTAAATGTTAACTGTTGTACGCTATGCAAGATTTAGTTCTTGTATGCAACGCAGTAAGACAAGCAGCTGTCATTTATCTCTTCCCTGCAAAACGGATTAAGTTACTGCCATGCACAAGTTGTGTGTTATCTCTCAAAGCATAACGGATCAGTTAGTTACTTCACCGCAACACTGCATATGTTATGTATTATTTCTTCAGTGCATAAGGAGTAAGTCAGTTTTTGGATACAATTCAGTGCATAACTTACATATTAGTCTTTGTATATGCATAATAAGTTTACTATTGTACGCAATGCAATGCAACAGTTAGTTCTTGTATTTATTGCAATGCAAAAGCATATGCTATTTGTTTTATCTTCAATGCACAAGGGAAAGATTTAGTTCATGTATGCAATTCAGTGCATAACTTACATGTTAGTTTTTTTTATGCAACGCAGTGCAACAATCACCTGTCATGTGTTATCTCTTCACAACCACAACGGATAGGTTCATTTATCGCAACACGAGTTGTGTTATCTCTGCAATGCATTGTTACGTGAGTTCTTGTATACAGTGAAAGGAAACAGTGCAACTTACGTGTTGCAATGCAAAAGCATATATGTTATTTTAATTTATTCTATGCGCAGCATAATAAGTTAACCATTGTACGCAATAAAGTGCAACAGTTAGTTCTTGTATTTATTGCAATGCAAAAGCATTAGCGATTTGTTTTCTCTGTTTATGCACAAGGAAAAGTTTTAGTTCATGTATGCAACGCAATGCAACAAGCAGCTGTCATGTGTTATCTCTTCCCTGCAAAACGGATTAAGTTACTGCAAGGCATTGCAATGTTGTCTCTCTCAAATCATAACGGATGGTTACTTCATTCATCGCAACACCGCATACATGTTATGTATTATCTTTTGAATGCATAAGGAAAAAAGTCAGTTTTTGGATACAATTCAAGGAAACAGTTCATGCACATGTTAAGTCTTTGTACACATGTTATGTGTTATCTCTTCAATGCATAATGGATGAGTAAGTTTATTCATCGCAACACGAGTTATGTGTTATCTCTTCAGTGCATGAGAAATACCTTAGTTCTTGTATACAATGCAAGGAAAAAGTGCAACATACATGTTGCAAAGCAACAGCACATATATGTTATATGAATATCTTCTATGCACAGCGTAATGAAAGAAAGATTAGTTATTATATGCAACGCAGTACAACAAGCAGCTGTCATGTTTTGTCTCTTCCCTGCAAAACGGATTAAGTTACTGCAATGCAATGCACATGATGAGTGTTATGTCTCAAAGCATAACGGATATGTTATGTATTATTTCATATTCATTATTTCAGTGCATAACTTACATGTTAGTTTTTTTATATGCAATGCAGTCGAACAAGCACCTGTCATGTGTTATCTCTTCACTGCACAACGGATAAGTTCATTTATCGCAACACGAGTTGTGTTATCTCTGCAATGCATTGTTTACGTGAGTTCTTGTATACAGTAAAAAAGGAAACAGTGCAACTTACGTGTTGCAATGCAAAAGCATATATGTTATATTAATTTCATCTATGCGCAGTATAATAAGTTAACTATTGTACGCAATACAGTGCAACAGTTAGTTCTTGTATTTATTGCAATGCAAATAGCATTAGCGATTTGTTTTCTCTTTTTATTCACAAAGAAAAGATTTAGTTCATGTATGCAACGCAATGCAACAAGCAGCTGTCATGTGTTATCTCTTCCCTGCAAAACGGATTAAGTTACTGCAAGGCATTGCAATGTTGTCTCTCTCAAGTCATAACGGATGGTTAGTTCATTCATCGCAACACCGCATATATGTTATGTATTATCTTTTGAATGCATAAGGAATAAGTCAGTTTTTGGATACAATTCAAGGAAACAGTGCATGCACATGTTAAGTCTTTGTACACATGTTATGTGTTATCTCTTCAATGCATAATGGATGAGTAAGTTTATTCATCGCAACACGAGTTATGTGTTATCTCTTCAGTGCATGAGAAATACCTTAGTTCTTGTATACAATGCAAGGAAAAAGTGCAACATACATGTTGCAAAGCAACAGCACATATATGTTATATGAATATCTTCTATGCACAGCGTAATGAAAGAAAGATTAGTTATTATATGCAACGCAGTACAACAAGCAGCTGTCATGTTTTGTCTCTTCCCTGCAAAACGGATTAAGTTACTGCAATGCAATGCACATGATGAGTGTTATGTCTCAAAGCATAACGGATATGTTATGTATTATTTCATATTCATTATTTCAGTGCATAACTTACATGTTAGTTTTTTTATATGCAATGCAGTCGAACAAGCACCTGTCATGTGTTATCTCTTCACTGCACAACGGATAAGTTCATTTATCGCAACACGAGTTGTGTTATCTCTGCAATGCATTGTTTACGTGAGTTCTTGTATACAGTAAAAAAGGAAACAGTGCAACTTACGTGTTGCAATGCAAAAGCATATATGTTATATTAATTTCATCTATGCGCAGTATAATAAGTTAACTATTGTACGCAATACAGTGCAACAGTTAGTTCTTGTATTTATTGCAATGCAAATAGCATTAGCGATTTGTTTTCTCTTTTTATTCACAAAGAAAAGATTTTGTTCATGTATGCAACGCAATGCAACAAGCAGCTGTCATGTGTTATCTCTTCCCTGCAAAACGGATTAAGTTACTGCAAGGCATTGTTGTCTCTCTCAAAGCATAACGGATCGGTTAGTTCATTCATCGCAACACCGCATATATGTTATGTATTATCTTTTGAATGCATAAGGAATAAATCAGTTTTTGGATACAATTCAAGGAAACAGTGCATGCACATGTTAAGTCTTTGTACACATGTTTTGTGTATTCTCTTCAATGCATAATGGATGAGTAAGTTTATTCATCGCAACACGAGTTATGTGTTATCTCTTCAGTGCATAAGAAATACCTTAGTTCTTGTATACAATGCAAGGAAAAAGTGCAACATACATGTTGCAAAGCAACAGCACATATGTTATATTAATTTCTTCTATGCACAGCGTAAATGTTAACTGTTGTACGCTATGCAAGATTTAGTTCTTGTATGCAACGCAGTAACACAAGCAGCTGTCATTTATCTCTTCCCTGCAAAACGGATTAAGTTACTGCCATGCACAAGTTGTGTGTTATCTCTCAAAGCATAACGGATCAGTTAGTTACTTCACCGCAACACTGCATATGTTATGTATTATTTCTTCAGTGCATAAGGAGTAAGTCAGTTTTTGGATACAATTCAGTGCATAACTTACATATTAGTCTTTGTATATGCATAATAAGTTTACTATTGTACGCAATGCAATGCAACAGTTAGTTCTTGTATTTATTGCAATGCAAAAGCATATGCTATTTGTTTTATCTTCAATGCACAAGGGAAAGATTTAGTTCATGTATGCAATTCAGTGCATAACTTACATGTTAGTTTTTTTTATGCAACGCAGTGCAACAATCACCTGTCATGTGTTATCTCTTCACAACCACAACGGATAGGTTCATTTATCGCAACACGAGTTGTGTTATCTCTGCAATGCATTGTTTACGTGAGTTCTTGTATACAGTAAAAAAGGAAACAGTGCAACTTACGTGGTGCAATGCAAAAGCATATATGTTATATTAATTTCTTCTATGCGCAGCATAATAAGTTAACTATTGTACGCAATACAGTGCAACAGTTAGTTCTTGTACTTATTGCAATGCAAAAGCATTAGCGATTTGTTTTCTCTTTTTATTCACAAGGAAAAGTTTTAGTTCATGTATGCAACGCAATGCAACAAGCAGCTGTCTTGTGTTATCTCTTCCCTGCAAAACGGATTAAGTTACTGCAAGGCATTGCAATGTTGTCTCTCTCAAATCATAACGGATGGTTACTTCATTCATCGTAACACCGCATACATGTTATGTATTATCTTTTGAATGCATAAGGAAAAAAGTCAGTTTTTGGATACAATTCAAGGAAACAGTTCATGCACATGTTAAGTCTTTGTACACATGTTATGTGTTATCTCTTCAATGCATAATGGATGAGTAAGTTTATTCATCGCAACTTGAGTTATGTGTTATCTCTTCAGTGCATGAGAAATACGTTAGTTCTTGTATACAATGCAAGGAAAAAGTGCAACATACATGTTGCAAAGCAACAGCACATATGTTATATGAATATCTTCTACGCACAGCGTAATGAAAGAAAGATTAGTTATTATATGCAACGCAGTACAACAAGCAGCTGTCATGTTTTGTCTCTTCCCTGCAAAACGGATTAAGTTACTGCAATGCAGTGCACATGATGAGTGTTATGTCTCAAAGCATAACGGATATGTTATGTTTTATTTCACATTCATTATTTCAGTGCATAACTTACATGTTAGTTTTTTTATATGCAATGCAGTCGAACAAGCACCTGTCATGTGTTATCTCTTCACTGCACAACGGATAAGTTCATTCGCAACACGAGTTGTATCTCTGCACTGCATTGTTACGTGAGTTCTTGTATACAGTAAAAAAGGAAACAGTGCAACTTACGTGTTGCAATGCAAAAGCATATATGTTATATTAATTTCATCTATGCGAAGTATAAAAAGTTAACTATTGTATGCAATACAGTGCAACAGTTAGTTCTTGTATTTATTGCAATGCAAATAGCATTAGCGATTTGTTTTCTCTTTTTATTCACAAAGAAAAGATTTTGTTCATGTATGCAACGCAATGCAACAAGCAGCTATCATGTGTTATCTCTAAATACCTTAGTTCTTGTATACAATGCAAGGAAAAAGTGCAACATACATGTTGCAAAGCAACAGCACATATATGTTATATGAATATCTTCTATGCACAGCGTAATGAAAGAAAGATTAGTTATTATATGCAACGCAGTACAACAAGCAGAGCTGTCATGTTTTGTCTCTTCCCTGCAAAACGGATTAAGTTACTGCAATGCAATGCACATGATGAGTGTTATGTCTCAAAGCATAATGGATATGTTATGTATTATTTCATATTCATTATTTCAGTGCATAACTTACATGTTAGTTTTTTTATATGCAATGCAGTCGAACAATCACCTGTCATGTGTTATCTCTTCACTGCACAACGGATAAGTTCATTTATCGCAACACGAGTTGTGTTATCTCTGCAATGCATTGTTTACGTGAGTTCTTGTATACAGTAAAAAAGGAAACAGTGCAACTTACGTGTTGCAATGCAAAAGCATATATGTTATATTAATTTCATCTATGCGCAGTATAATAAGTTAGCTATTGTACGCAATACAGTGCAACAGTTAGTTCTTGTATTTATTGCAATGCAAATAGCATTAGCGATTTGTTTTCTCTTTTTATTCACAAAGAAAAGATTTAGTTCA
Organism: Elopichthys bambusa; assembly: GCA_037101425.1. Taxonomy (NCBI): domain Eukaryota; kingdom Metazoa; phylum Chordata; class Actinopteri; order Cypriniformes; family Xenocyprididae; genus Elopichthys; species Elopichthys bambusa. The sequence goes on along the minus strand of CM074447.1, from coordinate 11,632,565 downwards.
TGTATGCAACGCAATGCAACAAGCAGCTGTCATGTGTTATCTCTTCCCTGCAAAACGGATTAAGTTACTGCAAGGCATTGCAATGTTGTCTCTCTCAAGTCATAACGGATGGTTAGTTCATTCATCGCAACACCGCATATATGTTATGTATTATCTTTTGAATGCATAAGGAATAAGTCAGTTTTTGGATACAATTCAAGGAAACAGTGCATGCACATGTTAAGTCTTTGTACACATGTTATGTGTTATCTCTTCAATGCATAATGGATGAGTAAGTTTATTCATCGCAACACGAGTTATGTGTTATCTCTTCAGTGCATGAGAAATACCTTAGTTCTTGTATACAATGCAAGGAAAAAGTGCAACATACATGTTGCAAAGCAACAGCACATATGTTATATTAATTTCTTCTATGCACAGCGTAAATGTTAACTGTTGTACGCTATGCAAGATTTAGTTCTTGTATGCAACGCAGTAAGACAAGCAGCTGTCATTTATCTCTTCCCTGCAAAACGGATTAAGTTACTGCCATGCACAAGTTGTGTGTTATCTCTCAAAGCATAACGGATCAGTTAGTTACTTCACCGCAACACTGCATATGTTATGTATTATTTCTTCAGTGCATAAGGAGTAAGTCAGTTTTTGGATACAATTCAGTGCATAACTTACATATTAGTCTTTGTATATGCATAATAAGTTTACTATTGTACGCAATGCAATGCAACAGTTAGTTCTTGTATTTATTGCAATGCAAAAGCATATGCTATTTGTTTTATCTTCAATGCACAAGGGAAAGATTTAGTTCATGTATGCAATTCAGTGCATAACTTACATGTTAGTTTTTTTATGCAACGCAGTGCAACAATCACCTGTCATGTGTTATCTCTTCACAACCACAACGGATAGGTTCATTTATCGCAACACGAGTTGTGTTATCTCTGCAATGCATTGTTTACGTGAGTTCTTGTATACAGTAAAAAAGGAAACAGTGCAACTTACGTGGTGCAATGCAAAAGCATATATGTTATATTAATTTCTTCTATGCGCAGCATAATAAGTTAACTATTGTACGCAATACAGTGCAACAGTTAGTTCTTGTACTTATTGCAATGCAAAAGCATTAGCGATTTGTTTTCTCTTTTTATTCACAAGGAAAAGTTTTAGTTCATGTATGCAACGCAATGCAACAAGCAGCTGTCATGTGTTATCTCTTCCCTGCAAAACGGATTAAGTTACTGCAAGGCATTGCAATGTTGTCTCTCTCAAATCATAACGGATGGTTACTTCATTCATCGCAACACCGCATACATGTTATGTATTATCTTTTGAATGCATAAGGAAAAAAGTCAGTTTTTGGATACAATTCAAGGAAACAGTTCATGCACATGTTAAGTCTTTGTACACATGTTATGTGTTATCTCTTCAATGCATAATGGATGAGTAAGTTTATTCATCGCAACTTGAGTTATGTGTTATCTCTTCAGTGCATGAGAAATACGTTAGTTCTTGTATACAATGCAAGGAAAAAGTGCAACATACATGTTGCAAAGCAACAGCACATATGTTATATGAATATCTTCTACGCACAGCGTAATGAAAGAAAGATTAGTTATTATATGCAACGCAGTACAACAAGCAGCTGTCATGTTTTGTCTCTTCCCTGCAAAACGGATTAAGTTACTGCAATGCAGTGCACATGATGAGTGTTATGTCTCAAAGCATAACGGATATGTTATGTTTTATTTCACATTCATTATTTCAGTGCATAACTTACATGTTAGTTTTTTTATATGCAATGCAGTCGAACAAGCACCTGTCATGTGTTATCTCTTCACTGCACAACGGATAAGTTCATTCGCAACACGAGTTGTATCTCTGCACTGCATTGTTACGTGAGTTCTTGTATACAGTAAAAAAGGAAACAGTGCAACTTACGTGTTGCAATGCAAAAGCATATATGTTATATTAATTTCATCTATGCGCAGTATAAAAAGTTAACTATTGTATGCAATACAGTGCAACAGTTAGTTCTTGTATTTATTGCAATGCAAATAGCATTAGCGATTTGTTTTCTCTTTTTATTCACAAAGAAAAGATTTTGTTCATGTATGCAACGCAATGCAACAAGCAGCTATCATGTGTTATCTCTAAATACCTTAGTTCTTGTATACAATGCAAGGAAAAAGTGCAACATACATGTTGCAAAGCAACAGCACATATATGTTATATGAATATCTTCTATGCACAGCGTAATGAAAGAAAGATTAGTTATTATATGCAACGCAGTACAACAAGCAGCTGTCATGTGTTATCTCTTCCCTGCAAAACGGATTAAGTTACTGCAAGGCATTGCAATGTTGTCTCTCTCAAGTCATAACGGATCGGTTAGTTCATTCATCGCAACACCGCATATATGTTATGTATTATCTTTTGAATGCATAAGGAATAAATCAGTTTTTGGATACAATTCAAGGAAACAGTGCATGCACATGTTAAGTCTTTGTACACATGTTTTGTGTATTCTCTTCAATGCATAATGGATGAGTAAGTTTATTCATCGCAACACGAGTTATGTGTTATCTCTTCAGTGCATGAGAAATACCTTAGTTCTTGTATACAATGCAAGGAAAAAGTGCAACATACATGTTGCAAAGCAACAGCACATATGTTATATTAATTTCTTCTATGCACAGCGTAAATGTTAACTGTTGTACGCTATGCAAGATTTAGTTCTTGTATGCAACGCAGTAAGACAAGCAGCTGTCATTTATCTCTTCCCTGCAAAACGGATTAAGTTACTGCCATGCACAAGTTGTGTGTTATCTCTCAAAGCATAACGGATCAGTTAGTTACTTCACCGCAACACTGCATATGTTATGTATTATTTCTTCAGTGCATAAGGAGTAAGTCAGTTTTTGGATACAATTCAGTGCATAACTTACATATTAGTCTTTGTATATGCATAATAAGTTTACTATTGTACGCAATGCAATGCAACAGTTAGTTCTTGTATTTATTGCAATGCAAAAGCATATGCTATTTGTTTTATCTTCAATGCACAAGGGAAAGATTTAGTTCATGTATGCAATTCAGTGAATAACTTACATGTTAGTTTTTTTTATGCAACGCAGTGCAACAATCACCTGTCATGTGTTATCTCTTCACAACCACAACGGATAGGTTCATTTATCGCAACACGAGTTGTGTTATCTCTGCAATGCATTGTTACGTGAGTTCTTGTATGCAGTGAAAGGAAACAGTGCAACTTACGTGTTGCAATGCAAAAGCATATATGTTATTTTAATTTATTCTATGCGCAGCATAATAAGTTAACTATTGTACGCAATAAAGTGCAACAGTTAGTTCTTGTATTTATTGCAATGCAAAAGCATTAGCGATTTGTTTTCTCTGTTTATGCACAAGGACAAGTTTTAGTTCATGTATGCAATGCAATGCATACATACAGCTGTCATATGCGCAGCATAATAAGTTAACTATTGTACGCAATACAGTGCAACAGTTAGTTCTTGTATTTATTGCAATGCAAAAGCATATGCGATTTGTTTTATCTTCAATGCACAAGGGAAAGATTTAGTTCATGTATGCAATTCAGTGCATAACTTACATGTTAGTCTTTTTCTTTTTATGCAATGCAGTGCAACAATCACCTGTCATGAGTTATCTCTTCACAACCACAACTGATAGGTTCATTTATCGCAACACGAGTTGTGTTATCTCTGCAATGCATTGTTACGTGAGTTCTTGTATACAATGAAAGGAAACAGTTCATGCACATGTTAAGTCTTTGTACACATGTTATGTGTTATCTCTTCAATGCATAATGGATGAGTAAGTTTATTCATCGCAACTTGAGTTATGTGTTATCTCTTCAGTGCATGAGAAATACGTTAGTTCTTGTATACAATGCAAGGAAAAAGTGCAACATACATGTTGCAAAGCAACAGCACATATGTTATATGAATATCTTCTACGCACAGCGTAATGAAAGAAAGATTAGTTATTATATGCAACGCAGTACAACAAGCAGCTGTCATGTTTTGTCTCTTCCCTGCAAAACGGATTAAGTTACTGCAATGCAGTGCACATGATGAGTGTTATGTCTCAAAGCATAACGGATATGTTATGTTTTATTTCACATTCATTATTTCAGTGCATAACTTACATGTTAGTTTTTTTATATGCAATGCAGTCGAACAAGCACCTGTCATGTGTTATCTCTTCACTGCACAACGGATAAGTTCATTCGCAACACGAGTTGTATCTCTGCACTGCATTGTTACGTGAGTTCTTGTATACAGTAAAAAAGGAAACAGTGCAACTTACGTGTTGCAATGCAAAAGCATATGTTATATTAATTTCATCTATGCGCAGTATAAAAAGTTAACTATTGTATGCAATACAGTGCAACAGTTAGTTCTTGTATTTATTGCAATGCAAATAGCATTAGCGATTTGTTTTCTCTTTTTATTCACAAAGAAAAGATTTTGTTCATGTATGCAACGCAATGCAACAAGCAGCTATCATGTGTTATCTCTAAATACCTTAGTTCTTGTATACAATGCAAGGAAAAAGTGCAACATACATGTTGCAAAGCAACAGCACATATATGTTATATGAATATCTTCTATGCACAGCGTAATGAAAGAAAGATTAGTTATTATATGCAACGCAGTACAACAAGCAGAGCTGTCATGTTTTGTCTCTTCCCTGCAAAACGGATTAAGTTACTGCAATGCAATGCACATGATGAGTGTTATGTCTCAAAGCATAATGGATATGTTATGTATTATTTCATATTCATTATTTCAGTGCATAACTTACATGTTAGTTTTTTTATATGCAATGCAGTCGAACAATCACCTGTCATGTGTTATCTCTTCACTGCACAACGGATAAGTTCATTTATCGCAACACGAGTTGTGTTATCTCTGCAATGCATTGTTTACGTGAGTTCTTGTATACAGTAAAAAAGGAAACAGTGCAACTTACGTGTTGCAATGCAAAAGCATATATGTTATAATAATTTCATCTATGCGCAGTATAATAAGTTAGCTATTGTACGCAATACAGTGCAACAGTTAGTTCTTGTATTTATTGCAATGCAAATAGCATTAGCGATTTGTTTTCTCTTTTTATTCACAAAGAAAAGATTTAGTTCATGTATGCAACGCAATGCAACAAGCAGCTGTCATGTGTTATCTCTTCCCTGCAAAACGGATTAAGTTACTGCAAGGCATTGCAATGTTGTCTCTCTCAAGTCATAACGGATGGTTAGTTCATTCATCGCAACACCGCATATATGTTATGTATTATCTTTTGAATGCATAAGGAATAAGTCAGTTTTTGGATACAATTCAAGGAAACAGTGCATGCACATGTTAAGTCTTTGTACACATGTTATGTGTTATCTCTTCAATGCATAATGGATGAGTAAGTTTATTCATCGCAACACGAGTTATGTGTTATCTCTTCAGTGCATGAGAAATACCTTAGTTCTTGTATACAATGCAAGGAAAAAGTGCAACATACATGTTGCAAAGCAACAGCACATATGTTATATTAATTTCTTCTATGCACAGCGTAAATGTTAACTGTTGTACGCTATGCAAGATTTAGTTCTTGTATGCAACGCAGTAAGACAAGCAGCTGTCATTTATCTCTTCCCTGCAAAACGGATTAAGTTACTGCCATGCACAAGTTGTGTGTTATCTCTCAAAGCATAACGGATCAGTTAGTTACTTCACCGCAACACTGCATATGTTATGTATTATTTCTTCAGTGCATAAGGAGTAAGTCAGTTTTTGGATACAATTCAGTGCATAACTTACATATTAGTCTTTGTATATGCATAATAAGTTTACTATTGTACGCAATGCAATGCAACAGTTAGTTCTTGTATTTATTGCAATGCAAAAGCATATGCTATTTGTTTTATCTTCAATGCACAAGGGAAAGATTTAGTTCATGTATGCAATTCAGTGCATAACTTACATGTTAGTCTTTTTATGCAATGCAGTGCAACAATCACCTGTCAAGTGTTATCTCTTCACAAGCACAACGGATAGGTTCATTTATCGCAATACGAGTTGTATCTCTGCACTGCATTGTTACGTGAGTTCTTGTATACAGTAAAAAAGGAAACAGTGCAACTTACGTGTTGCAATGCAAAAGCATATATGTTATATTAATTTCATCTATGCGCAGTATAAAAAGTTAACTATTGTATGCAATACAGTGCAACAGTTAGTTCTTGTATTTATTGCAATGCAAATAGCATTAGCGATTTGTTTTCTCTTTTTATTCACAAAGAAAAGATTTTGTTCATGTATGCAACGCAATGCAACAAGCAGCTATCATGTGTTATCTCTAAATACCTTAGTTCTTGTATACAATGCAAGGAAAAAGTGCAACATACATGTTGCAAAGCAACAGCACATATATGTTATATGAATATCTTCTATGCACAGCGTAATGAAAGAAAGATTAGTTATTATATGCAACGCAGTACAACAAGCAGCTGTCATGTGTTATCTCTTCCCTGCAAAACGGATTAAGTTACTGCAAGGCATTGCAATGTTGTCTCTCTCAAGTCATAACGGATCGGTTAGTTCATTCATCGCAACACCGCATATATGTTATGTATTATCTTTTGAATGCATAAGGAATAAATCAGTTTTTGGATACAATTCAAGGAAACAGTGCATGCACATGTTAAGTCTTTGTACACATGTTTTGTGTATTCTCTTCAATGCATAATGGATGAGTAAGTTTATTCATCGCAACACGAGTTATGTGTTATCTCTTCAGTGCATGAGAAATACCTTAGTTCTTGTATACAATGCAAGGAAAAAGTGCAACATACATGTTGCAAAGCAACAGCACATATGTTATATTAATTTCTTCTATGCACAGCGTAAATGTTAACTGTTGTACGCTATGCAAGATTTAGTTCTTGTATGCAACGCAGTAAGACAAGCAGCTGTCATTTATCTCTTCCCTGCAAAACGGATTAAGTTACTGCCATGCACAAGTTGTGTGTTATCTCTCAAAGCATAACGGATCAGTTAGTTACTTCACCGCAACACTGCATATGTTATGTATTATTTCTTCAGTGCATAAGGAGTAAGTCAGTTTTTGGATACAATTCAGTGCATAACTTACATATTAGTCTTTGTATATGCATAATAAGTTTACTATTGTACGTAATGCAATGCAACAGTTAGTTCTTGTATTTATTGCAATGCAAAAGCATATGCTATTTGTTTTATCTTCAATGCACAAGGGAAAGATTTAGTTCATGTATGCAATTCAGTGCATAACTTACATGTTAGTTTTTTTTATGCAACGCAGTGCAACAATCACCTGTCATGTGTTATCTCTTCACAACCACAACGGATAGGTTCATTTATCGCAACACGAGTTGTGTTATCTCTGCAATGCATTGTTACGTGAGTTCTTGTATGCAGTGAAAGGAAACAGTGCAACTTACGTGTTGCAATGCAAAAGCATATATGTTATTTTAATTTATTCTATGCGCAGCATAATAAGTTAACTATTGTACGCAATAAAGTGCAACAGTTAGTTCTTGTATTTATTGCAATGCAAAAGCATTAGCGATTTGTTTTCTCTGTTTATGCACAAGGACAAGTTTTAGTTCATGTATGCAATGCAATGCATACATACAGCTGTCATATGCGCAGCATAATAAGTTAACTATTGTACGCAATACAGTGCAACAGTTAGTTCTTGTATTTATTGCAATGCAAAAGCATATGCGATTTGTTTTATCTTCAATGCACAAGGGAAAGATTTAGTTCATGTATGCAATTCAGTGCATAACTTACATGTTAGTCTTTTTCTTTTTATGCAATGCAGTGCAACAATCACCTGTCATGAGTTATCTCTTCACAACCACAACTGATAGGTTCATTTATCGCAACACGAGTTGTGTTATCTCTGCAATGCATTGTTACGTGAGTTCTTGTATACAATGAAAGGAAACAGTGCAACTTACGTGTTGCAATGCAAAAGCATATATGTTATTTTAATTTATTCTATGCGCAGCATAATAAGTTAACTATTGTACGCAATAAAGTGCAACAGTTAGTTCTTGTATTTATTGCAATGCAAAAGCATTAGCGATTTGTTTTCTCTGTTTATGCACAAGGACAAGTTTTAGTTCATGTATGCAATGCAATGCATACATACAGCTGTCATATGCGCAGCATAATAAGTTAACTATTGTACGCAATACAGTGCAACAGTTAGTTCTTGTATTTATTGCAATGCAAAAGCATATGCGATTTGTTTTATCTTCAATGCACAAGGGAAAGATTTAGTTCATGTATGCAATTCAGTGCATAACTTACATGTTAGTCTTTTTCTTTTTATGCAATGCAGTGCAACAATCACCTGTCATGAGTTATCTCTTCACAACCACAACTGATAGGTTCATTTATCGCAACACGAGTTGTGTTATCTCTGCAATGCATTGTTACGTGAGTTCTTGTATACAATGAAAGGAAACAGTGCAACTTACGTGTTGCAATGCAAAAGCACATATGTTATTTTAATTTATTCTATGCGCAGCATAATAAGTTAAATATTGTACGCAATACAGTGCAACAGTTAGTTCTTGTATTTATTGCAATGCAAAAGCATTAGCGATTTGTTTTCTCTGTTTATGCACAATGAAAAGTTTTAGTTCATGTATGCAATGCAATGCAACAAGCAGCTGTCATGTGTTATCTCTTCCCTTCAAAACGGATTAAGTTACTGCAAGGCATTGCAATTTTGTCTCTCTCAAAGCATAACGGGTCTGTTAGTTCATTCATCGCAACACCGCATATATGTTATGTATTATCTTTAGAATGCATAAGGAATAAATCAGTTTTTGCATACAATTCAGTGCATAACTTACATGTTAGTCTTTTTATGCAATGCAGTGCAACAATCACCTGTCAAGTGTTATCTCTTCACAAGCACAACGGATAGGTTCATTTATCGCAATACGAGTTGTGTTATCTCTGCAATGCATTGTTTACGTGAGTTCTTGTATACAGTAAAAAAGGAAACAGTGCAGCTTACGTGTTGCAATGCAAAAGCATATGTTATATTAATTTCATCTATGCGCAGCATAATAAGTTTACTATTATGAATAAATTTTCTATTTACAAGGAAACAGTGCATGCACATGTTAAGTCTTTGTACACATGTTATGTGTTATCTCTTCATTGCATGAGAAATACGTTAGTTCTTGTATACAATGCAAGGAAAACGTGCAACATACATGTTGCAAAGCAACAGCACATATGTTATATGAATATCTTCTATGCACAGCATAATGAAAGAAAGATTAGTTATTATATGCAACGCAGTACAACAAGCAGCTGTCATTTTTTGGATTAAGTTACTGCAATGCAATGCACTTGATGAGTGTTATCTCTCAAAGTATAACGGATATGTTATGTATTATTTCATATTCATTTTTTCAGTGCATAACTTACATGTTAGTTTTTTTATATGCATTGCAGTAGAACAAGCACCTGTCATGTGTTATCTCTTCACTGCATAACGGATAAGTCCATTCAATGCAACAAGAGTTGTGTTATCTCTGCAAAGCATACGTTAGTTCTTGTATACAATGAAAGGAAATAGTGCAACTTACATGTTGCATTGCAAAAGCAAATATGTTATATTAACTTCTTCCATGCACAGCGTAATAAGTTAACTATTGTACGCTATGCAATGCAACAGTTAGTTTTTGTATTTATTGCAATGCAAAAGCATATGCGATTTGTTTTCTCTCCACTGCACTAGGGAAAGATTTAGTTCTTGTATGCAACGCAGTACAACAAGCAGCTATCATGTGTTGTCTCTTCCCTTGCAAAACGAATTAAGTTACTGCAATGCACATGTTGTGTGTTATCTCTCAAAGCATAACGGATCAGTTGGTTACTTCAGTGCATAAGGAATAAGTCAGTTTTTGGATACAATAACTTACATATTAGTCTTTGTATATGCATAATAAGTTTACTATTGTACGCAATGCAATGCAACAGTTAGTTCTTGTATTTATTGCAATGCAAAAGCATATGCGATTTGTTTTATCTTCAATGCACAAAGCAAAAAGATCGTTTTTGTATGCAGTGCAGGGCATCAAGCACCTGTCATATGTTATCTCCACTCCATGACGGATAAAGGTAATGCAATACATGCGTATGTGCACCTGTTATGTGTTATCTATTAAATGCATATAAGGAATAAGATAGTTCTTGTAGATAACGCAAGGAAACATAACTTAACATAAACATAAGCATAACTTACATGTAGCAATGCAACAGCACATGTTATATTGAATTCTTATATGCACAGCATAGGTTTAATTATTGTATCCAATGCAATGAAACAGTTATTGTAGGTATTGCAATGCAACAGCATTGTTTTCTCTTCAGTGCACAAAGGAAAGAGTTAGTTTTTGTATGCAACGCAGTGCATCAAGCACCTGTCGTGTTATGTCTTGCAATAATTACTGGAATGCAATGCAATGCACATGATATGTAGAAAGTTCATGATCGAGGACTAACTTTCCAGAAACATGTTCAATATAAACTTCTGTTTGGATCAAGTAACATCAGAAGGAGTCAATGATAATGTATAAAAAGTTGAAGATCAAGTACTCTATTGGCCAGAAATATGTCCATTAGTTTTCGGATACAATGCAAGGAAACTGCAAAGCTTATATTGTTAGTCTTTGTATGCAGTGCAGCAAGCGCCTGTCATGTGTTATCTCTTCACTGCACAACGGATAAGCTAATTCATCGCAAAACGAGTTGTGCATCAAGGCATAACGTTAGTTCGCAACACAACGAGTAATGTGTTATCTCTGCAATGCATGATAAATATGTTAATTCTTGTATACAATAAAAGGAAACATTGCAACATATAAATGTTGCAATGCAAAAGCACATATGTTATATTGTTTCTTCTATGCACAGCGTAATAAGTTAACTGCTGTACGCTATGCAAGATTTAGTTCTGGTATGCAACGCAGTACTACAAGCAGCTGTCATGTGTTATCTCTTCCCTGCAAAACGGATTAAGTTACTGCCATGCAATGCACATGTTGTGTGTTATCTCTCAAAGCATAACGGATCAGTTAGTTCATTCACAGCAACACTGCATATGTTATGTATTATTTCTTCAGTGCATAAGGAATAAGTCAGTTTTTGGATACAATTCAGTGCATGACTTTCATGTTAGACTTTTTATGCAGTGCAGTGCAACGAGCACCTGTCATGTGTTATCTCCTCACTGCACAACGGATAAGTTCATTTAACGCAACACGAGTTGTGTTATAACTGCAAAGCATTATAAATACGTTAGATTTTGTATACAATGAAAGGAAACAGTGCAACTTGCATGTTGCAATACAAAAGCACGTTATATTAACTTCTATGCACAGCATAATAAGTCTACTATTGTATAAAACATTTCGTTCTTCATGCATTGCAACGTAACAGCATATGCGATTTGTTTTATCTTCAATGCACAAGGGAAAGATTTAGCTCATGTATGCAACGCAATGCAACAAGCAGCTGTCATGTGTTGTCTCTTCCCTGCAAAACGGATTAAGTTACTGCAATGCAATGCACATGTTGTGTGTTTTCTCTCAAAGCATAACGGATCGGTTAGTTCTTTCATCGCAACACCGCATATGTTATGTATTATCTCTTCAATTCAAGTCAGTCTTTGGATACAATTCAAGGAAACAGACTATAGCTTACATGTTAGTCTAATCTGTCATGTGTTTTCTCTTCACTGCGCAACGGATAATTTCATTCATCGCAACACAACGAGTAATGTGTTATTTCTGCAATGCATGATAAAATACGTTAGTTCTTGTATACAATGAAATGAAATGAACATGCAATACAAAAGCACATGTTACATTAATTTCTTCTATGCACAGCGAAATAAGTTAACTATTGTATAAAACATTTCGTTCTTCATGCATTGCAACGTAGCATATGTGATTTGTTTTATTTTTAAATGCACAAAAGAAAGATTAATTCTCGTATGCAACGCAGTACAACAAGCAGCTGTCATGTTTTATCTCCTCCCTGCAAAACGGATTAAGTTACTGCAATGCAGTGCACATGTTATGTGTTGTCTCTCAAAGCATAATGGATAGGTTAATTCATTCATCGCAACACCCCACATGTTATGTATTATCTTTTCAATGCATAAGTTAGTTTTTGGATACAATTCAAGGAAACAGTGCATACACATGTTAAGTATTTGTACACATGTTATCTCTTCAATGCATAATGGATGAGTAAGTTCATTCATCGCAACACGAGTTATGTTTTATCTCTTCAGTGCATGAGAAATACGTTAGTTCTTGTATACAATGCAAGGAAAAAGTGCAACTTACATGTTGCAATGCAACAGCACATACGTTTACGCACAATATCTTCTATGCACAGCGTATAATAAGTTAACTATTGTAGGCAATGCAGTAACACATTTCGTTCTTCATGCATTGCAATGTAACAATGTAATCAATATGTGATTCGTTTTCTTTTAAATGCACAAAAGAAAGAAACCAGCAGCTGTCATGTTTTCTCTTTTCCCTCCAAAACGGATTAAGTTACTGCAATGCAATGCAAATGTTCTGTGTTATCTCCCAAGGATACAATTCAAGGAAACAGTACATATCTTTGTATAAATGCAATGCAGTGCAACAAGCACCTGTCATATGTTATCTCTTCACTCCACAACAGATAAAGTTACTGCAATACACATGCACGTTATGTGTTATCTATTAAATGCATAAGGAATAAGATAGTTCTTGTAGACAATGCAAGGAAACAGTGCATAACTTACATGTAGCACTTGTTATATTCATGTCTTCTATGCACAGCATAAGATTAAAGTTAGTTATTGTATTTATTTCAATGCAACAGCATATGTGAATTGTTCTCTCTTCAGTGCACAAAGGAAAGAGTTAGTTTCTGTATGCAATGCAGTCCATCAAGCACCTGTCGTGGTATCTCTTCCACTGCAAAACGAAAAATGTACTGGAATGCAATGCAATGCAATGCACATGTTATGTAGAAAATTCATGATCGAGGACTAATTTGCCAGAAACAGGTTCAATCGCTCTAATATAAACTTCTGTTTGGGTGAAGAAACATCAGAAGGAGTCAATGATAATGTATATAAAAAGTTCAAGATCGAGTACTCTATGGCCAGAAATATGCCCATTAGGTCAATAATGCAATATGCTATAGCTGACTTTTCTTCAGAAGTAATATCAGAAGGAGTCAATGTTAATGTATAAAAAGTTCAAGATCGAGTTTTATATGGCCAGAAATATGTCCATTAGTTTTCGGATACAATTAAAGGATATGTTTGAATTGTTAGTTAAACGTTAGTTCTTGTATACAATGAATGGAAACAGTGCAACTTACATGCTGCAATGCAAAAGCACATATATTAATTTCTTCTATGCACAGTGAAATAAGTTAACTATTGTACGCTATGCAATGCAACAGTAAGTTTTTGTATTTATTGCAATGCAAAAGCATATGCGATTTGTTTTCTCTTGAATGCACTAGTGAAAGATTTAGTTCTTGTATACAATGAAAGGAAACATATGTTGCAATGCAAAATAATATGCGATTTGTTTTCAATGCACAAAGGAAAGAGTTATTTATTGTATGCAGTGCAATGCAGCAAGCATAACGTATAATGATAATGTATAAAAAGTTCAATATCGAGTGCTATATGGCCAGAAATATGTTCTTTAGTTCAAATATGCAATACCGTATGGCTGATGTATCATCAGAAGAAGTCAATTGAGTATGTATACACAATTCAGGATCGAGGACAATTTTTTTTTTTTTTTTAAGTAGGTCTAAAATGGACTTCTCTGTATAGCTGAAATAAAATCAGGAGTCAATGAGTATCTATAGAAAGTTCAAGATCAAGCGCTCTTAGGCCATAAATATGTTTTTAAGGTCAAGTATGCACTACTGTCTCTCTGATGTAACACCAGAAGGAGTCGATAAGTCTGTATGGAATTTTCATCAACACCAGAAATATAACCTTTAGGTCAAATATGCAATACTCTATGGCTGAACTAAAATCAGTGTGAGGCACGTATATGAAGTTAATGATCGACGACTCTTGAGACCGAAAAACTTTAATCAAGTCTAATTTGAAACTGAGGAGTCAATTACAATGTACAGAAAGTTCAAGATCAAGGACTAATTTGCCAGAAATATGTTCAATATGCTAATATGGACTTCTTTATGGGTGATGTAACATCAAAAAGAGTCAATAGTAATGTATGAAGTTCAAGATTAAGTACTCTTTGGCCAAAAAGTGATCTTTAGGTCAAATATGCATTATTCTATGGCTGATGTATCATCAGAAGGAGTCAGCGAGTATGTATCAAAATTCATGATCGAGGACTAATTTGTCAGAAGTCAAATGCAATACTCTGTGGCTGAAGTAACATCAAAATGAGGCTTGTATATAACGTTCATGATCGAGGACACTTGGGACTGAAAAACTTAAATCAAGTCTAAAATGGACTCCTGTAAAGCTTGGAAGAAATCCAAAAAAAACAGAAGAAGTCAATGACTATGAAGAGAAAGTTCAAGATTGAGGACTATGTTCAGTATGCATAATATGGACTTCTGAATGGGTGAAGTAACATCAGGAGTCAATAGTAATGTATGAAACGTTCAAGATTGAGTCCTCTTTGGCCAGAAATATGATCTTTAGGTCAAATTTGCAATATTCTAGGGCAAAATATCTTTTGCATTTTGACCTAATGGGCATATTTTTGGCAAATTAGTCCTCGATCATGCAATTACTCTACATACTCATTGATGCCATCTGATGTTAGATCATCCAGATAGTATTCCATATTAAACTTACTGAACTTATTTCTGGCGAAAGAGTACTTGATCTTGAACTTTTTATACATTACTATTCACTCCTTCTGATGATACGTCAGCCACAGTATATTGCTGATTTGACGTTATGGACATATTTCTGACAAATTAAATTTCAGTCATGAGCTGTCTATACATCCCCATTGACTCCATCTGATGTTAGATCAGCCAGACAATAGTCCACATTTGACCGACAGAACATATTTCTGACCAAACAGTATTTGATATTGAACTTTTTATACGTATTCATTGATGATGTCACATCAGCCATACTGTTGTCCATATTTGACCTAATAAACATATTTATGTCCAAAAGTACTCGATCTTGAACTTTCAATACATACTCATTGGTTCACTTTGATCTTCCTTTAGCCATATATGAACCCATTTTGACCAACACATTTCTGGCAAATTAGTCCTCGATCATGAACTTCATATATATATATATATATATATATATATATATATATATATATATATTCGTATTGACTCCATCTGATGTTAGATAAGCCAAAGAGTTAGTCCCTGTTTCAACGACTGGACATATTTCTGGCTAATTTTTCAGAAATATGTTCAGAAAATCAAACATGGGCTCACGTATGGCTGAAGTAACACCATAGTGAGGCAATGAATATTTATAGAAAGTTCAAGATCGAGTACTCTTGGGCCAGAAATGTGTTCAGTAGGTCATACATGGGCTCATGTATTGCTGAAGTAACATCAGAGTGAGTCAATGAGTATGCATAGAAAGTTCATGATTGAGGACTAATTTGCCAGAAATATGTCCATTAGGTCAAATGCAATACTCTATGGCTGAAGTAACATCAAATTGAGGCTTGTATATAAAGTTCATGATCGAGGACTCTTGGGACTGAAAAACTTTAATCAAGTCTAAAATGGGCTCCTGTAAAGCTTGGAATAAAACCAACAAAAAAAACAGAAGAAGTCTGACTATGAAGAGAAAGTTCAAGATTGAGGACTAATATGTTCAGTATGCATAATATGGACTTCTGTATGGGTGAAGTAACATCAGGAGTCAATAGTAATGTATGAAAAGTTCAAGTTTGAGTCCTCTTTGGCCAGAAATATGATCTTTAGGTCAAATTTGCAATATTCTAGGGCATTTTGCATTTTGACCTAATGGGCATATTTTTCATCAGAAGGACTCGATGAGTCTGTATGGAAAGGTCATGATCGAGGACTCTGGTCAGCAATATGTTTTGTTGGTCAAAAATGCACTATTGTCTGGCTGATCTAACATCAGAGTGAGTCAATGAGTATGCATAGAAAGTTCATGATTGAGGACTAATTTGCCAGAAATGTGTTCAGTAGATCTAATTCTGACTTCTGTATAGGTGAAGTAACGTCAGAACGAGTGACTAGAAATGTGCAAAAAGTTCAGATTTGAGTATTGTTCGACCAGAAATATGTTCATTATTTTAAATTTGGACTACTCTCTGTCAGTTGTAACATCAGAAGGACTCGATGAGTCTCTATGGAAAGGTCATGATCGAGGACCCTGGTCAGCAATATGTTCTGTTGGTCAAAAATGCACTATTGTCTGGCTGATCTAACATCAGATGGAGTCAATGGGTATGTATAGAAAGCTCATGACTGAAGATTCATTTGTCAGAAATATGTCCATTAGGTCAAATAAGCAATAGTCTATGGCTGACGTATCATCAGAAGGAGTCAATAGAAATGTACAAATAGTTCATGATCGAGGACTAATTTTCTAGAAATGTGTTCCGAAGGTCAAAAATGGGCTTATGTATGGCTGAAGTAACATCAGAGTGAAGCAATGTGTATGTAAAGAAAGTTAATGATCGAGGACTGTTGGGACAGAAAACATTTAAGTAGGTGTAATATGGAGTTCTGTATAGCTGAAATAATGTCAGGAGTCAATGAGTATGTATAGAAAGTTCAAGATCGAGTACTCTTGGGTCAGAAATATGTACCATAGGTCATATATCGGCTCACCTATTGCTGAAGTAACATCAGAGTGAGTTAATGAGTATGTATAGAAAGATCATGATTGAGGACTAATTTGCCATAAATATGTTCAATATGCCTAAAATGGACTTCTTTATGGGTGAAGTAACATCAAAAAGAGTCAATAGTAATGTATGAAGTTCAAGATTGAGTACTCTTTGGCCAAAAAGTGACCTTTAGGTCAAATATGCATTATTCTATGGCTGACGTATCATCAGAAGGAGTCAGTGAGTATGTATCAAAGTTCATGATCGAGGACTAATTTGTCAGAAGTATGTCCATTAGGTCAAATGCAATACTCTATGGCTGAAGTAACATCAAAATGAGGCTTGTATATAAAGTTCATGATCGAGGACTCTTGGGACTGAAAAACTTTAATCAAGTCTAAAATGGGCTCCTGTAAAGCTTGGAATAAAACCAACAAAAAAAACAGAAGAAGTCTGACTATGAAGAGAAAGTTCAAGATTGAGGACTAATATGTTCAGTATGCATAATATGGACTTCTGTATGGGTGAAGTAACATCAGGAGTCAATAGTAATGTATGAAAAGTTCAAGTTTGAGTCCTCTTTGGCCAGAAATATGATCTTTAGGTCAAATTTGCAATATTCTAGGGCATTTTGCATTTTGACCTAATGGGCATATTTTTCATCAGAAGGACTCGATGAGTCTGTATGGAAAGGTCATGATCGAGGACTCTGGTCAGCAATATGTTTTGTTGGTCAAAAATGCACTATTGTCTGGCTGATCTAACATCAGAGTGAGTCAATGAGTATGCATAGAAAGTTCATGATTGAGGACTAATTTGCCAGAAATGTGTTCAGTAGATCTAATTCTGACTTCTGTATAGGTGAAGTAACGTCAGAACGAGTGACTAGAAATGTGCAAAAAGTTCAGATTTGAGTATTGTTCGACCAGAAATATGTTCATTATTTTAAATTTGGACTACTCTCTGTCAGTTGTAACATCAGAAGGACTCGATGAGTCTCTATGGAAAGGTCATGATCGAGGACCCTGGTCAGCAATATGTTCTGTTGGTCAAAAATGCACTATTGTCTGGCTGATCTAACATCAGATGGAGTCAATGGGTATGTATAGAAAGCTCATGACTGAAGATTCATTTGTCAGAAATATGTCCATTAGGTCAAATAAGCAATAGTCTATGGCTGACGTATCATCAGAAGGAGTCAATAGAAATGTACAAATAGTTCATGATCGAGGACTAATTTTCTAGAAATGTGTTCCGAAGGTCAAAAATGGGCTTATGTATGGCTGAAGTAACATCAGAGTGAAGCAATGTGTATGTAAAGAAAGTTAATGATCGAGGACTGTTGGGACAGAAAACATTTAAGTAGGTGTAATATGGAGTTCTGTATAGCTGAAATAATGTCAGGAGTCAATGAGTATGTATAGAAAGTTCAAGATCGAGTACTCTTGGGTCAGAAATATGTACCATAGGTCATATATCGGCTCACCTATTGCTGAAGTAACATCAGAGTGAGTTAATGAGTATGTATAGAAAGATCATGATTGAGGACTAATTTGCCATAAATATGTTCAATATGCCTAAAATGGACTTCTTTATGGGTGAAGTAACATCAAAAAGAGTCAATAGTAATGTATGAAGTTCAAGATTGAGTACTCTTTGGCCAAAAAGTGACCTTTAGGTCAAATATGCATTATTCTATGGCTGACGTATCATCAGAAGGAGTCAGTGAGTATGTATCAAAGTTCATGATCGAGGACTAATTTGTCAGAAGTATGTCCATTAGGTCAAATGCAATACTCTATGGCTGAAGTAACATCAAAATGAGGCTTGTATATAAAGTTCATGATCGAGGACTCTTGGGACTGAAAAACTTTAATCAAGTCTAAAATGGGCTCCTGTAAAGCTTGGAATAAAACCAACAAAAAAAACAGAAGAAGTCTGACTATGAAGAGAAAGTTCAAGATTGAGGACTAATATGTTCAGTATGCATAATATGGACTTCTGTATGGGTGAAGTAACATCAGGAGTCAATAGTAATGTATGAAAAGTTCAAGTTTGAGTCCTCTTTGGCCAGAAATATGATCTTTAGGTCAAATTTGCAATATTCTAGGGCATTTTGCATTTTGACCTAATGGGCATATTTTTCATCAGAAGGACTCGATGAGTCTGTATGGAAAGGTCATGATCGAGGACTCTGGTCAGCAATATGTTTTGTTGGTCAAAAATGCACTATTGTCTGGCTGATCTAACATCAGAGTGAGTCAATGAGTATGCATAGAAAGTTCATGATTGAGGACTAATTTGCCAGAAATGTGTTCAGTAGATCTAATTCTGACTTCTGTATAGGTGAAGTAACGTCAGAACGAGTGACTAGAAATGTGCAAAAAGTTCAGATTTGAGTATTGTTCGACCAGAAATATGTTCATTATTTTAAATTTGGACTACTCTCTGTCAGTTGTAACATCAGAAGGACTCGATGAGTCTCTATGGAAAGGTCATGATCGAGGACCCTGGTCAGCAATATGTTCTGTTGGTCAAAAATGCACTATTGTCTGGCTGATCTAACATCAGATGGAGTCAATGGGTATGTATAGAAAGCTCATGACTGAAGATTAATTTGTCAAAAATATGTCCATTAGGTCAAATAAGCAATAGTCTATGGCTGACGTATCATCAGAAGGAGTCAATAGAAATGTACAAATAGTTCATGATCGAGGACTAATTTTCTAGAAATGTGTTCCGAAGGTCAAAAATGGGCTTATGTATGGCTGAAGTAACATCAGAGTGAAGCAATGAGTATGTAAAGAAAGTTCATGATCGAGGACTGTTGGGACAGAAAACATTTAAGTAGGTGTAATATGGAGTTCTGTATAGCTGAAATAATGTCAGGAGTCAATGAGTATGTATAGAAAGTTCAAGATCGAGTACTCTTGGGTCAGAAATATGTACCATAGGTCATATATCGGCTCACCTATTGCTGAAGTAACATCAGAGTGAGTTAATGAGTATGTATAGAAAGATCATGATTGAGGACTAATTTGCCATAAATATGTTCAATATGCCTAAAATGGACTTCTTTATGGGTGAAGTAACATCAAAAAGAGTCAATAGTAATGTATGAAGTTCAAGATTGAGTACTCTTTGGCCAAAAAGTGACCTTTAGGTCAAATATGCATTATTCTATGGCTGACGTATCATCAGAAGGAGTCAGTGAGTATGTATCAAAGTTCATGATCGAGGACTAATTTGTCAGAAGTATGTCCATTAGGTCAAATGCAATACTCTATGGCTGAAGTAACATCAAAATGAGGCTTGTATATAAAGTTCATGATCGAGTACTCTTGGGACTGAAAAACTTTAATCAAGTCTAAAATGGGCTCCTGTAAAGCTTGGAATAAAACCAAAAAAAAACAAAAAAAACAGAAGAAGTCTGACTATGAAGAGAAAGTTCAAGATTGAGGACTAATATGTTCAGTATGCATAATATGGACTTCTGTATGGGTGAAGTAACATCAGGAGTCAATAGTAATGTATGAAAAGTTCAAGTTTGAGTCCTCTTTGGCCAGAAATATGATCTTTAGGTCAAATTTGCAATATTCTAGGGCATTTTGCATTTTGACCTAATGGGCATATTTTTCATCAGAAGGACTCGATGAGTCTGTATGGAAAGGTCATGATCGAGGACTCTGGTCAGCAATATGTTTTGTTGGTCAAAAATGCACTATTGTCTGGCTGATCTAACATCAGAGTGAGTCAATGAGTATGCATAGAAAGTTCAGGATTGAGGACTAATTTGCCAGAAATGTGTTCAGTAGATCTAATTCTGACTTCTGTATAGGTGAAGTAACGTCAGAACGAGTGACTAGAAATGTGCAAAAAGTTCAGATTTGAGTATTGTTCGACCAGAAATATGTTCATTATTTTAAATTTGGACTACTCTCTGTCAGTTGTAACATCAGAAGGACTCGATGAGTCTCTATGGAAAGGTCATGATCGAGGACCCTGGTCAGCAATATGTTCTGTTGGTCAAAAATGCACTATTGTCTGGCTGATCTAACATCAGATGGAGTCAATGGGTATGTATAGAAAGCTCATGACTGAAGATTCATTTGTCAGAAATATGTCCATTAGGTCAAATAAGCAATAGTCTATGGCTGACGTATCATCAGAAGGAGTCAATAGAAATGTACAAATAGTTCATGATCGAGGACTAATTTTCTAGAAATGTGTTCCGAAGGTCAAAAATGGGCTTATGTATGGCTGAAGTAACATCAGAGTGAAGCAATGAGTATGTAAAGAAAGTTAATGATCGAGAACTGTTGGGACAGAAAACATTTAAGTAGGTGTAATCTGGAGTTCTGTATAGCTGAAATAATGTCAGGAGTCAATGAGTATGTATAGAAAGTTCAAGATCGAGTACTCTTGGGTCAGAAATATGTACAATAGGTCATATATCGGCTCACCTATTGCTGAAGTAACATCAGAGTGAGTTAATGAGTATGTATAGAAAGATCATGATTGAGGACTAATTTGCCATAAATATGTTCAATATGCCTAAAATGGACTTCATTATGGGTGAAGTAACATCAAAAAGAGTCAATAGTAATGTATGAAGTTCAAGATTGAGTACTCTTTGGCCAAAAAGTGACCTTTAGGTCAAATATGCATTATTCTATGGCTGACGTATCATCAGAAGGAGTCAGTGAGTATGTATCAAAGTTCATGATCGAGGACTAATTTGTCAGAAGTATGTCCATTAGGTCAAATGCAATACTCTATGGCTGAAGTAACATCAAAATGAGGCTTGTATATAAAGTTCATGATCGAGGACTCTTGGGACTGAAAAACTTTAATCAAGTCTTAAATGGGCTCCTGTAAAGCTTGGAATAAAACCAAAAAAAAAAAAAAACAGAAGAAGTCTGACTATGAAGAGAAAGTTCAAGATTGAGGACTAATATGTTCAGTATGCATAATATGGACTTCTGTATGGGTGAAGTAACATCAGGAGTCAATAGTAATGTATGAAAAGTTCAAGTTTGAGTCCTCTTTGGCCAGAAATATGATCTTTAGGTCAAATTTGCAATATTCTAGGGCATTTTGCATTTTGACCTAATGGGCATATTTTTCATCAGAAGGACTCGATGAGTCTGTATGGAAAGGTCATGATCGAGGACTCTGGTCAGCAATATGTTTTGTTGGTCAAAAATGCACTATTGTCTGGCTGATCTAACATCAGAGTGAGTCAATGAGTATGCATAGAAAGTTCATGATTGAGGACTAATTTGCCAGAAATGTGTTCAGTAGATCTAATTCTGACTTCTGTATAGGTGAAGTAACGTCAGAACGAGTGACTAGAAATGTGCAAAAAGTTCAGATTTGAGTATTGTTCGACCAGAAATATGTTCATTATTTTAAATTTGGACTACTCTCTGTCAGTTGTAACATCAGAAGGACTCGATGAGTCTCTATGGAAAGGTCATGATCGAGGACCCTGGTCAGCAATATGTTCTGTTGGTCAAAAATGCACTATTGTCTGGCTGATCTAACATCAGATGGAGTCAATGGGTATGTATAGAAAGCTCATGACTGAAGATTCATTTGTCAGAAATATGTCCATTAGGTCAAATAAGCAATAGTCTATGGCTGACGTATCATCAGAAGGAGTCAATAGAAATGTACAAATAGTTCATGATCGAGGACTAATTTTCTAGAAATGTGTTCCGAAGGTCAAAAATGGGCTTATGTATGGCTGAAGTAACATCAGAGTGAAGCAATGAGTATGTAAAGAAAGTTCATGATCGAGGACTGTTGGGACAGAAAACATTTAAGTAGGTGTAATATGGAGTTCTGTATAGCTGAAATAATGTCAGGAGTCAATGAGTATGTATAGAAAGTTCAAGATCGAGTACTCTTGGGTCAGAAATATGTACCATAGGTCATATATCGGCTCACCTATTGCTGAAGTAACATCAGAGTGAGTTAATGAGTATGTATAGAAAGATCATGATTGAGGACTAATTTGCCATAAATATGTTCAATATGCCTAAAATGGACTTCTTTATGGGTGAAGTAACATCAAAAAGAGTCAATAGTAATGTATGAAGTTCAAGATTGAGTACTCTTTGGCCAAAAAGTGACCTTTAGGTCAAATATGCATTATTCTATGGCTGACGTATCATCAGAAGGAGTCAGTGAGTATGTATCAAAGTTCATGATCGAGGACTAATTTGTCAGAAGTATGTCCATTAGGTCAAATGCAATACTCTATGGCTGAAGTAACATCAAAATGAGGCTTGTATATAAAGTTCATGATCGAGGACTCTTGGGACTGAAAAACTTTAATCAAGTCTAAAATGGGCTCCTGTAAAGCTTGGAATAAAACCAACAAAAAAAACAGAAGAAGTCTGACTATGAAGAGAAAGTTCAAGATTGAGGACTAATATGTTCAGTATGCATAATATGGACTTCTGTATGGGTGAAGTAACATCAGGAGTCAATAGTAATGTATGAAAAGTTCAAGTTTGAGTCCTCTTTGGCCAGAAATATGATCTTTAGGTCAAATTTGCAATATTCTAGGGCATTTTGCATTTTGACCTAATGGGCATATTTTTCATCAGAAGGACTCGATGAGTCTGTATGGAAAGGTCATGATCGAGGACTCTGGTCAGCAATATGTTTTGTTGGTCAAAAATGCACTATTGTCTGGCTGATCTAACATCAGAGTGAGTCAATGAGTATGCATAGAAAGTTCAGGATTGAGGACTAATTTGCCAGAAATGTGTTCAGTAGATCTAATTCTGACTTCTGTATAGGTGAAGTAACGTCAGAACGAGTGACTAGAAATGTGCAAAAAGTTCAGATTTGAGTATTGTTCGACCAGAAATATGTTCATTATTTTAAATTTGGACTACTCTCTGTCAGTTGTAACATCAGAAGGACTCGATGAGTCTCTATGGAAAGGTCATGATCGAGGACCCTGGTCAGCAATATGTTCTGTTGGTCAAAAATGCACTATTGTCTGGCTGATCTAACATCAGATGGAGTCAATGGGTATGTATAGAAAGCTCATGACTGAAGATTCATTTGTCAAAAATATGTCCATTAGGTCAAATAAGCAATAGTCTATGGCTGACGTATCATCAGAAGGAGTCAATAGAAATGTACAAATAGTTCATGATCGAGGACTAATTTTCTAGAAATGTGTTCCGAAGGTCAAAAATGGGCTTATGTATGGCTGAAGTAACATCAGAGTGAAGCAATGAGTATGTAAAGAAAGTTCATGATCGAGGACTGTTGGGACAGAAAACATTTAAGTAGGTGTAATATGGAGTTCTGTATAGCTGAAATAATGTCAGGAGTCAATGAGTATGTATAGAAAGTTCAAGATCGAGTACTCTTGGGTCAGAAATATGTACCATAGGTCATATATCGGCTCACCTATTGCTGAAGTAACATCAGAGTGAGTTAATGAGTATGTATAGAAAGATCATGATTGAGGACTAATTTGCCATAAATATGTTCAATATGCCTAAAATGGACTTCTTTATGGGTGAAGTAACATCAAAAAGAGTCAATAGTAATGTATGAAGTTCAAGATTGAGTACTCTTTGGCCAAAAAGTGACCTTTAGGTCAAATATGCATTATTCTATGGCTGACGTATCATCAGAAGGAGTCAGTGAGTATGTATCAAAGTTCATGATCGAGGACTAATTTGTCAGAAGTATGTCCATTAGGTCAAATGCAATACTCTATGGCTGAAGTAACATCAAAATGAGGCTTGTATATAAAGTTCATGATCGAGTACTCTTGGGACTGAAAAACTTTAATCAAGTCTAAAATGGGCTCCTGTAAAGCTTGGAATAAAACCAAAAAAAAAAAAAAAAAACAGAAGAAGTCTGACTATGAAGAGAAAGTTCAAGATTGAGGACTAATATGTTCAGTATGCATAATATGGACTTCTGTATGGGTGAAGTAACATCAGGAGTCAATAGTAATGTATGAAAAGTTCAAGTTTGAGTCCTCTTTGGCCAGAAATATGATCTTTAGGTCAAATTTGCAATATTCTAGGGCATTTTGCATTTTGACCTAATGGGCATATTTTTCATCAGAAGGACTCGATGAGTCTGTATGGAAAGGTCATGATCGAGGACTCTGGTCAGCAATATGTTTTGTTGGTCAAAAATGCACTATTGTCTGGCTGATCTAACATCAGAGTGAGTCAATGAGTATGCATAGAAAGTTCAGGATTGAGGACTAATTTGCCAGAAATGTGTTCAGTAGATCTAATTCTGACTTCTGTATAGGTGAAGTAACGTCAGAACGAGTGACTAGAAATGTGCAAAAAGTTCAGATTTGAGTATTGTTCGACCAGAAATATGTTCATTATTTTAAATTTGGACTACTCTCTGTCAGTTGTAACATCAGAAGGACTCGATGAGTCTCTATGGAAAGGTCATGATCGAGGACCCTGGTCAGCAATATGTTCTGTTGGTCAAAAATGCACTATTGTCTGGCTGATCTAACATCAGATGGAGTCAATGGGTATGTATAGAAAGCTCATGACTGAAGATTCATTTGTCAGAAATATGTCCATTAGGTCAAATAAGCAATAGTCTATGGCTGACGTATCATCAGAAGGAGTCAATAGAAATGTACAAATAGTTCATGATCGAGGACTAATTTTCTAGAAATGTGTTCCGAAGGTCAAAAATGGGCTTATGTATGGCTGAAGTAACATCAGAGTGAAGCAATGTGTATGTAAAGAAAGTTAATGATCGAGGACTGTTGGGACAGAAAACATTTAAGTAGGTGTAATATGGAGTTCTGTATAGCTGAAATAATGTCAGGAGTCAATGAGTATGTATAGAAAGTTCAAGATCGAGTACTCTTGGGTCAGAAATATGTACCATAGGTCATATATCGGCTCACCTATTGCTGAAGTAACATCAGAGTGAGTTAATGAGTATGTATAGAAAGATCATGATTGAGGACTAATTTGCCATAAATATGTTCAATATGCCTAAAATGGACTTCTTTATGGGTGAAGTAACATCAAAAAGAGTCAATAGTAATGTATGAAGTTCAAGATTGAGTACTCTTTGGCCAAAAAGTGACCTTTAGGTCAAATATGCATTATTCTATGGCTGACGTATCATCAGAAGGAGTCAGTGAGTATGTATCAAAGTTCATGATCGAGGACTAATTTGTCAGAAGTATGTCCATTAGGTCAAATGCAATACTCTATGGCTGAAGTAACATCAAAATGAGGCTTGTATATAAAGTTCATGATCGAGGACTCTTGGGACTGAAAAACTTTAATCAAGTCTAAAATGGGCTCCTGTAAAGCTTGGAATAAAACCAACAAAAAAAACAGAAGAAGTCTGACTATGAAGAGAAAGTTCAAGATTGAGGACTAATATGTTCAGTATGCATAATATGGACTTCTGTATGGGTGAAGTAACATCAGGAGTCAATAGTAATGTATGAAAAGTTCAAGTTTGAGTCCTCTTTGGCCAGAAATATGATCTTTAGGTCAAATTTGCAATATTCTAGGGCATTTTGCATTTTGACCTAATGGGCATATTTTTCATCAGAAGGACTCGATGAGTCTGTATGGAAAGGTCATGATCGAGGACTCTGGTCAGCAATATGTTTTGTTGGTCAAAAATGCACTATTGTCTGGCTGATCTAACATCAGAGTGAGTCAATGAGTATGCATAGAAAGTTCATGATTGAGGACTAATTTGCCAGAAATGTGTTCAGTAGATCTAATTCTGACTTCTGTATAGGTGAAGTAACGTCAGAACGAGTGACTAGAAATGTGCAAAAAGTTCAGATTTGAGTATTGTTCGACCAGAAATATGTTCATTATTTTAAATTTGGACTACTCTCTGTCAGTTGTAACATCAGAAGGACTCGATGAGTCTCTATGGAAAGGTCATGATCGAGGACCCTGGTCAGCAATATGTTCTGTTGGTCAAAAATGCACTATTGTCTGGCTGATCTAACATCAGATGGAGTCAATGGGTATGTATAGAAAGCTCATGACTGAAGATTCATTTGTCAGAAATATGTCCATTAGGTCAAATAAGCAATAGTCTATGGCTGACGTATCATCAGAAGGAGTCAATAGAAATGTACAAATAGTTCATGATCGAGGACTAATTTTCTAGAAATGTGTTCCGAAGGTCAAAAATGGGCTTATGTATGGCTGAAGTAACATCAGAGTGAAGCAATGTGTATGTAAAGAAAGTTAATGATCGAGGACTGTTGGGACAGAAAACATTTAAGTAGGTGTAATATGGAGTTCTGTATAGCTGAAATAATGTCAGGAGTCAATGAGTATGTATAGAAAGTTCAAGATCGAGTACTCTTGGGTCAGAAATATGTACCATAGGTCATATATCGGCTCACCTATTGCTGAAGTAACATCAGAGTGAGTTAATGAGTATGTATAGAAAGATCATGATTGAGGACTAATTTGCCATAAATATGTTCAATATGCCTAAAATGGACTTCTTTATGGGTGAAGTAACATCAAAAAGAGTCAATAGTAATGTATGAAGTTCAAGATTGAGTACTCTTTGGCCAAAAAGTGACCTTTAGGTCAAATATGCATTATTCTATGGCTGACGTATCATCAGAAGGAGTCAGTGAGTATGTATCAAAGTTCATAATCGAGGACTAATTTGTCAGAAGTATGTCCATTAGGTCAAATGCAATACTCTATGGCTGAAGTAACATCAAAATGAGGCTTGTATATAAAGTTCATGATCGAGGACTCTTGGGACTGAAAAACTTTAATCAAGTCTAAAATGGGCTCCTGTAAAGCTTGGAATAAAACCAACAAAAAAAACAGAAGAAGTCTGACTATGAAGAGAAAGTTCAAGATTGAGGACTAATATGTTCAGTATGCATAATATGGACTTCTGTATGGGTGAAGTAACATCAGGAGTCAATAGTAATGTATGAAAAGTTCAAGTTTGAGTCCTCTTTGGCCAGAAATATGATCTTTAGGTCAAATTTGCAATATTCTAGGGCATTTTGCATTTTGACCTAATGGGCATATTTTTCATCAGAAGGACTCGATGAGTCTGTATGGAAAGGTCATGATCGAGGACTCTGGTCAGCAATATGTTTTGTTGGTCAAAAATGCACTATTGTCTGGCTGATCTAACATCAGAGTGAGTCAATGAGTATGCATAGAAAGTTCAGGATTGAGGACTAATTTGCCAGAAATGTGTTCAGTAGATCTAATTCTGACTTCTGTATAGGTGAAGTAACGTCAGAACGAGTGACTAGAAATGTGCAAAAAGTTCAGATTTGAGTATTGTTCGACCAGAAATATGTTCATTATTTTAAATTTGGACTACTCTCTGTCAGTTGTAACATCAGAAGGACTCGATGAGTCTCTATGGAAAGGTCATGATCGAGGACCCTGGTCAGCAATATGTTCTGTTGGTCAAAAATGCACTATTGTCTGGCTGATCTAACATCAGATGGAGTCAATGGGTATGTATAGAAAGCTCATGACTGAAGATTCATTTGTCAAAAATATGTCCATTAGGTCAAATAAGCAATAGTCTATGGCTGACGTATCATCAGAAGGAGTCAATAGAAATGTACAAATAGTTCATGATCGAGGACTAATTTTCTAGAAATGTGTTCCGAAGGTCAAAAATGGGCTTATGTATGGCTGAAGTAACATCAGAGTGAAGCAATGAGTATGTAAAGAAAGTTCATGATCGAGGACTGTTGGGACAGAAAACATTTAAGTAGGTGTAATATGGAGTTCTGTATAGCTGAAATAATGTCAGGAGTCAATGAGTATGTATAGAAAGTTCAAGATCGAGTACTCTTGGGTCAGAAATATGTACCATAGGTCATATATCGGCTCACCTATTGCTGAAGTAACATCAGAGTGAGTTAATGAGTATGTATAGAAAGATCATGATTGAGGACTAATTTGCCATAAATATGTTCAATATGCCTAAAATGGACTTCTTTATGGGTGAAGTAACATCAAAAAGAGTCAATAGTAATGTATGAAGTTCAAGATTGAGTACTCTTTGGCCAAAAAGTGACCTTTAGGTCAAATATGCATTATTCTATGGCTGACGTATCATCAGAAGGAGTCAGTGAGTATGTATCAAAGTTCATGATCGAGGACTAATTTGTCAGAAGTATGTCCATTAGGTCAAATGCAATACTCTATGGCTGAAGTAACATCAAAATGAGGCTTGTATATAAAGTTCATGATCGAGTACTCTTGGGACTGAAAAACTTTAATCAAGTCTAAAATGGGCTCCTGTAAAGCTTGGAATAAAACCAAAAAAAAAAAAAAAAAACAGAAGAAGTCTGACTATGAAGAGAAAGTTCAAGATTGAGGACTAATATGTTCAGTATGCATAATATGGACTTCTGTATGGGTGAAGTAACATCAGGAGTCAATAGTAATGTATGAAAAGTTCAAGTTTGAGTCCTCTTTGGCCAGAAATATGATCTTTAGGTCAAATTTGCAATATTCTAGGGCATTTTGCATTTTGACCTAATGGGCATATTTTTCATCAGAAGGACTCGATGAGTCTGTATGGAAAGGTCATGATCGAGGACTCTGGTCAGCAATATGTTTTGTTGGTCAAAAATGCACTATTGTCTGGCTGATCTAACATCAGAGTGAGTCAATGAGTATGCATAGAAAGTTCAGGATTGAGGACTAATTTGCCAGAAATGTGTTCAGTAGATCTAATTCTGACTTCTGTATAGGTGAAGTAACGTCAGAACGAGTGACTAGAAATGTGCAAAAAGTTCAGATTTGAGTATTGTTCGACCAGAAATATGTTCATTATTTTAAATTTGGACTACTCTCTGTCAGTTGTAACATCAGAAGGACTCGATGAGTCTCTATGGAAAGGTCATGATCGAGGACCCTGGTCAGCAATATGTTCTGTTGGTCAAAAATGCACTATTGTCTGGCTGATCTAACATCAGATGGAGTCAATGGGTATGTATAGAAAGCTCATGACTGAAGATTCATTTGTCAGAAATATGTCCATTAGGTCAAATAAGCAATAGTCTATGGCTGACGTATCATCAGAAGGAGTCAATAGAAATGTACAAATAGTTCATGATCGAGGACTAATTTTCTAGAAATGTGTTCCGAAGGTCAAAAATGGGCTTATGTATGGCTGAAGTAACATCAGAGTGAAGCAATGTGTATGTAAAGAAAGTTAATGATCGAGGACTGTTGGGACAGAAAACATTTAAGTAGGTGTAATATGGAGTTCTGTATAGCTGAAATAATGTCAGGAGTCAATGAGTATGTATAGAAAGTTCAAGATCGAGTACTCTTGGGTCAGAAATATGTACCATAGGTCATATATCGGCTCACCTATTGCTGAAGTAACATCAGAGTGAGTTAATGAGTATGTATAGAAAGATCATGATTGAGGACTAATTTGCCATAAATATGTTCAATATGCCTAAAATGGACTTCTTTATGGGTGAAGTAACATCAAAAAGAGTCAATAGTAATGTATGAAGTTCAAGATTGAGTACTCTTTGGCCAAAAAGTGACCTTTAGGTCAAATATGCATTATTCTATGGCTGACGTATCATCAGAAGGAGTC
Source organism: Elopichthys bambusa (assembly GCA_037101425.1). Taxonomy (NCBI): domain Eukaryota; kingdom Metazoa; phylum Chordata; class Actinopteri; order Cypriniformes; family Xenocyprididae; genus Elopichthys; species Elopichthys bambusa. The sequence continues at coordinate 11,601,967 of CM074447.1, read as the reverse complement.
AGTGAGTATGTATCAAAGTTCATGATCGAGGACTAATTTGTCAGAAGTATGTCCATTAGGTCAAATGCAATACTCTATGGCTGAAGTAACATCAAAATGAGGCTTGTATATAAAGTTCATGATCGAGGACTCTTGGGACTGAAAAACTTTAATCAAGTCTAAAATGGGCTCCTGTAAAGCTTGGAATAAAACCAACAAAAAAAACAGAAGAAGTCTGACTATGAAGAGAAAGTTCAAGATTGAGGACTAATATGTTCAGTATGCATAATATGGACTTCTGTATGGGTGAAGTAACATCAGGAGTCAATAGTAATGTATGAAAAGTTCAAGTTTGAGTCCTCTTTGGCCAGAAATATGATCTTTAGGTCAAATTTGCAATATTCTAGGGCATTTTGCATTTTGACCTAATGGGCATATTTTTCATCAGAAGGACTCGATGAGTCTGTATGGAAAGGTCATGATCGAGGACTCTGGTCAGCAATATGTTTTGTTGGTCAAAAATGCACTATTGTCTGGCTGATCTAACATCAGAGTGAGTCAATGAGTATGCATAGAAAGTTCAGGATTGAGGACTAATTTGCCAGAAATGTGTTCAGTAGATCTAATTCTGACTTCTGTATAGGTGAAGTAACGTCAGAACGAGTGACTAGAAATGTGCAAAAAGTTCAGATTTGAGTATTGTTCGACCAGAAATATGTTCATTATTTTAAATTTGGACTACTCTCTGTCAGTTGTAACATCAGAAGGACTCGATGAGTCTCTATGGAAAGGTCATGATCGAGGACCCTGGTCAGCAATATGTTCTGTTGGTCAAAAATGCACTATTGTCTGGCTGATCTAACATCAGATGGAGTCAATGGGTATGTATAGAAAGCTCATGACTGAAGATTCATTTGTCAGAAATATGTCCATTAGGTCAAATAAGCAATAGTCTATGGCTGACGTATCATCAGAAGGAGTCAATAGAAATGTACAAATAGTTCATGATCGAGGACTAATTTTCTAGAAATGTGTTCCGAAGGTCAAAAATGGGCTTATGTATGGCTGAAGTAACATCAGAGTGAAGCAATGTGTATGTAAAGAAAGTTAATGATCGAGGACTGTTGGGACAGAAAACATTTAAGTAGGTGTAATATGGAGTTCTGTATAGCTGAAATAATGTCAGGAGTCAATGAGTATGTATAGAAAGTTCAAGATCGAGTACTCTTGGGTCAGAAATATGTACCATAGGTCATATATCGGCTCACCTATTGCTGAAGTAACATCAGAGTGAGTTAATGAGTATGTATAGAAAGATCATGATTGAGGACTAATTTGCCATAAATATGTTCAATATGCCTAAAATGGACTTCTTTATGGGTGAAGTAACATCAAAAAGAGTCAATAGTAATGTATGAAGTTCAAGATTGAGTACTCTTTGGCCAAAAAGTGACCTTTAGGTCAAATATGCATTATTCTATGGCTGACGTATCATCAGAAGGAGTCAGTGAGTATGTATCAAAGTTCATGATCGAGGACTAATTTGTCAGAAGTATGTCCATTAGGTCAAATGCAATACTCTATGGCTGAAGTAACATCAAAATGAGGCTTGTATATAAAGTTCATGATCGAGGACTCTTGGGACTGAAAAACTTTAATCAAGTCTAAAATGGGCTCCTGTAAAGCTTGGAATAAAACCAACAAAAAAAACAGAAGAAGTCTGACTATGAAGAGAAAGTTCAAGATTGAGGACTAATATGTTCAGTATGCATAATATGGACTTCTGTATGGGTGAAGTAACATCAGGAGTCAATAGTAATGTATGAAAAGTTCAAGTTTGAGTCCTCTTTGGCCAGAAATATGATCTTTAGGTCAAATTTGCAATATTCTAGGGCATTTTGCATTTTGACCTAATGGGCATATTTTTCATCAGAAGGACTCGATGAGTCTGTATGGAAAGGTCATGATCGAGGACTCTGGTCAGCAATATGTTTTGTTGGTCAAAAATGCACTATTGTCTGGCTGATCTAACATCAGAGTGAGTCAATGAGTATGCATAGAAAGTTCATGATTGAGGACTAATTTGCCAGAAATGTGTTCAGTAGATCTAATTCTGACTTCTGTATAGGTGAAGTAACGTCAGAACGAGTGACTAGAAATGTGCAAAAAGTTCAGATTTGAGTATTGTTCGACCAGAAATATGTTCATTATTTTAAATTTGGACTACTCTCTGTCAGTTGTAACATCAGAAGGACTCGATGAGTCTCTATGGAAAGGTCATGATCGAGGACCCTGGTCAGCAATATGTTCTGTTGGTCAAAAATGCACTATTGTCTGGCTGATCTAACATCAGATGGAGTCAATGGGTATGTATAGAAAGCTCATGACTGAAGATTCATTTGTCAGAAATATGTCCATTAGGTCAAATAAGCAATAGTCTATGGCTGACGTATCATCAGAAGGAGTCAATAGAAATGTACAAATAGTTCATGATCGAGGACTAATTTTCTAGAAATGTGTTCCGAAGGTCAAAAATGGGCTTATGTATGGCTGAAGTAACATCAGAGTGAAGCAATGTGTATGTAAAGAAAGTTAATGATCGAGGACTGTTGGGACAGAAAACATTTAAGTAGGTGTAATATGGAGTTCTGTATAGCTGAAATAATGTCAGGAGTCAATGAGTATGTATAGAAAGTTCAAGATCGAGTACTCTTGGGTCAGAAATATGTACCATAGGTCATATATCGGCTCACCTATTGCTGAAGTAACATCAGAGTGAGTTAATGAGTATGTATAGAAAGATCATGATTGAGGACTAATTTGCCATAAATATGTTCAATATGCCTAAAATGGACTTCTTTATGGGTGAAGTAACATCAAAAAGAGTCAATAGTAATGTATGAAGTTCAAGATTGAGTACTCTTTGGCCAAAAAGTGACCTTTAGGTCAAATATGCATTATTCTATGGCTGACGTATCATCAGAAGGAGTCAGTGAGTATGTATCAAAGTTCATGATCGAGGACTAATTTGTCAGAAGTATGTCCATTAGGTCAAATGCAATACTCTATGGCTGAAGTAACATCAAAATGAGGCTTGTATATAAAGTTCATGATCGAGGACTCTTGGGACTGAAAAACTTTAATCAAGTCTAAAATGGGCTCCTGTAAAGCTTGGAATAAAACCAACAAAAAAAACAGAAGAAGTCTGACTATGAAGAGAAAGTTCAAGATTGAGGACTAATATGTTCAGTATGCATAATATGGACTTCTGTATGGGTGAAGTAACATCAGGAGTCAATAGTAATGTATGAAAAGTTCAAGTTTGAGTCCTCTTTGGCCAGAAATATGATCTTTAGGTCAAATTTGCAATATTCTAGGGCATTTTGCATTTTGACCTAATGGGCATATTTTTCATCAGAAGGACTCGATGAGTCTGTATGGAAAGGTCATGATCGAGGACTCTGGTCAGCAATATGTTTTGTTGGTCAAAAATGCACTATTGTCTGGCTGATCTAACATCAGAGTGAGTCAATGAGTATGCATAGAAAGTTCATGATTGAGGACTAATTTGCCAGAAATGTGTTCAGTAGATCTAATTCTGACTTCTGTATAGGTGAAGTAACGTCAGAACGAGTGACTAGAAATGTGCAAAAAGTTCAGATTTGAGTATTGTTCGACCAGAAATATGTTCATTATTTTAAATTTGGACTACTCTCTGTCAGTTGTAACATCAGAAGGACTCGATGAGTCTCTATGGAAAGGTCATGATCGAGGACCCTGGTCAGCAATATGTTCTGTTGGTCAAAAATGCACTATTGTCTGGCTGATCTAACATCAGATGGAGTCAATGGGTATGTATAGAAAGCTCATGACTGAAGATTCATTTGTCAGAAATATGTCCATTAGGTCAAATAAGCAATAGTCTATGGCTGACGTATCATCAGAAGGAGTCAATAGAAATGTACAAATAGTTCATGATCGAGGACTAATTTTCTAGAAATGTGTTCCGAAGGTCAAAAATGGGCTTATGTATGGCTGAAGTAACATCAGAGTGAAGCAATGTGTATGTAAAGAAAGTTAATGATCGAGGACTGTTGGGACAGAAAACATTTAAGTAGGTGTAATATGGAGTTCTGTATAGCTGAAATAATGTCAGGAGTCAATGAGTATGTATAGAAAGTTCAAGATCGAGTACTCTTGGGTCAGAAATATGTACCATAGGTCATATATCGGCTCACCTATTGCTGAAGTAACATCAGAGTGAGTTAATGAGTATGTATAGAAAGATCATGATTGAGGACTAATTTGCCATAAATATGTTCAATATGCCTAAAATGGACTTCTTTATGGGTGAAGTAACATCAAAAAGAGTCAATAGTAATGTATGAAGTTCAAGATTGAGTACTCTTTGGCCAAAAAGTGACCTTTAGGTCAAATATGCATTATTCTATGGCTGACGTATCATCAGAAGGAGTCAGTGAGTATGTATCAAAGTTCATGATCGAGGACTAATTTGTCAGAAGTATGTCCATTAGGTCAAATGCAATACTCTATGGCTGAAGTAACATCAAAATGAGGCTTGTATATAAAGTTCATGATCGAGGACTCTTGGGACTGAAAAACTTTAATCAAGTCTAAAATGGGCTCCTGTAAAGCTTGGAATAAAACCAACAAAAAAAACAGAAGAAGTCTGACTATGAAGAGAAAGTTCAAGATTGAGGACTAATATGTTCAGTATGCATAATATGGACTTCTGTATGGGTGAAGTAACATCAGGAGTCAATAGTAATGTATGAAAAGTTCAAGTTTGAGTCCTCTTTGGCCAGAAATATGATCTTTAGGTCAAATTTGCAATATTCTAGGGCATTTTGCATTTTGACCTAATGGGCATATTTTTCATCAGAAGGACTCGATGAGTCTGTATGGAAAGGTCATGATCGAGGACTCTGGTCAGCAATATGTTTTGTTGGTCAAAAATGCACTATTGTCTGGCTGATCTAACATCAGAGTGAGTCAATGAGTATGCATAGAAAGTTCATGATTGAGGACTAATTTGCCAGAAATGTGTTCAGTAGATCTAATTCTGACTTCTGTATAGGTGAAGTAACGTCAGAACGAGTGACTAGAAATGTGCAAAAAGTTCAGATTTGAGTATTGTTCGACCAGAAATATGTTCATTATTTTAAATTTGGACTACTCTCTGTCAGTTGTAACATCAGAAGGACTCGATGAGTCTCTATGGAAAGGTCATGATCGAGGACCCTGGTCAGCAATATGTTCTGTTGGTCAAAAATGCACTATTGTCTGGCTGATCTAACATCAGATGGAGTCAATGGGTATGTATAGAAAGCTCATGACTGAAGATTCATTTGTCAGAAATATGTCCATTAGGTCAAATAAGCAATAGTCTATGGCTGACGTATCATCAGAAGGAGTCAATAGAAATGTACAAATAGTTCATGATCGAGGACTAATTTTCTAGAAATGTGTTCCGAAGGTCAAAAATGGGCTTATGTATGGCTGAAGTAACATCAGAGTGAAGCAATGTGTATGTAAAGAAAGTTAATGATCGAGGACTGTTGGGACAGAAAACATTTAAGTAGGTGTAATATGGAGTTCTGTATAGCTGAAATAATGTCAGGAGTCAATGAGTATGTATAGAAAGTTCAAGATCGAGTACTCTTGGGTCAGAAATATGTACCATAGGTCATATATCGGCTCACCTATTGCTGAAGTAACATCAGAGTGAGTTAATGAGTATGTATAGAAAGATCATGATTGAGGACTAATTTGCCATAAATATGTTCAATATGCCTAAAATGGACTTCTTTATGGGTGAAGTAACATCAAAAAGAGTCAATAGTAATGTATGAAGTTCAAGATTGAGTACTCTTTGGCCAAAAAGTGACCTTTAGGTCAAATATGCATTATTCTATGGCTGACGTATCATCAGAAGGAGTCAGTGAGTATGTATCAAAGTTCATGATCGAGGACTAATTTGTCAGAAGTATGTCCATTAGGTCAAATGCAATACTCTATGGCTGAAGTAACATCAAAATGAGGCTTGTATATAAAGTTCATGATCGAGGACTCTTGGGACTGAAAAACTTTAATCAAGTCTAAAATGGGCTCCTGTAAAGCTTGGAATAAAACCAACAAAAAAAACAGAAGAAGTCTGACTATGAAGAGAAAGTTCAAGATTGAGGACTAATATGTTCAGTATGCATAATATGGACTTCTGTATGGGTGAAGTAACATCAGGAGTCAATAGTAATGTATGAAAAGTTCAAGTTTGAGTCCTCTTTGGCCAGAAATATGATCTTTAGGTCAAATTTGCAATATTCTAGGGCATTTTGCATTTTGACCTAATGGGCATATTTTTCATCAGAAGGACTCGATGAGTCTGTATGGAAAGGTCATGATCGAGGACTCTGGTCAGCAATATGTTTTGTTGGTCAAAAATGCACTATTGTCTGGCTGATCTAACATCAGAGTGAGTCAATGAGTATGCATAGAAAGTTCATGATTGAGGACTAATTTGCCAGAAATGTGTTCAGTAGATCTAATTCTGACTTCTGTATAGGTGAAGTAACGTCAGAACGAGTGACTAGAAATGTGCAAAAAGTTCAGATTTGAGTATTGTTCGACCAGAAATATGTTCATTATTTTAAATTTGGACTACTCTCTGTCAGTTGTAACATCAGAAGGACTCGATGAGTCTCTATGGAAAGGTCATGATCGAGGACCCTGGTCAGCAATATGTTCTGTTGGTCAAAAATGCACTATTGTCTGGCTGATCTAACATCAGATGGAGTCAATGGGTATGTATAGAAAGCTCATGACTGAAGATTCATTTGTCAAAAATATGTCCATTAGGTCAAATAAGCAATAGTCTATGGCTGACGTATCATCAGAAGGAGTCAATAGAAATGTACAAATAGTTCATGATCGAGGACTAATTTTCTAGAAATGTGTTCCGAAGGTCAAAAATGGGCTTATGTATGGCTGAAGTAACATCAGAGTGAAGCAATGAGTATGTAAAGAAAGTTCATGATCGAGGACTGTTGGGACAGAAAACATTTAAGTAGGTGTAATATGGAGTTCTGTATAGCTGAAATAATGTCAGGAGTCAATGAGTATGTATAGAAAGTTCAAGATCGAGTACTCTTGGGTCAGAAATATGTACCATAGGTCATATATCGGCTCACCTATTGCTGAAGTAACATCAGAGTGAGTTAATGAGTATGTATAGAAAGATCATGATTGAGGACTAATTTGCCATAAATATGTTCAATATGCCTAAAATGGACTTCTTTATGGGTGAAGTAACATCAAAAAGAGTCAATAGTAATGTATGAAGTTCAAGATTGAGTACTCTTTGGCCAAAAAGTGACCTTTAGGTCAAATATGCATTATTCTATGGCTGACGTATCATCAGAAGGAGTCAGTGAGTATGTATCAAAGTTCATGATCGAGGACTAATTTGTCAGAAGTATGTCCATTAGGTCAAATGCAATACTCTATGGCTGAAGTAACATCAAAATGAGGCTTGTATATAAAGTTCATGATCGAGGACTCTTGGGACTGAAAAACTTTAATCAAGTCTAAAATGGGCTCCTGTAAAGCTTGGAATAAAACCAACAAAAAAAACAGAAGAAGTCTGACTATGAAGAGAAAGTTCAAGATTGAGGACTAATATGTTCAGTATGCATAATATGGACTTCTGTATGGGTGAAGTAACATCAGGAGTCAATAGTAATGTATGAAAAGTTCAAGTTTGAGTCCTCTTTGGCCAGAAATATGATCTTTAGGTCAAATTTGCAATATTCTAGGGCATTTTGCATTTTGACCTAATGGGCATATTTTTCATCAGAAGGACTCGATGAGTCTGTATGGAAAGGTCATGATCGAGGACTCTGGTCAGCAATATGTTTTGTTGGTCAAAAATGCACTATTGTCTGGCTGATCTAACATCAGAGTGAGTCAATGAGTATGCATAGAAAGTTCATGATTGAGGACTAATTTGCCAGAAATGTGTTCAGTAGATCTAATTCTGACTTCTGTATAGGTGAAGTAACGTCAGAACGAGTGACTAGAAATGTGCAAAAAGTTCAGATTTGAGTATTGTTCGACCAGAAATATGTTCATTATTTTAAATTTGGACTACTCTCTGTCAGTTGTAACATCAGAAGGACTCGATGAGTCTCTATGGAAAGGTCATGATCGAGGACCCTGGTCAGCAATATGTTCTGTTGGTCAAAAATGCACTATTGTCTGGCTGATCTAACATCAGATGGAGTCAATGGGTATGTATAGAAAGCTCATGACTGAAGATTCATTTGTCAAAAATATGTCCATTAGGTCAAATAAGCAATAGTCTATGGCTGACGTATCATCAGAAGGAGTCAATAGAAATGTACAAATAGTTCATGATCGAGGACTAATTTTCTAGAAATGTGTTCCGAAGGTCAAAAATGGGCTTATGTATGGCTGAAGTAACATCAGAGTGAAGCAATGAGTATGTAAAGAAAGTTCATGATCGAGGACTGTTGGGACAGAAAACATTTAAGTAGGTGTAATATGGAGTTCTGTATAGCTGAAATAATGTCAGGAGTCAATGAGTATGTATAGAAAGTTCAAGATCGAGTACTCTTGGGTCAGAAATATGTACCATAGGTCATATATCGGCTCACCTATTGCTGAAGTAACATCAGAGTGAGTTAATGAGTATGTATAGAAAGATCATGATTGAGGACTAATTTGCCATAAATATGTTCAATATGCCTAAAATGGACTTCTTTATGGGTGAAGTAACATCAAAAAGAGTCAATAGTAATGTATGAAGTTCAAGATTGAGTACTCTTTGGCCAAAAAGTGACCTTTAGGTCAAATATGCATTATTCTATGGCTGACGTATCATCAGAAGGAGTCAGTGAGTATGTATCAAAGTTCATGATCGAGGACTAATTTGTCAGAAGTATGTCCATTAGGTCAAATGCAATACTCTATGGCTGAAGTAACATCAAAATGAGGCTTGTATATAAAGTTCATGATCGAGTACTCTTGGGACTGAAAAACTTTAATCAAGTCTAAAATGGGCTCCTGTAAAGCTTGGAATAAAACCAAAAAAAAACAAAAAAAACAGAAGAAGTCTGACTATGAAGAGAAAGTTCAAGATTGAGGACTAATATGTTCAGTATGCATAATATGGACTTCTGTATGGGTGAAGTAACATCAGGAGTCAATAGTAATGTATGAAAAGTTCATGTTTGAGTCCTCTTTGGCCAGAAATATGATCTTTAGGTCAAATTTGCAATATTCTAGGGCATTTTGCATTTTGACCTAATGGGCATATTTTTCATCAGAAGGACTCGATGAGTCTGTATGGAAAGGTCATGATCGAGGACTCTGGTCAGCAATATGTTTTGTTGGTCAAAAATGCACTATTGTCTGGCTGATCTAACATCAGAGTGAGTCAATGAGTATGCATAGAAATTTCAGGATTGAGGACTAATTTGCCAGAAATGTGTTCAGTAGATCTAATTCTGACTTCTGTATAGGTGAATTAACGTCAGAACGAGTGACTAGAAATGTGCAAAAAGTTCAGATTTGAGTATTGTTCGACCAGAAATATGTTCATTATGTTAAATTTGGACTACTCTCTGTCAGTTGTAACATCAGAAGGACTCGATGAGTCTCTATGGAAAGGTCATGATCGAGGACCCTGGTCAGCAATATGTTCTGTTGGTCAAAAATGCACTATTGTCTGGCTGATCTAACATCAGATGGAGTCAATGGGTATGTATAGAAAGCTCATGACTGAAGATTCATTTGTCAGAAATATGTCCATTAGGTCAAATAAGCAATAGTCTATGGCTGACGTATCATCAGAAGGAGTCAATAGAAATGTACAAATAGTTCATGATCGAGGACTAATTTTCTAGAAATGTGTTCCGAAGGTCAAAAATGGGCTTATGTATGGCTGAAGTAACATCAGAGTGAAGCAATGAGTATGTAAAGAAAGTTAATGATCGAGGACTGTTGGGACAGAAAACATTTAAGTAGGTGTAATATGGAGTTCTTTATAGCTGAAATAATGTCAGGAGTCAATGAGTATGTATAGAAAGTTCAAGATCGAGTACTCTTGGGTCAGAAATATGTACCATAGGTCATATATCGGCTCACCTATTGCTGAAGTAACATCAGAGTGAGTTAATGAGTATGTATAGAAAGATCATGATTGAGGACTAATTTGCCATAAATATGTTCAATATGCCTAAAATGGACTTCTTTATGGGTGAAGTAACATCAAAAAGAGTCAATAGTAATGTATGAAGTTCAAGATTGAGTACTGTTTGGCCAAAAAGTGACCTTTAGGTCAAATATGCATTATTCTATGGCTGACGTATCATCAGAAGGAGTCAGTGAGTATGTATCAAAGTTCATGATCGAGGACTAATTTGGTCAAATATGCAATACTCTAGTGCTGATGTTTCATCAGGAGTCAATGTGTTTATATAAAAAGTTCATGATCGAAAACTAATTTGCCAGAAATTTGTTTAGTAGGTCCAAAGGGTTCATTTATTGCTCAAGTAAGATCAGAGTGAATCAAGATCAAGTACTTCTTAGCCAGAAATGTGTTCATTGGATCAAATATGCAATACTCTACAGCTGATGTTTCATCAGAAGGAGTCAATGAGTCAGTATAGTAAGTTCTTGAACAAGGACTATTTTGCCCGAAATATGTTCAGTTGGTCTAATATGAATTTCTGTATGGGTGAAGTAACATCAGAAGGAGTCAATGATAATGTATAAAAAGTTTAAGATTGAGTACTTTTGGGCCATAAATATGTGTATTAGGTCAAATATGCAATATTCTATGACTGACGTATAATCAAGTGTCAAGGAGTATGTATAGAAAGTTCATGATAGAGGACTAATTTGCCAGAAATATTTCCTTTAGGTCAAATATTCAATACTCTGTGGCTGAAGTAACATCAGAGTGAGTCATGTATATAAAGTTCAGGATCAAAGATTCTTGGGACAGAAAACAAATTAATCAGGTCTAATATGGACTTCTGAATGGCTGAAAAAAGTCTGAAGGAGTCAGTGAGTGTATATAAAAAATTCAATGTCAAATACTCTTTGGCCATGAATATGATCAGTATGTCAAATATGTACTACTCTCTGGCTTATCTAACATCAGATGGAGTCAATAAGTATGTATAAAACGTTCAAGATCGAGTACTCTTTGGCCAGGAATATGTCCTTCAGGTCAAATATGCAATACTGAGTGGCTGATGTATCATCAGAAAGAGTCAATGAGTATCTATAAAAAGTTTATGAGCGAGGACTAATTTGCCAGAGATATGTTCTGTAGGTCAAACATGGGCTCATCTATGGCTGAAGTAACATCAGAGTCAGGCAAAGAGTATGTATACAAAATCCATGATCAAGGACAAAAACATGTTTAAGTAGGTCTAAAATTGACTTCTGTATGGCTAAAAATAAAATCAGGAGTCAATGAGTATCTATAGAAAGGTCAATATCAAGCAATCTTTGGCCAGAAATATGTTCCTTAGGTCTAATAAGGACCACTGTCTGTCTCATATAACACTATAAGGAGTCAACGAGTCTATATAGAAATTTTATCATCAAGGTCTATTTTGCCAGAAATTTGTTCAGTAGGTCAACATGGACCATTCATATATGGCTGAAGTAAGATAGGAGTGAATCAATGGGTATGTATTGAAAGTTCAAGATTGGATACTTTTGGGCCAGAAATATGTCCATTAGGTCAAATATGGACTGCAGTATAGCTGATGTGACATCAGAAGACGTCTGTAACTATATATAAAAAGTTCAAGATCGAGTACTCTTTGGCCAGAAATATGTCCATTAGTTCAAATATGCAATATTCTATGGCTGACATTTCATCAGAAGGAGTCAATAAGTCAGTGTAGAAAGTTCTTGATCGAGGACTAATTTGCCAGAAAATTATTCAGTAGGTAAAAATGGGTTCATATATGGCTCAAGTAAAATCAGAGTGAATCATTGACAGAAACAATTTAATCAAGTCTAATATGGACTTCTGTATCGCTGAAAAAATCAGAATGAGTCAATGGGCATGTATTGAAAGTTCAAGATCGAGGACTAATTTGCCAGAAATGTATTCATTAGGTCAAAATGGGTTCATATATGGCTGAAGTAAGATCAGAGTGAAACAATGAGTATGTATTGAAAGTTCAATTTCAAGTACTTTTGGGCCAGAAATATGTTAGGTCAAATATGCAATATGCTATGACTGACGTATAATCAAGAGTCAATGGGTCACTATAGAAAGTTCATAATCGAGGACTAATTTGCCAGAAACATGTTCGGTTGTTCAAATATTAACTTCGGTATGGGTAAAAGTAACATCAGAAGGAGTCAATGATAATCTATAAAAAGTTCAAGATCGACTGCTTTTGGGACAGAAACATTTTCATTAGGTCAAATATGGACTACAGTATGGTTTATTTGACATCAGAAGGAGTCAGTAAGTATATTTAAAAAGTTCAAGATCGAGTACTCTTTGGCAAGAAATATGTCCATTAGGTCAAATAAGCAATATGCTATAGCTGACTTTTCATCAGAAGTAACATCAAAAGGAGTCAATGATAATGTACAAAAAGTTCAAGATCGAGTGCTATTTGGACAGAAACTGCAAAGCGGAATAATTACTGGAATGCAATGCAATGCACATGCTATGTAGAATGTTCATGATCGAAGATTAATTTGCCAGGAACATGTTCAATTGCATGTTGCAATGCAAAAGCAAATATGTTATATTTATTTCTTCCATGCACAGCATAATAAGTTAACTATTGTACGCTATGCAATGCAACAGTTAGTTCTTGTATTTATTGCAATGCAAAAGCATATGCGATTTGTTTTCTCTTCACTACACTAGGGAAAGATTTAGTTCTTGTATGCAACGCATTACAACAAGCAGCTGTCATGTGTTGTCTCTTCCCTGCAAAACGAAATAAGTTACTGCAATGCACATGTTGTGTGTTATCTCTCAAAGCATAACGGATCAGAAACATGTTCAATTAGTCTAATATAAACTTCTGTTGGGGTGAAGAAACATCAGAAGGAATCAATGATAATGTATAAAAAGTTCAAGATCAAGTACTCTATGGCCAGAAATATGTCCATTAGGTCAATTATGCAATATGCTATAACTGGATTTTCTTCAGAAGTAATATCAAGAGGCGTCCAATGTTAATGTATAAAAACTTCAAGATCGTGTGCTATATGGCCAGAAATATGTCCATTAGTTTTCGGATACAATACAAGGAAACTGCATAAGTTATATGTTAGTCTTTGTATGCAGTGCAGCAAGCACCTGTCATGTGTTATCTCTTCACTGCACAACGGATAAGTTAATTCACCGCAAAACGATTTGTGTATCTCTTCAATGCATAACGAGTTAGGTCATTCATTGCAACACAACGAGTAATGTGCTATCTCTGCAATGCATGATAAATACGTTAATTCTTGAACACAATGAAAGGAAACAGTGCAACTTACATGTTGCAATGCAATTTGTTGCAATTTGTTTTCTCTTCCATGCACAAGTGAAAGTTTTAGTTCATGTATGCAACGCAATGCAACAAGCAGCTGTCATGTGTTGTCTCTTCCTGCAAAACGGATTAAGTTACTGCATTGCACATGTTATGTGTTGTCTCTCAAAGCATAACGGATCAGTTATTTAATTCATAGCAATACCGCATATTTTATGTATCTCCGCAATGCATAAGGAATAAGACAATTTTCGGATACAATTCAAGAAATCAATGCATAACTTACATGTTAATCATTGTATGCAATGTAGTGCAACAAGCACCTAGCATGTGTTATCTCTTCACTACACAACGGATAACGTCATTCATCGCAACACAGAGTTGTCATCTCTTCAGTGCATAACGGATGAGTTAGTTAATTCATCGAAATACAACGAGTAATATGTTGTTCCTGCAATGCATGATAAATACGTTAGTTCTTGTATACAAAGAAAGGATACTTACATGTTGCAATACAACAGCACGTTTTATATTAATTTCTTCTATGCACAACATAATAAGTTTACTATTGTACGCAATGCAATGCAACGCAACAGTTAGTTCTTGTATTTATTGCAATGCAAAAGAATGTGCGATTTGTTTTATCTTCAATGCACAAGGGAAAGATTTAGTTCATGTATGCAACGCAATGCAACAAGCAGCTGTCATGTGTTATCTCTTCCCTACAAAACGGATTAAGTTACTGCAATGCAATGCACATGATGAGTGTTATCTCTCAAAGCATAACGGATATGTTATGTATTATTTCATATTCATTATTTCAGTGCATAACTTACATGTTAGTTTTTTTTTATATGCAATGCAGTGGAACAAGCACCAGTCATGTGTTATCTCTTCACTGCACAACGGATAAGTTCTTTCATCGCAACAAGAGGTGTGTTATCTCTGCAATGCATACGGTAGTTCTTGTATACAATGAAAGGAAACAGTGCAACTTTAACACGCATGCATTGTTTACGTGAGTTCTTGTATACAGTAAAAAAGGAAACGTGTTGCAATGCAAAAGCATATATGTTATATTAATTTCTTCTATGCGCAGCCTAATAAGATAACTATTGTACGCAATACAGTGCAACAGTTAGTTCTTGTATTTATTGCAATGCAAAAGCATTAGCGATTTGTTTTCTCTTTTTATTCACAAGGAAAAGTTTTTAGTTCATGTATGCAACGCAATGCAACAAGCAGCTGTCATGTGTTATCTCTTCCCTGCAAAACGGATTAAGTTACTGCAAGGCATTGCAATGTTGTCTCTCTCAAGTCATAACGGATGGTTAGTTCATTCATCGCAACACCGCATATATGTTATGTATTATCTTTTGAATGCATAAGGAATAAGTCAGTTTTTGGATACAATTCAAGGAAACAGTGCATGCACATGTTAAGTCTTTGTACACATGTTATGTGTTATCTCTTCAATGCATAATGGATGAGTAAGTTTATTCATCGCAACTTGAGTTATGTGTTATCTCTTCAGTGCATGAGAAATACCTTAGTTCTTGTATACAATGCAAGGAAAAAGTGCAACATACATGTTGCAAAGCAACAGCACATATATGTTATATGAATATCTTCTATGCACAGCGTAATGAAAGAAAGATTAGTTATTATATGCAACGCAGTACAACAAGCAGCTGTCATGTTTTGTCTCTTCCCTGCAAAACGGATTAAGTTACTGCAATGCAATGCACATGATGAGTGTTATGTCTCAAAGCATAACGGATATGTTATGTATTATTTCATATTCATTATTTCAGTGCATAACTTACATTTTAGTTTTTTTATATGCAATGCAGTCGAACAAGCACCTGTCATGTGTTATCTCCTCACTGCACAACGGATAAGTTCATTTATCGCAACACGAGTTGTGTTATCTCTGCAATGCATTGTTTACGTGAGTTCTTGTATACAGTAAAAAAGGAAACGTGTTGCAATGCAAAAGCATATATGTTATATTAATTTCTTCTATGCGCAGCCTAATAAGATAACTATTGTACGCAATACAGTGCAACAGTTAGTTCTTGTATTTATTGCAATGCAAAAGCATTAGCGATTTGTTTTCTCTTTTTATTCACAAGGAAAAGTTTTTAGTTCATGTATGCAACGCAATGCAACAAGCAGCTGTCATGTGTTATCTCTTCCCTGCAAAACGGATTAAGTTACTGCAAGGCATTGCAATGTTGTCTCTCTCAAGTCATAACGGATGGTTAGTTCATTCATCGCAACACCGCATATATGTTATGTATTATCTTTTGAATGCATAAGGAATAAGTCAGTTTTTGGATACAATTCAAGGAAACAGTGCATGCACATGTTAAGTCTTTGTACACATGTTATGTGTTATCTCTTCAATGCATAATGGATGAGTAAGTTTATTCATCGCAACTTGAGTTATGTGTTATCTCTTCAGTGCATGAGAAATACCTTAGTTCTTGTATACAATGCAAGGAAAAAGTGCAACATACATGTTGCAAAGCAACAGCACATATATGTTATATGAATATCTTCTATGCACAGCGTAATGAAAGAAAGATTAGTTATTATATGCAACGCAGTACAACAAGCAGCTGTCATGTTTTGTCTCTTCCCTGCAAAACGGATTAAGTTACTGCAATGCAATGCACATGATGAGTGTTATGTCTCAAAGCATAACGGATATGTTATGTATTATTTCATATTCATTATTTCAGTGCATAACTTACATTTTAGTTTTTTTATATGCAATGCAGTCGAACAAGCACCTGTCATGTGTTATCTCCTCACTGCACAACGGATAAGTTCATTTATCGCAACACGAGTTGTGTTATCTCTGCAATGCATTGTTTACGTGAGTTCTTGTATACAGTAAAAAAGGAAACAGTGCAACTTACGTGTTGCAATGCAAAAGCATATATGTTATATTAATTTCTTCTATGCGCAGCATAATAAGTTAACTATTGTACGCAATACAGTGCAACAGTTAGTTCTTGTACTTATTGCAATGCAAAAGCATTAGCGATTTGTTTTCTCTTTTTATTCACAAGGAAAAGTTTTAGTTCATGTATGCAACGCAATGCAACAAGCAGCTGTCATGTGTTATCTCTTCCCTGCAAAACGGATTAAGTTACTGCAAGGCATTGCAATGTTGTCTCTCTCAAATCATAACGGATGGTTACTTCATTCATCGCAACACCGCATACATGTTATGTATTATCTTTTGAATGCATAAGGAAAAAAGTCAGTTTTTGGATACAATTCAAGGAAACAGTTCATGCACATGTTAAGTCTTTGTACACATGTTATGTGTTATCTCTTCAATGCATAATGGATGAGTAAGTTTATTCATCGCAACTTGAGTTATGTGTTATCTCTTCAGTGCATGAGAAATACGTTAGTTCTTGTATACAATGCAAGGAAAAAGTGCAACATACATGTTGCAAAGCAACAGCACATATGTTATATGAATATCTTCTATGCACAGCGTAATGAAAGAAAGATTAGTTATTATATGCAACGCAGTACAACAAGCAGCTGTCATGTTTTGTCTCTTCCCTGCAAAACGGATTAAGTTACTGCAATGCAATGCACATGATGAGTGTTATGTCTCAAAGCATAACGGATATGTTATGTATTATTTCATATTCATTATTTCAGTGCATAACTTACATGTTAGTTTTTTTTATATGCAATGCAGTCGAACAAGCACCTGTCATGTGTTATCTCTTCACTGCACAACGGATAAGTTCATTCGCAACACGAGTGGTATCTCTGCAATGCATTGTTACGTGAGTTCTTGTATACAGTAAAAAAGGAAACAGTGCAACTTACGTGTTGCAATGCAAAAGCATATATGTTATATTAATTTCATCTATGCGCAGTATAAAAAGTTAACTATTGTACGCAATACAGTGCAACAGTTAGTTCTTGTATTTATTGCAATGCAAATAGCATTAGCGATTTGTTTTCTCTTTTTATTCACAAAGAAAAGATTTTGTTCATGTATGCAACGCAATGCAACAAGCAGCTATCATGTGTTATCTCTAAATACCTTAGTTCTTGTATACAATGCAAGGAAAAAGTGCAACATACATGTTGCAAAGCAACAGCACATATATGTTATATGAATATCTTCTATGCACAGCGTAATGAAAGAAAGATTAGTTATTATATGCAACGCAGTACAACAAGCAGCTGTCATGTTTTGTCTCTTCCCTGCAAAACGGATTAAGTTACTGCAATGCAATGCACATGATGAGTGTTATGTCTCAAAGCATAATGGATATGTTATGTATTATTTCATATTCATTATTTCAGTGCATAACTTACATGTTAGTTTTTTTATATGCAATGCAGTCGAACAAGCACCTGTCATGTGTTATCTCTTCACTGCACAACGGATAAGTTCATTTATCGCAACACGAGTTGTGTTATCTCTGCAATGCATTGTTTACGTGAGTTCTTGTATACAGTAAAAAAGGAAACAGTGCAACTTACGTGTTGCAATGCAAAAGCATATATGTTATATTAATTTCATCTATGCGCAGTATAATAAGTTAACTATTGTACGCAATACAGTGCAACAGTTAGTTCTTGTATTTATTGCAATGCAAATAGCATTAGCGATTTGTTTTCTCTTTTTATTCACAAAGAAAAGATTTTGTTCATGTATGCAACGCAATGCAACAAGCAGCTGTCATGTGTTATCTCTTCCCTGCAAAACGGATTAAGTTACTGCAAGGCATTGTTGTCTCTCTCAAAGCATAACGGATCGGTTAGTTCATTCATCGCAACACCGCATATATGTTATGTATTATCTTTTGAATGCATAAGGAATAAATCAGTTTTTGGATACAATTCAAGGAAACAGTGCATGCACATGTTAAGTCTTTGTACACATGTTTTGTGTATTCTCTTCAATGCATAATGGATGAGTAAGTTTATTCATCGCAACACGAGTTATGTGTTATCTCTTCAGTGCATGAGAAATACCTTAGTTCTTGTATACAATGCAAGGAAAAAGTGCAACATACATGTTGCAAAGCAACAGCACATATGTTATATTAATTTCTTCTATGCACAGCGTAAATGTTAACTGTTGTACGCTATGCAAGATTTAGTTCTTGTATGCAACGCAGTAAGACAAGCAGCTGTCATTTATCTCTTCCCTGCAAAACGGATTAAGTTACTGCCATGCACAAGTTGTGTGTTATCTCTCAAAGCATAACGGATCAGTTAGTTACTTCACCGCAACACTGCATATGTTATGTATTATTTCTTCAGTGCATAAGGAGTAAGTCAGTTTTTGGATACAATTCAGTGCATAACTTACATATTAGTCTTTGTATATGCATAATAAGTTTACTATTGTACGCAATGCAATGCAACAGTTAGTTCTTGTATTTATTGCAATGCAAAAGCATATGCTATTTGTTTTATCTTCAATGCACAAGGGAAAGATTTAGGTAATGTATGCAATTCAGTGCATAACTTACATGTTAGTTTTTTTTATGCAACGCAGTGCAACAATCACCTGTCATGTGTTATCTCTTCACAACCACAACGGATAGGTTCATTTATCGCAACACGAGTTGTGTTATCTCTGCAATGCATTGTTACGTGAGTTCTTGTATACAGTGAAAGGAAACAGTGCAACTTACGTGTTGCAATGCAAAAGCATATATGTTATTTTAATTTATTCTATGCGCAGCATAATAAGTTAACTATTGTACGCAATAAAGTGCAACAGTTAGTTCTTGTATTTATTGCAATGCAAAAGCATTAGCGATTTGTTTTCTCTGTTTATGCACAAGGACAAGTTTTAGTTCATGTATGCAATGCAATGCATACATACAGCTGTCATATGCGCAGCATAATAAGTTAACTATTGTACGCAATACAGTGCAACAGTTAGTTCTTGTATTTATTGCAATGCAAAAGCATATGCGATTCGTTTTATCTTCAATGCACAAGGGAAAGATTTAGTTCATGTATGCAATTCAGTGCATAACTTACATGTTAGTCTTTTTCTTTTTATGCAATGCAGTGCAACAATCATCTGTCATGACATCTCTTCACAACCACAACGGATAGGTTCATTTATCGCAACACGAGTTGTGTTATCTCTGCAATGCATTGTTACGTGAGATCTTGTATACAGTGAAAGGAAACAGTGCAACTTACGTGTTGCAATGCAAAAGCATATATGTTATTTTAATTTATTCTATGCGCAGCATAATAAATTAACTATTGTCCGCAATACAGTGCAACAGTTAATTCTTGTATTTATTGCAATGCAAAAGCATATGCGATTCGTTTTATCTTCAATGCACAAGGGAAAGATTTAGTTCATGTATGCAATTCAGCGCATAATTTACATGTTAGTCTTTTTATGCAATGCAGTGCAACAATCACCTGTCATGACTTATCTCTTCCCAACCACAACGGATAGGTTCATTTATCGCAACACGAGTTGTGTTATCTCTGCAATGCATTGTTACGTGAGTTCTTGTATACAGTGAAAGGAAACAGTGCAACTTACGTGTTGCAATGCAAAAGCATATATGTTATTTTAATTTATTCTATGCGCAGCATAATAAATTAACTATTGTCCGCAATACAGTGCAACAGTCAGTTCTTGTATTTATTGCAATGCAAAAGCATTAGCGATTTGTTTTCTCTGTTTATGCACAAGGAAAAGTTTTAGTTCATGTATGCAATGCAATGCAACAAGCAGCTGTCATGTGTTATCTCTTCCCTTCAAAACGGATTAAGTTACTGCAAGGCATTGCAATTTTGTCTCTCTCAAAGCATAACGGGTCGGTTAGTTCATTCATCGCAACACCGCATATATGTTATGTATTATCTTTAGAATGCATAAGGAATAAATCAGTTTTTGCATACAATTCAGTGCATAACTTACATGTTAGTCTTTTTATGCAATGCAGTGCAACAATCACCTGTCATGTGTTATCTCTTCACAAGCACAACGGATAGGTTCATTTATCGCAATACGAGTAGTGTTATCTCTGCAATGCATTGTTTACGTGAGTTCTTGTATACAGTAAAAAAGGAAACAGTGCAGCTTACGTGTTGCAATGCAAAAGCATATGTTATATTAATTTCATCTATGCGCAGCATAATAAGTTTACTATTATGAATAAATTTACTATTTACAAGGAAACAGTGCATGCACATTTGTTTTATCTTCAATGCACAAAGCAAAAAGATCGTTTTTGTATGCAGTGCAGGGCATCAAGCACCTGTCATATGTTATCTCCACTCCATGACGGATAAAGGTAATGCAATACATGCGTATGTGCACATGTTATGTGTTATCTATTAAATGCATATAAGGAATAAGATAGTTCTTGTAGATAACGCAAGGAAACAGTGCATAACTTACATGTAGCAATGCAACAGCACGTGTTATATTGAATTCTTATATGCACAGCATAATTATTGTATCCAATGCAATGAAACAGTTATTGTAGTTATTGCAATGCAACAGCATTGTTTTCTCTTCAGTGCACAAAGGAAAGAGTTAGTTTTTGTATGCAACGCAGTGCATCAAGCACCTGTCGTGTTATGTCTTGCAATAATTACTGGAATGCAATGCAATGCACATGATATGTAGAAAGTTCATGATCGAGGTTTAATTTTCCAGAAACATGTTCAATATAAACTTCTGTTTGGGTCAAGTAACATAAGAAGGAGTCAATGATAATGTATAAAAAGTTGAAGATCAAGTACTCTATTGGCCAGAAATATGTCCATTAGTTTTCGGATACAATGCAAGGAAACTGCAAAGCTTATATTGTTAGTCTTTGTATGCAGTGCAGCAAGCACCTGTCATGTGTTATCTCTTCACTGCACAACGGATAAGCTAATTCATCGCAAAACGAGTTGTGCATCAAGGCATAACGTTAGTTCGCAACACAACGAGTAATGTGTTATCTCTGCAATGCATGATAAATATGTTAATTCTTGTATACAATAAAAGGAAACATTGCAACATATAAATGTTGCAATGCAAAAGCACATATGTTATATTGTTTCTTCTATGCACAGCGTAATAAGTTAACTGCTGTACGCTATGCAAGATTTAGTTCTGGTATGCAACGCAGTACTACAAGCAGCTGTCATGTGTTATCTCTTCCCTGCAAAACGGATTAAGTTACTGCCATGCAATGCACATGTTGTGTGTTATCTCTCAAAGCATAACGGATCAGTTAGTTCATTCACAGCAACACTGCATATGTTATGTATTATTTCTTCAGTGCATAAGGAATAAGTCAGTTTTTGGATACAATTCAGTGCATGACTTTCATGTTAGACTTTTTATGCAGTGCAGTGCAACGAGCACCTGTCATGTGTTATCTCTTCACTGCACAACGGATAAGTTCATTTATCGCAACACGAGTTGTGTTATAACTGCAAAGCATTATAAATACGTTAGATTTTGTATACAATGAAAGGAAACAGTGCAACTTGCATGTTGCAATACAAAAGCACATGTTATATTAACTTCTATGCACAGCATAATAAGTCTACTATTGTATAAAACATTTCGTTCTTCATGCATTGCAACGTAACAGCATATGCGATTTGTTTTATCTTCAATGCACAAGGGAAAGATTTAGCTCATGTATGCAACAAGCAGCTGTCATGTGTTATCTCTTCCCTGCAAAACGGATTAAGTTACTGCAATGCAATGCACATGTTGTGTGTTTTCTCTCAAAGCATAACGGATCGGTTAGTTCTTTCATCGCAACACCCGCATATGTTATGTATTATCTCTTCAATTCAAGTCAGTCTTTGGATACAATTCAAGGAAACAGAGTATAGCTTACATGTTAGTCTAATCTGTCATGTGTTTTCTCTTCACTGCGCAACGGATAATTTCATTCATCGCAACACAACGAGTAATGTGTTATTTCTGCAATGCATGATAAAATACGTTAGTTCTTGTATACAATGAAATGAAATGAACATGCAATACAAAAGCACATGTTACATTAATTTCTTCTATGCACAGCGAAATAAGTTAACTATTGTATAAAACATTTCGTTCTTCATGCATTGCAACGTAACAGCATATGTGATTTGTTTTATTTTTAAATGCACAAAAGAAAGATTAATTCTCGTATGCAACGCAGTACAACAAGCAGCTGTCATGTTTTATCTCCTCCCTGCAAAACGGATTAAGTTACTGCAATGCAGTGCACATGTTATGTGTTGTCTCTCAAAGCATAATGGATAGGTTAATTCATTCATCGCAACACCCCACATGTTATGTATTAGCTTTTCAATGCATAAGTCAGTTTTTGGATACAATTCAAGGAAACAGTGCATACACATGTTAAGTATTTGTACACATGTTATCTCTTCAATGCATAATGGATGAGTAAGTTCATTCATCGCAACACGAGTTATGTTTTGTCTCTTCAGTGCATGAGAAATACGTTAGATCTTGTATACAATGCAAGGAAAAAGTGCAACTTACATGTTGCAATGCAACAGCACATATGTTTACGCACAATATCTTCTATGCACAGCGTATAATAAGTTAACTATTGTAGGCAATGCAGTAACACATTTCGTTCTTCATGCATTGCAATGTAACAGCATATGTGATTCGTTTTCTTTTAAATGCACAAAAGAAAGAAACCAGCAGCTGTCATGTTTTCTCTTTTCCCTCCAAAACGGATTAAGTTACTGCAATGCAATGCACATGTTCTGTGTTATCTCTCAAGGATACAATTCAAGGAAACAGTACATATCTTTGTATAAATGCAATGCAGTGCAACAAGCACCTGCCATATGTTATCTCTTCACTCCACAACGGATAAAGTTACTGCAATACACATGCACATGTTATGTGTTATCTATTAAATGCATAAGGAATAAGATAGTTCTTGTAGACAATGCAAGGAAACAGTGCATAACTTACATGTAGCACTTGTTATATTCATGTCTTCTATGCACAGCATAAGATTAAAGTTAGTTATTGTATTTATTTCAATGCAACAGCATATGTGAATTGTTCTCTCTTCAGTGCACAAAGGAAAGAGTTAGTTTCTGTATGCAATGCAGTCCATCAAGCACCTGTCGTGGTATCTCTTCCACTGCAAAACGAAAAATTTACTGGAATGCAATGCAATGCAATGCACATGTTATGTAGAAAATTCATGATCGAGGACTAATTTGCCAGAAACAGGTTCAATTGCTCTAATATAAACTTCTGTTTGGGTGAAGAAACATCAGAAGGAGTCAATGATAATGTATATAAAAAGTTCAAGATCGAGTACTCTATGGCCAGAAATATGCCCATTAGGTCAATAATGCAATATGCTATAGCTGACTTTTCTTCAGAAGTAATATCAGAAGGAGTCAATGTTAATGTATGAAAAGTTCAAGATCGAGTTTTATATGGCCAGAAATATGTCCATTAGTTTTCGGATACAATTAAAGGATATATTTGAATTGTTAGTTAAACGTTAGTTCTTGTATACAATGAAGGGAAACAGTGCAACTTACATGCTGCAATGCAAAAGCACATATATTAATTTCTTCTATGCACAGTGAAATAAGTTAACTATTGTACGCTATGCAATGCAACAGTAAGTTTTTGTATTTATTGCAATGCAAAAGCATATGCGATTTGTTTTCTCTTGAATGCTCTAGTGAAAGATTTAGTTCTTGTATACAATGAAAGGAAACATATGTTGCAATGCAAAATAATATGCGATTTGTTTTCAATGCACAAAGGAAAGAGTTATTTATTGTATGCAGTGCAATGCAGCAAGCATAATGTATAATGATAATGTATAAAAAGTTCAATATCGAGTGCTATATGGCCAGAAATATGTTCTTTAGTTCAAATATGCAATACCGTATGGCTGATGTATCATCAGAAGAAGTCAATTGAGTATGTATACACAATTCAGGATCGAGGACAATTTTTTTTTTTTTTTTTTTTTTTTTTTTTTTTTAAGTAGGTCTAAAATGGACTTCTCTGTATAGCTGAAATAAAATCAGGAGTCAATGAGTATATATAGAAAGTTCAAGATCAAGCGCTCTTAGGCCATAAATATGTTTTTAAGGTCAAGTATGCACTACTGTCTCTCTGATGTAACACCAGAAGGAGTCGATAAGTCTGTATGGAATTTTCTTCAACACCAGAAATATAACCTTTAGGTCAAATATGCAATACTCTATGGCTGAACTAAAATCAGTGTGAGGCACGTATATGAAGGTAATGATCGACGACTCTTGAGACCGAAAAACTTTAATCAAGTCTAATTTGAAACTGAGGAGTCAATTACAATGTACAGAAAGTTCAAGATCAAGGACTAATTTGCCAGAAATATGTTCAATATGCTAATATGGACTTCTTTATGGGTGATGTAACATCAAAAAGAGTCAATAGTAATGTATGAAGTTCAAGATTAAGTACTCTTTGGCCAAAAAGTGACCTTTAGGTCAAATATACATTATTCTATGGCTGACGTATCATCAGAAGGAGTCAGCGAGTATGTATCAAAATTCATGATCGAGGACTAATTTGTCAGAAGTTAAATGTGGCTGAAGTAACATCAAAATGAGGCTTGTATATATCGTTCATGATCGAGGACACTTGGGACTGAAAAACTTAAATCAAGTCTAAAATGGACTCCTGTAAAGCTTGGAAGAAATCCAAAAAAAACAGAAGTCAATGACTATGAAGAGAAAGTTCAAGATTGAGGACTAATATGTTCAGTATGCATAATATGGACTTCTGAATGGGTGAAGTAACATCAGGAGTCAATAGTAATGTATGAAAAGTTCAAGATTGAGTCCTCTTTGGCCAGAAATATGATCTTTAGGTCAAATTTGCAATATTCTAAAGGAATATTCATTTGTCAGAAATATGTCCATTAGGTCAAATAAGCTATAGTCTATGGCTGATGTATCATCAGAAGGAGTCAATAGAAATGTACAAATAGTTCATGATCGAGGACTAATTTTCTAGAAATGTGTTCCGAAGGTCAAAAATGGGCTTATGTATGGCTGAAGTAACATCAGAGTGAAGCAATGAGTATGTAAAGAAAGTTAATGATCGAGGACTGTTGGGACAGAAAACATTTAAGTAGGTGTAATATGGAGTTCTGTATAGCTGAAATAATGTCAGGAGTCAATGAATATGTATAGAAAGTTCAAGATCGAGTACTCTTGGGTCAGAAATATGTACCATAGGTCATATATCGGCTCACTTATTGCTGAAGTAACATCAGAGTGAGTTAATGAGTATGTATAGAAAGATCATGATTAAGGACTACTTTGCCATAAATATGTTCAATATGCCTAAAATGGACTTCTTTATGGGTGAAGTAACATCAAAAAGAGTCAATAGTAATGTATGAAGTTCAAGATTGAGTACTCTTTGGCCAAAAAGTGACCTTTAGGTCAAATATGCATTATTCTATGGCATTATTCAGTCATGAGCTGTCTATACATCCCCATTGACTCCATCTGATGTTAGATCAGCCAGACAATAGTCCACATTTGACCGACAGAACATATTTCTGACCAAACAGAATTTGATATTGAACTTTTTATACATATTCATTGACGCCTTCTGATGTCACATCAGCCATACTGTTGTCCATATGTGACCTAATGAACATATTTATGTCCCAAAAGTACTTGATCTTGAACTTTCAATACATACTCATTGGTTCACTTTGATCTTCCTTTAGCCATATATGAACCCATTTGGAACAACTGAACAAATTTCTGGCAAATTAGTCTTCGATCATGAACTTAATATATATATATATATATATATATATATATATATATACATACTTTTTGACTCCATCTGATGTCAGATAAGCCAAAGAGTTAGTCCCTGTTTCAACGACTGGACATATTTCTGGCTAATTTTTCAGAAATATGTTCAGAAAATCAAACATGGGCTCACGTATGGCTGAAGTAACACCATAGTGAGGCAATGAATATTTATAGAAAGTTCAAGATCGAGTACTCTTGGGCCAGAAATGTGTTCAGTAGGTCATACATGGGCTCATGTATTGCTGAAGTAACATCAGAGTGAGTCAATGAGTATGCATAGAAAGTTCATGATTGAGGACTAATTTGCCAGAAATGTGTTCAGTAGATCTAATTCTGACTTCTGTATAGGTGAAGTAACGTCAGAACGAGTGACTAGAAATGTGCAAAAAGTTCAGATTTGAGTATTGTTCGACCAGAAATATATTCATTATTTTAAATTTGGACTACTGTCTGTCAGTTGTAACATCAGAAGGACTCGATGAGTCTGTATGGAAAGGTCATGATCGAGGACCCTGGTCAGCAATAGGTTCATTTGGTCAAAAGTGCACTATTGTCTGGCTGATCTAACATCAGATGGAGTCAATGGGTATGTATAGAAAGCTCATGACTGAAGATTCATTTGTCAGAAATATGTCCATTAGGTCAAATAAGCAATAGTCTATGGCTGACGTATCATCAGAAGGAGTCAATAGAAATGTACAAAAAGTTTATGATCGAGGACTAATTTTCCAGAAATGTGTTCAAAAGGTCAAAAATGGGCTTATGTATGGCTGAAGTAACATCAGAGTGAAGCAATGAGTATGTAAAGAAAGTTCATGATCGAGGACTGTTGGGACAGAAAACATTTAAG
Organism: Elopichthys bambusa; assembly: GCA_037101425.1. NCBI lineage: Eukaryota > Metazoa > Chordata > Actinopteri > Cypriniformes > Xenocyprididae > Elopichthys > Elopichthys bambusa. Next base: position 11,574,703 of record CM074447.1, on the reverse strand, counting down.
TAGGTATAATATGGAGTTCTGTATAGCTGAAATAATGTCAGGAGTCAATGAGTATGTATAGAAACTTCAAGATCGAGTAACATCAGAAGTAATCAATAAGTTTGCGAAGAAATTTAAGGATCGAGTACTCGGACCAGAAATATATCAGGAGTCAGTGAGTATGTACAGAAAGTTCAAGATCGTGTACTCTTGGGTCAGAAATATGTACCATAGGTCATATATCGGCTCACTTATTGCTGAAGTAACATCAGAGTGAGTTAATGATTATGTATAGAAAGATCATGATTGAGGACTAATTTGCCATAAATATGTTCAATATGCCTTAATTGAACTTCTTTATGGGTGAATTAACATCAAAAAGAGTCAATAGTAATGTATGAAGTTCAAGATTGAGTACTCTTTGGCCAAAAAGTGACCTTTAGGTCAAATATGCATTATTCTATGGCTGACGTATCATCAGAAGGAGTCAGTGAGTATGTATCAAAGTTCATGATCGAGGACTAATTTGTCAGAAGTATGTCCATTAGGTCAAATGCAATACTCTATGGCTGAAGTAACATCAAAATGAGGCTTGTATATAAAGTTCATGATCAAGGACTCTTGGGACTGAAAAACTTTAATCAAGTCTAAAATGGGCTCCTGTAAAGCTTGGAATAAAACCAAAAAAAAAAACAGAAGAAGTCTGACTATGAAGAGAAAGTTCAAGATTGAGGACTAATATGTTCAGTATGCATAATATGGATTTCTGTATGGGTGAAGTAACATCAGGAGTCAATAGTAATGTATGAAAAGTTCAAGTTTGAGTCCTCTTTGGCCAGAAATATGATCTTTAGGTCAAATTTGCAATATTCTAGGGCATTTTGCATTTTGACCTAATGGGCATATTTTTCATCAGAAGGACTCGATGAGTCTGTATGGAAAGGTCATGATCGAGGACTCTGGTCAGCAATATGTTTTGTTGGTCAAAAATGCACTATTGTCTGGCTGATCTAACATCAGAGTGAGTCAATGAGTATGCATAGAAAGTTCATGATTGAGGACTAATTTGCCAGAAATGTGTTCAGTAGATCTAATTCTGACTTCTGTATAGGTGAAGTAACGTCAGAACGAGTGACTAGAAATGTGCAAAAAGTTCAGATTTGAGTATTGTTCGACCAGAAATATGTTCATTATTTTAAATTTGGACTACTCTCTGTCAGTTGTAACATCAGAAGGACTCGATGAGTCTCTATGGAAAGGTCATGATCGAGGACCCTGGTCAGCAATATGTTCTGTTGGTCAAAAATGCACTATTGTCTGGCTGATCTAACATCAGATGGAGTCAATGGGTATGTATAGAAAGCTCATGACTGAAGATTCATTTGTCAGAAATATGTCCATTAGGTCAAATAAGCAATAGTCTATGGCTGACGTATCATCAGAAGGAGTCAATAGAAATGTACAAATAGTTCATGATCGAGGACTAATTTTCTAGAAATGTGTTCCGAAGGTCAAAAATGGGCTTATGTATGGCTGAAGTAACATCAGAGTGAAGCAATGAGTATGTAAAGAAAGTTAATGATCGAGGACTGTTGGGACAGAAAACATTTAAGTAGGTGTAATATGGAGTTCTGTATAGCTGAAATAATGTCAGGAGTCAATGAGTATGTATAGAAAGTTCAAGAAAAAGTACTCTTGGGTCAGAAATATGTACCATAGGTCATATATCGGCTCACTTATTGCTGAAGTAACATCAGAGTGAGTTAATGAGTATGTATAGAAAGATCATGATTGAGGACTACTTTGCCATAAATATGTTCAATATGCCTAAAATGGACTTCTTTATGGGTGAAGTAACATCAAAAAGAGTCAATAGTAATGTATGAAGTTCAAGATTGAGTACTGTTTGGCCAAAAAGTGACCTTTAGTTCAAACATGCATTATTCTATGGCTGACGTATCATCAGAAGGAGTCAGTGAGTATGTATCAAAGTTCATGATCGAGGACTAATTTGTCAGAAGTATGTCCATTAGGTCAAATGCAATACTCTATGGCTGAAGTAACATCAAAATGAGGCTTGTATATAAAGTTCATGATCAAGGACTCTTGGGACTGAAAAACTTTAATCAAGTCTAAAATGGGCTCCTGTAAAGCTTGGAATAAAACCAAAAAAAAAAACAGAAGAAGTCTGACTATGAAGAGAAAGTTCAAGATTGAGGACTAATATGTTCAGTATGCATAATATGGACTTCTGTATGGGTGAAGTAACATCAGGAGTCAATAGTAATGTATGAAAAGTTCAAGTTTGAGTCCTCTTTGGCCAGAAATATGATCTTTAGGTCAAATTTGCAATATTCTAGGGCATTTTGCATTTTGACCTAATGGGCATATTTTCATCAGAAGGAATCGATGAGTCTGTATGGAAAGGTCATGATCGAGGACTCTGGTCAGCAATATGTTTTGTTGGTCAAAAATGCACTATTGTCTGGCTGATCTAACATCAGAGTGAGTCAATGAGTATGCATAGAAAGTTCATGATTGAGGACTAATTTGCCAGAAATGTGTTCAGTAGATCTAATTCTGACTTCTGTATAGGTGAAGTAACGTCAGATCGAATGACTAGAAATGTGCAAAAAGTTCAGATTTGAGTATTGTTCGACCAGAAATATGTTCATTATTTTAAATTTGGACTACTCTCTGTCAGTTGTAACATCAGAAGGACTCGATGAGTCTCTATGGAAAGGTCATGATCGAGGACCCTGGTCAGCAATATGTTCTGTTGGTCAAAAATGCACTATTGTCTGGCTGATCTAACATCAGATGGAGTCAATGGGTATGTATAGAAAGCTCATGACTGAAGATTCATTTGTCAGAAATATGTCCATTAGGTCAAATAAGCAATAGTCTATGGCTGACGTATCATCAGAAGGAGTCAATAGAAATGTACAAATAGTTCATGATCGAGGACTAATTTTCTAGAAATGTGTTCCGAAGGTCAAAAATGGGCTTATGTATGGCTGAAGTAACATCAGAGTGAAGCAATGAGTATGTAAAGAAAGTTAATGATCGAGGACTGTTGGGACAGAAAACATTTAAGTAGGTGTAATATGGAGTTCTGTATAGCTGAAATAATGTCAGGAGTCAATGAGTATGTATAGAAAGTTCAAGATCGAGTACTCTTGGGTCAGAAATATGTAACATAGGTCATATATCGGCTCACTTATTGCTGAAGTAACATCAGAGTGAGTTAATGAGTATGTATAGAAAGATCATGATTGAGGACTAATTTGCCATAAATATGTTCAATATGCCTAAAATGGACTTCTTTATGGGTGAAGTAACATCAAAAAGAGTCAATAGTAATGTATGAAGTTCAAGATTGAGTACTGTTTGGCCAAAAAGTGACCTTTAGGTCAAATATGCATTATTCTATGGCTGACGTATCATCAGAAGGAGTCAGTGAGTATGTATCAAAGTTCATGATCGAGGACTAATTTGTCAGAAGTATGTCCATTAGGTCAAATGCAATACTCTATGGCTGAAGTAACATCAAAATGAGGCTTGTATATAAAGTTCATGATCGAGGACTCTTGGGACTGAAAAACTTTAATCAAGCCTAAAATGGGCTCCTGTAAAGCTTGGAATAAAACCAAAAAAAACAAAAAAACAGAAGAAGTCTGACTATGAAGAGAAAGTTCAAGATTGAGGACTAATATGTTCAGTATGCATAATATGGACTTCTGTATGGGTGAAGTAACATCAGGAGTCAATAGTAATGTATGAAAAGTTCAAGTTTGAGTCCTCTTTGGCCAGAAATATGATCTTTAGGTCAAATTTGCAATATTCTAGGGCATTTTGCATTTTGACCTAATGGGCATATTTTTCATCAGAAGGACTCGATGAGTCTATATGGAAAGGTCATGATCGAGGACTCTGGTCAGCAATATGTTTTGTTGGTCAAAAATGCACTATTGTCTGGCTGATCTAACATCAGAGTGAGTCAATGAGTATGCATAGAAAGTTCATGATTGAGGACTAATTTGCCAGAAATGTGTTCAGTAGATCTAATTCTGACTTCTGTATAGGTGAAGTAACGTCAGAACGAGTGACTAGAAATGTGCAAAAAGTTCAGATTTGAGTATTGTTCGACCAGAAATATGTTCATTATTTTAAATTTGGACTAATCTCTGTCAGTTGTAACATCAGAAGGACTCGATGAGTCTCTATGGAAAGGTCATGATCGAGGACCCTGGTCAGCAATATGTTCTGTTGGTCAAAAATGCACTATTGTCTGGCTGATCTAACAGCAGATGGAGTCAATGGGTATGTATAGAAAGCTCATGACTGAAGATTCATTTGTCAGAAATATGTCCATTAGGTCAAATAAGCAATAGTCTATGGCTGACGTATCATCAGAAGGAGTCAATAGAAATGTACAAATAGTTCATGATCGAGGACTAATTTTCTAGAAATGTGTTCCGAAGGTCAAAAATGGGCTTATGTATGGCTGAAGTAACATCAGAGTGAAGCAATGAGTATGTAAAGAAAGTTAATGATCGAGGACTGTTGGGACAGAAAACATTTAAGTAGGTGTAATATGGAGTTCTGTATAGCTGAAATAATGTCAGGAGTCAATGAGTATGTATAGAAAGTTCAAGATCGAGTACTCTTGGGTCAGAAATATGTACCATAGGTCATATATCGGCTCACCTATTGCTGAAGTAACATCAGAGTGAGTTAATGAGTATGTATAGAAAGATCATGATTGAGGACTAATTTGCCATAAATATGTTCAATATGCCTAAAATGGACTTCTTTATGGGTGAAGTAACATCAAAAAGAGTCAATAGTAATGTATGAAGTTCAAGATTGAGTACTCTTTGGCCAAAAAGTGACCTTTAGGTCAAATATGCATTATTCTATGGCTGACGTATCATCAGAAGGAGTCAGTGAGTATGTATCAAAGTTCATGATCGAGGACTAATTTGTCAGACGTATGTCCATTAGGTCAAATGCAATACTCTATGGCTGAAGTAACATCAAAATGAGGCTTGTATATAAAGTTCATGATCGAGGACTCTTGGGACTGAAAAACTTTAATCAAGTCTAAAATGGGCTCCTGTAAAGCTTGGAATAAAACCAACAAAAAAAACAGAAGAAGTCTGACTATGAAGAGAAAGTTCAAGATTGAGGACTAATATGTTCAGTATGCATAATATGGACTTCTGTATGGGTGAAGTAACATCAGGAGTCAATAGTAATGTATGAAAAGTTCAAGTTTGAGTCCTCTTTGGCCAGAAATATGATCTTTAGGTCAAATTTGCAATATTCTAGGGCATTTTGCATTTTGACCTAATGGGCATATTTTTCATCAGAAGGACTCGATGAGTCTGTATGGAAAGGTCATGATCGAGGACTCTGGTCAGCAATATGTTTTGTTGGTCAAAAATGCACTATTGTCTGGCTGATCTAACATCAGAGTGAGTCAATGAGTATGCATAGAAAGTTCATGATTGAGGACTAATTTGCCAGAAATGTGTTCAGTAGATCAGTTCGACCAGAAATATGTTCATTATTTTAAATTTGGACTACTCTCTGTCAGTTGTAACATCAGAAGGACTCGATGAGTCTCTATGGAAAGGTCATGATCGAGGACCCTGGTCAGCAATATGTTCTGTTGGTCAAAAATGCACTATTGTCTGGCTGATCTAACATCAGATGGAGTCAATGGGTATGTATAGAAAGCTCATGACTGAAGATTCATTTGTCAGAAATATGTCCATTAGGTCAAATAAGCAATAGTCTATGGCTGACGTATCATCAGAAGGAGTCAATAGAAATGTACAAATAGTTCATGATCGAGGACTAATTTTCTAGAAATGTGTTCCGAAGGTCAAAAATGGGCTTATGTATGGCTGAAGTAACATCAGAGTGAAGCAATGAGTATGTAAAGAAAGTTAATGATCGAGGACTGTTGGGACAGAAAACATTTAAGTAGGTGTAATATGGAGTTCTGTATAGCTGAAATAATGTCAGGAGTCAATGAGTATGTATAGAAAGTTCAAGAAAAAGTACTCTTGGGTCAGAAATATGTACCATAGGTCATATATCGGCTCACTTATTGCTGAAGTAACATCAGAGTGAGTTAATGAGTATGTATAGAAAGATCATGATTGAGGACTAATTTGCCATAAATATGTTCAATATGCCTAAAATGGACTTCTTTATGGGTGAAGTAACATCAAAAAGAGTCAATAGTAATGTATGAAGTTCAAGATTGAGTACTCTTTGGCCAAAAAGTGACCTTTAGGTCAAATATGCATTATTCTATGGCTGACGTATCATCAGAAGGAGTCAGTGAGTATGTATCAAAGTTCATGATCGAGGACTAATTTGTCAGAAGTATGTCCATTAGGTCAAATGCAATACTCTATGGCTGAAGTAACATCAAAATGAGGCTTGTATATAAAGTTCATGATCGAGGACTCTTGGGACTGAAAAACTTTAATCAAGTCTTAAATGGGCTCCTGTAAAGCTTGGAATAAAACCAAAAAAAAAAAAAAAACAGAAGAAGTCTGACTATGAAGAGAAAGTTCAAGATTGAGGATTAATATGTTCAGTATGCATAATATGGACTTCTGTATGGGTGAAGTAACATCAGGAGTCAATAGTAATGTATGAAAAGTTCAAGTTTGAGTCCTCTTTGGCCAGAAATATGATCTTTAGGTCAAATTTGCAATATTCTAGGGCATTTTGCATTTTGACCTAATGGGCATATTTTTCATCAGAAGGACTCGATGAGTCTGTATGGAAAGGTCATGATCGAGGACTCTGGTCAGCAATATGTTTTGTTGGTCAAAAATGCACTATTGTCTGGCTGATCTAACATCAGAGTGAGTCAATGAGTATGCATAGAAAGTTCATGATTGAGGACTAATTTGCCAGAAATGTGTTCAGTAGATCTAATTCTGACTTCTGTATAGGTGAAGTAACGTCAGAACGAGTGACTAGAAATGTGCAAAAAGTTCAGATTTGAGTATTGTTCGACCAGAAATATGTTCATTATTTTAAATTTGGACTACTCTCTGTCAGTTGTAACATCAGAAGGACTCGATGAGTCTCTATGGAAAGGTCATGATCGAGGACCCTGGTCAGCAATATGTTCTGTTGGTCAAAAATGCACTATTGTCTGGCTGATCTAACATCAGATGGAGTCAATGGGTATGTATAGAAAGCTCATGACTGAAGATTCATTTGTCAGAAATATGTCCATTAGGTCAAATAAGCAATAGTCTATGGCTGACGTATCATCAGAAGGAGTCAATAGAAATGTACAAATAGTTCATGATCGAGGACTAATTTTCTAGAAATGTGTTCCGAAGGTCAAAAATGGGCTTATGTATGGCTGAAGTAACATCAGAGTGAAGCAATGAGTATGTAAAGAAAGTTAATGATCGAGGACTGTTGGGACAGAAAACATTTAAGTAGGTGTAATATGGAGTTCTGTATAGCTGAAATAATGTTAGGAGTCAATGAGTATGTATAGAAAGTTCAAGAAAAAGTACTCTTGGGTCAGAAATATGTACCATAGGTCATATATCGGCTCCCTTATTGCTGAAGTAACATCAGAGTGAGTTAATGAGTATGTATAGAAAGATCATGATTGAGGACTAATTTGCCATAAATATGTTCAATATGCCTAAAATGGACTTCTTTATGGGTGAAGTAACATCAAAAAGAGTCAATAGTAATGTATGAAGTTCAAGATTGAGTACTCTTTGGCCAAAAAGTGACCTTTAGGTCAAATATGCATTATTCTATGGCTGACGTATCATCAGAAGGAGTCAGTGAGTATGTATCAAAGTTCATGATCGAGGACTAATTTGTCAGAAGTATGTCCATTAGGTCAAATGCAATACTCTATGGCTGAAGTAACATCAAAATGAGGCTTGTATATAAAGTTCATGATCGAGGACTCTTGGGACTGAAAAACTTTAATCAAGTCTTAAATGGGCTCCTGTAAAGCTTGGAATAAAACAAACAAAAAAAAAAAACAGAAGAAGTCTGACTATGAAGAGAAAGTTCAAGATTGAGGATTAATATGTTCAGTATGCATAATATGGACTTCTGTATGGGTGAAGTAACATCAGGAGTCAATAGTAATGTATGAAAAGTTCAAGTTTGAGTCCTCTTTGGCCAGAAATATGATCTTTAGGTCAAATTTGCAATATTCTAGGGCATTTTGCATTTTGACCTAATGGGCATATTTTTCATCAGAAGGACTCGATGAGTCTGTATGGAAAGGTCATGATCGAGGACTCTGGTCAGCAATATGTTTTGTTGGTCAAAAATGCACTATTGTCTGGCTGATCTAACATCAGAGTGAGTCAATGAGTATGCATAGAAAGTTCATGATTGAGGACTAATTTGCCAGAAATGTGTTCAGTAGATCTAATTCTGACTTCTGTATAGGTGAAGTAACGTCAGAACGAGTGACTAGAAATGTGCAAAAAGTTCAGATTTGAGTATTGTTCAACCAGAAATATGTTCATTATTTTAAATTTGGACTACTCTCTGTCAGTTGTAACATCAGAAGGACTCGATGAGTCTCTATGGAAAGGTCATGATCGAGGACCCTGGTCAGCAATATGTTCTGTTGGTCAAAAATGCACTATTGTCTGGCTGATCTAACATCAGATGGAGTCAATGGGTATGTATAGAAAGCTCATGACTGAAGATTCATTTGTCAGAAATATGTCCATTAGGTCAAATAAGCAATAGTCTATGGCTGACGTATCATCAGAAGGAGTCAATAGAAATGTACAAATAGTTCATGATCGAGGACTAATTTTCTAGAAATGTGTTCCGAAGGTCAAAAATGGGCTTATGTATGGCTGAAGTAACATCAGAGTGAAGCAATGAGTATGTAAAGAAAGTTAATGATCGAGGACTGTTGGGACAGAAAACATTTAAGTAGGTGTAATATGGAGTTCTGTATAGCTGAAATAATGTCAGGAGTCAATGAGTATGTATAGAAAGTTCAAGATCGAGTACTCTTGGGTCAGAAATATGTACCATAGGTCATATATCGGCTCACCTATTGCTGAAGTAACATCAGAGTGAGTTAATGAGTATGTATAGAAAGATCATGATTGAGGACTAATTTGCCATAAATATGTTCAATATGCCTAAAATGGACTTCTTTATGGGTGAAGTAACATCAAAAAGAGTCAATAGTAATGTATGAAGTTCAAGATTGAGTACTCTTTGGCCAAAAAGTGACCTTTAGGTCAAATATGCATTATTCTATGGCTGACGTATCATCAGAAGGAGTCAGTGAGTATGTATCAAAGTTCATGATCGAGGACTAATTTGTCAGACGTATGTCCATTAGGTCAAATGCAATACTCTATGGCTGAAGTAACATCAAAATGAGGCTTGTATATAAAGTTCATGATCGAGGACTCTTGGGACTGAAAAACTTTAATCAAGTCTAAAATGGGCTCCTGTAAAGCTTGGAATAAAACCAACAAAAAAAACAGAAGAAGTCTGACTATGAAGAGAAAGTTCAAGATTGAGGACTAATATGTTCAGTATGCATAATATGGACTTCTGTATGGGTGAAGTAACATCAGGAGTCAATAGTAATGTATGAAAAGTTCAAGTTTGAGTCCTCTTTGGCCAGAAATATGATCTTTAGGTCAAATTTGCAATATTCTAGGGCATTTTGCATTTTGACCTAATGGGCATATTTTTCATCAGAAGGACTCGATGAGTCTGTATGGAAAGGTCATGATCGAGGACTCTGGTCAGCAATATGTTTTGTTGGTCAAAAATGCACTATTGTCTGGCTGATCTAACATCAGAGTGAGTCAATGAGTATGCATAGAAAGTTCATGATTGAGGACTAATTTGCCAGAAATGTGTTCAGTAGATCAGTTCGACCAGAAATATGTTCATTATTTTAAATTTGGACTACTCTCTGTCAGTTGTAACATCAGAAGGACTCGATGAGTCTCTATGGAAAGGTCATGATCGAGGACCCTGGTCAGCAATATGTTCTGTTGGTCAAAAATGCACTATTGTCTGGCTGATCTAACATCAGATGGAGTCAATGGGTATGTATAGAAAGCTCATGACTGAAGATTCATTTGTCAGAAATATGTCCATTAGGTCAAATAAGCAATAGTCTATGGCTGACGTATCATCAGAAGGAGTCAATAGAAATGTACAAATAGTTCATGATCGAGGACTAATTTTCTAGAAATGTGTTCCGAAGGTCAAAAATGGGCTTATGTATGGCTGAAGTAACATCAGAGTGAAGCAATGAGTATGTAAAGAAAGTTAATGATCGAGGACTGTTGGGACAGAAAACATTTAAGTAGGTGTAATATGGAGTTCTGTATAGCTGAAATAATGTCAGGAGTCAATGAGTATGTATAGAAAGTTCAAGAAAAAGTACTCTTGGGTCAGAAATATGTACCATAGGTCATATATCGGCTCACTTATTGCTGAAGTAACATCAGAGTGAGTTAATGAGTATGTATAGAAAGATCATGATTGAGGACTAATTTGCCATAAATATGTTCAATATGCCTAAAATGGACTTCTTTATGGGTGAAGTAACATCAAAAAGAGTCAATAGTAATGTATGAAGTTCAAGATTGAGTACTCTTTGGCCAAAAAGTGACCTTTAGGTCAAATATGCATTATTCTATGGCTGACGTATCATCAGAAGGAGTCAGTGAGTATGTATCAAAGTTCATGATCGAGGACTAATGTGTCAGAAGTATGTCCATTAGGTCAAATGCAATACTCTATGGCTGAAGTAACATCAAAATGAGGCTTGTATATAAAGTTCATGATCGAGGACTCTTGGGACTGAAAAACTTTAATCAAGTCTTAAATGGGCTCCTGTAAAGCTTGGAATAAAACCAAAAAAAAAAAAAAAACAGAAGAAGTCTGACTATGAAGAGAAAGTTCAAGATTGAGGACTAATATGTTCAGTATGCATAATATGGACTTCTGTATGGGTGAAGTAACATCAGGAGTCAATAGTAATGTATGAAAAGTTCAAGTTTGAGTCCTCTTTGGCCAGAAATATGATCTTTAGGTCAAATTTGCAATATTCTAGGGCATTTTGCATTTTGACCTAATGGGCATATTTTTCATCAGAAGGACTCGATGAGTCTGTATGGAAAGGTCATGATCGAGGACTCTGGTCAGCAATATGTTTTGTTGGTCAAAAATGCACTATTGTCTGGCTGATCTAACATCAGAGTGAGTCAATGAGTATGCATAGAAAGTTCATGATTGAGGACTAATTTGCCAGAAATGTGTTCAGTAGATCTAATTCTGACTTCTGTATAGGTGAAGTAACGTCAGAACGAGTGACTAGAAATGTGCAAAAAGTTCAGATTTGAGTATTGTTCAACCAGAAATATGTTCATTATTTTAAATTTGGACTACTCTCTGTCAGTTGTAACATCAGAAGGACTCGATGAGTCTCTATGGAAAGGTCATGATCGAGGACCCTGGTCAGCAATATGTTCTGTTGGTCAAAAATGCACTATTGTCTGGCTGATCTAACATCAGATGGAGTCAATGGGTATGTATAGAAAGCTCATGACTGAAGATTCATTTGTCAGAAATATGTCCATTAGGTCAAATAAGCAATAGTCTATGGCTGACGTATCATCAGAAGGAGTCAATAGAAATGTACAAATAGTTCATGATCGAGGACTAATTTTCTAGAAATGTGTTCCGAAGGTCAAAAATGGGCTTATGTATGGCTGAAGTAACATCAGAGTGAAGCAATGAGTATGTAAAGAAAGTTAATGATCGAGGACTGTTGGGACAGAAAACATTTAAGTAGGTGTAATATGGAGTTCTGTATAGCTGAAATAATGTCAGGAGTCAATGAGTATGTATAGAAAGTTCAAGATCGAGTACTCTTGGGTCAGAAATATGTACCATAGGTCATATATCGGCTCACCTATTGCTGAAGTAACATCAGAGTGAGTTAATGAGTATGTATAGAAAGATCATGATTGAGGACTAATTTGCCATAAATATGTTCAATATGCCTAAAATGGACTTCTTTATGGGTGAAGTAACATCAAAAAGAGTCAATAGTAATGTATGAAGTTCAAGATTGAGTACTCTTTGGCCAAAAAGTGACCTTTAGGTCAAATATGCATTATTCTATGGCTGACGTATCATCAGAAGGAGTCAGTGAGTATGTATCAAAGTTCATGATCGAGGACTAATTTGACAGACGTATGTCCATTAGGTCAAATGCAATACTCTATGGCTGAAGTAACATCAAAATGAGGCTTGTATATAAAGTTCATGATCGAGGACTCTTGGGACTGAAAAACTTTAATCAAGTCTAAAATGGGCTCCTGTAAAGCTTGGAATAAAACCAACAAAAAAAACAGAAGAAGTCTGACTATGAAGAGAAAGTTCAAGATTGAGGACTAATATGTTCAGTATGCATAATATGGACTTCTGTATGGGTGAAGTAACATCAGGAGTCAATAGTAATGTATGAAAAGTTCAAGTTTGAGTCCTCTTTGGCCAGAAATATGATCTTTAGGTCAAATTTGCAATATTCTAGGGCATTTTGCATTTTGACCTAATGGGCATATTTTTCATCAGAAGGACTCGATGAGTCTGTATGGAAAGGTCATGATCGAGGACTCTGGTCAGCAATATGTTTTGTTGGTCAAAAATGCACTATTGTCTGGCTGATCTAACATCAGAGTGAGTCAATGAGTATGCATAGAAAGTTCATGATTGAGGACTAATTTGCCAGAAATGTGTTCAGTAGATCAGTTCGACCAGAAATATGTTCATTATTTTAAATTTGGACTACTCTCTGTCAGTTGTAACATCAGAAGGACTCGATGAGTCTCTATGGAAAGGTCATGATCGAGGACCCTGGTCAGCAATATGTTCTGTTGGTCAAAAATGCACTATTGTCTGGCTGATCTAACATCAGATGGAGTCAATGGGTATGTATAGAAAGCTCATGACTGAAGATTCATTTGTCAGAAATATGTCCATTAGGTCAAATAAGCAATAGTCTATGGCTGACGTATCATCAGAAGGAGTCAATAGAAATGTACAAATAGTTCATGATCGAGGACTAATTTTCTAGAAATGTGTTCCGAAGGTCAAAAATGGGCTTATGTATGGCTGAAGTAACATCAGAGTGAAGCAATGAGTATGTAAAGAAAGTTAATGATCGAGAACTGTTGGGACAGAAAACATTTAAGTAGGTGTAATATGGAGTTCTGTATAGCTGAAATAATGTCAGGAGTCAATGAGTATGTATAGAAAGTTCAAGAAAAAGTACTCTTGGGTCAGAAATATGTACCATAGGTCATATATCGGCTCACTTATTGCTGAAGTAACATCAGAGTGAGTTAATGAGTATGTATAGAAAGATCATGATTGAGGACTAATTTGCCATAAATATGTTCAATATGCCTAAAATGGACTTCTTTATGGGTGAAGTAACATCAAAAAGAGTCAATAGTAATGTATGAAGTTCAAGATTGAGTACTCTTTGGCCAAAAAGTGACCTTTAGGTCAAATATGCATTATTCTATGGCTGACGTATCATCAGAAGGAGTCAGTGAGTATGTATCAAAGTTCATGATCGAGGACTAATTTGTCAGAAGTATGTCCATTAGGTCAAATGCAATACTCTATGGCTGAAGTAACATCAAAATGAGGCTTGTATATAAAGTTCATGATTGAGGACTCTTGGGACTGAAAAACTTTAATCAAGTCTTAAATGGGCTCCTGTAAAGCTTGGAATAAAACCAAAAAAAAAAAAAAACAGAAGAAGTCTGACTATGAAGAGAAAGTTCAAGATTGAGGATTAATATGTTCAGTATGCATAATATGGACTTCTGTATGGGTGAAGTAACATCAGGAGTCAATAGTAATGTATGAAAAGTTCAAGTTTGAGTCCTCTTTGGCCAGAAATATGATCTTTAGGTCAAATTTGCAATATTCTAGGGCATTTTGCATTTTGACCTAATGGGCATATTTTTCATCAGAAGGACTCGATGAGTCTGTATGGAAAGGTCATGATCGAGGACTCTGGTCAGCAATATGTTTTGTTGGTCAAAAATGCACTATTGTCTGGCTGATCTAACATCAGAGTGAGTCAATGAGTATGCATAGAAAGTTCATGATTGAGGACTAATTTGCCAGAAATGTGTTCAGTAGATCTAATTCTGACTTCTGTATAGGTGAAGTAACGTCAGAACGAGTGACTAGAAATGTGCAAAAAGTTCAGATTTGAGTATTGTTCGACCAGAAATATGTTCATTATTTTAAATTTGGACTACTCTCTGTCAGTTGTAACATCAGAAGGACTCGATGAGTCTCTATGGAAAGGTCATGATCGAGGACCCTGGTCAGCAATATGTTCTGTTGGTCAAAAATGCACTATTGTCTGGCTGATCTAACATCAGATGGAGTCAATGGGTATGTATAGAAAGCTCATGACTGAAGATTCATTTGTCAGAAATATGTCCATTAGGTCAAATAAGCAATAGTCTATGGCTGACGTATCATCAGAAGGAGTCAATAGAAATGTACAAATAGTTCATGATCGAGGACTAATTTTCTAGAAATGTGTTCCGAAGGTCAAAAATGGGCTTATGTATGGCTGAAGTAACATCAGAGTGAAGCAATGAGTATGTAAAGAAAGTTAATGATCGAGGACTGTTGGGACAGAAAACATTTAAGTAGGTGTAATATGGAGTTCTGTATAGCTGAAATAATGTCAGGAGTCAATGAGTATGTATAGAAAGTTCAAGATCGAGTACTCTTGGGTCAGAAATATGTACCATAGGTCATATATCGGCTCACCTATTGCTGAAGTAACATCAGAGTGAGTTAATGAGTATGTATAGAAAGATCATGATTGAGGACTAATTTGCCATAAATATGTTCAATATGCCTAAAATGGACTTCTTTATGGGTGAAGTAACATCAAAAAGAGTCAATAGTAATGTATGAAGTTCAAGATTGAGTACTCTTTGGCCAAAAAGTGACCTTTAGGTCAAATATGCATTATTCTATGGCTGACGTATCATCAGAAGGAGTCAGTGAGTATGTATCAAAGTTCATGATCGAGGACTAATTTGTCAGACGTATGTCCATTAGGTCAAATGCAATACTCTATGGCTGAAGTAACATCAAAATGAGGCTTGTATATAAAGTTCATGATCGAGGACTCTTGGGACTGAAAAACTTTAATCAAGTCTAAAATGGGCTCCTGTAAAGCTTGGAATAAAACCAACAAAAAAAACAGAAGAAGTCTGACTATGAAGAGAAAGTTCAAGATTGAGGACTAATATGTTCAGTATGCATAATATGGACTTCTGTATGGGTGAAGTAACATCAGGAGTCAATAGTAATGTATGAAAAGTTCAAGTTTGAGTCCTCTTTGGCCAGAAATATGATCTTTAGGTCAAATTTGCAATATTCTAGGGCATTTTGCATTTTGACCTAATGGGCATATTTTTCATCAGAAGGACTCGATGAGTCTGTATGGAAAGGTCATGATCGAGGACTCTGGTCAGCAATATGTTTTGTTGGTCAAAAATGCACTATTGTCTGGCTGATCTAACATCAGAGTGAGTCAATGAGTATGCATAGAAAGTTCATGATTGAGGACTAATTTGCCAGAAATGTGTTCAGTAGATCAGTTCGACCAGAAATATGTTCATTATTTTAAATTTGGACTACTCTCTGTCAGTTGTAACATCAGAAGGACTCGATGAGTCTCTATGGAAAGGTCATGATCGAGGACCCTGGTCAGCAATATGTTCTGTTGGTCAAAAATGCACTATTGTCTGGCTGATCTAACATCAGATGGAGTCAATGGGTATGTATAGAAAGCTCATGACTGAAGATTCATTTGTCAGAAATATGTCCATTAGGTCAAATAAGCAATAGTCTATGGCTGACGTATCATCAGAAGGAGTCAATAGAAATGTACAAATAGTTCATGATCGAGGACTAATTTTCTAGAAATGTGTTCCGAAGGTCAAAAATGGGCTTATGTATGGCTGAAGTAACATCAGAGTGAAGCAATGAGTATGTAAAGAAAGTTAATGATCGAGGACTGTTGGGACAGAAAACATTTAAGTAGGTGTAATATGGAGTTCTGTATAGCTGAAATAATGTCAGGAGTCAATGAGTATGTATAGAAAGTTCAAGATCGAGTACTCTTGGGTCAGAAATATGTACCATAGGTCATATATCGGCTCACCTATTGCTGAAGTAACATCAGAGTGAGTTAATGAGTATGTATAGAAAGATCATGATTGAGGACTAATTTGCCATAAATATGTTCAATATGCCTAAAATGGACTTCTTTATGGGTGAAGTAACATCAAAAAGAGTCAATAGTAATGTATGAAGTTCAAGATTGAGTACTCTTTGGCCAAAAAGTGACCTTTAGGTCAAATATGCATTATTCTATGGCTGACGTATCATCAGAAGGAGTCAGTGAGTATGTATCAAAGTTCATGATCGAGGACTAATTTGACAGACGTATGTCCATTAGGTCAAATGCAATACTCTATGGCTGAAGTAACATCAAAATGAGGCTTGTATATAAAGTTCATGATCGAGGACTCTTGGGACTGAAAAACTTTAATCAAGTCTAAAATGGGCTCCTGTAAAGCTTGGAATAAAACCAACAAAAAAAACAGAAGAAGTCTGACTATGAAGAGAAAGTTCAAGATTGAGGACTAATATGTTCAGTATGCATAATATGGACTTCTGTATGGGTGAAGTAACATCAGGAGTCAATAGTAATGTATGAAAAGTTCAAGTTTGAGTCCTCTTTGGCCAGAAATATGATCTTTAGGTCAAATTTGCAATATTCTAGGGCATTTTGCATTTTGACCTAATGGGCATATTTTTCATCAGAAGGACTCGATGAGTCTGTATGGAAAGGTCATGATCGAGGACTCTGGTCAGCAATATGTTTTGTTGGTCAAAAATGCACTATTGTCTGGCTGATCTAACATCAGAGTGAGTCAATGAGTATGCATAGAAAGTTCATGATTGAGGACTAATTTGCCAGAAATGTGTTCAGTAGATCAGTTCGACCAGAAATATGTTCATTATTTTAAATTTGGACTACTCTCTGTCAGTTGTAACATCAGAAGGACTCGATGAGTCTCTATGGAAAGGTCATGATCGAGGACCCTGGTCAGCAATATGTTCTGTTGGTCAAAAATGCACTATTGTCTGGCTGATCTAACATCAGATGGAGTCAATGGGTATGTATAGAAAGCTCATGACTGAAGATTCATTTGTCAGAAATATGTCCATTAGGTCAAATAAGCAATAGTCTATGGCTGACGTATCATCAGAAGGAGTCAATAGAAATGTACAAATAGTTCATGATCGAGGACTAATTTTCTAGAAATGTGTTCCGAAGGTCAAAAATGGGCTTATGTATGGCTGAAGTAACATCAGAGTGAAGCAATGAGTATGTAAAGAAAGTTAATGATCGAGAACTGTTGGGACAGAAAACATTTAAGTAGGTGTAATATGGAGTTCTGTATAGCTGAAATAATGTCAGGAGTCAATGAGTATGTATAGAAAGTTCAAGAAAAAGTACTCTTGGGTCAGAAATATGTACCATAGGTCATATATCGGCTCACTTATTGCTGAAGTAACATCAGAGTGAGTTAATGAGTATGTATAGAAAGATCATGATTGAGGACTAATTTGCCATAAATATGTTCAATATGCCTAAAATGGACTTCTTTATGGGTGAAGTAACATCAAAAAGAGTCAATAGTAATGTATGAAGTTCAAGATTGAGTACTCTTTGGCCAAAAAGTGACCTTTAGGTCAAATATGCATTATTCTATGGCTGACGTATCATCAGAAGGAGTCAGTGAGTATGTATCAAAGTTCATGATCGAGGACTAATTTGTCAGAAGTATGTCCATTAGGTCAAATGCAATACTCTATGGCTGAAGTAACATCAAAATGAGGCTTGTATATAAAGTTCATGATTGAGGACTCTTGGGACTGAAAAACTTTAATCAAGTCTTAAATGGGCTCCTGTAAAGCTTGGAATAAAACCAAAAAAAAAAAAAAACAGAAGAAGTCTGACTATGAAGAGAAAGTTCAAGATTGAGGATTAATATGTTCAGTATGCATAATATGGACTTCTGTATGGGTGAAGTAACATCAGGAGTCAATAGTAATGTATGAAAAGTTCAAGTTTGAGTCCTCTTTGGCCAGAAATATGATCTTTAGGTCAAATTTGCAATATTCTAGGGCATTTTGCATTTTGACCTAATGGGCATATTTTTCATCAGAAGGACTCGATGAGTCTGTATGGAAAGGTCATGATCGAGGACTCTGGTCAGCAATATGTTTTGTTGGTCAAAAATGCACTATTGTCTGGCTGATCTAACATCAGAGTGAGTCAATGAGTATGCATAGAAAGTTCATGATTGAGGACTAATTTGCCAGAAATGTGTTCAGTAGATCTAATTCTGACTTCTGTATAGGTGAAGTAACGTCAGAACGAGTGACTAGAAATGTGCAAAAAGTTCAGATTTGAGTATTGTTCGACCAGAAATATGTTCATTATTTTAAATTTGGACTACTCTCTGTCAGTTGTAACATCAGAAGGACTCGATGAGTCTCTATGGAAAGGTCATGATCGAGGACCCTGGTCAGCAATATGTTCTGTTGGTCAAAAATGCACTATTGTCTGGCTGATCTAACATCAGATGGAGTCAATGGGTATGTATAGAAAGCTCATGACTGAAGATTCATTTGTCAGAAATATGTCCATTAGGTCAAATAAGCAATAGTCTATGGCTGACGTATCATCAGAAGGAGTCAATAGAAATGTACAAATAGTTCATGATCGAGGACTAATTTTCTAGAAATGTGTTCCGAAGGTCAAAAATGGGCTTATGTATGGCTGAAGTAACATCAGAGTGAAGCAATGAGTATGTAAAGAAAGTTAATGATCGAGGACTGTTGGGACAGAAAACATTTAAGTAGGTGTAATATGGAGTTCTGTATAGCTGAAATAATGTTAGGAGTCAATGAGTATGTATAGAAAGTTCAAGAAAAAGTACTCTTGGGTCAGAAATATGTACCATAGGTCATATATCGGCTCCCTTATTGCTGAAGTAACATCAGAGTGAGTTAATGAGTATGTATAGAAAGATCATGATTGAGGACTAATTTGCCATAAATATGTTCAATATGCCTAAAATGGACTTCTTTATGGGTGAAGTAACATCAAAAAGAGTCAATAGTAATGTATGAAGTTCAAGATTGAGTACTCTTTGGCCAAAAAGTGACCTTTAGGTCAAATATGCATTATTCTATGGCTGACGTATCATCAGAAGGAGTCAGTGAGTATGTATCAAAGTTCATGATCGAGGACTAATTTGTCAGAAGTATGTCCATTAGGTCAAATGCAATACTCTATGGCTGAAGTAACATCAAAATGAGGCTTGTATATAAAGTTCATGATTGAGGACTCTTGGGACTGAAAAACTTTAATCAAGTCTTAAATGGGCTCCTGTAAAGCTTGGAATAAAACCAAAAAAAAAAAAAAACAGAAGAAGTCTGACTATGAAGAGAAAGTTCAAGATTGAGGATTAATATGTTCAGTATGCATAATATGGACTTCTGTATGGGTGAAGTAACATCAGGAGTCAATAGTAATGTATGAAAAGTTCAAGTTTGAGTCCTCTTTGGCCAGAAATATGATCTTTAGGTCAAATTTGCAATATTCTAGGGCATTTTGCATTTTGACCTAATGGGCATATTTTTCATCAGAAGGACTCGATGAGTCTGTATGGAAAGGTCATGATCGAGGACTCTGGTCAGCAATATGTTTTGTTGGTCAAAAATGCACTATTGTCTGGCTGATCTAACATCAGAGTGAGTCAATGAGTATGCATAGAAAGTTCATGATTGAGGACTAATTTGCCAGAAATGTGTTCAGTAGATCTAATTCTGACTTCTGTATAGGTGAAGTAACGTCAGAACGAGTGACTAGAAATGTGCAAAAAGTTCAGATTTGAGTATTGTTCAACCAGAAATATGTTCATTATTTTAAATTTGGACTACTCTCTGTCAGTTGTAACATCAGAAGGACTCGATGAGTCTCTATGGAAAGGTCATGATCGAGGACCCTGGTCAGCAATATGTTCTGTTGGTCAAAAATGCACTATTGTCTGGCTGATCTAACAGCAGATGGAGTCAATGGGTATGTATAGAAAGCTCATGACTGAAGATTCATTTGTCAGAAATATGTCCATTAGGTCAAATAAGCAATAGTCTATGGCTGACGTATCATCAGAAGGAGTCAATAGAAATGTACAAATAGTTCATGATCGAGGACTAATTTTCTAGAAATGTGTTCCGAAGGTCAAAAATGGGCTTATGTATGGCTGAAGTAACATCAGAGTGAAGCAATGAGTATGTAAAGAAAGTTAATGATCGAGGACTGTTGGGACAGAAAACATTTAAGTAGGTGTAATATGGAGTTCTGTATAGCTGAAATAATGTCAGGAGTCAATGAGTATGTATAGAAAGTTCAAGATCGAGTACTCTTGGGTCAGAAATATGTACCATAGGTCATATATCGGCTCACCTATTGCTGAAGTAACATCAGAGTGAGTTAATGAGTATGTATAGAAAGATCATGATTGAGGACTAATTTGCCATAAATATGTTCAATATGCCTAAAATGGACTTCTTTATGGGTGAAGTAACATCAAAAAGAGTCAATAGTAATGTATGAAGTTCAAGATTGAGTACTCTTTGGCCAAAAAGTGACCTTTAGGTCAAATATGCATTATTCTATGGCTGACGTATCATCAGAAGGAGTCAGTGAGTATGTATCAAAGTTCATGATCGAGGACTAATTTGTCAGACGTATGTCCATTAGGTCAAATGCAATACTCTATGGCTGAAGTAACATCAAAATGAGGCTTGTATATAAAGTTCATGATCGAGGACTCTTGGGACTGAAAAACTTTAATCAAGTCTAAAATGGGCTCCTGTAAAGCTTGGAATAAAACCAACAAAAAAAACAGAAGAAGTCTGACTATGAAGAGAAAGTTCAAGATTGAGGACTAATATGTTCAGTATGCATAATATGGACTTCTGTATGGGTGAAGTAACATCAGGAGTCAATAGTAATGTATGAAAAGTTCAAGTTTGAGTCCTCTTTGGCCAGAAATATGATCTTTAGGTCAAATTTGCAATATTCTAGGGCATTTTGCATTTTGACCTAATGGGCATATTTTTCATCAGAAGGACTCGATGAGTCTGTATGGAAAGGTCATGATCGAGGACTCTGGTCAGCAATATGTTTTGTTGGTCAAAAATGCACTATTGTCTGGCTGATCTAACATCAGAGTGAGTCAATGAGTATGCATAGAAAGTTCATGATTGAGGACTAATTTGCCAGAAATGTGTTCAGTAGATCAGTTCGACCAGAAATATGTTCATTATTTTAAATTTGGACTACTCTCTGTCAGTTGTAACATCAGAAGGACTCGATGAGTCTCTATGGAAAGGTCATGATCGAGGACCCTGGTCAGCAATATGTTCTGTTGGTCAAAAATGCACTATTGTCTGGCTGATCTAACATCAGATGGAGTCAATGGGTATGTATAGAAAGCTCATGACTGAAGATTCATTTGTCAGAAATATGTCCATTAGGTCAAATAAGCAATAGTCTATGGCTGACGTATCATCAGAAGGAGTCAATAGAAATGTACAAATAGTTCATGATCGAGGACTAATTTTCTAGAAATGTGTTCCGAAGGTCAAAAATGGGCTTATGTATGGCTGAAGTAACATCAGAGTGAAGCAATGAGTATGTAAAGAAAGTTAATGATCGAGGACTGTTGGGACAGAAAACATTTAAGTAGGTGTAATATGGAGTTCTGTATAGCTGAAATAATGTCAGGAGTCAATGAGTATGTATAGAAAGTTCAAGAAAAAGTACTCTTGGGTCAGAAATATGTACCATAGGTCATATATCGGCTCACTTATTGCTGAAGTAACATCAGAGTGAGTTAATGAGTATGTATAGAAAGATCATGATTGAGGACTAATTTGCCATAAATATGTTCAATATGCCTAAAATGGACTTCTTTATGGGTGAAGTAACATCAAAAAGAGTCAATAGTAATGTATGAAGTTCAAGATTGAGTACTCTTTGGCCAAAAAGTGACCTTTAGGTCAAATATGCATTATTCTATGGCTGACGTATCATCAGAAGGAGTCAGTGAGTATGTATCAAAGTTCATGATCGAGGACTAATTTGTCAGAAGTATGTCCATTAGGTCAAATGCAATACTCTATGGCTGAAGTAACATCAAAATGAGGCTTGTATATAAAGTTCATGATCAAGGACTCTTGGGACTGAAAAACTTTAATCAAGTCTAAAATGAGGTCCTGTAAAGCTTGGAATAAAACCAAAAAAAAAAACAGAAGAAGTCTGACTATGAAGAGAAAGTTCAAGATTGAGGACTAATATGTTCAGTATGCATAATATGGACTTCTGTATGGGTGAAGTAACATCAGGAGTCAATAGTAATGTATGAAAAGTTCAAGTTTGAGTCCTCTTTGGCCAGAAATATGATCTTTAGGTCAAATTTGCAATATTCTAGGGCATTTTGCATTTTGACCTAATGGGCATATTTTTCATCAGAAGGACTCGATGAGTCTGTATGGAAAGGTCATGATCGAGGACTCTGGTCAGCAATATGTTTTGTTGGTCAAAAATGCACTATTGTCTGGCTGATCTAACATCAGAGTGAGTCAATGAGTATGCATAGAAAGTTCATGATTGAGGACTAATTTGCCAGAAATGTGTTCAGTAGATCTAATTCTGACTTCTGTATAGGTGATGTAACGTCAGAACGAGTGACTAGAAATGTGCAAAAAGTTCAGATTTGAGTATTGTTCGACCAGAAATATGTTCATTATTTTAAATTTGGACTAATCTCTGTCAGTTGTAACATCAGAAGGACTCGATGAGTCTCTATGGAAAGGTCATGATCGAGGACCCTGGTCAGCAATATGTTCTGTTGGTCAAAAATGCACTATTGTCTGGCTGATCTAACATCAGATGGAGTCAATGGGTATGTATAGAAAGCTCATGACTGAAGATTCATTTGTCAGAAATATGTCCATTAGGTCTAAAATGGGCTTATGTATGGCTGAAGTAACATCAGAGTGAAGCAATGAGTATGTAAAGAAAGTTAATGATCGAGGACTGTTGGGACAGAAAACATTTAAGTAGGTGTAATATGGAGTTCTGTATAGCTGAAATAATGTCAGGAGTCAATGAGTATGTATAGAAAGTTCAAGAAAAAGTACTCTTGGGTCAGAAATATGTACCATAGGTCATATATCGGCTCACTTATTGCTGAAGTAACATCAGAGTGAGTTAATGAGTATGTATAGAAAGATCATGATTGAGGACTAATTTGCCATAAATATGTTCAATATGCCTAAAATGGACTTCTTTATGGGTGAAGTAACATCAAAAAGAGTCAATAGTAATGTATGAAGTTCAAGATTGAGTACTCTTTGGCCAAAAAGTGACCTTTAGGTCAAATATGCATTATTCTATGGCTGACGTATCATCAGAAGGAGTCAGTGAGTATGTATCAAAGTTCATGATCGAGGACTAATTTGTCAGAAGTATGTCCATTAGGTCAAATGCAATACTCTATGGCTGAAGTAACATCAAAATGAGGCTTGTATATAAAGTTCATGATCGAGTACTCTTGGGACTGAAAAACTTTAATCAAGTCTAAAATGGGCTCCTGTAAAGCTTGGAATAAAACCAAAAAAAAAAAAAATAACAGAAGAAGTCTGACTATGAAGAGAAAGTTCAAGATTGAGGACTAATATGTTCAGTATGCATAATATGGACTTCTGTATGGGTGAAGTAACATCAGGAGTCAATAGTAATGTATGAAAAGTTCAAGTCTGAGTCCTCTTTGGCCAGAAATATGATCTTTAGGTCAAATTTGCAATATTCTAGGGCATTTTGCATTTTGACCTAATGGGCATATTTTTCATCAGAAGGACTCGATGAGTCTGTATGGAAAGGTCATGATCGAGGACTCTGGTCAGCAATATGTTTTGTTGGTCAAAAATGCACTATTGTCTGGCTGATCTAACATCAGAGTGAGTCAATGGGTATGTATAGAAAGCTCATGACTGAGGACTAATTTGCCAGAAATGTTTTCAGTAGATCTAATTCTGACTTCTGTATAGGTGAAGTAACGTCAGAACGAGTGACTAGAAATGTGCAAAAAGTTCAGATTTGAGTATTGTTCGACCAGAAATATGTTCATTATTTTAAATTTGGACTACTCTCTGTCAGTTGTAACATCAGAAGGACTCGATGAGTCTCTATGGAAAGGTCATGATCGAGGACCCTGGTCAGCAATATGTTCTGTTGGTCAAAAATGCACTATTGTCTGGCTGATCTAACATCAGATGGAGTCAATGGGTATGTATAGAAAGCTCATGACTGAAGATTCATTTGTCAGAAATATGTCCATTAGGTCTAAAATGGGCTTATGTATGGCTGAAGTAACATCAGAGTGAAGCAATGAGTATGTAAAGAAAGTTAATGATCGAGGACTGTTGGGACAGAAAACATTTAAGTAGGTGTAATATGGAGTTCTGTATAGCTGAAATAATGTCAGGAGTCAATGAGTATGTATAGAAAGTTCAAGAAAAAGTACTCTTGGGTCAGAAATATGTACCATAGGTCATATATCGGCTCACTTATTGCTGAAGTAACATCAGAGTGAGTTAATGAGTATGTATAGAAAGATCATGATTGAGGACTAATTTGCCATAAATATGTTCAATATGCCTAAAATGGACTTCTTTATGGGTGAAGTAACATCAAAAAGAGTCAATAGTAATGTATGAAGTTCAAGATTGAGTACTCTTTGGCCAAAAAGTGACCTTTAGGTCAAATATGCATTATTCTATGGCTGACGTATCATCAGAAGGAGTCAGTGAGTATGTATCAAAGTTCATGATCGAGGACTAATTTGTCAGAAGTATGTCCATTAGGTCAAATGCAATACTCTATGGCTGAAGTAACATCAAAATGAGGCTTGTATATAAAGTTCATGATCGAGTACTCTTGGGAATGAAAAACTTTAATCAAGTCTAAAATGGGCTCCTGTAAAGCTTGGAATAAAACCAAAAAAAAAAAAAAATAACAGAAGAAGTCTGACTATGAAGAGAAAGTTCAAGATTGAGGACTAATATGTTCAGTATGCATAATATGGACTTCTGTATGGGTGAAGTAACATCAGGAGTCAATAGTAATGTATGAAAAGTTCAAGTCTGAGTCCTCTTTGGCCAGAAATATGATCTTTAGGTCAAATTTGCAATATTCTAGGGCATTTTGCATTTTGACCTAATGGGCATATTTTTCATCAGAAGGACTCGATGAGTCTGTATGGAAAGGTCATGATCGAGGACTCTGGTCAGCAATATGTTTTGTTGGTCAAAAATGCACTATTGTCTGGCTGATCTAACATCAGAGTGAGTCAATGGGTATGTATAGAAAGCTCATGACTGAGGACTAATTTGCCAGAAATGTTTTCAGTAGATCTAATTCTGACTTCTGTATAGGTGAAGTAACGTCAGAACGAGTGACTAGAAATGTGCAAAAAGTTCAGAATTGAGTATTGTTCGACCAGAAATATGTTCATTATTTTAAATTTGGACTACTCTCTGTCAGTTGTAACATCAGAAGGACTCGATGAGTCTCTATGGAAAGGTCATGATCGAGGACCCTGGTCAGCAATATGTTCTGTTGGTCAAAAATGCACTATTGTCTGGCTGATCTAACATCAGATGGAGTCAATGGGTATGTATAGAAAGCTCATGACTGAAGATTCATTTGTCAGAAATATGTCCATTAGGTCTAAAATGGGCTTATGTATGGCTGAAGTAACATCAGAGTGAAGCAATGAGTATGTAAAGAAAGTTAATGATCGAGGACTGTTGGGACAGAAAACATTTAAGTAGGTGTAATATGGAGTTCTGTATAGCTGAAATAATGTCAGGAGTCAATGAGTATGTATAGAAAGTTCAAGAAAAAGTACTCTTGGGTCAGAAATATGTACCATAGGTCATATATCGGCTCACTTATTGCTGAAGTAACATCAGAGTGAGTTAATGAGTATGTATAGAAAGATCATGATTGAGGACTAATTTGCCATAAATATGTTCAATATGCCTAAAATGGACTTCTTTATGGGTGAAGTAACATCAAAAAGAGTCAATAGTAATGTATGAAGTTCAAGATTGAGTACTCTTTGGCCAAAAAGTGACCTTTAGGTCAAATATGCATTATTCTATGGCTGACGTATCATCAGAAGGAGTCAGTGAGTATGTATCAAAGTTCATGATCGAGGACTAATTTGGTCAAATATGCAATACTCTAGTGCTGATGTTTCATCAGGAGTCAATGTGTTTATATAAAAAGTTCATGATCGAAAACTAATTTGCCAGAAATTTGTTTAGTAGGTCAAAAGGGTTCATATATTGCTCAAGTAAGATCAGAGTGAATCAAGATCAAGTACTTCTTGGCCAGAAATGTGTTCATTGGGTCAAATATGCAATACTCTACAGCTGATGTTTCATCAGAAGGAGTCAATGAGTCAGTATAGTAAGTTCTTGAACAAGGACTATTTTGCCCGAAATATGTTCAGTTGGTCTAATATGAATTTCTGTATGGGTGAAGTAACATCAGAAGGAGTCAATGATAATGTATAAAAAGTTTAAGATTGAGTACTTTTGGGCCATAAACATGTGTATTAGGTCAAATATGCAATATTCTATGACTGACGTATAATCAAGTGTCAAGGAGTATGTATAGAAAGTTCATGATAGAGGACTAATTTGCCAGAAATATTTCCTTTAGGTCAAATATTCAATACTCTGTGGCTGAAGTAACATCAGAGTGAGTCATGTATATAAAGTTCAGGATCAAAGATTCTTGGGACAGAAAACAAATTAATCAGGTCTAATATGGACTTCTGAATGGCTGAAAAAAGTCTGAAGGAGTCAGTGAGTGTATATAAAAAATTCAATGTCAAATACTCTTTGGCCATGAATATGATCAGTATGTCAAATATGTACTACTCTCTGGCTTATCTAACATCAGATGGAGTCAATAAGTATGTATAAAACGTTCAAGATCGAGTACTCTTTGGCCAGGAATATGTCCTTCAGGTCAAATATGCAATACTGAGTGGCTGATGTATCATCAGAAAGAGTCAATGAGTATCTATAAAAAGTTTATGAGCGAGGACTAATTTGCCAGAAATATGTTCCTTAGGTCTAATAAGGACCACTGTCTGTCTCATATAACACTATAAGGAGTCAACGAGTCTATATAGAAATTTTATCATCAAGGTCTATTTTGCCAGAAATTTGTTCAGTAGGTCAACATGGACCATTCATATATGGCTGAAGTAAGATAGGAGTGAATCAATGGGTATGTATTGAAAGTTCAAGATTGAATACTTTTGGGCCAGAAATATGTCCATTAGGTCAAATATGGACTGCAGTATAGCTGATGTGACATCAGAAGATGTCTGTAACTATATATAAAAAGTTCAAGATCGAGTACTCTTTGGCCAGAAATATGTCCATTAGTTCAAATATGCAATATTCTATGGCTGACATTTCATCAGAAGGAGTCAATAAGTCAGTGTAGAAAGTTCTTGATCGAGGACTAATTTGCCAGAAAATTATTCAGTAGGTAAAAATGGGTTCATATATGGCTCAAGTAAAATCAGAGTGAATCATTGACAGAAACAATTTAATCAAGTCTAATATGGACTTCTGTATCGCTGAAAAAATCAGAATGAGTCAATGAGCATGTATTGAAAGTTCAAGATCGAGTACTATTTTTCCAGAAATATGTTCATTAGGTCAAATATGCAATACTCTAGTGCTGACGTTTCATCAGGAGTCAATGTGTTTATATAAAAAGTTCATCATCGAGGACTAATTTGCCAGAAATGTATTCATTAGGTCAAAATGGGTTCATATATGGCTGAAGTAAGATCAGAGTGAAACAATGAGTATGTATTGAAAGTTCAATTTCAAGTACTTTTGGGCCAGAAATATGTTAGGTCAAATATGCAATATGCTATGACTGACGTATAATCAAGAGTCAATGGGTCACTATAGAAAGTTCATAATCGAGGACTAATTTGCCAGAAACATGTTCGGTTGTTCAAATATTAACTTCGGTATGGGTAAAAGTAACATCAGAAGGAGTCAATGATAATCTATAAAAAGTTCAAGATCGACTGCTTTTGGGACAGAAACATTTTCATTAGGTCAAATATGGACTACAGTATGGTTTATTTGACATCAGAAGGAGTCAGTAAGTATATTTAAAAAGTTCAAGATCGAGTACTCTTTGGCAAGAAATATGTCCATTAGGTCAAATAAGCAATATGCTATAGCTGACTTTTCATCAGAAGTAACATCAAAAGGAGTCAATGATAATGTACAAAAAGTTCAAGATCGAGTGCTATTTGGACAGAAACTGCAAAGCGGAATAATTACTGGAATGCAATGCAATGCACATGCTATGTAGAATGTTCATGATCGAAGATTAATTTGCCAGGAACATGTTCAATTGCATGTTGCAATGCAAAAGCAAATATGTTATATTTATTTCTTCCATGCACAAGCATAATAAGTTAACTATTGTACGCTATGCAATGCAACAGTTAGTTCTTGTTTTTATTGCAATGCAAAAGCATATGCGATTTGTTTTCTCTTCACTACACTAGGGATAGATTTAGTTCTTGTATGCAACGCATTACAACAAGCAGCTGTCATGTGTTGTCTCTTCCCTGCAAAACGAAATAAGTTACTGCAATGCACATGTTGTGTGTTATCTCTCAAAGCATAACGTATCAGAAACATGTTCAATTAGTCTAATATAAACTTCTGTTGGGGTGAAGAAACATCAGAAGGAATCAATGATAATGTATAAAAAGTTCAAGATCAAGTACTCTATGGCCAGAAATATGTCCATTAGGTCAATTATGCAATATGCTATAACTGGATTTTCTTCAGAAGTAATATCAAGAGGCGTCCAATGTTAATGTATAAAAACTTCAAGATCATGTGCTATATGGCCAGAAATATGTCCATTAGTTTTCGGATACAATACAAGGAAACTGCATAAGTTATATGTTAGTCTTTGTATGCAGTGCAGCAAGCACCTGTCATGTGTTATCTCTTCACTGCACAACGGATAAGTTAATTCACCGCAAAACGATTTGTGTATCTCTTCAATGCATAACGAGTTAGGTCATTCATTGCAACACAACGAGTAATGTGCTATCTCTGCAATGCATGATAAATACGTTAATTCTTGAATACAATGAAAGGAAACAGTGCAACTTACATGTTGCAATGCAATTTGTTGCAATTTGTTTTCTCTTCCATGCACAAGTGAAAGTTTTAGTTCATGTATGCAACGCAATGCAACAAGCAGCTGTCATGTGTTGTCTCTTCCTGCAAAACGGATTAAGTTACTGCATTGCACATGTTATGTGTTGTCTCTCAAAGCATAACGGATCAGTTATTTAATTCATAGCAATACCGCATATTTTATGTATCTCCGCAATGCATAAGGAATAAGACAATTTTCGGATACAATTCAAGAAATCAATGCATAACTTACATGTTAATCATTGTATGCAATGTAGTGCAACAAGCACCTAGCATGTGTTATCTCTTCACTGCACAACGGATAACTTCATTCATCGCAACACAGAGTTATGTCATCTCTTCAGTGCATAACGGATGAGTTAGTTAATTCATCGAAATACAACGAGTAATATGTTGTTCCTGCAATGCATGATAAATACCTTAGTTCTTGTATACAAAGAAAGGATACTTACATGTTGCAATACAACAGCACGTTTTATATTAATTTCTTCTATGCACAACATAATAAGTTTACTATTGTACGCAATGCAATGCAACGCAACAGTTAGTTCTTGTATTTATTGCAATGCAAAAGAATGTGCGATTTGTTTTATCTTCAATGCACAAGGGAAAGATTTAGTTCATGTATGCAACGCAATGCAACAAGCAGCTGTCATGTGTTATCTCTTCCCTACAAAACGGATTAAGTTACTGCAATGCAATGCACATGATGAGTGTTATCTCTCAAAGCATAACGGATATGTTATGTATTATTTCATATTCATTATTTCAGTGCATAACTTACATGTTAGTTTTTTTTAAAAAATGCAATGCAGTGGAACAAGCACCAGTCATGTGTTATCTCTTCACTGCACAACGGATAAGTTCTTTCATCGCAACAAGAGGTGTGTTATCTCTGCAATGCATACGGTAGTTCTTGTATACAATGAAAGGAAACAGTGCAACTTTAACACGCATGCATTGTTTACGTGAGTTCTTGTATACAGTAAAAAAGGAAACAGTGCAACTTACGTGTTGCAATGCAAAAGCATATATGTTATATTAATTTCTTCTATGCGCAACATAATAAGTTAACTATTGTACGCAATACAGTGCAACAGTTAGTTCTTGTACTTATTGCAATGCAAAAGCATTAGCGATTTGTTTTCTCTTTTTATTCACAAGGAAAAGTTTTAGTTCATGTATGCAACGCAATGCAACAAGCAGCTGTCATGTGTTATCTCTTCCCTGCAAAACGGATTAAGTTACTGCAAGGCATTGCAATGTTGTCTCTCTCAAATCATAACGGATGGTTACTTCATTCATCGCAACACCGCATACATGTTATGTATTATCTTTTGAATGCATAAGGAAAAAAGTCAGTTTTTGGATACAATTCAAGGAAACAGTTCATACACATGTTAAGTCTTTGTACACATGTTATGTGTTATCTCTTCAATGCATAATGGATGAGTAAGTTTATTCATCGCAACTTGAGTTATGTGTTATCTCTTCAGTGCATGAGAAATACGTTAGTTCTTGTATACAATGCAAGGAAAAAGTGCAACATACATGTTGCAAAGCAACAGCACATATATGTTATATGAATATCTTCTATGCACAGCGTAATGAAAGAACGATTAGTTATTATATGCAACGCAGTACAACAAGCAGCTGTCATGTTTTGTCTCTTCCCTGCAAAACGGATTAAGTTACTGCAATGCAATGCACATGATGAGTGTTATGTCTCAAAGCATAATGGATATGTTATGTATTATTTCACATTCATTATTTCAGTGCATAACTTACATGTTAGTTTTTTTATATGCAATGCAGTCGAACAAGCACCTGTCATGTGTTATCTCTTCACTGCACAACGGATAAGTTCATTTATCGCAACACGAGTTGTGTTATCTCTGCAATGCATTGTTTACGTGAGTTCTTGTATACAGTAAAAAAGGAAACAGTGCAACTTACGTGTTGCAATGCAAAAGCATATATGTTATATTAATTTCATCTATGCGCAGTATAATAAGTTAACTATTGTACGCAATACAGTGCAACAGTTAGTTCTTGTATTTATTGCAATGCAAATAGCATTAGCGATTTGTTTTCTCTTTTTATTCACAAAGAAAAGATTTTGTTCATGTATGCAACGCAATGCAACAAGCAGCTGTCATGTGTTATCTCTTCCCTGCAAAACGGATTAAGTTACTGCAAGGCATTGTTGTCTCTCTCAAAGCATAACGGATCGGTTAGTTCATTCATCGCAACACCGCATATATGTTATGTATTATCTTTTGAATGCATAAGGAATAAATCAGTTTTTGGATACAATTCAAGGAAACAGTGCATGCACATGTTAAGTCTTTGTACACATGTTATGTGTTATCTCTTCATTGCATGAGAAATACCTTAGTTCTTGTATACAATGCAAGGAAAAAGTGCAACATACATGTTGCAAAGCAACAGCACATATGTTATATTAATTTCTTCTATGCACAGCGTAAATGTTAACTGTTGTACGCTATGCAAGATTTAGTTCTTGTATGCAACGCAGTAAGACAAGCAGCTGTCATTTATCTCTTCCCTGCAAAACGGATTAAGTTACTGCCATGCACAAGTTGTGTGTTATCTCTCAAAGCATAACGGATCAGTTACTTCACCGCAACACTGCATATGTTATGTATTATTTCTTCAGTGCATAAGGAGTAAGTCAGTTTTTGGATACAATTCTCAGTGCATAACTTACATATTAGTCTTTGTATATGCATAATAAGTTTACTATTGTACGCAATGCAATGCAACAGTTAGTTCTTGTATTTATTGCAATGCAAAAGCATATGCTATTTGTTTTATCTTCAATGCACAAGGGAAAGATTTAGTTCATGTATGCAATTCAGTGCATAACTTACATGTTAGTTTTTTTTATGCAACGCAGTGCAACAATCACCTGTCATGTGTTATCTCTTCACAACCACAACGGATAGGTTCATTTATCGCAACACGAGTTGTGTTATCTCTGCAATGCATTGTTACGTGAGTTCTTGTATACAGTGAAAGGAAACAGTGCAACTTACGTGTTGCAATGCAAAAGCATATATGTTATTTTAATTTATTCTATGCGCAGCATAATAAGTTAACTATTGTACGCAATAAAGTGCAACAGTTAGTTCTTGTATTTATTGCAATGCAAAAGCTTTAGCGATTTGTTTTCTCTGTTTATGCACAAGGACAAGTTTTAGTTCATGTATGCAATGCAATGCAACAAGCAGCTGTCATGTGTTATCTCTTCCCTTCAAAACGGATTAAGTTACTGCAAGGCATTGCAATTTTGTCTCTCTCAAAGCATAACGGGTCTGTTAGTTCATTCATCGCAACACCGCATATATGTTATGTATTATCTTTAGAATGCATAAGGAATAAATCAGTTGTTGCATACAATTCAGTGCATAACTTACATGTTAGTCTTTTTATGCAATGCAGTGCAACAATCACCTGTCATGTGTTATCTCTTCACAAGCACAACGGATAGGTTCATTTATCGCAATACGAGTTGTGTTATCTCTGCAATGCATTGTTTACGTGAGTTCTTGTATACAGTAAAAAAGGAAACAGTGCAGCTTACGTGTTGCAATGCAAAAGCATATGTTATATTAATTTCATCTATGCGCAGCATAATAAGTTTACTATTATGAATAAATTTTCTATTTACAAGGAAACAGTGCATGCACATGTTAAGTCTTTGTACACGTTATGTGTTATCTCTTCATTGCATGAGAAATATGTTAGTTCTTGTATACAATGCAAGGAAAACGTGCAACATACATGTTGCAAAGCAACAGCACATATGTTATATGAATATCTTCTATGCACAGCGTAATGAAAGAAAGATTAGTTATTATATGCAACGCAGTACAACAAGCAGCTGTCATGTTTTGTCTCTTCCCTGCAAAACGGATTAAGTTACTGCAATGCAATGCACATGATGAGTGTTATGTCTCAAAGCATAATGGATATGTTATGTATTATTTCATATTCATTATTTCAGTGCATAACTTACATGTTAGTTTT
This sequence comes from Elopichthys bambusa, assembly GCA_037101425.1. Taxonomy (NCBI): domain Eukaryota; kingdom Metazoa; phylum Chordata; class Actinopteri; order Cypriniformes; family Xenocyprididae; genus Elopichthys; species Elopichthys bambusa. The sequence goes on along the minus strand of CM074447.1, from coordinate 11,541,088 downwards.
TTTATATGCAATGCAGTCGAACAAGCACCTGTCATGTGTTATCTCTTCACTGCACAACGGATAAGTTCATTTATCGCAACACGAGTTGTGTTATCTCTGCAATGCATTGTTTACGTGAGTTCTTGTATACAGTAAAAAAGGAAACAGTGCAACTTACGTGTTGCAATGCAAAAGCATATATGTTATATTAATTTCATCTATGCGCAGTATAATAAGTTAACTATTGTACGCAATACAGTGCAACAGTTAGTTCTTGTATTTATTGCAATGCAAATAGCATTAGCGATTTGTTTTCTCTTTTTATTCACAAAGAAAAGATTTTGTTCATGTATGCAACGCAATGCAACAAGCAGCTGTCATGTGTTATCTCTTCCCTGCAAAACGGATTAAGTTACTGCAAGGCATTGTTGTCTCTCTCAAAGCATAACGGATCGGTTAGTTCATTCATCGCAACACCGCATATATGTTATGTATTATCTTTTGAATGCATAAGGAATAAATCAGTTTTTGGATACAATTCAAGGAAACAGTGCATGCACATGTTAAGTCTTTGTACACATATTTTGTGTATTCTCTTCAATGCATAATGGATGAGTAAGTTTATTCATCGCAACACGAGTTATGTGTTATCTCTTCAGTGCATGAGAAATACCTTAGTTCTTGTATACAATGCAAGGAAAAAGTGCAACATACATGTTGCAAAGCAACAGCACATATGTTATATTAATTTCTTCTATGCACAGCGTAAATGTTAACTGTTGTACGCTATGCAAGATTTAGTTCTTGTGTGCAACGCAGTAAGACAAGCAGCTGTCATTTATCTCTTCCCTGCAAAACGGATTAAGTTACTGCCATGCACAAGTTGTGTGTTATCTCAAAGCATAACGGATCAGTTAGTTACTTCACCGCAACACTGCATATGTTATGTATTATTTCTTCAGTGCATAAGGAGTAAGTCAGTTTTTGGATACAATTCAGTGCATAACTTACATATTAGTCTTTGTATATGCATAATAAGTTTACTATTGTACGCAATGCAATGCAACAGTTAGTTCTTGTATTTATTGCAATGCAAAAGCATATGCTATTTGTTTTATCTTCAATGCACAAGGGAAAGATTTAGTTCATGTATGCAATTCAGTGCATAACTTACATGTTAGTTTTTTTTATGCAACGCAGTGCAACAATCACCTGTCATGTGTTATCTCTTCACAACCACAACGGATAGGTTCATTTATCGCAACACGAGTTGTGTTATCTCTGCAATGCATTGTTACGTGAGTTCTTGTATACAGTGAAAGGAAACAGTGCAACTTACGTGTTGCAATGCAAAAGCATATATGTTATTTTAATTTATTCTATGCGCAGCATAATAAGTTAACTATTGTACGCAATAAAGTGCAACAGTTAGTTCTTGTATTTATTGCAATGCAAAAGCATTAGCGATTTGTTTTCTCTGTTTATGCACAAGGACAAGTTTTAGTTCATGTATGCAATGCAATGCAACAAGCAGCTGTCATGTGTTATCTCTTCCCTTCAAAACGGATTAAGTTACTGCAAGGCATTGCAATTTTGTCTCTCTCAAAGCATAACGGGTCTGGTAGTTCTTTCATCGCAACACCGCATATATGTTATGTATTATCTTTAGAATGCATAAGGAATAAATCAGTTGTTGCATACAATTCAGTGCATAACTTACATGTTAGTCTTTTTATGCAATGCAGTGCAACAATCACCTGTCATGTGTTATCTCTTCACAAGCACAACGGATAGGTTCATTTATCGCAATACGAGTTGTGTTATCTCTGCAATGCATTGTTTACGTGAGTTCTTGTATACAGTAAAAAAGGAAACAGTGCAGCTTACGTGTTGCAATGCAAAAGCATATGTTATATTAATTTCATCTATGCGCAGCATAATAAGTTTACTATTATGAATAAATTTTCTATTTACAAGGAAACAGTGCATGCACATGTTAAGTCTTTGTACACATGTTATGTGTTATCTCTTCATTGCATGAGAAATACGTTAGTTCTTGTATACAATGCAAGGAAAACGTGCAACATACATGTTGCAAAGCAACAGCACATATGTTATATGAATATCTTCTATGCACAGCGTAATGAAAGAAAGATTAGTTATTATATGCAACGCAGTACAACAAGCAGCTGTCATTTTTTGGATTAAGTTACTGCAATGCAATGCACTTGATGAGTGTTATCTCTCAAAGTATATCGGATATGTTATGTATTATTTCATATTCATTATTTCAGTGCATAACTTACATGTTAGTTTTTTTTATATGCATTGCAGTAGAACAAGCACCTGTCATGTGTTATCTCTTCACTGCATAACGGATAAGTCCATTCAATGCAACAAGAGTTGTGTTATCTCTGCAAAGCATACGTTAGTTCTTGTATACAATGAAAGGAAACAGTGCAACTTACATGTTGCATTGCAAAAGCAAATATGTTATATTAACTTCTTCCATGCACAGCGTAATAAGTTAACTATTGTACGCTATGCAATGCAACAGTTAGTTTTTGTATTTATTGCAATGCAAAAGCATATGCGATTTGTTTTCTCTCCACTGCACTAGGGAAAGATTTAGTTCTTGTATGCAACGCAGTACAACAAGCAGCTATCATGTGTTGTCTCTTCCCTTGCAAAACGAATTAAGTTACTGCAATGCACATGTTGTGTGTTATCTCTCAAAGCATAACGGATCAGTTAGTTACTTCAGTGCATAAGGAATAAGTCAGTTTTTGGATACAATAACTTACATATTAGTCTTTGTATATGCATAATAAGTTTACTATTGTACGCAATGCAATGCAACAGTTAGTTCTTGTATTTATTGCAATGCAAAAGCATATGCGATTTGTTTTATCTTCAATGCACAAAGCAAAAAGATCGTTTTTGTATGCAGTGCAGGGCATCAAGCACCTGTCATATGTTATCTCCACTCCATGACGGATAAAGGTAATGCAATACATGCGTATGTGCACCTGTTATGTGTTATCTATTAAATGCATATAAGGAATAAGATAGTTCTTGTAGATAACGCAAGGAAACAGTGCATAACTTACATGTTGCAATGCAACAGCACATGTTATATTGAATTCTTATATGTACAGCATAGGTTTAATTATTGTATCCAATGCAATGAAACAGTTATTGTAGTTATTGCAATGCAACAGCATTGTTTTCTCTTCAGTGCACAAAGGAAAGAGTTAGTTTTTGTATGCAACGCAGTGCATCAAGCACCTGTCGTGTTATGTCTTGCAATAATTACTGGAATGCAATGCAATGCACATTATATGTAGAAAGTTCATGATCGAGGACTAATTTTCCAGAAACATGTTCAATATAAACGTCTGTTTGGGTCAAGTAACATCAGAAGGAGTCAATGATAATGTATAAAAAGTTGAAGATCAAGTACTCTATTGGCCAGAAATATGTCCATTAGTTTTCGGATACAATGCAAGGAAACTGCAATGCTTATATTGTTAGTCTTTGTATGCAGTGCAGCAAGCACCTGTCATGTGTTATCTCTTCACTGCACAACGGATAAGCTAATTCATCGCAAAACGAGTTGTGCATCAAGGCATAACGTTAGTTCGCAACACAACGAGTAATGTGTTATCTCTGCAATGCATGATAAATATGTTAATTCTTGTATACAATAAAAGGAAACATTGCAACATATAAATGTTGCAATGCAAAAGCACATATGTTATATTGTTTCTTCTATGCACAGCGTAATAAGTTAACTGCTGTACGCTATGCAAGATTTAGTTCTGGTATGCAACGCAGTACTACAAGCAGCTGTCATGTGTTATCTCTTCCCTGCAAAACGGATTAAGTTACTGCCATGCAATGCACATGTTGTGTGTTATCTCTCAAAGCATAACGGATCAGTTAGTTCATTCACAGCAACACTGCATATGTTATGTATTATTTCTTCAGTGCATAAGGAATAAGTCAGTTTTTGGATACAATTCAGTGCATGACTTTCATGTTAGACTTTTTATGCAGTGCAGTGCAACGAGCACCTGTCATGTGTTATCTCCACTGCACAACGGATAAGTTCATTTAACGCAACACGAGTTGTGTTATAACTGCAAAGCATTATAAATACGTTAGATTTTGTATACAATGAAAGGAAACAGTGCAACTTGCATGTTGCAATACAAAAGCACATGTTATATTAACTTCTATGCACAGCATAATAAGTCTACTATTGTATAAAACATTTCGTTCTTCATGCATTGCAACGTAACAGCATATGCGATTTGTTTTATCTTCAATGCACAAGGGAAAGATTTAGCTCATGTATGCAACGCAATGCAACAAGCAGCTGTCATGTGTTATCTCTTCCCTGCAAAACGGATTAAGTTACTGCAATGCAATGCACATGTTGTGTGTTTTCTCTCAAAGCATAACGGATCGGTTAGTTCTTTCATCGCAACACCGCATATGTTATGTATTATCTCTTCAATTCAAGTCAGTCTTTGGATACAATTCAAGGAAACAGACTATAGCTTACATGTTAGTCTAATCTGTCATGTGTTTTCTCTTCACTGCGCAACGGATAATTTCATTCATCGCAACACAACGAGTAATGTGTTATTTCTGCAATGCATGATAAAATACGTTAGTTCTTGTATACAATGAAATGAAATGAACATGCAATACAAAAGCACATGTTACATTAATTTCTTCTATGCACAGCGAAATAAGTTAACTATTGTATAAAACATTTCGTTCTTCATGCATTGCAACGTAACAGCATATGTGATTTGTTTTATTTTTAAATGCACAAAAGAAAGATTAATTCTCGTATGCAACGCAGTACAACAAGCAGCTGTCATGTTTTATCTCCTCCCTGCAAAACGGATTAAGTTACTGCAATGCAGTGCACATGTTATGTGTTGTCTCTCAAAGCATAATGGATAGGTTAATTCATTCATCGCAACACCCCACATGTTATGTATTATCTTTTCAATGCATAAGTCAGTTTTTGGATACAATTCAAGGAAACAGTGCATACACATGTTAAGTATTTGTACACATGTTATCTCTTCAATGCATAATGGATGAGTAAGTTCATTCATCGCAACACGAGTTATGTTTTATCTCTTCAGTGCATGAGAAATACGTTAGTTCTTGTATACAATGCAAGGAAAAAGTGCAACTTACATGTTGCAATGCAACAGCACATATGTTTACGCACAATATCTTCTATGCACAGCGTATAATAAGTTAACTATTGTAGGCAATGCAGTAACACATTTCGTTCTTCATGCATTGCAATGTAACAATGTAATCAATATGTGATTCGTTTTCTTTTAAATGCACAAAAGAAAGAAACCAGCAGCTGTCATGTTTTCTCTTTTCCCTCCAAAACGGATTAAGTTACTGCAATGCAATGCACATGTTCTGTGTTATCTCTCAAGGATACAATTCAAGGAAACAGTACATATCTTTGTATAAATGCAATGCAGTGCAACAAGCACCTGTCATATGTTATCTCTTCACTCCACAACGGATAAAGTTACTGCAATACACATGCACATGTTATGTGTTATCTATTAAATGCATAAGGAATAAGATAGTTCTTGTAGACAATGCAAGGAAACAGTGCATAACTTACATGTAGCACTTGTTATATTCATGTCTTCTATGCACAGCATAAGATTAAAGTTAGTTATTGTATTTATTTCAATGCAACAGCATATGTGAATTGTTCTCTCTTCAGTGCACAAAGGAAAGAGTTAGTTTCCTGTATGCAATGCAGTCCATCAAGCACCTGTCGTGGTATCTCTTCCACTGCAAAACGAAAAATTTACTGGAATGCAATGCAATGCAATGCACATGTTATGTAGAAAATTCATGATCGAGGACTAATTTGCCAGAAACAGGTTCAATTGCTCTAATATAAACTTCTGTTTGGGTGAAGAAACATCAGAAGGAGTCAATGATAATGTATATAAAAAGTTCAAGATCGAGTACTCTATGGCCAGAAATATGCCCATTAGGTCAATAATGCAATATGCTATAGCTGACTTTTCTTCAGAAGTAATATCAGAAGGAGTCAATGTTAATGTATAAAAAGTTCAAGATCGAGTTTTATATGGCCAGAAATATGTCCATTAGTTTTCGGATACAATTAAAGGATATATTTGAATTGTTAGTTAAACGTTAGTTCTTGTATACAATGAAGGGAAACAGTGCAACTTACATGCTGCAATGCAAAAGCACATATATTAATTTCTTCTATGCACAGTGAAATAAGTTAACTATTGTACGCTATGCAGTGCAACAGTAAGTTTTTGTATTTATTGCAATGCAAAAGCATATGCGATTTGTTTTCTCTTGAATGCACTAGTGAAAGATTTAGTTCTTGTATACAATGAAAGGAAACATATGTTGCAATGCAAAATAATATGCGATTTGTTTTCAATGCACAAAGGAAAGAGTTATTTATTGTATGCAGTGCAATGCAGCAAGCATAATGTATAATGATAATGTATAAAAAGTTCAATATCGAGTGCTATATGGCCAGAAATATGTTCTTTAGTTCAAATATGCAATACCGTATGGCTGATGTATCATCAGAAGAAGTCAATTGAGTATGTATACACAATTCAGGATCGAGGACAATTTTTTTTTTTTTTTTTTTTTTTTTAAGTAGGTCTAAAATGGACTTCTCTGTATAGCTGAAATAAAATCAGGAGTCAATGAGTATCTATAGAAAGTTCAAGATCAAACGCTCTTAGGCCATAAATATGTTTTTAAGGTCAAGTATGCACTACTGTCTCTCTGATGTAACACCAGAAGGAGTCGATAAGTCTGTATGGAATTTTCATCAACACCAGAAATATAACCTTTAGGTCAAATATGCAATACTCTATGGCTGAACTAAAATCAGTGTGAGGCACGTATATGAAGGTAATGATCGACGACTCTTGAGACCGAAAAACTTTAATCAAGTCTAATTTGAAACTGAGGAGTCAATTACAATGTACAGAAAGTTCAAGATCAAGGACTAATTTGCCAGAAATATGTTCAATATGCTAATATGGACTTCTTTATGGGTGATGTAACATCAAAAAGAGTCAATAGTAATGTATGAAGTTCAAGATTAAGTACTCTTTGGCCAAGAAGTGATCGTTAGGTCAAATATGCATTATTCTATGGCTGACGTATCATCAGAAGGAGTCAGCGAGTATGTATCAAAATTCATGATCGAGGACTAATTTGTCAGAAGTCAAATGCAATACTCTGTGGCTGAAGTAACATCAAAATGAGGCTTGTATATAACGTTCATGATCGAGGACACTTGGGACTGAAAAACTTAAATCAAGTCTAAAATGGACTCCTGTAAAGCTTGGAAGAAATCCAAAAAAAACAGAAGAAGTCAATGACTATGAAGAGAAAGTTCAAGATTGAGGACTATGTTCAGTATGCATAATATGGACTTCTGAATGGGTGAAGTAACATCAGGAGTCAATAGTAATGTATGAAAAGTTCAAGATTGAGTCCTCTTTGGCCAGAAATATGATCTTTAGGTCAAATTTGCAATATTCTAGGGCAAAATATCTTTTGCATTTTGACCTAATGGGCATGTTTTTGGCAAATTAGTCCTCGATCATGCAATTACTCTACATACTCATTGACGCCATCTGATGTTAGATCATCCAGATATTATTCCATATTAAACTTACTGAACTTATTTCTGGCGAAAGAGTACTCGATCTTGAACTTTTTATACATTACTATTCACTCCTTCTGATGATACGTCAGCCACAGTATATTGCTGATTTGACGTTATGGACATATTTCTGACAAATTCATTTTCAGTCATGAGCTGTCTATACATCCCCATTGACTCCATCTGATGTTAGATCAGCCAGACAATGGTCCACATTTGACCGACAGAACATATTTCTGACCAAACAGTATTTGATATTGAACTTTTTATACGTATTCATTGATGATGTCACATCAGCCATACTGTTGTCCATATTTGACCTAATAAACATATTTATGTCCCAAAAGTACTTGATCTTGAACTTTCAATAAATACTCATTGGTTCACTTTTATCTTCCTTTAGCCATATATGAACCCATTTGGAACAACTGAACAAATTTCTGGCAAATTAGTCCTCGATCATGAACTTCATATATATATATATATATATATATATATATACTTATTGACTCCATCTGATGTCAGATAAGCCAAAGAGTTAGTCCCTGTTTCAACGACTGGACATATTTCTGGCTAATTTTTCAGAAATATGTTCAGAAAATCAAACATGGGCTCACGTATGGCTGAAGTAACACCATAGTGAGGCAATGAATATTTATAGAAAGTTCAAGATCGAGTACTCTTGGGCCAGAAATGTGTTCAGTAGGTCATACATGGGCTCATGTATTGCTGAAGTAACATCAGAGTGAGTCAATGAGTATGCATAGAAAGTTCATGATTGAGGACTAATTTGCCAGAAATATGTTCAGTAGATCTAATTCTGACTTCTGTATAGGTGAAGTAACGTCAGAACGAGTGACTAGAAATGTGTAAAAAGTTCAGATTTAAGTATTGTTCGACCAGAAATATGTTCATTATTTTAAATTTGGACTACTGTCTGTCTGATGTAACATCAGAAGGTCTCGATGAGTCTGTATGGAAAGGTCATGATCGAGGACCCTGGTCAGTAATATGTTCTGTTGGTCAAAAATACACTATTGTCTGGCTGATCTAACATCAGATGGAGTCAATGGGTATGTATAGAAAGCTCATGACTGAAGATTCATTTGTCAGAAATATGTCCATTAGGTCAAATAAGCAATAGTCTATGGCTGACGTATCATCAGAAGGAGTCAATAGAAATGTACAAAAAGTTCATGATCGAGGACTAATTTTCCAGAAATGTGTTCAGAAGGTCAAAAATGGGCTTATGTATGGCTGAAGTAACATCAGAGTGAAGCAATGAGTATGTAAAGAAAGTTCATGATCGAGGACTGTTGGGACAGAAAACATTTAAGTAGGTCTAATATGAAGATCTGTATAGCTGAAATAATGTCAGGAGTCAATGAGTATGTATAGAAAGTTCAAGATCGAGTACTCTTGGTTCAGAAATATGTACCATAGGTCATATATCGGCTCACTTATTGCTGAAGTAACATCAGAGTGAGTTAATGAGTATGTATAGAAAGATCATGATTGAGGACTAATTTGCCATAAATATGTTCAATATGCCTAAAATGGACTTCTTTATGGGTGAAGTAACATCAAAAAGAGTCAATAGTAATGTATGAAGTTCAAGATTGAGTACTGTTTGGCCAAAAAGTGACCTTTAGGTCAAATATGCATTATTCTATGGCTGACGTATCATCAGAAGGAGTCAGTGAGTATGTATCAAAGTTCATGATCGAGGACTAATTTGTCAGAAGTATGTCCATTAGGTCAAATGCAATACTCTATGGCTGAAGTAACATCAAAATGAGGCTTGTATATAAAGTTCATGATCGAGGGCTTTTGGGACTGAAAAACTTTAATCAAGTCTAAAATGGGCTCCTGTAAAGCTTGGAATAAAACCAAAAAAAAAAAAACAGAAGAAGTCTGACTATGAAGAGAAAGTTCAAGATTGAGGACTAATATGTTCAGTATGCATAATATGGACTTCTGTATGGGTGAAGTAACATCAGGAGTCAATAGTAATGTATGAAAAGTTCAAGTTTGAGTCCTCTTTGGCCAGAAATATGATCTTTAGGTCAAATTTGCAATATTCTAGGGCATTTTGCATTTTGACCTAATGGGCATATTTTTCATCAGAAGGACTCGATAAGTCTGTATGGAAAGGTCATGATCGAGGACCCTGGTCAGCAATATGTTCTGTTGGTCAAAAACGCACTATTGTCTGGCTGATCTAACATCAGAGTGAGTCAATGAGTATGCATAGAAAGTTCATGATTGAGGACTAATTTGCCAGAAATGTGTTCAGTAGATCTAATTCTGACTTCTGTATAGGTGAAGTAACGTCAGAACGAGTGACTAGAAATGTGCAAAAAGTTCAGATTTGAGTATTGTTCGACCAGAAATATGTTCATTATTTTAAATTTGGACTACTCTCTGTCAGTTGTAACATCAGAAGGACTCGATGAGTCTCTATGGAAAGGTCATGATCGAGGACCCTGGTCAGCAATATGTTCTGTTGGTCAAAAATGCACTATTGTCTGGCTGATCTAACATCAGATGGAGTCAATAGAAATGTACAAATAGTTCATGATCGAGGACTAATTTTCTAGAAATGTGTTCCGAAGGTCAAAAATGGGCTTATGTATGGCTGAAGTAACATTAGACCGAGGCAATGAGTATGTAAAGAAAGTTAATGATCGAGGACTGTTGGGACAGAAAACATTTAAGTAGGTGTAATATGGAGTTCTGTATAGCTGAAATAATGTCAGGAGTCAATGAGTATGTATAGAAAGTTCAAGATCGAGTACTCTTGGGTCAGAAATATGTAGCATAGGTCATATATCGGCTCACTTATTGCTGAAGTAACATCAGAGTGAGTTAATGAGTATGTATAGAAAGATCATGATTGAGGACTAATTTGCCATAAATATGTTCAATATGCCTAAAATGGACTTCTTTATGGGTGAAGTAACATCATAAAGAGTCAATAGTAATGTATGAAGTTCAAGATTGAGTACTGTTTGGCCAAAAAGTGACCTTTAGGTCAAATATGCATTATTCTATGGCTGACGTATCATCAGAAGGAGTCAGTGAGTATGTATCAAAGTTCATGATCGAGGACTAATTTGTCAGAAGTATGTCCATTAGGTCAAATGCAATACTCTATGGCTGAAGTAACATCAAAATGAGGCTTGTATATAAAGTTCATGATCGAGGACTCTTGGGACTGAAAAACTTTAATCAAGTCTAAAATGGGCTCCTGTAAAGCTTGGAATAAAACCAAAAAAAAAAAAAAACAGAAGAAGTCTGACTATGAAGAGAAAGTTCAAGATTGAGGACTAATATGTTCAGAATGCATAATATGGACTTCTGTATGGGTGAAGTAACATCAGGAGTCAATAGTAATGTATGAAAAGTTCAAGTTTGAGTCCTCTTTGGCCAGAAATATGATCTTTAGGTCAAATTTGCAATATTCTAGGGCATTTTGCATTTTGACCTAATGGGCATATTTTTCATCAGAAGGACTCGATGAGTCTGTATGGAAAGGTCATGATCGAGGACCCTGGTCAGCAATATGTTCTGTTGGTCAAAAATGCACTATTGTCTGGCTGATCTAACATCAGAGTGAGTCAATGAGTATGCATAGAAAGTTCATGATTGAGGACTAATTTGCCAGAAATGTGTTCAGTAGATCAGTTCGACCAGAAATATGTTCATTATTTTAAATTTGGACTACTCTCTGTCAGTTGTAACACCAGAAGGACTCGATGAGTCTCTATGGAAAGGTCATGATCGAGGACCCTGGTCAGCAATATGTTCTGTTGGTCAAAAATGCACTATTGTCTGGCTGATCTAACATCAGATGGAGTCAATGGGTATGTATAGAAAGCTCATGACTGAAGATTCATTTGTCAGAAATATGTCCATTAGGTCAAATAAGCAATAGTCTATGGCTGACGTATCATCAGAAGGAGTCAATAGAAATGTACAAATAGTTCATGATCGAGGACTAATTTTCTAGAAATGTGTTCCGAAGGTCAAAAATGGGCTTATGTATGGCTGAAGTAACATCAGAGTGAAGCAATGAGTATGTAAAGAAAGTTAATGATCGAGGATTGTTGGGACAGAAAACATTTAAGTAGGTGTAATATGGAGTTCTGTATAGCTGAAATAATGTTAGGAGTCAATGAGTATGTATAGAAAGTTCAAGAAAAAGTACTCTTGGGTCAGAAATATGTACCATAGGTCATATATCGGCTCCCTTATTGCTGAAGTAACATCAGAGTGAGTTAATGAGTATGTATAGAAAGATCATGATTGAGGACTAATTTGCCATAAATATGTTCAATATGCCTAAAATGGACTTCTTTATGGGTGAAGTAACATCAAAAAGAGTCAATAGTAATGTATGAAGTTCAAGATTGAGTACTCTTTGGCCAAAAAGTGACCTTTAGGTCAAATATGCATTATTCTATGGCTGACGTATCATCAGAAGGAGTCAGTGAGTATGTATCAAAGTTCATGATCGAGGACTAATTTGTCAGAAGTATGTCCATTAGGTCAAATGCAATACTCTATGGCTGAAGTAACATCAAAATGAGGCTTGTATATAAAGTTCATGATCGAGGACTCTTGGGACTGAAAAACTTTAATCAAGTCTTAAATGGGCTCCTGTAAAGCTTGGAATAAAACCAAAAAAAAAAAAAAACAGAAGAAGTCTGACTATGAAGAGAAAGTTCAAGATTGAGGACTAATATGTTCAGTATGCATAATATGGACTTCTGTATGGGTGAAGTAACATCAGGAGTCAATAGTAATGTATGAAAAGTTCAAGTTTGAGTCCTCTTTGGCCAGAAATATGATCTTTAGGTCAAATTTGCAATATTCTAGGGCATTTTGCATTTTGACCTAATGGGCATATTTTTCATCAGAAGGACTCGATGAGTCTGTATGGAAAGGTCATGATCGAGGACTCTGGTCAGCAATATGTTTTGTTGGTCAAAAATGCACTATTGTCTGGCTGATCTAACATCAGAGTGAGTCAATGAGTATGCATAGAAAGTTCATGATTGAGGACTAATTTGCCAGAAATGTGTTCAGTAGATCTAATTCTGACTTCTGTATAGGTGAAGTAACGTCAGAACGAGTGACTAGAAATGTGCAAAAAGTTCAGATTTGAGTATTGTTCAACCAGAAATATGTTCATTATTTTAAATTTGGACTACTCTCTGTCAGTTGTAACATCAGAAGGACTCGATGAGTCTCTATGGAAAGGTCATGATCGAGGACCCTGGTCAGCAATATGTTCTGTTGGTCAAAAATGCACTATTGTCTGGCTGATCTAACATCAGATGGAGTCAATGGGTATGTATAGAAAGCTCATGACTGAAGATTCATTTGTCAGAAATATGTCCATTAGGTCAAATAAGCAATAGTCTATGGCTGACGTATCATCAGAAGGAGTCAATAGAAATGTACAAATAGTTCATGATCGAGGACTAATTTTCTAGAAATGTGTTCCGAAGGTCAAAAATGGGCTTATGTATGGCTGAAGTAACATCAGAGTGAAGCAATGAGTATGTAAAGAAAGTTAATGATCGAGGACTGTTGGGACAGAAAACATTTAAGTAGGTGTAATATGGAGTTCTGTATAGCTGAAATAATGTCAGGAGTCAATGAGTATGTATAGAAAGTTCAAGAAAAAGTACTCTTGGGTCAGAAATATGTACCATAGGTCATATATCGGCTCACTTATTGCTGAAGTAACATCAGAGTGAGTTAATGAGTATGTATAGAAAGATCATGATTGAGGACTAATTTGCCATAAATATGTTCAATATGCCTAAAATGGACTTCTTTATGGGTGAAGTAACATCAAAAAGAGTCAATAGTAATGTATGAAGTTCAAGATTGAGTACTCTTTGGCCAAAAAGTGACCTTTAGGTCAAATATGCATTATTCTATGGCTGACGTATCATCAGAAGGAGTCAGTGAGTATGTATCAAAGTTCATGATCGAGGACTAATTTGTCAGAAGTATGTCCATTAGGTCAAATGCAATACTGGCTGAAGTAACATCAAAATGAGGCTTGTATATAAAGTTCATGATCGAGGACTCTTGGGACTGAAAAACTTTAATCAAGTCTTAAATGGGCTCCTGTAAAGCTTGGAATAAAACCAAAAAAAAAAAAAAACAGAAGAAGTCTGACTATGAAGAGAAAGTTCAAGATTGAGGATTAATATGTTCAGTATGCATAATATGGACTTCTGTATGGGTGAAGTAACATCAGGAGTCAATAGTAATGTATGAAAAGTTCAAGTTTGAGTCCTCTTTGGCCAGAAATATGATCTTTAGGTCAAATTTGCAATATTCTAGGGCATTTTGCATTTTGACCTAATGGGCATATTTTTCATCAGAAGGACTCGATGAGTCTGTATGGAAAGGTCATGATCGAGGACTCTGGTCAGCAATATGTTTTGTTGGTCAAAAATGCACTATTGTCTGGCTGATCTAACATCAGAGTGAGTCAATGAGTATGCATAGAAAGTTCATGATTGAGGACTAATTTGCCAGAAATGTGTTCAGTAGATCTAATTCTGACTTCTGTATAGGTGAAGTAACGTCAGAACGAGTGACTAGAAATGTGCAAAAAGTTCAGATTTGAGTATTGTTCGACCAGAAATATGTTCATTATTTTAAATTTGGACTACTCTCTGTCAGTTGTAACATCAGAAGGACTCGATGAGTCTCTATGGAAAGGTCATGATCGAGGACCCTGGTCAGCAATATGTTCTGTTGGTCAAAAATGCACTATTGTCTGGCTGATCTAACATCAGATGGAGTCAATGGGTATGTATAGAAAGCTCATGACTGAAGATTCATTTGTCAGAAATATGTCCATTAGGTCAAATAAGCAATAGTCTATGGCTGACGTATCATCAGAAGGAGTCAATAGAAATGTACAAATAGTTCATGATCGAGGACTAATTTTCTAGAAATGTGTTCCGAAGGTCAAAAATGGGCTTATGTATGGCTGAAGTAACATCAGAGTGAAGCAATGAGTATGTAAAGAAAGTTAATGATCGAGGACTGTTGGGACAGAAAACATTTAAGTAGGTGTAATATGGAGTTCTGTATAGCTGAAATAATGTCAGGAGTCAATGAGTATGTATAGAAAGTTCAAGAAAAAGTACTCTTGGGTCAGAAATATGTACCATAGGTCATATATCGGCTCCCTTATTGCTGAAGTAACATCAGAGTGAGTTAATGAGTATGTATAGAAAGATCATGATTGAGGACTAATTTGCCATAAATATGTTCAATATGCCTAAAATGGACTTCTTTATGGGTGAAGTAACATCAAAAAGAGTCAATAGTAATGTATGAAGTTCAAGATTGAGTACTCTTTGGCCAAAAAGTGATCTTTAGGTCAAATATGCATTATTCTATGGCTGACGTATCATCAGAAGGAGTCAGTGAGTATGTATCAAAGTTCATGATCGAGGACTAATTTGTCAGAAGTATGTCCATTAGGTCAAATGCAATACTCTATGGCTGAAGTAACATCAAAATGAGGCTTGTATATAAAGTTCATGATCGAGGACTCTTGGGACTGAAAAACTTTAATCAAGTCTTAAATGGGCTCCTGTAAAGCTTGGAATAAAACCAAAAAAAAAAAAAAACAGAAGAAGTCTGACTATGAAGAGAAAGTTCAAGATTGAGGATTAATATGTTCAGTATGCATAATATGGACTTCTGTATGGGTGAAGTAACATCAGGAGTCAATAGTAATGTATGAAAAGTTCAAGTTTGAGTCCTCTTTGGCCAGAAATATGATCTTTAGGTCAAATTTGCAATATTCTAGGGCATTTTGCATTTTGACCTAATGGGCATATTTTTCATCAGAAGGACTCGATGAGTCTGTATGGAAAGGTCATGATCGAGGACTCTGGTCAGCAATATGTTTTGTTGGTCAAAAATGCACTATTGTCTGGCTGATCTAACATCAGAGTGAGTCAATGAGTATGCATAGAAAGTTCATGATTGAGGACTAATTTGCCAGAAATGTGTTCAGTAGATCTAATTCTGACTTCTGTATAGGTGAAGTAACGTCAGAACGAGTGACTAGAAATGTGCAAAAAGTTCAGATTTGAGTATTGTTCGACCAGAAATATGTTCATTATTTTAAATTTGGACTACTCTCTGTCAGTTGTAACATCAGAAGGACTCGATGAGTCTCTATGGAAAGGTCATGATCGAGGACTCTGGTCAGCAATATGTTTTGTTGGTCAAAAATGCACTATTGTCTGGCTGATCTAACATCAGAGTGAGTCAATGAGTATGCATAGAAAGTTCATGATTGAGGACTAATTTGCCAGAAATGTGTTCAGTAGATCTAATTCTGACTTCTGTATAGGTGAAGTAACGTCAGAACGAGTGACTAGAAATGTGCAAAAAGTTCAGATTTGAGTATTGTTCGACCAGAAATATGTTCATTATTTTAAATTTGGACTACTCTCTGTCAGTTGTAACATCAGAAGGACTCGATGAGTCTCTATGGAAAGGTCATGATCGAGGACCCTGGTCAGCAATATGTTCTGTTGGTCAAAAATGCACTATTGTCTGGCTGATCTAACATCAGATGGAGTCAATGGGTATGTATAGAAAGCTCATGACTGAAGATTCATTTGTCAGAAATATGTCCATTAGGTCAAATAAGCAATAGTCTATGGCTGACGTATCATCAGAAGGAGTCAATAGAAATGTACAAATAGTTCATGATCGAGGACTAATTTTCTAGAAATGTGTTCCGAAGGTCAAAAATGGGCTTATGTATGGCTGAAGTAACATCAGAGTGAAGCAATGAGTATGTAAAGAAAGTTAATGATCGAGAACTGTTGGGACAGAAAACATTTAAGTAGGTGTAATATGGAGTTCTGTATAGCTGAAATAATGTCAGGAGTCAATGAGTATGTATAGAAAGTTCAAGAAAAAGTACTCTTGGGTCAGAAATATGTACCATAGGTCATATATCGGCTCACTTATTGCTGAAGTAACATCAGAGTGAGTTAATGAGTATGTATAGAAAGATCATGATTGAGGACTAATTTGCCATAAATATGTTCAATATGCCTAAAATGGACTTCTTTATGGGTGAAGTAACATCAAAAAGAGTCAATAGTAATGTATGAAGTTCAAGATTGAGTACTCTTTGGCCAAAAAGTGACCTTTAGGTCAAATATGCATTATTCTATGGCTGACGTATCATCAGAAGGAGTCAGTGAGTATGTATCAAAGTTCATGATCGAGGACTAATTTGTCAGAAGTATGTCCATTAGGTTAAATGCAATACTCTATGGCTGAAGTAACATCAAAATGAGGCTTGTATATAAAGTTCATGATTGAGGACTCTTGGGACTGAAAAACTTTAATCAAGTCTTAAATGGGCTCCTGTAAAGCTTGGAATAAAACCAAAAAAAAAAAAAAAACAGAAGAAGTCTGACTATGAAGAGAAAGTTCAAGATTGAGGATTAATATGTTCAGTATGCATAATATGGACTTCTGTATGGGTGAAGTAACATCAGGAGTCAATAGTAATGTATGAAAAGTTCAAGTTTGAGTCCTCTTTGGCCAGAAATATGATCTTTAGGTCAAATTTGCAATATTCTAGGGCATTTTGCATTTTGACCTAATGGGCATATTTTTCATCAGAAGGACTCGATGAGTCTGTATGGAAAGGTCATGATCGAGGACTCTGGTCAGCAATATGTTTTGTTGGTCAAAAATGCACTATTGTCTGGCTGATCTAACATCAGAGTGAGTCAATGAGTATGCATAGAAAGTTCATGATTGAGGACTAATTTGCCAGAAATGTGTTCAGTAGATCTAATTCTGACTTCTGTATAGGTGAAGTAACGTCAGAACGAGTGACTAGAAATGTGCAAAAAGTTCAGATTTGAGTATTGTTCGACCAGAAATATGTTCATTATTTTAAATTTGGACTACTCTCTGTCAGTTGTAACATCAGAAGGACTCGATGAGTCTCTATGGAAAGGTCATGATCGAGGACCCTGGTCAGCAATATGTTCTGTTGGTCAAAAATGCACTATTGTCTGGCTGATCTAACATCAGATGGAGTCAATGGGTATGTATAGAAAGCTCATGACTGAAGATTCATTTGTCAGAAATATGTCCATTAGGTCAAATAAGCAATAGTCTATGGCTGACGTATCATCAGAAGGAGTCAATAGAAATGTACAAATAGTTCATGATCGAGGACTAATTTTCTAGAAATGTGTTCCGAAGGTCAAAAATGGGCTTATGTATGGCTGAAGTAACATCAGAGTGAAGCAATGAGTATGTAAAGAAAGTTAATGATCGAGAACTGTTGGGACAGAAAACATTTAAGTAGGTGTAATATGGAGTTCTGTATAGCTGAAATAATGTCAGGAGTCAATGAGTATGTATAGAAAGTTCAAGAAAAAGTACTCTTGGGTCAGAAATATGTACCATAGGTCATATATCGGCTCACTTATTGCTGAAGTAACATCAGAGTGAGTTAATGAGTATGTATAGAAAGATCATGATTGAGGACTAATTTGCCATAAATATGTTCAATATGCCTAAAATGGACTTCTTTATGGGTGAAGTAACATCAAAAAGAGTCAATAGTAATGTATGAAGTTCAAGATTGAGTACTCTTTGGCCAAAAAGTGACCTTTAGGTCAAATATGCATTATTCTATGGCTGACGTATCATCAGAAGGAGTCAGTGAGTATGTATCAAAGTTCATGATCGAGGACTAATTTGTCAGAAGTATGTCCATTAGGTTAAATGCAATACTCTATGGCTGAAGTAACATCAAAATGAGGCTTGTATATAAAGTTCATGATTGAGGACTCTTGGGACTGAAAAACTTTAATCAAGTCTTAAATGGGCTCCTGTAAAGCTTGGAATAAAACCAAAAAAAAAAAAAAAACAGAAGAAGTCTGACTATGAAGAGAAAGTTCAAGATTGAGGATTAATATGTTCAGTATGCATAATATGGACTTCTGTATGGGTGAAGTAACATCAGGAGTCAATAGTAATGTATGAAAAGTTCAAGTTTGAGTCCTCTTTGGCCAGAAATATGATCTTTAGGTCAAATTTGCAATATTCTAGGGCATTTTGCATTTTGACCTAATGGGCATATTTTTCATCAGAAGGACTCGATGAGTCTGTATGGAAAGGTCATGATCGAGGACTCTGGTCAGCAATATGTTTTGTTGGTCAAAAATGCACTATTGTCTGGCTGATCTAACATCAGAGTGAGTCAATGAGTATGCATAGAAAGTTCATGATTGAGGACTAATTTGCCAGAAATGTGTTCAGTAGATCTAATTCTGACTTCTGTATAGGTGAAGTAACGTCAGAACGAGTGACTAGAAATGTGCAAAAAGTTCAGATTTGAGTATTGTTCGACCAGAAATATGTTCATTATTTTAAATTTGGACTACTCTCTGTCAGTTGTAACATCAGAAGGACTCGATGAGTCTCTATGGAAAGGTCATGATCGAGGACCCTGGTCAGCAATATGTTCTGTTGGTCAAAAATGCACTATTGTCTGGCTGATCTAACATCAGATGGAGTCAATGGGTATGTATAGAAAGCTCATGACTGAAGATTCATTTGTCAGAAATATGTCCATTAGGTCAAATAAGCAATAGTCTATGGCTGACGTATCATCAGAAGGAGTCAATAGAAATGTACAAATAGTTCATGATCGAGGACTAATTTTCTAGAAATGTGTTCCGAAGGTCAAAAATGGGCTTATGTATGGCTGAAGTAACATCAGAGTGAAGCAATGAGTATGTAAAGAAAGTTAATGATCGAGGACTGTTGGGACAGAAAACATTTAAGTAGGTGTAATATGGAGTTCTGTATAGCTGAAATAATGTTAGGAGTCAATGAGTATGTATAGAAAGTTCAAGAAAAAGTACTCTTGGGTCAGAAATATGTACCATAGGTCATATATCGGCTCCCTTATTGCTGAAGTAACATCAGAGTGAGTTAATGAGTATGTATAGAAAGATCATGATTGAGGACTAATTTGCCATAAATATGTTCAATATGCCTAAAATGGACTTCTTTATGGGTGAAGTAACATCAAAAAGAGTCAATAGTAATGTATGAAGTTCAAGATTGAGTACTCTTTGGCCAAAAAGTGACCTTTAGGTCAAATATGCATTATTCTATGGCTGACGTATCATCAGAAGGAGTCAGTGAGTATGTATCAAAGTTCATGATCGAGGACTAATTTGTCAGAAGTATGTCCATTAGGTCAAATGCAATACTCTATGGCTGAAGTAACATCAAAATGAGGCTTGTATATAAAGTTCATGATCGAGGACTCTTGGGACTGAAAAACTTTAATCAAGTCTTAAATGGGCTCCTGTAAAGCTTGGAATAAAACCAAAAAAAAAAAAAAACAGAAGAAGTCTGACTATGAAGAGAAAGTTCAAGATTGAGGACTAATATGTTCAGTATGCATAATATGGACTTCTGTATGGGTGAAGTAACATCAGGAGTCAATAGTAATGTATGAAAAGTTCAAGTTTGAGTCCTCTTTGGCCAGAAATATGATCTTTAGGTCAAATTTGCAATATTCTAGGGCATTTTGCATTTTGACCTAATGGGCATATTTTTCATCAGAAGGACTCGATGAGTCTGTATGGAAAGGTCATGATCGAGGACTCTGGTCAGCAATATGTTTTGTTGGTCAAAAATGCACTATTGTCTGGCTGATCTAACATCAGAGTGAGTCAATGAGTATGCATAGAAAGTTCATGATTGAGGACTAATTTGCCAGAAATGTGTTCAGTAGATCTAATTCTGACTTCTGTATAGGTGAAGTAACGTCAGAACGAGTGACTAGAAATGTGCAAAAAGTTCAGATTTGAGTATTGTTCAACCAGAAATATGTTCATTATTTTAAATTTGGACTACTCTCTGTCAGTTGTAACATCAGAAGGACTCGATGAGTCTCTATGGAAAGGTCATGATCGAGGACCCTGGTCAGCAATATGTTCTGTTGGTCAAAAATGCACTATTGTCTGGCTGATCTAACAGCAGATGGAGTCAATGGGTATGTATAGAAAGCTCATGACTGAAGATTCATTTGTCAGAAATATGTCCATTAGGTCAAATAAGCAATAGTCTATGGCTGACGTATCATCAGAAGGAGTCAATAGAAATGTACAAATAGTTCATGATCGAGGACTAATTTTCTAGAAATGTGTTCCGAAGGTCAAAAATGGGCTTATGTATGGCTGAAGTAACATCAGAGTGAAGCAATGAGTATGTAAAGAAAGTTAATGATCGAGGACTGTTGGGACAGAAAACATTTAAGTAGGTGTAATATGGAGTTCTGTATAGCTGAAATAATGTCAGGAGTCAATGAGTATGTATAGAAAGTTCAAGATCGAGTACTCTTGGGTCAGAAATATGTACCATAGGTCATATATCGGCTCACCTATTGCTGAAGTAACATCAGAGTGAGTTAATGAGTATGTATAGAAAGATCATGATTGAGGACTAATTTGCCATAAATATGTTCAATATGCCTAAAATGGACTTCTTTATGGGTGAAGTAACATCATAAAGAGTCAATAGTAATGTATGAAGTTCAAGATTGAGTACTGTTTGGCCAAAAAGTGACCTTTAGGTCAAATATGCATTATTCTATGGCTGACGTATCATCAGAAGGAGTCAGTGAGTATGTATCAAAGTTCATGATCGAGGACTAATTTGTCAGAAGTATGTCCATTAGGTCAAATGCAATACTCTATGGCTGAAGTAACATCAAAATGAGGCTTGTATATAAAGTTCATGATCGAGGACTCTTGGGACTGAAAAACTTTAATCAAGTCTAAAATGGGCTCCTGTAAAGCTTGGAATAAAACCAAAAAAAAAAAAAAAACAGAAGAAGTCTGACTATGAAGAGAAAGTTCAAGATTGAGGACTAATATGTTCAGAATGCATAATATGGACTTCTGTATGGGTGAAGTAACATCAGGAGTCAATAGTAATGTATGAAAAGTTCAAGTTTGAGTCCTCTTTGGCCAGAAATATGATCTTTAGGTCAAATTTGCAATATTCTAGGGCATTTTGCATTTTGACCTAATGGGCATATTTTTCATCAGAAGGACTCGATGAGTCTGTATGGAAAGGTCATGATCGAGGACCCTGGTCAGCAATATGTTCTGTTGGTCAAAAATGCACTATTGTCTGGCTGATCTAACATCAGAGTGAGTCAATGAGTATGCATAGAAAGTTCATGATTGAGGACTAATTTGCCAGAAATGTGTTCAGTAGATCAGTTCGACCAGAAATATGTTCATTATTTTAAATTTGGACTACTCTCTGTCAGTTGTAACACCAGAAGGACTCGATGAGTCTCTATGGAAAGGTCATGATCGAGGACCCTGGTCAGCAATATGTTCTGTTGGTCAAAAATGCACTATTGTCTGGCTGATCTAACATCAGATGGAGTCAATGGGTATGTATAGAAAGCTCATGACTGAAGATTCATTTGTCAGAAATATGTCCATTAGGTCAAATAAGCAATAGTCTATGGCTGACGTATCATCAGAAGGAGTCAATAGAAATGTACAAATAGTTCATGATCGAGGACTAATTTTCTAGAAATGTGTTCCGAAGGTCAAAAATGGGCTTATGTATGGCTGAAGTAACATCAGAGTGAAGCAATGAGTATGTAAAGAAAGTTAATGATCGAGGATTGTTGGGACAGAAAACATTTAAGTAGGTGTAATATGGAGTTCTGTATAGCTGAAATAATGTTAGGAGTCAATGAGTATGTATAGAAAGTTCAAGAAAAAGTACTCTTGGGTCAGAAATATGTACCATAGGTCATATATCGGCTCCCTTATTGCTGAAGTAACATCAGAGTGAGTTAATGAGTATGTATAGAAAGATCATGATTGAGGACTAATTTGCCATAAATATGTTCAATATGCCTAAAATGGACTTCTTTATGGGTGAAGTAACATCAAAAAGAGTCAATAGTAATGTATGAAGTTCAAGATTGAGTACTCTTTGGCCAAAAAGTGACCTTTAGGTCAAATATGCATTATTCTATGGCTGACGTATCATCAGAAGGAGTCAGTGAGTATGTATCAAAGTTCATGATCGAGGACTAATTTGTCAGAAGTATGTCCATTAGGTCAAATGCAATACTCTATGGCTGAAGTAACATCAAAATGAGGCTTGTATATAAAGTTCATGATCGAGGACTCTTGGGACTGAAAAACTTTAATCAAGTCTTAAATGGGCTCCTGTAAAGCTTGGAATAAAACCAAAAAAAAAAAAAAACAGAAGAAGTCTGACTATGAAGAGAAAGTTCAAGATTGAGGACTAATATGTTCAGTATGCATAATATGGACTTCTGTATGGGTGAAGTAACATCAGGAGTCAATAGTAATGTATGAAAAGTTCAAGTTTGAGTCCTCTTTGGCCAGAAATATGATCTTTAGGTCAAATTTGCAATATTCTAGGGCATTTTGCATTTTGACCTAATGGGCATATTTTTCATCAGAAGGACTCGATGAGTCTGTATGGAAAGGTCATGATCGAGGACTCTGGTCAGCAATATGTTTTGTTGGTCAAAAATGCACTATTGTCTGGCTGATCTAACATCAGAGTGAGTCAATGAGTATGCATAGAAAGTTCATGATTGAGGACTAATTTGCCAGAAATGTGTTCAGTAGATCTAATTCTGACTTCTGTATAGGTGAAGTAACGTCAGAACGAGTGACTAGAAATGTGCAAAAAGTTCAGATTTGAGTATTGTTCAACCAGAAATATGTTCATTATTTTAAATTTGGACTACTCTCTGTCAGTTGTAACATCAGAAGGACTCGATGAGTCTCTATGGAAAGGTCATGATCGAGGACCCTGGTCAGCAATATGTTCTGTTGGTCAAAAATGCACTATTGTCTGGCTGATCTAACATCAGATGGAGTCAATGGGTATGTATAGAAAGCTCATGACTGAAGATTCATTTGTCAGAAATATGTCCATTAGGTCAAATAAGCAATAGTCTATGGCTGACGTATCATCAGAAGGAGTCAATAGAAATGTACAAATAGTTCATGATCGAGGACTAATTTTCTAGAAATGTGTTCCGAAGGTCAAAAATGGGCTTATGTATGGCTGAAGTAACATCAGAGTGAAGCAATGAGTATGTAAAGAAAGTTAATGATCGAGGACTGTTGGGACAGAAAACATTTAAGTAGGTGTAATATGGAGTTCTGTATAGCTGAAATAATGTCAGGAGTCAATGAGTATGTATAGAAAGTTCAAGAAAAAGTACTCTTGGGTCAGAAATATGTACCATAGGTCATATATCGGCTCACTTATTGCTGAAGTAACATCAGAGTGAGTTAATGAGTATGTATAGAA
The DNA here is from genome assembly GCA_037101425.1 of Elopichthys bambusa. Classification (NCBI taxonomy): domain Eukaryota; kingdom Metazoa; phylum Chordata; class Actinopteri; order Cypriniformes; family Xenocyprididae; genus Elopichthys; species Elopichthys bambusa. The sequence goes on along the minus strand of CM074447.1, from coordinate 11,516,922 downwards.
AGATCATGATTGAGGACTAATTTGCCATAAATATGTTCAATATGCCTAAAATGGACTTCTTTATGGGTGAAGTAACATCAAAAAGAGTCAATAGTAATGTATGAAGTTCAAGATTGAGTACTCTTTGGCCAAAAAGTGACCTTTAGGTCAAATATGCATTATTCTATGGCTGACGTATCATCAGAAGGAGTCAGTGAGTATGTATCAAAGTTCATGATCGAGGACTAATTTGTCAGAAGTATGTCCATTAGGTCAAATGCAATACTGGCTGAAGTAACATCAAAATGAGGCTTGTATATAAAGTTCATGATCGAGGACTCTTGGGACTGAAAAACTTTAATCAAGTCTTAAATGGGCTCCTGTAAAGCTTGGAATAAAACCAAAAAAAAAAAAAAACAGAAGAAGTCTGACTATGAAGAGAAAGTTCAAGATTGAGGATTAATATGTTCAGTATGCATAATATGGACTTCTGTATGGGTGAAGTAACATCAGGAGTCAATAGTAATGTATGAAAAGTTCAAGTTTGAGTCCTCTTTGGCCAGAAATATGATCTTTAGGTCAAATTTGCAATATTCTAGGGCATTTTGCATTTTGACCTAATGGGCATATTTTTCATCAGAAGGACTCGATGAGTCTGTATGGAAAGGTCATGATCGAGGACTCTGGTCAGCAATATGTTTTGTTGGTCAAAAATGCACTATTGTCTGGCTGATCTAACATCAGAGTGAGTCAATGAGTATGCATAGAAAGTTCATGATTGAGGACTAATTTGCCAGAAATGTGTTCAGTAGATCTAATTCTGACTTCTGTATAGGTGAAGTAACGTCAGAACGAGTGACTAGAAATGTGCAAAAAGTTCAGATTTGAGTATTGTTCGACCAGAAATATGTTCATTATTTTAAATTTGGACTACTCTCTGTCAGTTGTAACATCAGAAGGACTCGATGAGTCTCTATGGAAAGGTCATGATCGAGGACCCTGGTCAGCAATATGTTCTGTTGGTCAAAAATGCACTATTGTCTGGCTGATCTAACATCAGATGGAGTCAATGGGTATGTATAGAAAGCTCATGACTGAAGATTCATTTGTCAGAAATATGTCCATTAGGTCAAATAAGCAATAGTCTATGGCTGACGTATCATCAGAAGGAGTCAATAGAAATGTACAAATAGTTCATGATCGAGGACTAATTTTCTAGAAATGTGTTCCGAAGGTCAAAAATGGGCTTATGTATGGCTGAAGTAACATCAGAGTGAAGCAATGAGTATGTAAAGAAAGTTAATGATCGAGGACTGTTGGGACAGAAAACATTTAAGTAGGTGTAATATGGAGTTCTGTATAGCTGAAATAATGTCAGGAGTCAATGAGTATGTATAGAAAGTTCAAGAAAAAGTACTCTTGGGTCAGAAATATGTACCATAGGTCATATATCGGCTCCCTTATTGCTGAAGTAACATCAGAGTGAGTTAATGAGTATGTATAGAAAGATCATGATTGAGGACTAATTTGCCATAAATATGTTCAATATGCCTAAAATGGACTTCTTTATGGGTGAAGTAACATCAAAAAGAGTCAATAGTAATGTATGAAGTTCAAGATTGAGTACTCTTTGGCCAAAAAGTGATCTTTAGGTCAAATATGCATTATTCTATGGCTGACGTATCATCAGAAGGAGTCAGTGAGTATGTATCAAAGTTCATGATCGAGGACTAATTTGTCAGAAGTATGTCCATTAGGTCAAATGCAATACTCTATGGCTGAAGTAACATCAAAATGAGGCTTGTATATAAAGTTCATGATCGAGGACTCTTGGGACTGAAAAACTTTAATCAAGTCTTAAATGGGCTCCTGTAAAGCTTGGAATAAAACCAAAAAAAAAAAAAAACAGAAGAAGTCTGACTATGAAGAGAAAGTTCAAGATTGAGGATTAATATGTTCAGTATGCATAATATGGACTTCTGTATGGGTGAAGTAACATCAGGAGTCAATAGTAATGTATGAAAAGTTCAAGTTTGAGTCCTCTTTGGCCAGAAATATGATCTTTAGGTCAAATTTGCAATATTCTAGGGCATTTTGCATTTTGACCTAATGGGCATATTTTTCATCAGAAGGACTCGATGAGTCTGTATGGAAAGGTCATGATCGAGGACTCTGGTCAGCAATATGTTTTGTTGGTCAAAAATGCACTATTGTCTGGCTGATCTAACATCAGAGTGAGTCAATGAGTATGCATAGAAAGTTCATGATTGAGGACTAATTTGCCAGAAATGTGTTCAGTAGATCTAATTCTGACTTCTGTATAGGTGAAGTAACGTCAGAACGAGTGACTAGAAATGTGCAAAAAGTTCAGATTTGAGTATTGTTCGACCAGAAATATGTTCATTATTTTAAATTTGGACTACTCTCTGTCAGTTGTAACATCAGAAGGACTCGATGAGTCTCTATGGAAAGGTCATGATCGAGGACTCTGGTCAGCAATATGTTTTGTTGGTCAAAAATGCACTATTGTCTGGCTGATCTAACATCAGAGTGAGTCAATGAGTATGCATAGAAAGTTCATGATTGAGGACTAATTTGCCAGAAATGTGTTCAGTAGATCTAATTCTGACTTCTGTATAGGTGAAGTAACGTCAGAACGAGTGACTAGAAATGTGCAAAAAGTTCAGATTTGAGTATTGTTCGACCAGAAATATGTTCATTATTTTAAATTTGGACTACTCTCTGTCAGTTGTAACATCAGAAGGACTCGATGAGTCTCTATGGAAAGGTCATGATCGAGGACCCTGGTCAGCAATATGTTCTGTTGGTCAAAAATGCACTATTGTCTGGCTGATCTAACATCAGATGGAGTCAATGGGTATGTATAGAAAGCTCATGACTGAAGATTCATTTGTCAGAAATATGTCCATTAGGTCAAATAAGCAATAGTCTATGGCTGACGTATCATCAGAAGGAGTCAATAGAAATGTACAAATAGTTCATGATCGAGGACTAATTTTCTAGAAATGTGTTCCGAAGGTCAAAAATGGGCTTATGTATGGCTGAAGTAACATCAGAGTGAAGCAATGAGTATGTAAAGAAAGTTAATGATCGAGAACTGTTGGGACAGAAAACATTTAAGTAGGTGTAATATGGAGTTCTGTATAGCTGAAATAATGTCAGGAGTCAATGAGTATGTATAGAAAGTTCAAGAAAAAGTACTCTTGGGTCAGAAATATGTACCATAGGTCATATATCGGCTCACTTATTGCTGAAGTAACATCAGAGTGAGTTAATGAGTATGTATAGAAAGATCATGATTGAGGACTAATTTGCCATAAATATGTTCAATATGCCTAAAATGGACTTCTTTATGGGTGAAGTAACATCAAAAAGAGTCAATAGTAATGTATGAAGTTCAAGATTGAGTACTCTTTGGCCAAAAAGTGACCTTTAGGTCAAATATGCATTATTCTATGGCTGACGTATCATCAGAAGGAGTCAGTGAGTATGTATCAAAGTTCATGATCGAGGACTAATTTGTCAGAAGTATGTCCATTAGGTTAAATGCAATACTCTATGGCTGAAGTAACATCAAAATGAGGCTTGTATATAAAGTTCATGATTGAGGACTCTTGGGACTGAAAAACTTTAATCAAGTCTTAAATGGGCTCCTGTAAAGCTTGGAATAAAACCAAAAAAAAAAAAAAAACAGAAGAAGTCTGACTATGAAGAGAAAGTTCAAGATTGAGGATTAATATGTTCAGTATGCATAATATGGACTTCTGTATGGGTGAAGTAACATCAGGAGTCAATAGTAATGTATGAAAAGTTCAAGTTTGAGTCCTCTTTGGCCAGAAATATGATCTTTAGGTCAAATTTGCAATATTCTAGGGCATTTTGCATTTTGACCTAATGGGCATATTTTTCATCAGAAGGACTCGATGAGTCTGTATGGAAAGGTCATGATCGAGGACTCTGGTCAGCAATATGTTTTGTTGGTCAAAAATGCACTATTGTCTGGCTGATCTAACATCAGAGTGAGTCAATGAGTATGCATAGAAAGTTCATGATTGAGGACTAATTTGCCAGAAATGTGTTCAGTAGATCTAATTCTGACTTCTGTATAGGTGAAGTAACGTCAGAACGAGTGACTAGAAATGTGCAAAAAGTTCAGATTTGAGTATTGTTCGACCAGAAATATGTTCATTATTTTAAATTTGGACTACTCTCTGTCAGTTGTAACATCAGAAGGACTCGATGAGTCTCTATGGAAAGGTCATGATCGAGGACCCTGGTCAGCAATATGTTCTGTTGGTCAAAAATGCACTATTGTCTGGCTGATCTAACATCAGATGGAGTCAATGGGTATGTATAGAAAGCTCATGACTGAAGATTCATTTGTCAGAAATATGTCCATTAGGTCAAATAAGCAATAGTCTATGGCTGACGTATCATCAGAAGGAGTCAATAGAAATGTACAAATAGTTCATGATCGAGGACTAATTTTCTAGAAATGTGTTCCGAAGGTCAAAAATGGGCTTATGTATGGCTGAAGTAACATCAGAGTGAAGCAATGAGTATGTAAAGAAAGTTAATGATCGAGAACTGTTGGGACAGAAAACATTTAAGTAGGTGTAATATGGAGTTCTGTATAGCTGAAATAATGTCAGGAGTCAATGAGTATGTATAGAAAGTTCAAGAAAAAGTACTCTTGGGTCAGAAATATGTACCATAGGTCATATATCGGCTCACTTATTGCTGAAGTAACATCAGAGTGAGTTAATGAGTATGTATAGAAAGATCATGATTGAGGACTAATTTGCCATAAATATGTTCAATATGCCTAAAATGGACTTCTTTATGGGTGAAGTAACATCAAAAAGAGTCAATAGTAATGTATGAAGTTCAAGATTGAGTACTCTTTGGCCAAAAAGTGACCTTTAGGTCAAATATGCATTATTCTATGGCTGACGTATCATCAGAAGGAGTCAGTGAGTATGTATCAAAGTTCATGATCGAGGACTAATTTGTCAGAAGTATGTCCATTAGGTTAAATGCAATACTCTATGGCTGAAGTAACATCAAAATGAGGCTTGTATATAAAGTTCATGATTGAGGACTCTTGGGACTGAAAAACTTTAATCAAGTCTTAAATGGGCTCCTGTAAAGCTTGGAATAAAACCAAAAAAAAAAAAAAAACAGAAGAAGTCTGACTATGAAGAGAAAGTTCAAGATTGAGGATTAATATGTTCAGTATGCATAATATGGACTTCTGTATGGGTGAAGTAACATCAGGAGTCAATAGTAATGTATGAAAAGTTCAAGTTTGAGTCCTCTTTGGCCAGAAATATGATCTTTAGGTCAAATTTGCAATATTCTAGGGCATTTTGCATTTTGACCTAATGGGCATATTTTTCATCAGAAGGACTCGATGAGTCTGTATGGAAAGGTCATGATCGAGGACTCTGGTCAGCAATATGTTTTGTTGGTCAAAAATGCACTATTGTCTGGCTGATCTAACATCAGAGTGAGTCAATGAGTATGCATAGAAAGTTCATGATTGAGGACTAATTTGCCAGAAATGTGTTCAGTAGATCTAATTCTGACTTCTGTATAGGTGAAGTAACGTCAGAACGAGTGACTAGAAATGTGCAAAAAGTTCAGATTTGAGTATTGTTCGACCAGAAATATGTTCATTATTTTAAATTTGGACTACTCTCTGTCAGTTGTAACATCAGAAGGACTCGATGAGTCTCTATGGAAAGGTCATGATCGAGGACCCTGGTCAGCAATATGTTCTGTTGGTCAAAAATGCACTATTGTCTGGCTGATCTAACATCAGATGGAGTCAATGGGTATGTATAGAAAGCTCATGACTGAAGATTCATTTGTCAGAAATATGTCCATTAGGTCAAATAAGCAATAGTCTATGGCTGACGTATCATCAGAAGGAGTCAATAGAAATGTACAAATAGTTCATGATCGAGGACTAATTTTCTAGAAATGTGTTCCGAAGGTCAAAAATGGGCTTATGTATGGCTGAAGTAACATCAGAGTGAAGCAATGAGTATGTAAAGAAAGTTAATGATCGAGGACTGTTGGGACAGAAAACATTTAAGTAGGTGTAATATGGAGTTCTGTATAGCTGAAATAATGTTAGGAGTCAATGAGTATGTATAGAAAGTTCAAGAAAAAGTACTCTTGGGTCAGAAATATGTACCATAGGTCATATATCGGCTCCCTTATTGCTGAAGTAACATCAGAGTGAGTTAATGAGTATGTATAGAAAGATCATGATTGAGGACTAATTTGCCATAAATATGTTCAATATGCCTAAAATGGACTTCTTTATGGGTGAAGTAACATCAAAAAGAGTCAATAGTAATGTATGAAGTTCAAGATTGAGTACTCTTTGGCCAAAAAGTGACCTTTAGGTCAAATATGCATTATTCTATGGCTGACGTATCATCAGAAGGAGTCAGTGAGTATGTATCAAAGTTCATGATCGAGGACTAATTTGTCAGAAGTATGTCCATTAGGTCAAATGCAATACTCTATGGCTGAAGTAACATCAAAATGAGGCTTGTATATAAAGTTCATGATCGAGGACTCTTGGGACTGAAAAACTTTAATCAAGTCTTAAATGGGCTCCTGTAAAGCTTGGAATAAAACCAAAAAAAAAAAAAAAACAGAAGAAGTCTGACTATGAAGAGAAAGTTCAAGATTGAGGACTAATATGTTCAGTATGCATAATATGGACTTCTGTATGGGTGAAGTAACATCAGGAGTCAATAGTAATGTATGAAAAGTTCAAGTTTGAGTCCTCTTTGGCCAGAAATATGATCTTTAGGTCAAATTTGCAATATTCTAGGGCATTTTGCATTTTGACCTAATGGGCATATTTTTCATCAGAAGGACTCGATGAGTCTGTATGGAAAGGTCATGATCGAGGACTCTGGTCAGCAATATGTTTTGTTGGTCAAAAATGCACTATTGTCTGGCTGATCTAACATCAGAGTGAGTCAATGAGTATGCATAGAAAGTTCATGATTGAGGACTAATTTGCCAGAAATGTGTTCAGTAGATCTAATTCTGACTTCTGTATAGGTGAAGTAACGTCAGAACGAGTGACTAGAAATGTGCAAAAAGTTCAGATTTGAGTATTGTTCAACCAGAAATATGTTCATTATTTTAAATTTGGACTACTCTCTGTCAGTTGTAACATCAGAAGGACTCGATGAGTCTCTATGGAAAGGTCATGATCGAGGACCCTGGTCAGCAATATGTTCTGTTGGTCAAAAATGCACTATTGTCTGGCTGATCTAACAGCAGATGGAGTCAATGGGTATGTATAGAAAGCTCATGACTGAAGATTCATTTGTCAGAAATATGTCCATTAGGTCAAATAAGCAATAGTCTATGGCTGACGTATCATCAGAAGGAGTCAATAGAAATGTACAAATAGTTCATGATCGAGGACTAATTTTCTAGAAATGTGTTCCGAAGGTCAAAAATGGGCTTATGTATGGCTGAAGTAACATCAGAGTGAAGCAATGAGTATGTAAAGAAAGTTAATGATCGAGGACTGTTGGGACAGAAAACATTTAAGTAGGTGTAATATGGAGTTCTGTATAGCTGAAATAATGTCAGGAGTCAATGAGTATGTATAGAAAGTTCAAGATCGAGTACTCTTGGGTCAGAAATATGTACCATAGGTCATATATCGGCTCACCTATTGCTGAAGTAACATCAGAGTGAGTTAATGAGTATGTATAGAAAGATCATGATTGAGGACTAATTTGCCATAAATATGTTCAATATGCCTAAAATGGACTTCTTTATGGGTGAAGTAACATCAAAAAGAGTCAATAGTAATGTATGAAGTTCAAGATTGAGTACTCTTTGGCCAAAAAGTGACCTTTAGGTCAAATATGCATTATTCTATGGCTGACGTATCATCAGAAGGAGTCAGTGAGTATGTATCAAAGTTCATGATCGAGGACTAATTTGTCAGACGTATGTCCATTAGGTCAAATGCAATACTCTATGGCTGAAGTAACATCAAAATGAGGCTTGTATATAAAGTTCATGATCGAGGACTCTTGGGACTGAAAAACTTTAATCAAGTCTAAAATGGGCTCCTGTAATGCTTGGAATAAAACCAACAAAAAAAACAGAAGAAGTCTGACTATGAAGAGAAAGTTCAAGATTGAGGACTAATATGTTCAGTATGCATAATATGGACTTCTGTATGGGTGAAGTAACATCAGGAGTCAATAGTAATGTATGAAAAGTTCAAGTTTGAGTCCTCTTTGGCCAGAAATATGATCTTTAGGTCAAATTTGCAATATTCTAGGGCATTTTGCATTTTGACCTAATGGGCATATTTTTCATCAGAAGGACTCGATGAGTCTGTATGGAAAGGTCATGATCGAGGACTCTGGTCAGCAATATGTTTTGTTGGTCAAAAATGCACTATTGTCTGGCTGATCTAACATCAGAGTGAGTCAATGAGTATGCATAGAAAGTTCATGATTGAGGACTAATTTGCCAGAAATGTGTTCAGTAGATCTAATTCTGACTTCTGTATAGGTGAAGTAACGTCAGAACGAGTGACTAGAAATGTGCAAAAAGTTCAGATTTGAGTATTGTTCGACCAGAAATATGTTCATTATTTTAAATTTGGACTACTCTCTGTCAGTTGTAACATCAGAAGGACTCGATGAGTCTCTATGGAAAGGTCATGATCGAGGACTCTGGTCAGCAATATGTTTTGTTGGTCAAAAATGCACTATTGTCTGGCTGATCTAACATCAGAGTGAGTCAATGAGTATGCATAGAAAGTTCATGATTGAGGACTAATTTGCCAGAAATGTGTTCAGTAGATCTAATTCTGACTTCTGTATAGGTGAAGTAACGTCAGAACGAGTGACTAGAAATGTGCAAAAAGTTCAGATTTGAGTATTGTTCGACCAGAAATATGTTCATTATTTTAAATTTGGACTACTCTCTGTCAGTTGTAACATCAGAAGGACTCGATGAGTCTCTATGGAAAGGTCATGATCGAGGACCCTGGTCAGCAATATGTTCTGTTGGTCAAAAATGCACTATTGTCTGGCTGATCTAACATCAGATGGAGTCAATGGGTATGTATAGAAAGCTCATGACTGAAGATTCATTTGTCAGAAATATGTCCATTAGGTCAAATAAGCAATAGTCTATGGCTGACGTATCATCAGAAGGAGTCAATAGAAATGTACAAATAGTTCATGATCGAGGACTAATTTTCTAGAAATGTGTTCCGAAGGTCAAAAATGGGCTTATGTATGGCTGAAGTAACATCAGAGTGAAGCAATGAGTATGTAAAGAAAGTTAATGATCGAGGACTGTTGGGACAGAAAACATTTAAGTAGGTGTAATATGGAGTTCTGTATAGCTGAAATAATGTTAGGAGTCAATGAGTATGTATAGAAAGTTCAAGAAAAAGTACTCTTGGGTCAGAAATATGTACCATAGGTCATATATCGGCTCCCTTATTGCTGAAGTAACATCAGAGTGAGTTAATGAGTATGTATAGAAAGATCATGATTGAGGACTAATTTGCCATAAATATGTTCAATATGCCTAAAATGGACTTCTTTATGGGTGAAGTAACATCAAAAAGAGTCAATAGTAATGTATGAAGTTCAAGATTGAGTACTCTTTGGCCAAAAAGTGACCTTTAGGTCAAATATGCATTATTCTATGGCTGACGTATCATCAGAAGGAGTCAGTGAGTATGTATCAAAGTTCATGATCGAGGACTAATTTGTCAGAAGTATGTCCATTAGGTCAAATGCAATACTCTATGGCTGAAGTAACATCAAAATGAGGCTTGTATATAAAGTTCATGATCGAGGACTCTTGGGACTGAAAAACTTTAATCAAGTCTTAAATGGGCTCCTGTAAAGCTTGGAATAAAACCAAAAAAAAAAAAAAACAGAAGAAGTCTGACTATGAAGAGAAAGTTCAAGATTGAGGACTAATATGTTCAGTATGCATAATATGGACTTCTGTATGGGTGAAGTAACATCAGGAGTCAATAGTAATGTATGAAAAGTTCAAGTTTGAGTCCTCTTTGGCCAGAAATATGATCTTTAGGTCAAATTTGCAATATTCTAGGGCATTTTGCATTTTGACCTAATGGGCATATTTTTCATCAGAAGGACTCGATGAGTCTGTATGGAAAGGTCATGATCGAGGACTCTGGTCAGCAATATGTTTTGTTGGTCAAAAATGCACTATTGTCTGGCTGATCTAACATCAGAGTGAGTCAATGAGTATGCATAGAAAGTTCATGATTGAGGACTAATTTGCCAGAAATGTGTTCAGTAGATCTAATTCTGACTTCTGTATAGGTGAAGTAACGTCAGAACGAGTGACTAGAAATGTGCAAAAAGTTCAGATTTGAGTATTGTTCAACCAGAAATATGTTCATTATTTTAAATTTGGACTACTCTCTGTCAGTTGTAACATCAGAAGGACTCGATGAGTCTCTATGGAAAGGTCATGATCGAGGACCCTGGTCAGCAATATGTTCTGTTGGTCAAAAATGCACTATTGTCTGGCTGATCTAACAGCAGATGGAGTCAATGGGTATGTATAGAAAGCTCATGACTGAAGATTCATTTGTCAGAAATATGTCCATTAGGTCAAATAAGCAATAGTCTATGGCTGACGTATCATCAGAAGGAGTCAATAGAAATGTACAAATAGTTCATGATCGAGGACTAATTTTCTAGAAATGTGTTCCGAAGGTCAAAAATGGGCTTATGTATGGCTGAAGTAACATCAGAGTGAAGCAATGAGTATGTAAAGAAAGTTAATGATCGAGGACTGTTGGGACAGAAAACATTTAAGTAGGTGTAATATGGAGTTCTGTATAGCTGAAATAATGTCAGGAGTCAATGAGTATGTATAGAAAGTTCAAGATCGAGTACTCTTGGGTCAGAAATATGTACCATAGGTCATATATCGGCTCACCTATTGCTGAAGTAACATCAGAGTGAGTTAATGAGTATGTATAGAAAGATCATGATTGAGGACTAATTTGCCATAAATATGTTCAATATGCCTAAAATGGACTTCTTTATGGGTGAAGTAACATCAAAAAGAGTCAATAGTAATGTATGAAGTTCAAGATTGAGTACTCTTTGGCCAAAAAGTGACCTTTAGGTCAAATATGCATTATTCTATGGCTGACGTATCATCAGAAGGAGTCAGTGAGTATGTATCAAAGTTCATGATCGAGGACTAATTTGTCAGACGTATGTCCATTAGGTCAAATGCAATACTCTATGGCTGAAGTAACATCAAAATGAGGCTTGTATATAAAGTTCATGATCGAGGACTCTTGGGACTGAAAAACTTTAATCAAGTCTAAAATGGGCTCCTGTAATGCTTGGAATAAAACCAACAAAAAAAACAGAAGAAGTCTGACTATGAAGAGAAAGTTCAAGATTGAGGACTAATATGTTCAGTATGCATAATATGGACTTCTGTATGGGTGAAGTAACATCAGGAGTCAATAGTAATGTATGAAAAGTTCAAGTTTGAGTCCTCTTTGGCCAGAAATATGATCTTTAGGTCAAATTTGCAATATTCTAGGGCATTTTGCATTTTGACCTAATGGGCATATTTTTCATCAGAAGGACTCGATGAGTCTGTATGGAAAGGTCATGATCGAGGACTCTGGTCAGCAATATGTTTTGTTGGTCAAAAATGCACTATTGTCTGGCTGATCTAACATCAGAGTGAGTCAATGAGTATGCATAGAAAGTTCATGATTGAGGACTAATTTGCCAGAAATGTGTTCAGTAGATCTAATTCTGACTTCTGTATAGGTGAAGTAACGTCAGAACGAGTGACTAGAAATGTGCAAAAAGTTCAGATTTGAGTATTGTTCAACCAGAAATATGTTCATTATTTTAAATTTGGACTACTCTCTGTCAGTTGTAACATCAGAAGGACTCGATGAGTCTCTATGGAAAGGTCATGATCGAGGACCCTGGTCAGCAATATGTTCTGTTGGTCAAAAATGCACTATTGTCTGGCTGATCTAACATCAGATGGAGTCAATGGGTATGTATAGAAAGCTCATGACTGAAGATTCATTTGTCAGAAATATGTCCATTAGGTCAAATAAGCAATAGTCTATGGCTGACGTATCATCAGAAGGAGTCAATAGAAATGTACAAATAGTTCATGATCGAGGACTAATTTTCTAGAAATGTGTTCCGAAGGTCAAAAATGGGCTTATGTATGGCTGAAGTAACATCAGAGTGAAGCAATGAGTATGTAAAGAAAGTTAATGATCGAGGACTGTTGGGACAGAAAACATTTAAGTAGGTGTAATATGGAGTTCTGTATAGCTGAAATAATGTCAGGAGTCAATGAGTATGTATAGAAAGTTCAAGATCGAGTACTCTTGGGTCAGAAATATGTACCATAGGTCATATATCGGCTCACCTATTGCCGAAGTAACATCAGAGTGAGTTAATGAGTATGTATAGAAAGATCATGATTGAGGACTAATTTGCCATAAATATGTTCAATATGCCTAAAATGGACTTCTTTATGGGTGAAGTAACATCAAAAAGAGTCAATAGTAATGTATGAAGTTCAAGATTGAGTACTCTTTGGCCAAAAAGTGACCTTTAGGTCAAATATGCATTATTCTATGGCTGACGTATCATCAGAAGGAGTCAGTGAGTATGTATCAAAGTTCATGATCGAGGACTAATTTGTCAGACGTATGTCCATTAGGTCAAATGCAATACTCTATGGCTGAAGTAACATCAAAATGAGGCTTGTATATAAAGTTCATGATCGAGGACTCTTGGGACTGAAAAACTTTAATCAAGTCTAAAATGGGCTCCTGTAAAGCTTGGAATAAAACCAACAAAAAAAACAGAAGAAGTCTGACTATGAAGAGAAAGTTCAAGATTGAGGACTAATATGTTCAGTATGCATAATATGGACTTCTGTATGGGTGAAGTAACATCAGGAGTCAATAGTAATGTATGAAAAGTTCAAGTTTGAGTCCTCTTTGGCCAGAAATATGATCTTTAGGTCAAATTTGCAATATTCTAGGGCATTTTGCATTTTGACCTAATGGGCATATTTTTCATCAGAAGGACTCGATGAGTCTGTATGGAAAGGTCATGATCGAGGACTCTGGTCAGCAATATGTTTTGTTGGTCAAAAATGCACTATTGTCTGGCTGATCTAACATCAGAGTGAGTCAATGAGTATGCATAGAAAGTTCATGATTGAGGACTAATTTGCCAGAAATGTGTTCAGTAGATCAGTTCGACCAGAAATATGTTCATTATTTTAAATTTGGACTACTCTCTGTCAGTTGTAACATCAGAAGGACTCGATGAGTCTCTATGGAAAGGTCATGATCGAGGACCCTGGTCAGCAATATGTTCTGTTGGTCAAAAATGCACTATTGTCTGGCTGATCTAACATCAGATGGAGTCAATGGGTATGTATAGAAAGCTCATGACTGAAGATTCATTTGTCAGAAATATGTCCATTAGGTCAAATAAGCAATAGTCTATGGCTGACGTATCATCAGAAGGAGTCAATAGAAATGTACAAATAGTTCATGATCGAGGACTAATTTTCTAGAAATGTGTTCCGAAGGTCAAAAATGGGCTTATGTATGGCTGAAGTAACATCAGAGTGAAGCAATGAGTATGTAAAGAAAGTTAATGATCGAGGACTGTTGGGACAGAAAACATTTAAGTAGGTGTAATATGGAGTTCTGTATAGCTGAAATAATGTCAGGAGTCAATGAGTATGTATAGAAAGTTCAAGAAAAAGTACTCTTGGGTCAGAAATATGTACCATAGGTCATATATCGGCTCACTTATTGCTGAAGTAACATCAGAGTGAGTTAATGAGTATGTATAGAAAGATCATGATTGAGGACTAATTTGCCATAAATATGTTCAATATGCCTAAAATGGACTTCTTTATGGGTGAAGTAACATCAAAAAGAGTCAATAGTAATGTATGAAGTTCAAGATTGAGTACTCTTTGGCCAAAAAGTGACCTTTAGGTCAAATATGCATTATTCTATGGCTGACGTATCATCAGAAGGAGTCAGTGAGTATGTATCAAAGTTCATGATCGAGGACTAATTTGTCAGAAGTATGTCCATTAGGTCAAATGCAATACTCTATGGCTGAAGTAACATCAAAATGAGGCTTGTATATAAAGTTCATGATTGAGGACTCTTGGGACTGAAAAACTTTAATCAAGTCTTAAATGGGCTCCTGTAAAGCTTGGAATAAAACCAAAAAAAAAACAAAACAGAAGAAGTCTGACTATGAAGAGAAAGTTCAAGATTGAGGATTAATATGTTCAGTATGCATAATATGGACTTCTGTATGGGTGAAGTAACATCAGGAGTCAATAGTAATGTATGAAAAGTTCAAGTTTGAGTCCTCTTTGGCCAGAAATATGATCTTTAGGTCAAATTTGCAATATTCTAGGGCATTTTGCATTTTGACCTAATGGGCATATTTTTCATCAGAAGGACTCGATGAGTCTGTATGGAAAGGTCATGATCGAGGACTCTGGTCAGCAATATGTTTTGTTGGTCAAAAATGCACTATTGTCTGGCTGATCTAACATCAGAGTGAGTCAATGAGTATGCATAGAAAGTTCATGATTGAGGACTAATTTGCCAGAAATGTGTTCAGTAGATCTAATTCTGACTTCTGTATAGGTGAAGTAACGTCAGAACGAGTGACTAGAAATGTGCAAAAAGTTCAGATTTGAGTATTGTTCGACCAGAAATATGTTCATTATTTTAAATTTGGACTACTCTCTGTCAGTTGTAACATCAGAAGGACTCGATGAGTCTCTATGGAAAGGTCATGATCGAGGACCCTGGTCAGCAATATGTTCTGTTGGTCAAAAATGCACTATTGTCTGGCTGATCTAACATCAGATGGAGTCAATGGGTATGTATAGAAAGCTCATGACTGAAGATTCATTTGTCAGAAATATGTCCATTAGGTCAAATAAGCAATAGTCTATGGCTGACGTATCATCAGAAGGAGTCAATAGAAATGTACAAATAGTTCATGATCGAGGACTAATTTTCTAGAAATGTGTTCCGAAGGTCAAAAATGGGCTTATGTATGGCTGAAGTAACATCAGAGTGAAGCAATGAGTATGTAAAGAAAGTTAATGATCGAGGACTGTTGGGACAGAAAACATTTAAGTAGGTGTAATATGGAGTTCTGTATAGCTGAAATAATGTCAGGAGTCAATGAGTATGTATAGAAAGTTCAAGAAAAAGTACTCTTGGGTCAGAAATATGTACCATAGGTCATATATCGGCTCACTTATTGCTGAAGTAACATCAGAGTGAGTTAATGAGTATGTATAGAAAGATCATGATTGAGGACTACTTTGCCATAAATATGTTCAATATGCCTAAAATGGACTTCTTTATGGGTGAAGTAACATCAAAAAGAGTCAATAGTAATGTATGAAGTTCAAGATTGAGTACTGTTTGGCCAAAAAGTGACCTTTAGTTCAAACATGCATTATTCTATGGCTGACGTATCATCAGAAGGAGTCAGTGAGTATGTATCAAAGTTCATGATCGAGGACTAATTTGTCAGAAGTATGTCCATTAGGTCAAATGCAATACTCTATGGCTGAAGTAACATCAAAATGAGGCTTGTATATAAAGTTCATGATCGAGGACTCTTGGGACTGAAAAACTTTAATCAAGTCTTAAATGGGCTCCTGTAAAGCTTGGAATAAAACCAAAAAAAAAAAAAAACAGAAGAAGTCTGACTATGAAGAGAAAGTTCAAGATTGAGGACTAATATGTTCAGTATGCATAATATGGACTTCTGTATGGGTGAAGTAACATCAGGAGTCAATAGTAATGTATGAAAAGTTCAAGTTTGAGTCCTCTTTGGCCAGAAATATGATCTTTAGGTCAAATTTGCAATATTCTAGGGCATTTTGCATTTTGACCTAATGGGCATATTTTTCATCAGAAGGACTCGATGAGTCTGTATGGAAAGGTCATGATCGAGGACTCTGGTCAGCAATATGTTTTGTTGGTCAAAAATGCACTATTGTCTGGCTGATCTAACATCAGAGTGAGTCAATGAGTATGCATAGAAAGTTCATGATTGAGGACTAATTTGCCAGAAATGTGTTCAGTAGATCTAATTCTGACTTCTGTATAGGTGAAGTAACGTCAGAACGAGTGACTAGAAATGTGCAAAAAGTTCAGATTTGAGTATTGTTCAACCAGAAATATGTTCATTATTTTAAATTTGGACTACTCTCTGTCAGTTGTAACATCAGAAGGACTCGATGAGTCTCTATGGAAAGGTCATGATCGAGGACCCTGGTCAGCAATATGTTCTGTTGGTCAAAAATGCACTATTGTCTGGCTGATCTAACAGCAGATGGAGTCAATGGGTATGTATAGAAAGCTCATGACTGAAGATTCATTTGTCAGAAATATGTCCATTAGGTCAAATAAGCAATAGTCTATGGCTGACGTATCATCAGAAGGAGTCAATAGAAATGTACAAATAGTTCATGATCGAGGACTAATTTTCTAGAAATGTGTTCCGAAGGTCAAAAATGGGCTTATGTATGGCTGAAGTAACATCAGAGTGAAGCAATGAGTATGTAAAGAAAGTTAATGATCGAGGACTGTTGGGACAGAAAACATTTAAGTAGGTGTAATATGGAGTTCTGTATAGCTGAAATAATGTCAGGAGTCAATGAGTATGTATAGAAAGTTCAAGATCGAGTACTCTTGGGTCAGAAATATGTACCATAGGTCATATATCGGCTCACCTATTGCTGAAGTAACATCAGAGTGAGTTAATGAGTATGTATAGAAAGATCATGATTGAGGACTAATTTGCCATAAATATGTTCAATATGCCTAAAATGGACTTCTTTATGGGTGAAGTAACATCAAAAAGAGTCAATAGTAATGTATGAAGTTCAAGATTGAGTACTCTTTGGCCAAAAAGTGACCTTTAGGTCAAATATGCATTATTCTATGGCTGACGTATCATCAGAAGGAGTCAGTGAGTATGTATCAAAGTTCATGATCGAGGACTAATTTGTCAGACGTATGTCCATTAGGTCAAATGCAATACTCTATGGCTGAAGTAACATCAAAATGAGGCTTGTATATAAAGTTCATGATCGAGGACTCTTGGGACTGAAAAACTTTAATCAAGTCTAAAATGGGCTCCTGTAATGCTTGGAATAAAACCAACAAAAAAAACAGAAGAAGTCTGACTATGAAGAGAAAGTTCAAGATTGAGGACTAATATGTTCAGTATGCATAATATGGACTTCTGTATGGGTGAAGTAACATCAGGAGTCAATAGTAATGTATGAAAAGTTCAAGTTTGAGTCCTCTTTGGCCAGAAATATGATCTTTAGGTCAAATTTGCAATATTCTAGGGCATTTTGCATTTTGACCTAATGGGCATATTTTTCATCAGAAGGACTCGATGAGTCTGTATGGAAAGGTCATGATCGAGGACTCTGGTCAGCAATATGTTTTGTTGGTCAAAAATGCACTATTGTCTGGCTGATCTAACATCAGAGTGAGTCAATGAGTATGCATAGAAAGTTCATGATTGAGGACTAATTTGCCAGAAATGTGTTCAGTAGATCTAATTCTGACTTCTGTATAGGTGAAGTAACGTCAGAACGAGTGACTAGAAATGTGCAAAAAGTTCAGATTTGAGTATTGTTCAACCAGAAATATGTTCATTATTTTAAATTTGGACTACTCTCTGTCAGTTGTAACATCAGAAGGACTCGATGAGTCTCTATGGAAAGGTCATGATCGAGGACCCTGGTCAGCAATATGTTCTGTTGGTCAAAAATGCACTATTGTCTGGCTGATCTAACATCAGATGGAGTCAATGGGTATGTATAGAAAGCTCATGACTGAAGATTCATTTGTCAGAAATATGTCCATTAGGTCAAATAAGCAATAGTCTATGGCTGACGTATCATCAGAAGGAGTCAATAGAAATGTACAAATAGTTCATGATCGAGGACTAATTTTCTAGAAATGTGTTCCGAAGGTCAAAAATGGGCTTATGTATGGCTGAAGTAACATCAGAGTGAAGCAATGAGTATGTAAAGAAAGTTAATGATCGAGGACTGTTGGGACAGAAAACATTTAAGTAGGTGTAATATGGAGTTCTGTATAGCTGAAATAATGTCAGGAGTCAATGAGTATGTATAGAAAGTTCAAGATCGAGTACTCTTGGGTCAGAAATATGTACCATAGGTCATATATCGGCTCACCTATTGCCGAAGTAACATCAGAGTGAGTTAATGAGTATGTATAGAAAGATCATGATTGAGGACTAATTTGCCATAAATATGTTCAATATGCCTAAAATGGACTTCTTTATGGGTGAAGTAACATCAAAAAGAGTCAATAGTAATGTATGAAGTTCAAGATTGAGTACTCTTTGGCCAAAAAGTGACCTTTAGGTCAAATATGCATTATTCTATGGCTGACGTATCATCAGAAGGAGTCAGTGAGTATGTATCAAAGTTCATGATCGAGGACTAATTTGTCAGACGTATGTCCATTAGGTCAAATGCAATACTCTATGGCTGAAGTAACATCAAAATGAGGCTTGTATATAAAGTTCATGATCGAGGACTCTTGGGACTGAAAAACTTTAATCAAGTCTAAAATGGGCTCCTGTAAAGCTTGGAATAAAACCAACAAAAAAAACAGAAGAAGTCTGACTATGAAGAGAAAGTTCAAGATTGAGGACTAATATGTTCAGTATGCATAATATGGACTTCTGTATGGGTGAAGTAACATCAGGAGTCAATAGTAATGTATGAAAAGTTCAAGTTTGAGTCCTCTTTGGCCAGAAATATGATCTTTAGGTCAAATTTGCAATATTCTAGGGCATTTTGCATTTTGACCTAATGGGCATATTTTTCATCAGAAGGACTCGATGAGTCTGTATGGAAAGGTCATGATCGAGGACTCTGGTCAGCAATATGTTTTGTTGGTCAAAAATGCACTATTGTCTGGCTGATCTAACATCAGAGTGAGTCAATGAGTATGCATAGAAAGTTCATGATTGAGGACTAATTTGCCAGAAATGTGTTCAGTAGATCAGTTCGACCAGAAATATGTTCATTATTTTAAATTTGGACTACTCTCTGTCAGTTGTAACATCAGAAGGACTCGATGAGTCTCTATGGAAAGGTCATGATCGAGGACCCTGGTCAGCAATATGTTCTGTTGGTCAAAAATGCACTATTGTCTGGCTGATCTAACATCAGATGGAGTCAATGGGTATGTATAGAAAGCTCATGACTGAAGATTCATTTGTCAGAAATATGTCCATTAGGTCAAATAAGCAATAGTCTATGGCTGACGTATCATCAGAAGGAGTCAATAGAAATGTACAAATAGTTCATGATCGAGGACTAATTTTCTAGAAATGTGTTCCGAAGGTCAAAAATGGGCTTATGTATGGCTGAAGTAACATCAGAGTGAAGCAATGAGTATGTAAAGAAAGTTAATGATCGAGGACTGTTGGGACAGAAAACATTTAAGTAGGTGTAATATGGAGTTCTGTATAGCTGAAATAATGTCAGGAGTCAATGAGTATGTATAGAAAGTTCAAGAAAAAGTACTCTTGGGTCAGAAATATGTACCATAGGTCATATATCGGCTCACTTATTGCTGAAGTAACATCAGAGTGAGTTAATGAGTATGTATAGAAAGATCATGATTGAGGACTAATTTGCCATAAATATGTTCAATATGCCTAAAATGGACTTCTTTATGGGTGAAGTAACATCAAAAAGAGTCAATAGTAATGTATGAAGTTCAAGATTGAGTACTCTTTGGCCAAAAAGTGACCTTTAGGTCAAATATGCATTATTCTATGGCTGACGTATCATCAGAAGGAGTCAGTGAGTATGTATCAAAGTTCATGATCGAGGACTAATTTGTCAGAAGTATGTCCATTAGGTCAAATGCAATACTCTATGGCTGAAGTAACATCAAAATGAGGCTTGTATATAAAGTTCATGATTGAGGACTCTTGGGACTGAAAAACTTTAATCAAGTCTTAAATGGGCTCCTGTAAAGCTTGGAATAAAACCAAAAAAAAAACAAAACAGAAGAAGTCTGACTATGAAGAGAAAGTTCAAGATTGAGGATTAATATGTTCAGTATGCATAATATGGACTTCTGTATGGGTGAAGTAACATCAGGAGTCAATAGTAATGTATGAAAAGTTCAAGTTTGAGTCCTCTTTGGCCAGAAATATGATCTTTAGGTCAAATTTGCAATATTCTAGGGCATTTTGCATTTTGACCTAATGGGCATATTTTTCATCAGAAGGACTCGATGAGTCTGTATGGAAAGGTCATGATCGAGGACTCTGGTCAGCAATATGTTTTGTTGGTCAAAAATGCACTATTGTCTGGCTGATCTAACATCAGAGTGAGTCAATGAGTATGCATAGAAAGTTCATGATTGAGGACTAATTTGCCAGAAATGTGTTCAGTAGATCTAATTCTGACTTCTGTATAGGTGAAGTAACGTCAGAACGAGTGACTAGAAATGTGCAAAAAGTTCAGATTTGAGTATTGTTCGACCAGAAATATGTTCATTATTTTAAATTTGGACTACTCTCTGTCAGTTGTAACATCAGAAGGACTCGATGAGTCTCTATGGAAAGGTCATGATCGAGGACCCTGGTCAGCAATATGTTCTGTTGGTCAAAAATGCACTATTGTCTGGCTGATCTAACATCAGATGGAGTCAATGGGTATGTATAGAAAGCTCATGACTGAAGATTCATTTGTCAGAAATATGTCCATTAGGTCAAATAAGCAATAGTCTATGGCTGACGTATCATCAGAAGGAGTCAATAGAAATGTACAAATAGTTCATGATCGAGGACTAATTTTCTAGAAATGTGTTCCGAAGGTCAAAAATGGGCTTATGTATGGCTGAAGTAACATCAGAGTGAAGCAATGAGTATGTAAAGAAAGTTAATGATCGAGGACTGTTGGGACAGAAAACATTTAAGTAGGTCTAATATGCAGATCTGTATAGCTGAAATAATGTCAGGAGTCAATGAGTATGTATAGAAAGTTCAAGATCGAGTACTCTTGGTTCAGAAATATGTACCATAGGTCATATATCGGCTCACTTATTGCTGAAGTAACATCAGAGTGAGTTAATGAGTATGTATAGAAAGATCATGATTGAGGACTAATTTGCAATAAATATGTTCAATATGCCTAAAATGGACTTCTTTATGGGTGAAGTAACATCAAAAAGAGTCAATAGTAATGTATGAAGTTCAAGATTGAGTACTGTTTGGCCAAAAAGTGACCTTTAGGTCAAATATGCATTATTCTATGGCTGACGTATCATCAGAAGGAGTCAGTGAGTATGTATCAAAGTTCATGATCGAGGACTAATTCGTCAGAAGTATGTCCATTAGGTCAAATGCAATACTCCATGGCTGAAGTAACATCAAAATGAGGCTTGTATATAAAGTTCATGATCGAGGACTTTTGGGACTGAAAAACTTTAATCAAGTCTAAAATGGGCTCCTGTAAAGCTTGGAAGAAAACCAAAAAAAAAAAAAACAGAAGAAGTCAATGACTATGAAGAGAAAGTTCAAGATTGAGGACTAATATGATCAGTATGCATAATATGGACTTCTGTATGGGTGAAGTAACATCAGGAGTCAATAGTAATGTATGAAAAGTTCAAGTTTGAGTCCTCTTTGGCCAGAAATATGATCTTTAGGTCAAATTTGCAATATTCTAGGGCATTTTGCATTTTGACCTAATGGGCATATTTTTCATCAGAAGGACTCGATGAGTCTGTATGGAAAGGTCATGATCGAGGACCCTGGTCAGCAATATGTTCTGTTGGTCAAAAATGCACTATTGTCTGGCTGATCTAACATCAGAGTGAGTCAATGAGTATGCATAGAAAGTTCATGATTGAGGACTAATTTGCCAGAAATATGTTCAGTAGATCTAATTCTGACTTCTGTATAGGTGAAGTAGCGTCAGAACGAGTGACTAGAAATATGTAAAAAGTTCAGATTTAAGTATTGTTCGACCAGAAATATGTTCATTATTTTAAATTTGGACTACTGTCTGTCTGAGGTAACATCAGAAGGTCTCGATGAGTCTGTATGGAAAGGTCATGATCGAGGACCCTGGTCAGTAATATGTTCTGTTGGTCAAAAATGCACTATTGTCTGGCTGATCTAACATCAGATGGAGTCAATGGGTATGTATAGAAAGCTCATGACTGAAGATTCATTTGTCAGAAATATGTCCATTAGGTCAAATAAGCAATAGTCTATGGCTGACGTATCATCAGAAGGAGTCAATAGAAATGTACAAAAAGTTCATGATCGAGGACTAATTTTCCAGAAATGTGTTCAGAAGGTCAAAAATGGGCTTATGTATGGCTGAAGTAACATCAGAGTGAAGCAATGAGTATGTAAAGAAAGTTCATGATCGAGGACTGTTGGGACAGAAAACATTTAAATAGGTCTAATATGAAGATCTGTATAGCTGAAATAATGTCAGGAGTCAATGAGTATGTATAGAAAGTTCAAGATCGAGTACTCTTGGGTCAGAAATATGTACCATAGGTCATATATCGGCTCACTTATTGCTGAAGTAACATCAGAGTGAGTTAATGAGTATGTATAGAAAGATAATGATTGAGGACTAATTTGCCATAAATATGTTCAATATGCCTAAAATGGACTTCTTTATGGGTGAAGTAACATCAAAAAGAGTCAATAGTAATGTATGAAGTTCAAGATTGAGTACTGTTTGGCCAAAAAGTGACCTTTAGGTCAAATATGCATTATTCTATGGCTGACGTATCATCAGAAGGAGTCAGTGAGTATGTATCAAAGTTCATGATCGAGGACTAATTTGTCAGAAGTATGTCCATTAGGTCAAATGCAATACTCTATGGCTGAAGTAACATCAAAATGAGGCTTGTATATAAAGTTCATGATCGAGGACTTTTGGGACTGAAAAACTTTAATCAAGTCTAAAATGGGCTCCTGTAAAGCTTGGAATAAAACCAAAAAAAAAACCAGAAGAAGTCTGACTATGAAGAGAAAGTTCAAGATTGAGGACTAATATGTTCAGTATGCATAATATGGACTTCTGTATGGGTTTAGTAACATCAGGAGTCAATAGTAATGTATGAAAAGTTGAAGTTTGAGTCCTCTTTGGCCAGAAATATGATCTTTAGGTCAAATTTGCAATATTCTAGGGCATTTTGCATTTTGACCTAATGGGCATATTTTTCATCAGAAGGACTCGATGAGTCTGTATGGAAAGGTCATGATCGAGGACCCTGGTCAGCAATATGTTCTGTTGGTCAAAAATGCACTATTGTCTGGCTGATCTAACATCAGAGTGAGTCAATGAGTATGCATAGAAAGTTCATGATTGAGGACTAATTTGCCAGAAATGTGTTCAGTAGATCTAATTCTGACTTCTGTATAGGTGAAGTAACGTCAGAACGAGTGACTAGAAATGTGTAAAAAGTTCAGATTTAAGTATTGTTCGACCAGAAATATGTTCATTATTTTAAATTTGGACTACTGTCTGTCTGAGGTAACATCAGAAGGTCTCGATGAGTCTGTATGGAAAGGTCATGATCGAGGACCCTGGTCAGTAATATGTTCTGTTGGTCAAAAATGCACTATTGTCTGGCTGATCTAACATCAGATGGAGTCAATGGGTATGTATAGAAAGCTCATGACATGACTGAAGATTCATTTGTCAGAAATATGTCCATTAGGTCAAATAAGCAATAGTCTATGGCTGACGTATCATCAGAAGGAGTCAATAGAAATGTACAAAAAGTTCATGATCGAGGACTAATTTTCCAGAAATGTGTTCAGAAGGTCAAAAATGGGCTTATGTATGGCTGAAGTAACATCAGAGTGAAGCAATGAGTATGTAAAGAAAGTTCATGATCGAGGATTGTTGGGACAGAAAACATTTAAGTAGGTCTAATATGAAGATCTGTATAGCTGAAATAATGTCAGGAGTCAATGAGTATGTATAGAAAGTTCAAGATCGAGTACTCTTGGGTCAGAAATATGTACCATAGGTCATATATCGGCTCACTTATTGCTGAAGTAACATCAGAGTGAGTTAATGAGTATGTATAGAAAGATAATGATTGAGGACTAATTTGCCATAAATATGTTCAATATGCCTAAAATGGACTTCTTTATGGGTGAAGTAACATCAAAAAGAGTCAATAGTAATGTATGAAGTTCAAGATTGAGTACTCTTTGGCCAAAAAGTGACCTTTAGGTCAAATATGCATTATTCTATGGCTGACGTATCATCAGAAGGAGTCAGTGAGTATGTATCAAAGTTCATGATCGAGGACTAATTTGTCAGAAGTATGTCCATTAGGTCAAATGCAATACTCTATGGCTGAAGTAACATCAAAATGAGGCTTGTATATAAAGTTCATGATCGAGGACTTTTGGGACTGAAAAACTTTAATCAAGTCTAAAATGGGCTCCTGTAAAGCTTGGAATAAAACCAAAAAAAAAAACAGAAGAAGTCTGACTATGAAGAGAAAGTTCAAGATTGAGGACTAATATGTTCAGTATGCATAATATGGACTTCTGTATGGGTGAAGTAACATCAGGAGTCAATAGTAATGTATGAAAAGTTCAAGTTTGAGTCCTCTTTGGCCAGAAATATGATCTTTAGGTCAAATTTGCAATATTCTAGGGCATTTTGCATTTTGACCTAATGGGCATATTTTTCATCAGAAGGACTCGATGAGTCTGTATGGAAAGGTCATGATCGAGGACTCTGGTCAGCAATATGTTTTGTTGGTCAAAAATGCACTATTGTCTGGCTGATCTAACATCAGAGTGAGTCAATGAGTATGCATAGAAAGTTCATGATTGAGGACTAATTTGCCAGAAATGTGTTCAGTAGATCTAATTCTGACTTCTGTATAGGTGAAGTAACGTCAGAACGAGTGACTAGAAATGTGCAAAAAGTTCAGATTTGAGTATTGTTCAACCAGAAATATGTTCATTATTTTAAATTTGGACTACTCTCTGTCAGTTGTAACATCAGAAGGACTCGATGAGTCTCTATGGAAAGGTCATGATCGAGGACCCTGGTCAGCAATATGTTCTGTTGGTCAAAAATGCACTATTGTCTGGCTGATCTAACAGCAGATGGAGTCAATGGGTATGTATAGAAAGCTCATGACTGAAGATTCATTTGTCAGAAATATGTCCATTAGGCCAAATAAGCAATAGTCTATGGCTGACGTATCATCAGAAGGAGTCAATAGAAATGTACAAATAGTTCATGATCGAGGACTAATTTTCTAGAAATGTGTTCCGAAGGTCAAAAATGGGCTTATGTATGGCTGAAGTAACATCAGAGTGAAGCAATGAGTATGTAAAGAAAGTTAATGATCGAGGACTGTTGGGACAGAAAACATTTAAGTAGGTCTAATATGCAGATCTGTATAGCTGAAATAATGTCAGGAGTCAATGAGTATGTATAGAAAGTTCAAGATCGAGTACTCTTGGTTCAGAAATATGTACCATAGGTCATATATCGGCTCACTTATTGCTGAAGTAACATCAGAGTGAGTTAATGAGTATGTATAGAAAGATCATGATTGAGGACTAATTTGCAATAAATATGTTCAATATGCCTAAAATGGACTTCTTTATGGGTGAAGTAACATCAAAAAGAGTCAATAGTAATGTATGAAGTTCAAGATTGAGTACTGTTTGGCCAAAAAGTGACCTTTAGGTCAAATATGCATTATTCTATGGCTGACGTATCATCAGAAGGAGTCAGTGAGTATGTATCAAAGTTCATGATCGAGGACTAATTCGTCAGAAGTATGTCCATTAGGTCAAATGCAATACTCCATGGCTGAAGTAACATCAAAATGAGGCTTGTATATAAAGTTCATGATCGAGGACTTTTGGGACTGAAAAACTTTAATCAAGTCTAAAATGGGCTCCTGTAAAGCTTGGAAGAAAACCAAAAAAAAAAAAAACAGAAGAAGTCAATGACTATGAAGAGAAAGTTCAAGATTGAGGACTAATATGATCAGTATGCATAATATGGACTTCTGTATGGGTGAAGTAACATCAGGAGTCAATAGTAATGTATGAAAAGTTCAAGTTTGAGTCCTCTTTGGCCAGAAATATGATCTTTAGGTCAAATTTGCAATATTCTAGGGCATTTTGCATTTTGACCTAATGGGCATATTTTTCATCAGAAGGACTCGATGAGTCTGTATGGAAAGGTCATGATCGAGGACCCTGGTCAGCAATATGTTCTGTTGGTCAAAAATGCACTATTGTCTGGCTGATCTAACATCAGAGTGAGTCAATGAGTATGCATAGAAAGTTCATGATTGAGGACTAATTTGCCAGAAATATGTTCAGTAGATCTAATTCTGACTTCTGTATAGGTGAAGTAGCGTCAGAACGAGTGACTAGAAATATGTAAAAAGTTCAGATTTAAGTATTGTTCGACCAGAAATATGTTCATTATTTTAAATTTGGACTACTGTCTGTCTGAGGTAACATCAGAAGGTCTCGATGAGTCTGTATGGAAAGGTCATGATCGAGGACCCTGGTCAGTAATATGTTCTGTTGGTCAAAAATGCACTATTGTCTGGCTGATCTAACATCAGATGGAGTCAATGGGTATGTATAGAAAGCTCATGACTGAAGATTCATTTGTCAGAAATATGTCCATTAGGTCAAATAAGCAATAGTCTATGGCTGACGTATCATCAGAAGGAGTCAATAGAAATGTACAAAAAGTTCATGATCGAGGACTAATTTTCCAGAAATGTGTTCAGAAGGTCAAAAATGGGCTTATGTATGGCTGAAGTAACATCAGAGTGAAGCAATGAGTATGTAAAGAAAGTTCATGATCGAGGACTGTTGGGACAGAAAACATTTAAATAGGTCTAATATGAAGATCTGTATAGCTGAAATAATGTCAGGAGTCAATGAGTATGTATAGAAAGTTCAAGATCGAGTACTCTTGGGTCAGAAATATGTACCATAGGTCATATATCGGCTCACTTATTGCTGAAGTAACATCAGAGTGAGTTAATGAGTATGTATAGAAAGATAATGATTGAGGACTAATTTGCCATAAATATGTTCAATATGCCTAAAATGGACTTCTTTATGGGTGAAGTAACATCAAAAAGAGTCAATAGTAATGTATGAAGTTCAAGATTGAGTACTGTTTGGCCAAAAAGTGACCTTTAGGTCAAATATGCATTATTCTATGGCTGACGTATCATCAGAAGGAGTCAGTGAGTATGTATCAAAGTTCATGATCGAGGACTAATTTGTCAGAAGTATGTCCATTAGGTCAAATGCAATACTCTATGGCTGAAGTAACATCAAAATGAGGCTTGTATATAAAGTTCATGATCGAGGACTTTTGGGACTGAAAAACTTTAATCAAGTCTAAAATGGGCTCCTGTAAAGCTTGGAATAAAACCAAAAAAAAAACCAGAAGAAGTCTGACTATGAAGAGAAAGTTCAAGATTGAGGACTAATATGTTCAGTATGCATAATATGGACTTCTGTATGGGTTTAGTAACATCAGGAGTCAATAGTAATGTATGAAAAGTTGAAGTTTGAGTCCTCTTTGGCCAGAAATATGATCTTTAGGTCAAATTTGCAATATTCTAGGGCATTTTGCATTTTGACCTAATGGGCATATTTTTCATCAGAAGGACTCGATGAGTCTGTATGGAAAGGTCATGATCGAGGACCCTGGTCAGCAATATGTTCTGTTGGTCAAAAATGCACTATTGTCTGGCTGATCTAACATCAGAGTGAGTCAATGAGTATGCATAGAAAGTTCATGATTGAGGACTAATTTGCCAGAAATGTGTTCAGTAGATCTAATTCTGACTTCTGTATAGGTGAAGTAACGTCAGAACGAGTGACTAGAAATGTGTAAAAAGTTCAGATTTAAGTATTGTTCGACCAGAAATATGTTCATTATTTTAAATTTGGACTACTGTCTGTCTGAGGTAACATCAGAAGGTCTCGATGAGTCTGTATGGAAAGGTCATGATCGAGGACCCTGGTCAGTAATATGTTCTGTTGGTCAAAAATGCACTATTGTCTGGCTGATCTAACATCAGATGGAGTCAATGGGTATGTATAGAAAGCTCATGACATGACTGAAGATTCATTTGTCAGAAATATGTCCATTAGGTCAAATAAGCAATAGTCTATGGCTGACGTATCATCAGAAGGAGTCAATAGAAATGTACAAAAAGTTCATGATCGAGGACTAATTTTCCAGAAATGTGTTCAGAAGGTCAAAAATGGGCTTATGTATGGCTGAAGTAACATCAGAGTGAAGCAATGAGTATGTAAAGAAAGTTCATGATCGAGGATTGTTGGGACAGAAAACATTTAAGTAGGTCTAATATGAAGATCTGTATAGCTGAAATAATGTCAGGAGTCAATGAGTATGTATAGAAAGTTCAAGATCGAGTACTCTTGGGTCAGAAATATGTACCATAGGTCATATATCGGCTCACTTATTGCTGAAGTAACATCAGAGTGAGTTAATGAGTATGTATAGAAAGATAATGATTGAGGACTAATTTGCCATAAATATGTTCAATATGCCTAAAATGGACTTCTTTATGGGTGAAGTAACATCAAAAAGAGTCAATAGTAATGTATGAAGTTCAAGATTGAGTACTCTTTGGCCAAAAAGTGACCTTTAGGTCAAATATGCATTATTCTATGGCTGACGTATCATCAGAAGGAGTCAGTGAGTATGTATCAAAGTTCATGATCGAGGACTAATTTGTCAGAAGTATGTCCATTAGGTCAAATGCAATACTCTATGGCTGAAGTAACATCAAAATGAGGCTTGTATATAAAGTTCATGATCGAGGACTTTTGGGACTGAAAAACTTTAATCAAGTCTAAAATGGGCTCCTGTAAAGCTTGGAATAAAACCAAAAAAAAAAACAGAAGAAGTCTGACTATGAAGAGAAAGTTCAAGATTGAGGACTAATATGTTCAGTATGCATAATATGGACTTCTGTATGGGTGAAGTAACATCAGGAGTCAATAGTAATGTATGAAAAGTTCAAGTTTGAGTCCTCTTTGGCCAGAAATATGATCTTTAGGTCAAATTTGCAATATTCTAGGGCATTTTGCATTTTGACCTAATGGGCATATTTTTCATCAGAAGGACTCGATGAGTCTGTATGGAAAGGTCATGATCGAGGACTCTGGTCAGCAATATGTTTTGTTGGTCAAAAATGCACTATTGTCTGGCTGATCTAACATCAGAGTGAGTCAATGAGTATGCATAGAAAGTTCATGATTGAGGACTAATTTGCCAGAAATGTGTTCAGTAGATCTAATTCTGACTTCTGTATAGGTGAAGTAACGTCAGAACGAGTGACTAGAAATGTGCAAAAAGTTCAGATTTGAGTATTGTTCAACCAGAAATATGTTCATTATTTTAAATTTGGACTACTCTCTGTCAGTTGTAACATCAGAAGGACTCGATGAGTCTCTATGGAAAGGTCATGATCGAGGACCCTGGTCAGCAATATGTTCTGTTGGTCAAAAATGCACTATTGTCTGGCTGATCTAACAGCAGATGGAGTCAATGGGTATGTATAGAAAGCTCATGACTGAAGATTCATTTGTCAGAAATATGTCCATTAGGTCAAATAAGCAATAGTCTATGGCTGACGTATCATCAGAAGGAGTCAATAGAAATGTACAAATAGTTCATGATCGAGGACTAATTTTCTAGAAATGTGTTCCGAAGGTCAAAAATGGGCTTATGTATGGCTGAAGTAACATCAGAGTGAAGCAATGAGTATGTAAAGAAAGTTAATGATCGAGGACTGTTGGGACAGAAAACATTTAAGTAGGTGTAATATGGAGTTCTGTATAGCTGAAATAATGTCAGGAGTCAATGAGTATGTATAGAAAGTTCAAGATCGAGTACTCTTGGGTCAGAAATATGTACCATAGGTCATATATCGGCTCACCTATTGCTGAAGTAACATCAGAGTGAGTTAATGAGTATGTATAGAAAGATCATGATTGAGGACTAATTTGCCATAAATATGTTCAATATGCCTAAAATGGACTTCTTTATGGGTGAAGCAACATCAAAAAGAGTCAATAGTAATGTATGAAGTTCAAGATTGAGTACTGTTTGGCCAAAAAGTGACCTTTAGGTCAAATATGCATTATTCTATGGCTGACGTATCATCAGAAGGAGTCAGTGAGTATGTATCAAAGTTCATGATCGAGGACTAATTCGTCAGAAGTATGTCCATTAGGTCAAATGCAATACTCCATGGCTGAAGTAACATCAAAATGAGGCTTGTATATAAAGTTCATGATCGAGGACTTTTGGGACTGAAAAACTTTAATCAAGTCTAAAATGGGCTCCTGTAAAGCTTGGAAGAAAACCAAAAAAAAAAAAAACAGAAGAAGTCAATGACTATGAAGAGAAAGTTCAAGATTGAGGACTAATATGATCAGTATGCATAATATGGACTTCTGTATGGGTGAAGTAACATCAGGAGTCAATAGTAATGTATGAAAAGTTCAAGTTTGAGTCCTCTTTGGCCAGAAATATGATCTTTAGGTCAAATTTGCAATATTCTAGGGCATTTTGCATTTTGACCTAATGGGCATATTTTTCATCAGAAGGACTCGATGAGTCTGTATGGAAAGGTCATGATCGAGGACCCTGGTCAGCAATATGTTCTGTTGGTCAAAAATGCACTATTGTCTGGCTGATCTAACATCAGAGTGAGTCAATGAGTATGCATAGAAAGTTCATGATTGAGGACTAATTTGCCAGAAATATGTTCAGTAGATCTAATTCTGACTTCTGTATAGGTGAAGTAACGTCAGAACGAGTGACTAGAAATGTGTAAAAAGTTCAGATTTAAGTATTGTTCGACCAGAAATATGTTCATTATTTTAAATTTGGACTACTGTCTGTCTGAGGTAACATCAGAAGGTCTCGATGAGTCTGTATGGAAAGGTCATGATCGAGGACCCTGGTCAGTAATATGTTCTGTTGGTCAAAAATGCACTATTGTCTGGCTGATCTAACATCAGATGGAGTCAATGGGTATGTATAGAAAGCTCATGACTGAAGATTCATTTGTCAGAAATATGTCCATTAGGTCAAATAAGCAATAGTCTATGGCTGACGTATCATCAGAAGGAGTCATTAGAAATGTACAAAAAGTTCATGATCGAGGACTAATTTTCCAGAAATGTGTTCAGAAGGTCAAAAATGGGCTTATGTATGGCTGAAGTAACATCAGAGTGAAGCAATGAGTATGTAAAGAAAGTTCATGATCGAGGATTGTTGGGACAGAAAACATTTAAGTAGGTCTAATATGAAGATCTGTATAGCTGAAATAATGTCAGGAGTCAATGAGTATGTATAGAAAGTTCAAGATCGAGTACTCTTGGGTCAGAAATATGTACCATAGGTCATATATCGGCTCACTTATTGCTGAAGTAACATCAGAGTGAGTTAATGAGTATGTATAGAAAGATAATGATTGAGGACTAATTTGCCATAAATATGTTCAATATGCCTAAAATGGACTTCTTTATGGGTGAAGTAACATCAAAAAGAGTCAATAGTAATGTATGAAGTTCAAGATTGAGTACTCTTTGGCCAAAAAGTGACCTTTAGGTCAAATATGCATTATTCTATGGCTGACGTATCATCAGAAGGAGTCAGTGAGTATGTATCAAAGTTCATGATCGAGGACTAATTTGTCAGAAGTATGTCCATTAGGTCAAATGCAATACTCTATGGCTGACGTAACATCAAAATGAGGCTTGTATATAAAGTTCATGATCGAGGACTTTTGGGACTGAAAAACTTTAATCAAGTCTAAAATGGGCTCCTGTAAAGCTTGGAATAAAACCAAAAAAAAAAACAGAAGAAGTCTGACTATGAAGAGAAAGTTCAAGATTGAGGACTAATATGTTCAGTATGCATAATATGGACTTCTGTATGGGTGAAGTAACATCAGGAGTCAATAGTAATGTATGAAAAGTTCAAGTTTGAGTCCTCTTTGGCCAGAAATATGATCTTTAGGTCAAATTTGCAATATTCTAGGGCATTTTGCA
The DNA here is from genome assembly GCA_037101425.1 of Elopichthys bambusa. Classification (NCBI taxonomy): domain Eukaryota; kingdom Metazoa; phylum Chordata; class Actinopteri; order Cypriniformes; family Xenocyprididae; genus Elopichthys; species Elopichthys bambusa. The sequence goes on along the minus strand of CM074447.1, from coordinate 11,484,610 downwards.
TTTTGACCTAATGGGCATATTTTTCATCAGAAGGACTCGATGAGTCTGTATGGAAAGGTCATGATCGAGGACTCTGGTCAGCAATATGTTTTGTTGGTCAAAAATGCACTATTGTCTGGCTGATCTAACATCAGAGTGAGTCAATGAGTATGCATAGAAAGTTCATGATTGAGGACTAATTTGCCAGAAATGTGTTCAGTAGATCTAATTCTGACTTCTGTATAGGTGAAGTAACGTCAGAACGAGTGACTAGAAATGTGCAAAAAGTTCAGATTTGAGTATTGTTCAACCAGAAATATGTTCATTATTTTAAATTTGGACTACTCTCTGTCAGTTGTAACATCAGAAGGACTCGATGAGTCTCTATGGAAAGGTCATGATCGAGGACCCTGGTCAGCAATATGTTCTGTTGGTCAAAAATGCACTATTGTCTGGCTGATCTAACATCAGATGGAGTCAATGGGTATGTATAGAAAGCTCATGACTGAAGATTCATTTGTCAGAAATATGTCCATTAGGTCAAATAAGCAATAGTCTATGGCTGACGTATCATCAGAAGGAGTCAATAGAAATGTACAAATAGTTCATGATCGAGGACTAATTTTCTAGAAATGTGTTCCGAAGGTCAAAAATGGGCTTATGTATGGCTGAAGTAACATCAGAGTGAAGCAATGAGTATGTAAAGAAAGTTAATGATCGAGGACTGTTGGGACAGAAAACATTTAAGTAGGTGTAATATGGAGTTCTGTATAGCTGAAATAATGTCAGGAGTCAATGAGTATGTATAGAAAGTTCAAGATCGAGTACTCTTGGGTCAGAAATATGTACCATAGGTCATATATCGGCTCACCTATTGCCGAAGTAACATCAGAGTGAGTTAATGAGTATGTATAGAAAGATCATGATTGAGGACTAATTTGCCATAAATATGTTCAATATGCCTAAAATGGACTTCTTTATGGGTGAAGTAACATCAAAAAGAGTCAATAGTAATGTATGAAGTTCAAGATTGAGTACTCTTTGGCCAAAAAGTGACCTTTAGGTCAAATATGCATTATTCTATGGCTGACGTATCATCAGAAGGAGTCAGTGAGTATGTATCAAAGTTCATGATCGAGGACTAATTTGTCAGACGTATGTCCATTAGGTCAAATGCAATACTCTATGGCTGAAGTAACATCAAAATGAGGCTTGTATATAAAGTTCATGATCGAGGACTCTTGGGACTGAAAAACTTTAATCAAGTCTAAAATGGGCTCCTGTAAAGCTTGGAATAAAACCAACAAAAAAAACAGAAGAAGTCTGACTATGAAGAGAAAGTTCAAGATTGAGGACTAATATGTTCAGTATGCATAATATGGACTTCTGTATGGGTGAAGTAACATCAGGAGTCAATAGTAATGTATGAAAAGTTCAAGTTTGAGTCCTCTTTGGCCAGAAATATGATCTTTAGGTCAAATTTGCAATATTCTAGGGCATTTTGCATTTTGACCTAATGGGCATATTTTTCATCAGAAGGACTCGATGAGTCTGTATGGAAAGGTCATGATCGAGGACTCTGGTCAGCAATATGTTTTGTTGGTCAAAAATGCACTATTGTCTGGCTGATCTAACATCAGAGTGAGTCAATGAGTATGCATAGAAAGTTCATGATTGAGGACTAATTTGCCAGAAATGTGTTCAGTAGATCAGTTCGACCAGAAATATGTTCATTATTTTAAATTTGGACTACTCTCTGTCAGTTGTAACATCAGAAGGACTCGATGAGTCTCTATGGAAAGGTCATGATCGAGGACCCTGGTCAGCAATATGTTCTGTTGGTCAAAAATGCACTATTGTCTGGCTGATCTAACATCAGATGGAGTCAATGGGTATGTATAGAAAGCTCATGACTGAAGATTCATTTGTCAGAAATATGTCCATTAGGTCAAATAAGCAATAGTCTATGGCTGACGTATCATCAGAAGGAGTCAATAGAAATGTACAAATAGTTCATGATCGAGGACTAATTTTCTAGAAATGTGTTCCGAAGGTCAAAAATGGGCTTATGTATGGCTGAAGTAACATCAGAGTGAAGCAATGAGTATGTAAAGAAAGTTAATGATCGAGGACTGTTGGGACAGAAAACATTTAAGTAGGTGTAATATGGAGTTCTGTATAGCTGAAATAATGTCAGGAGTCAATGAGTATGTATAGAAAGTTCAAGAAAAAGTACTCTTGGGTCAGAAATATGTACCATAGGTCATATATCGGCTCACTTATTGCTGAAGTAACATCAGAGTGAGTTAATGAGTATGTATAGAAAGATCATGATTGAGGACTAATTTGCCATAAATATGTTCAATATGCCTAAAATGGACTTCTTTATGGGTGAAGTAACATCAAAAAGAGTCAATAGTAATGTATGAAGTTCAAGATTGAGTACTCTTTGGCCAAAAAGTGACCTTTAGGTCAAATATGCATTATTCTATGGCTGACGTATCATCAGAAGGAGTCAGTGAGTATGTATCAAAGTTCATGATCGAGGACTAATTTGTCAGAAGTATGTCCATTAGGTCAAATGCAATACTCTATGGCTGAAGTAACATCAAAATGAGGCTTGTATATAAAGTTCATGATTGAGGACTCTTGGGACTGAAAAACTTTAATCAAGTCTTAAATGGGCTCCTGTAAAGCTTGGAATAAAACCAAAAAAAAAACAAAACAGAAGAAGTCTGACTATGAAGAGAAAGTTCAAGATTGAGGATTAATATGTTCAGTATGCATAATATGGACTTCTGTATGGGTGAAGTAACATCAGGAGTCAATAGTAATGTATGAAAAGTTCAAGTTTGAGTCCTCTTTGGCCAGAAATATGATCTTTAGGTCAAATTTGCAATATTCTAGGGCATTTTGCATTTTGACCTAATGGGCATATTTTTCATCAGAAGGACTCGATGAGTCTGTATGGAAAGGTCATGATCGAGGACTCTGGTCAGCAATATGTTTTGTTGGTCAAAAATGCACTATTGTCTGGCTGATCTAACATCAGAGTGAGTCAATGAGTATGCATAGAAAGTTCATGATTGAGGACTAATTTGCCAGAAATGTGTTCAGTAGATCTAATTCTGACTTCTGTATAGGTGAAGTAACGTCAGAACGAGTGACTAGAAATGTGCAAAAAGTTCAGATTTGAGTATTGTTCGACCAGAAATATGTTCATTATTTTAAATTTGGACTACTCTCTGTCAGTTGTAACATCAGAAGGACTCGATGAGTCTCTATGGAAAGGTCATGATCGAGGACCCTGGTCAGCAATATGTTCTGTTGGTCAAAAATGCACTATTGTCTGGCTGATCTAACATCAGATGGAGTCAATGGGTATGTATAGAAAGCTCATGACTGAAGATTCATTTGTCAGAAATATGTCCATTAGGTCAAATAAGCAATAGTCTATGGCTGACGTATCATCAGAAGGAGTCAATAGAAATGTACAAATAGTTCATGATCGAGGACTAATTTTCTAGAAATGTGTTCCGAAGGTCAAAAATGGGCTTATGTATGGCTGAAGTAACATCAGAGTGAAGCAATGAGTATGTAAAGAAAGTTAATGATCGAGGACTGTTGGGACAGAAAACATTTAAGTAGGTCTAATATGCAGATCTGTATAGCTGAAATAATGTCAGGAGTCAATGAGTATGTATAGAAAGTTCAAGATCGAGTACTCTTGGTTCAGAAATATGTACCATAGGTCATATATCGGCTCACTTATTGCTGAAGTAACATCAGAGTGAGTTAATGAGTATGTATAGAAAGATCATGATTGAGGACTAATTTGCAATAAATATGTTCAATATGCCTAAAATGGACTTCTTTATGGGTGAAGTAACATCAAAAAGAGTCAATAGTAATGTATGAAGTTCAAGATTGAGTACTGTTTGGCCAAAAAGTGACCTTTAGGTCAAATATGCATTATTCTATGGCTGACGTATCATCAGAAGGAGTCAGTGAGTATGTATCAAAGTTCATGATCGAGGACTAATTCGTCAGAAGTATGTCCATTAGGTCAAATGCAATACTCCATGGCTGAAGTAACATCAAAATGAGGCTTGTATATAAAGTTCATGATCGAGGACTTTTGGGACTGAAAAACTTTAATCAAGTCTAAAATGGGCTCCTGTAAAGCTTGGAAGAAAACCAAAAAAAAAAAAAACAGAAGAAGTCAATGACTATGAAGAGAAAGTTCAAGATTGAGGACTAATATGATCAGTATGCATAATATGGACTTCTGTATGGGTGAAGTAACATCAGGAGTCAATAGTAATGTATGAAAAGTTCAAGTTTGAGTCCTCTTTGGCCAGAAATATGATCTTTAGGTCAAATTTGCAATATTCTAGGGCATTTTGCATTTTGACCTAATGGGCATATTTTTCATCAGAAGGACTCGATGAGTCTGTATGGAAAGGTCATGATCGAGGACCCTGGTCAGCAATATGTTCTGTTGGTCAAAAATGCACTATTGTCTGGCTGATCTAACATCAGAGTGAGTCAATGAGTATGCATAGAAAGTTCATGATTGAGGACTAATTTGCCAGAAATATGTTCAGTAGATCTAATTCTGACTTCTGTATAGGTGAAGTAGCGTCAGAACGAGTGACTAGAAATATGTAAAAAGTTCAGATTTAAGTATTGTTCGACCAGAAATATGTTCATTATTTTAAATTTGGACTACTGTCTGTCTGAGGTAACATCAGAAGGTCTCGATGAGTCTGTATGGAAAGGTCATGATCGAGGACCCTGGTCAGTAATATGTTCTGTTGGTCAAAAATGCACTATTGTCTGGCTGATCTAACATCAGATGGAGTCAATGGGTATGTATAGAAAGCTCATGACTGAAGATTCATTTGTCAGAAATATGTCCATTAGGTCAAATAAGCAATAGTCTATGGCTGACGTATCATCAGAAGGAGTCAATAGAAATGTACAAAAAGTTCATGATCGAGGACTAATTTTCCAGAAATGTGTTCAGAAGGTCAAAAATGGGCTTATGTATGGCTGAAGTAACATCAGAGTGAAGCAATGAGTATGTAAAGAAAGTTCATGATCGAGGACTGTTGGGACAGAAAACATTTAAATAGGTCTAATATGAAGATCTGTATAGCTGAAATAATGTCAGGAGTCAATGAGTATGTATAGAAAGTTCAAGATCGAGTACTCTTGGGTCAGAAATATGTACCATAGGTCATATATCGGCTCACTTATTGCTGAAGTAACATCAGAGTGAGTTAATGAGTATGTATAGAAAGATAATGATTGAGGACTAATTTGCCATAAATATGTTCAATATGCCTAAAATGGACTTCTTTATGGGTGAAGTAACATCAAAAAGAGTCAATAGTAATGTATGAAGTTCAAGATTGAGTACTGTTTGGCCAAAAAGTGACCTTTAGGTCAAATATGCATTATTCTATGGCTGACGTATCATCAGAAGGAGTCAGTGAGTATGTATCAAAGTTCATGATCGAGGACTAATTTGTCAGAAGTATGTCCATTAGGTCAAATGCAATACTCTATGGCTGAAGTAACATCAAAATGAGGCTTGTATATAAAGTTCATGATCGAGGACTTTTGGGACTGAAAAACTTTAATCAAGTCTAAAATGGGCTCCTGTAAAGCTTGGAATAAAACCAAAAAAAAAACCAGAAGAAGTCTGACTATGAAGAGAAAGTTCAAGATTGAGGACTAATATGTTCAGTATGCATAATATGGACTTCTGTATGGGTTTAGTAACATCAGGAGTCAATAGTAATGTATGAAAAGTTGAAGTTTGAGTCCTCTTTGGCCAGAAATATGATCTTTAGGTCAAATTTGCAATATTCTAGGGCATTTTGCATTTTGACCTAATGGGCATATTTTTCATCAGAAGGACTCGATGAGTCTGTATGGAAAGGTCATGATCGAGGACCCTGGTCAGCAATATGTTCTGTTGGTCAAAAATGCACTATTGTCTGGCTGATCTAACATCAGAGTGAGTCAATGAGTATGCATAGAAAGTTCATGATTGAGGACTAATTTGCCAGAAATGTGTTCAGTAGATCTAATTCTGACTTCTGTATAGGTGAAGTAACGTCAGAACGAGTGACTAGAAATGTGTAAAAAGTTCAGATTTAAGTATTGTTCGACCAGAAATATGTTCATTATTTTAAATTTGGACTACTGTCTGTCTGAGGTAACATCAGAAGGTCTCGATGAGTCTGTATGGAAAGGTCATGATCGAGGACCCTGGTCAGTAATATGTTCTGTTGGTCAAAAATGCACTATTGTCTGGCTGATCTAACATCAGATGGAGTCAATGGGTATGTATAGAAAGCTCATGACATGACTGAAGATTCATTTGTCAGAAATATGTCCATTAGGTCAAATAAGCAATAGTCTATGGCTGACGTATCATCAGAAGGAGTCAATAGAAATGTACAAAAAGTTCATGATCGAGGACTAATTTTCCAGAAATGTGTTCAGAAGGTCAAAAATGGGCTTATGTATGGCTGAAGTAACATCAGAGTGAAGCAATGAGTATGTAAAGAAAGTTCATGATCGAGGATTGTTGGGACAGAAAACATTTAAGTAGGTCTAATATGAAGATCTGTATAGCTGAAATAATGTCAGGAGTCAATGAGTATGTATAGAAAGTTCAAGATCGAGTACTCTTGGGTCAGAAATATGTACCATAGGTCATATATCGGCTCACTTATTGCTGAAGTAACATCAGAGTGAGTTAATGAGTATGTATAGAAAGATAATGATTGAGGACTAATTTGCCATAAATATGTTCAATATGCCTAAAATGGACTTCTTTATGGGTGAAGTAACATCAAAAAGAGTCAATAGTAATGTATGAAGTTCAAGATTGAGTACTCTTTGGCCAAAAAGTGACCTTTAGGTCAAATATGCATTATTCTATGGCTGACGTATCATCAGAAGGAGTCAGTGAGTATGTATCAAAGTTCATGATCGAGGACTAATTTGTCAGAAGTATGTCCATTAGGTCAAATGCAATACTCTATGGCTGAAGTAACATCAAAATGAGGCTTGTATATAAAGTTCATGATCGAGGACTTTTGGGACTGAAAAACTTTAATCAAGTCTAAAATGGGCTCCTGTAAAGCTTGGAATAAAACCAAAAAAAAAAACAGAAGAAGTCTGACTATGAAGAGAAAGTTCAAGATTGAGGACTAATATGTTCAGTATGCATAATATGGACTTCTGTATGGGTGAAGTAACATCAGGAGTCAATAGTAATGTATGAAAAGTTCAAGTTTGAGTCCTCTTTGGCCAGAAATATGATCTTTAGGTCAAATTTGCAATATTCTAGGGCATTTTGCATTTTGACCTAATGGGCATATTTTTCATCAGAAGGACTCGATGAGTCTGTATGGAAAGGTCATGATCGAGGACTCTGGTCAGCAATATGTTTTGTTGGTCAAAAATGCACTATTGTCTGGCTGATCTAACATCAGAGTGAGTCAATGAGTATGCATAGAAAGTTCATGATTGAGGACTAATTTGCCAGAAATGTGTTCAGTAGATCTAATTCTGACTTCTGTATAGGTGAAGTAACGTCAGAACGAGTGACTAGAAATGTGCAAAAAGTTCAGATTTGAGTATTGTTCAACCAGAAATATGTTCATTATTTTAAATTTGGACTACTCTCTGTCAGTTGTAACATCAGAAGGACTCGATGAGTCTCTATGGAAAGGTCATGATCGAGGACCCTGGTCAGCAATATGTTCTGTTGGTCAAAAATGCACTATTGTCTGGCTGATCTAACAGCAGATGGAGTCAATGGGTATGTATAGAAAGCTCATGACTGAAGATTCATTTGTCAGAAATATGTCCATTAGGTCAAATAAGCAATAGTCTATGGCTGACGTATCATCAGAAGGAGTCAATAGAAATGTACAAATAGTTCATGATCGAGGACTAATTTTCTAGAAATGTGTTCCGAAGGTCAAAAATGGGCTTATGTATGGCTGAAGTAACATCAGAGTGAAGCAATGAGTATGTAAAGAAAGTTAATGATCGAGGACTGTTGGGACAGAAAACATTTAAGTAGGTGTAATATGGAGTTCTGTATAGCTGAAATAATGTCAGGAGTCAATGAGTATGTATAGAAAGTTCAAGATCGAGTACTCTTGGGTCAGAAATATGTACCATAGGTCATATATCGGCTCACCTATTGCTGAAGTAACATCAGAGTGAGTTAATGAGTATGTATAGAAAGATCATGATTGAGGACTAATTTGCCATAAATATGTTCAATATGCCTAAAATGGACTTCTTTATGGGTGAAGCAACATCAAAAAGAGTCAATAGTAATGTATGAAGTTCAAGATTGAGTACTCTTTGGCCAAAAAGTGACCTTTAGGTCAAATATGCATTATTCTATGGCTGACGTATCATCAGAAGGAGTCAGTGAGTATGTATCAAAGTTCATGATCGAGGACTAATTTGTCAGACGTATGTCCATTAGGTCAAATGCAATACTCTATGGCTGAAGTAACATCAAAATGAGGCTTGTATATAAAGTTCATGATTGAGGACTCTTGGGACTGAAAAACTTTAATCAAGTCTTAAATGGGCTCCTGTAAAGCTTGGAATAAAACCAAAAAAAAAAAAAAACAGAAGAAGTCTGACTATGAAGAGAAAGTTCAAGATTGAGGATTAATATGTTCAGTATGCATAATATGGACTTCTGTATGGGTGAAGTAACATCAGGAGTCAATAGTAATGTATGAAAAGTTCAAGTTTGAGTCCTCTTTGGCCAGAAATATGATCTTTAGGTCAAATTTGCAATATTCTAGGGCATTTTGCATTTTGACCTAATGGGCATATTTTTCATCAGAAGGACTCGATGAGTCTGTATGGAAAGGTCATGATCGAGGACTCTGGTCAGCAATATGTTTTGTTGGTCAAAAATGCACTATTGTCTGGCTGATCTAACATCAGAGTGAGTCAATGAGTATGCATAGAAAGTTCATGATTGAGGACTAATTTGCCAGAAATGTGTTCAGTAGATCTAATTCTGACTTCTGTATAGGTGAAGTAACGTCAGAACGAGTGACTAGAAATGTGCAAAAAGTTCAGATTTGAGTATTGTTCGACCAGAAATATGTTCATTATTTTAAATTTGGACTACTCTCTGTCAGTTGTAACATCAGAAGGACTCGATGAGTCTCTATGGAAAGGTCATGATCGAGGACCCTGGTCAGCAATATGTTCTGTTGGTCAAAAATGCACTATTGTCTGGCTGATCTAACATCAGATGGAGTCAATGGGTATGTATAGAAAGCTCATGACTGAAGATTCATTTGTCAGAAATATGTCCATTAGGTCAAATAAGCAATAGTCTATGGCTGACGTATCATCAGAAGGAGTCAATAGAAATGTACAAATAGTTCATGATCGAGGACTAATTTTCTAGAAATGTGTTCCGAAGGTCAAAAATGGGCTTATGTATGGCTGAAGTAACATCAGAGTGAAGCAATGAGTATGTAAAGAAAGTTAATGATCGAGGACTGTTGGGACAGAAAACATTTAAGTAGGTCTAATATGCAGATCTGTATAGCTGAAATAATGTCAGGAGTCAATGAGTATGTATAGAAAGTTCAAGATCGAGTACTCTTGGTTCAGAAATATGTACCATAGGTCATATATCGGCTCACTTATTGCTGAAGTAACATCAGAGTGAGTTAATGAGTATGTATAGAAAGATCATGATTGAGGACTAATTTGCAATAAATATGTTCAATATGCCTAAAATGGACTTCTTTATGGGTGAAGTAACATCAAAAAGAGTCAATAGTAATGTATGAAGTTCAAGATTGAGTACTGTTTGGCCAAAAAGTGACCTTTAGGTCAAATATGCATTATTCTATGGCTGACGTATCATCAGAAGGAGTCAGTGAGTATGTATCAAAGTTCATGATCGAGGACTAATTCGTCAGAAGTATGTCCATTAGGTCAAATGCAATACTCCATGGCTGAAGTAACATCAAAATGAGGCTTGTATATAAAGTTCATGATCGAGGACTTTTGGGACTGAAAAACTTTAATCAAGTCTAAAATGGGCTCCTGTAAAGCTTGGAAGAAAACCAAAAAAAAAAAAAACAGAAGAAGTCAATGACTATGAAGAGAAAGTTCAAGATTGAGGACTAATATGATCAGTATGCATAATATGGACTTCTGTATGGGTGAAGTAACATCAGGAGTCAATAGTAATGTATGAAAAGTTCAAGTTTGAGTCCTCTTTGGCCAGAAATATGATCTTTAGGTCAAATTTGCAATATTCTAGGGCATTTTGCATTTTGACCTAATGGGCATATTTTTCATCAGAAGGACTCGATGAGTCTGTATGGAAAGGTCATGATCGAGGACCCTGGTCAGCAATATGTTCTGTTGGTCAAAAATGCACTATTGTCTGGCTGATCTAACATCAGAGTGAGTCAATGAGTATGCATAGAAAGTTCATGATTGAGGACTAATTTGCCAGAAATATGTTCAGTAGATCTAATTCTGACTTCTGTATAGGTGAAGTAACGTCAGAACGAGTGACTAGAAATGTGTAAAAAGTTCAGATTTAAGTATTGTTCGACCAGAAATATGTTCATTATTTTAAATTTGGACTACTGTCTGTCTGAGGTAACATCAGAAGGTCTCGATGAGTCTGTATGGAAAGGTCATGATCGAGGACCCTGGTCAGTAATATGTTCTGTTGGTCAAAAATGCACTATTGTCTGGCTGATCTAACATCAGATGGAGTCAATGGGTATGTATAGAAAGCTCATGACTGAAGATTCATTTGTCAGAAATATGTCCATTAGGTCAAATAAGCAATAGTCTATGGCTGACGTATCATCAGAAGGAGTCATTAGAAATGTACAAAAAGTTCATGATCGAGGACTAATTTTCCAGAAATGTGTTCAGAAGGTCAAAAATGGGCTTATGTATGGCTGAAGTAACATCAGAGTGAAGCAATGAGTATGTAAAGAAAGTTCATGATCGAGGATTGTTGGGACAGAAAACATTTAAGTAGGTCTAATATGAAGATCTGTATAGCTGAAATAATGTCAGGAGTCAATGAGTATGTATAGAAAGTTCAAGATCGAGTACTCTTGGGTCAGAAATATGTACCATAGGTCATATATCGGCTCACTTATTGCTGAAGTAACATCAGAGTGAGTTAATGAGTATGTATAGAAAGATAATGATTGAGGACTAATTTGCCATAAATATGTTCAATATGCCTAAAATGGACTTCTTTATGGGTGAAGTAACATCAAAAAGAGTCAATAGTAATGTATGAAGTTCAAGATTGAGTACTCTTTGGCCAAAAAGTGACCTTTAGGTCAAATATGCATTATTCTATGGCTGACGTATCATCAGAAGGAGTCAGTGAGTATGTATCAAAGTTCATGATCGAGGACTAATTTGTCAGAAGTATGTCCATTAGGTCAAATGCAATACTCTATGGCTGACGTAACATCAAAATGAGGCTTGTATATAAAGTTCATGATCGAGGACTTTTGGGACTGAAAAACTTTAATCAAGTCTAAAATGGGCTCCTGTAAAGCTTGGAATAAAACCAAAAAAAAAAACAGAAGAAGTCTGACTATGAAGAGAAAGTTCAAGATTGAGGACTAATATGTTCAGTATGCATAATATGGACTTCTGTATGGGTGAAGTAACATCAGGAGTCAATAGTAATGTATGAAAAGTTCAAGTTTGAGTCCTCTTTGGCCAGAAATATGATCTTTAGGTCAAATTTGCAATATTCTAGGGCATTTTGCATTTTGACCTAATGGGCATATTTTTCATCAGAAGGACTCGATGAGTCTGTATGGAAAGGTCATGATCGAGGACTCTGGTCAGCAATATGTTTTGTTGGTCAAAAATGCACTATTGTCTGGCTGATCTAACATCAGAGTGAGTCAATGAGTATGCATAGAAAGTTCATGATTGAGGACTAATTTGCCAGAAATGTGTTCAGTAGATCTAATTCTGACTTCTGTATAGGTGAAGTAACGTCAGAACGAGTGACTAGAAATGTGCAAAAAGTTCAGATTTGAGTATTGTTCAACCAGAAATATGTTCATTATTTTAAATTTGGACTACTCTCTGTCAGTTGTAACATCAGAAGGACTCGATGAGTCTCTATGGAAAGGTCATGATCGAGGACCCTGGTCAGCAATATGTTCTGTTGGTCAAAAATGCACTATTGTCTGGCTGATCTAACATCAGATGGAGTCAATGGGTATGTATAGAAAGCTCATGACTGAAGATTCATTTGTCAGAAATATGTCCATTAGGTCAAATAAGCAATAGTCTATGGCTGACGTATCATCAGAAGGAGTCAATAGAAATGTACAAATAGTTCATGATCGAGGACTAATTTTCTAGAAATGTGTTCCGAAGGTCAAAAATGGGCTTATGTATGGCTGAAGTAACATCAGAGTGAAGCAATGAGTATGTAAAGAAAGTTAATGATCGAGGACTGTTGGGACAGAAAACATTTAAGTAGGTGTAATATGGAGTTCTGTATAGCTGAAATAATGTCAGGAGTCAATGAGTATGTATAGAAAGTTCAAGATCGAGTACTCTTGGGTCAGAAATATGTACCATAGGTCATATATCGGCTCACCTATTGCCGAAGTAACATCAGAGTGAGTTAATGAGTATGTATAGAAAGATCATGATTGAGGACTAATTTGCCATAAATATGTTCAATATGCCTAAAATGGACTTCTTTATGGGTGAAGTAACATCAAAAAGAGTCAATAGTAATGTATGAAGTTCAAGATTGAGTACTCTTTGGCCAAAAAGTGACCTTTAGGTCAAATATGCATTATTCTATGGCTGACGTATCATCAGAAGGAGTCAGTGAGTATGTATCAAAGTTCATGATCGAGGACTAATTTGTCAGACGTATGTCCATTAGGTCAAATGCAATACTCTATGGCTGAAGTAACATCAAAATGAGGCTTGTATATAAAGTTCATGATCGAGGACTCTTGGGACTGAAAAACTTTAATCAAGTCTAAAATGGGCTCCTGTAAAGCTTGGAATAAAACCAACAAAAAAAACAGAAGAAGTCTGACTATGAAGAGAAAGTTCAAGATTGAGGACTAATATGTTCAGTATGCATAATATGGACTTCTGTATGGGTGAAGTAACATCAGGAGTCAATAGTAATGTATGAAAAGTTCAAGTTTGAGTCCTCTTTGGCCAGAAATATGATCTTTAGGTCAAATTTGCAATATTCTAGGGCATTTTGCATTTTGACCTAATGGGCATATTTTTCATCAGAAGGACTCGATGAGTCTGTATGGAAAGGTCATGATCGAGGACTCTGGTCAGCAATATGTTTTGTTGGTCAAAAATGCACTATTGTCTGGCTGATCTAACATCAGAGTGAGTCAATGAGTATGCATAGAAAGTTCATGATTGAGGACTAATTTGCCAGAAATGTGTTCAGTAGATCAGTTCGACCAGAAATATGTTCATTATTTTAAATTTGGACTACTCTCTGTCAGTTGTAACATCAGAAGGACTCGATGAGTCTCTATGGAAAGGTCATGATCGAGGACCCTGGTCAGCAATATGTTCTGTTGGTCAAAAATGCACTATTGTCTGGCTGATCTAACAGCAGATGGAGTCAATGGGTATGTATAGAAAGCTCATGACTGAAGATTCATTTGTCAGAAATATGTCCATTAGGTCAAATAAGCAATAGTCTATGGCTGACGTATCATCAGAAGGAGTCAATAGAAATGTACAAATAGTTCATGATCGAGGACTAATTTTCTAGAAATGTGTTCCGAAGGTCAAAAATGGGCTTATGTATGGCTGAAGTAACATCAGAGTGAAGCAATGAGTATGTAAAGAAAGTTAATGATCGAGGACTGTTGGGACAGAAAACATTTAAGTAGGTGTAATATGGAGTTCTGTATAGCTGAAATAATGTCAGGAGTCAATGAGTATGTATAGAAAGTTCAAGATCGAGTACTCTTGGGTCAGAAATATGTACCATAGGTCATATATCGGCTCACCTATTGCTGAAGTAACATCAGAGTGAGTTAATGAGTATGTATAGAAAGATCATGATTGAGGACTAATTTGCCATAAATATGTTCAATATGCCTAAAATGGACTTCTTTATGGGTGAAGCAACATCAAAAAGAGTCAATAGTAATGTATGAAGTTCAAGATTGAGTACTCTTTGGCCAAAAAGTGACCTTTAGGTCAAATATGCATTATTCTATGGCTGACGTATCATCAGAAGGAGTCAGTGAGTATGTATCAAAGTTCATGATCGAGGACTAATTTGTCAGACGTATGTCCATTAGGTCAAATGCAATACTCTATGGCTGAAGTAACATCAAAATGAGGCTTGTATATAAAGTTCATGATTGAGGACTCTTGGGACTGACAAACTTTAATCAAGTCTTAAATGGGCTCCTGTAAAGCTTGGAATAAAACCAAAAAAAAAACAAAACAGAAGAAGTCTGACTATGAAGAGAAAGTTCAAGATTGAGGATTAATATGTTCAGTATGCATAATATGGACTTCTGTATGGGTGAAGTAACATCAGGAGTCAATAGTAATGTATGAAAAGTTCAAGTTTGAGTCCTCTTTGGCCAGAAATATGATCTTTAGGTCAAATTTGCAATATTCTAGGGCATTTTGCATTTTGACCTAATGGGCATATTTTTCATCAGAAGGACTCGATGAGTCTGTATGGAAAGGTCATGATCGAGGACTCTGGTCAGCAATATGTTTTGTTGGTCAAAAATGCACTATTGTCTGGCTGATCTAACATCAGAGTGAGTCAATGAGTATGCATAGAAAGTTCATGATTGAGGACTAATTTGCCAGAAATGTGTTCAGTAGATCTAATTCTGACTTCTGTATAGGTGAAGTAACGTCAGAACGAGTGACTAGAAATGTGCAAAAAGTTCAGATTTGAGTATTGTTCGACCAGAAATATGTTCATTATTTTAAATTTGGACTACTCTCTGTCAGTTGTAACATCAGAAGGACTCGATGAGTCTCTATGGAAAGGTCATGATCGAGGACCCTGGTCAGCAATATGTTCTGTTGGTCAAAAATGCACTATTGTCTGGCTGATCTAACATCAGATGGAGTCAATGGGTATGTATAGAAAGCTCATGACTGAAGATTCATTTGTCAGAAATATGTCCATTAGGTCAAATAAGCAATAGTCTATGGCTGACGTATCATCAGAAGGAGTCAATAGAAATGTACAAATAGTTCATGATCGAGGACTAATTTTCTAGAAATGTGTTCCGAAGGTCAAAAATGGGCTTATGTATGGCTGAAGTAACATCAGAGTGAAGCAATGAGTATGTAAAGAAAGTTAATGATCGAGGACTGTTGGGACAGAAAACATTTAAGTAGGTCTAATATGCAGATCTGTATAGCTGAAATAATGTCAGGAGTCAATGAGTATGTATAGAAAGTTCAAGATCGAGTACTCTTGGTTCAGAAATATGTACCATAGGTCATATATCGGCTCACTTATTGCTGAAGTAACATCAGAGTGAGTTAATGAGTATGTATAGAAAGATCATGATTGAGGACTAATTTGCAATAAATATGTTCAATATGCCTAAAATGGACTTCTTTATGGGTGAAGTAACATCAAAAAGAGTCAATAGTAATGTATGAAGTTCAAGATTGAGTACTGTTTGGCCAAAAAGTGACCTTTAGGTCAAATATGCATTATTCTATGGCTGACGTATCATCAGAAGGAGTCAGTGAGTATGTATCAAAGTTCATGATCGAGGACTAATTCGTCAGAAGTATGTCCATTAGGTCAAATGCAATACTCCATGGCTGAAGTAACATCAAAATGAGGCTTGTATATAAAGTTCATGATCGAGGACTTTTGGGACTGAAAAACTTTAATCAAGTCTAAAATGGGCTCCTGTAAAGCTTGGAAGAAAACCAAAAAAAAAAAAAACAGAAGAAGTCAATGACTATGAAGAGAAAGTTCAAGATTGAGGACTAATATGATCAGTATGCATAATATGGACTTCTGTATGGGTGAAGTAACATCAGGAGTCAATAGTAATGTATGAAAAGTTCAAGTTTGAGTCCTCTTTGGCCAGAAATATGATCTTTAGGTCAAATTTGCAATATTCTAGGGCATTTTGCATTTTGACCTAATGGGCATATTTTTCATCAGAAGGACTCGATGAGTCTGTATGGAAAGGTCATGATCGAGGACCCTGGTCAGCAATATGTTCTGTTGGTCAAAAATGCACTATTGTCTGGCTGATCTAACATCAGAGTGAGTCAATGAGTATGCATAGAAAGTTCATGATTGAGGACTAATTTGCCAGAAATATGTTCAGTAGATCTAATTCTGACTTCTGTATAGGTGAAGTAACGTCAGAACGAGTGACTAGAAATGTGTAAAAAGTTCAGATTTAAGTATTGTTCGACCAGAAATATGTTCATTATTTTAAATTTGGACTACTGTCTGTCTGAGGTAACATCAGAAGGTCTCGATGAGTCTGTATGGAAAGGTCATGATCGAGGACCCTGGTCAGTAATATGTTCTGTTGGTCAAAAATGCACTATTGTCTGGCTGATCTAACATCAGATGGAGTCAATGGGTATGTATAGAAAGCTCATGACTGAAGATTCATTTGTCAGAAATATGTCCATTAGGTCAAATAAGCAATAGTCTATGGCTGACGTATCATCAGAAGGAGTCATTAGAAATGTACAAAAAGTTCATGATCGAGGACTAATTTTCCAGAAATGTGTTCAGAAGGTCAAAAATGGGCTTATGTATGGCTGAAGTAACATCAGAGTGAAGCAATGAGTATGTAAAGAAAGTTCATGATCGAGGATTGTTGGGACAGAAAACATTTAAGTAGGTCTAATATGAAGATCTGTATAGCTGAAATAATGTCAGGAGTCAATGAGTATGTATAGAAAGTTCAAGATCGAGTACTCTTGGGTCAGAAATATGTACCATAGGTCATATATCGGCTCACTTATTGCTGAAGTAACATCAGAGTGAGTTAATGAGTATGTATAGAAAGATAATGATTGAGGACTAATTTGCCATAAATATGTTCAATATGCCTAAAATGGACTTCTTTATGGGTGAAGTAACATCAAAAAGAGTCAATAGTAATGTATGAAGTTCAAGATTGAGTACTCTTTGGCCAAAAAGTGACCTTTAGGTCAAATATGCATTATTCTATGGCTGACGTATCATCAGAAGGAGTCAGTGAGTATGTATCAAAGTTCATGATCGAGGACTAATTTGTCAGAAGTATGTCCATTAGGTCAAATGCAATACTCTATGGCTGACGTAACATCAAAATGAGGCTTGTATATAAAGTTCATGATCGAGGACTTTTGGGACTGAAAAACTTTAATCAAGTCTAAAATGGGCTCCTGTAAAGCTTGGAATAAAACCAAAAAAAAAAACAGAAGAAGTCTGACTATGAAGAGAAAGTTCAAGATTGAGGACTAATATGTTCAGTATGCATAATATGGACTTCTGTATGGGTGAAGTAACATCAGGAGTCAATAGTAATGTATGAAAAGTTCAAGTTTGAGTCCTCTTTGGCCAGAAATATGATCTTTAGGTCAAATTTGCAATATTCTAGGGCATTTTGCATTTTGACCTAATGGGCATATTTTTCATCAGAAGGACTCGATGAGTCTGTATGGAAAGGTCATGATCGAGGACTCTGGTCAGCAATATGTTTTGTTGGTCAAAAATGCACTATTGTCTGGCTGATCTAACATCAGAGTGAGTCAATGAGTATGCATAGAAAGTTCATGATTGAGGACTAATTTGCCAGAAATGTGTTCAGTAGATCTAATTCTGACTTCTGTATAGGTGAAGTAACGTCAGAACGAGTGACTAGAAATGTGCAAAAAGTTCAGATTTGAGTATTGTTCAACCAGAAATATGTTCATTATTTTAAATTTGGACTACTCTCTGTCAGTTGTAACATCAGAAGGACTCGATGAGTCTCTATGGAAAGGTCATGATCGAGGACCCTGGTCAGCAATATGTTCTGTTGGTCAAAAATGCACTATTGTCTGGCTGATCTAACAGCAGATGGAGTCAATGGGTATGTATAGAAAGCTCATGACTGAAGATTCATTTGTCAGAAATATGTCCATTAGGTCAAATAAGCAATAGTCTATGGCTGACGTATCATCAGAAGGAGTCAATAGAAATGTACAAATAGTTCATGATCGAGGACTAATTTTCTAGAAATGTGTTCCGAAGGTCAAAAATGGGCTTATGTATGGCTGAAGTAACATCAGAGTGAAGCAATGAGTATGTAAAGAAAGTTAATGATCGAGGACTGTTGGGACAGAAAACATTTAAGTAGGTGTAATATGGAGTTCTGTATAGCTGAAATAATGTCAGGAGTCAATGAGTATGTATAGAAAGTTCAAGATCGAGTACTCTTGGGTCAGAAATATGTACCATAGGTCATATATCGGCTCACCTATTGCTGAAGTAACATCAGAGTGAGTTAATGAGTATGTATAGAAAGATCATGATTGAGGACTAATTTGCCATAAATATGTTCAATATGCCTAAAATGGACTTCTTTATGGGTGAAGTAACATCAAAAAGAGTCAATAGTAATGTATGAAGTTCAAGATTGAGTACTCTTTGGCCAAAAAGTGACCTTTAGGTCAAATATGCATTATTCTATGGCTGACGTATCATCAGAAGGAGTCAGTGAGTATGTATCAAAGTTCATGATCGAGGACTAATTTGTCAGACGTATGTCCATTAGGTCAAATGCAATACTCTATGGCTGAAGTAACATCAAAATGAGGCTTGTATATAAAGTTCATGATCGAGGACTCTTGGGACTGAAAAACTTTAATCAAGTCTAAAATGGGCTCCTGTAAAGCTTGGAATAAAACCAACAAAAAAAACAGAAGAAGTCTGACTATGAAGAGAAAGTTCAAGATTGAGGACTAATATGTTCAGTATGCATAATATGGACTTCTGTATGGGTGAAGTAACATCAGGAGTCAATAGTAATGTATGAAAAGTTCAAGTTTGAGTCCTCTTTGGCCAGAAATATGATCTTTAGGTCAAATTTGCAATATTCTAGGGCATTTTGCATTTTGACCTAATGGGCATATTTTTCATCAGAAGGACTCGATGAGTCTGTATGGAAAGGTCATGATCGAGGACTCTGGTCAGCAATATGTTTTGTTGGTCAAAAATGCACTATTGTCTGGCTGATCTAACATCAGAGTGAGTCAATGAGTATGCATAGAAAGTTCATGATTGAGGACTAATTTGCCAGAAATGTGTTCAGTAGATCTAATTCTGACTTCTGTATAGGTGAAGTAACGTCAGAACGAGTGACTAGAAATGTGCAAAAAGTTCAGATTTGAGTATTGTTCAACCAGAAATATGTTCATTATTTTAAATTTGGACTACTCTCTGTCAGTTGTAACATCAGAAGGACTCGATGAGTCTCTATGGAAAGGTCATGATCGAGGACCCTGGTCAGCAATATGTTCTGTTGGTCAAAAATGCACTATTGTCTGGCTGATCTAACATCAGATGGAGTCAATGGGTATGTATAGAAAGCTCATGACTGAAGATTCATTTGTCAGAAATATGTCCATTAGGTCAAATAAGCAATAGTCTATGGCTGACGTATCATCAGAAGGAGTCAATAGAAATGTACAAATAGTTCATGATCGAGGACTAATTTTCTAGAAATGTGTTCCGAAGGTCAAAAATGGGCTTATGTATGGCTGAAGTAACATCAGAGTGAAGCAATGAGTATGTAAAGAAAGTTAATGATCGAGGACTGTTGGGACAGAAAACATTTAAGTAGGTGTAATATGGAGTTCTGTATAGCTGAAATAATGTCAGGAGTCAATGAGTATGTATAGAAAGTTCAAGATCGAGTACTCTTGGGTCAGAAATATGTACCATAGGTCATATATCGGCTCACCTATTGCCGAAGTAACATCAGAGTGAGTTAATGAGTATGTATAGAAAGATCATGATTGAGGACTAATTTGCCATAAATATGTTCAATATGCCTAAAATGGACTTCTTTATGGGTGAAGTAACATCAAAAAGAGTCAATAGTAATGTATGAAGTTCAAGATTGAGTACTCTTTGGCCAAAAAGTGACCTTTAGGTCAAATATGCATTATTCTATGGCTGACGTATCATCAGAAGGAGTCAGTGAGTATGTATCAAAGTTCATGATCGAGGACTAATTTGTCAGACGTATGTCCATTAGGTCAAATGCAATACTCTATGGCTGAAGTAACATCAAAATGAGGCTTGTATATAAAGTTCATGATCGAGGACTCTTGGGACTGAAAAACTTTAATCAAGTCTAAAATGGGCTCCTGTAAAGCTTGGAATAAAACCAACAAAAAAAACAGAAGAAGTCTGACTATGAAGAGAAAGTTCAAGATTGAGGACTAATATGTTCAGTATGCATAATATGGACTTCTGTATGGGTGAAGTAACATCAGGAGTCAATAGTAATGTATGAAAAGTTCAAGTTTGAGTCCTCTTTGGCCAGAAATATGATCTTTAGGTCAAATTTGCAATATTCTAGGGCATTTTGCATTTTGACCTAATGGGCATATTTTTCATCAGAAGGACTCGATGAGTCTGTATGGAAAGGTCATGATCGAGGACTCTGGTCAGCAATATGTTTTGTTGGTCAAAAATGCACTATTGTCTGGCTGATCTAACATCAGAGTGAGTCAATGAGTATGCATAGAAAGTTCATGATTGAGGACTAATTTGCCAGAAATGTGTTCAGTAGATCAGTTCGACCAGAAATATGTTCATTATTTTAAATTTGGACTACTCTCTGTCAGTTGTAACATCAGAAGGACTCGATGAGTCTCTATGGAAAGGTCATGATCGAGGACCCTGGTCAGCAATATGTTCTGTTGGTCAAAAATGCACTATTGTCTGGCTGATCTAACATCAGATGGAGTCAATGGGTATGTATAGAAAGCTCATGACTGAAGATTCATTTGTCAGAAATATGTCCATTAGGTCAAATAAGCAATAGTCTATGGCTGACGTATCATCAGAAGGAGTCAATAGAAATGTACAAATAGTTCATGATCGAGGACTAATTTTCTAGAAATGTGTTCCGAAGGTCAAAAATGGGCTTATGTATGGCTGAAGTAACATCAGAGTGAAGCAATGAGTATGTAAAGAAAGTTAATGATCGAGGACTGTTGGGACAGAAAACATTTAAGTAGGTGTAATATGGAGTTCTGTATAGCTGAAATAATGTCAGGAGTCAATGAGTATGTATAGAAAGTTCAAGAAAAAGTACTCTTGGGTCAGAAATATGTACCATAGGTCATATATCGGCTCACTTATTGCTGAAGTAACATCAGAGTGAGTTAATGAGTATGTATAGAAAGATCATGATTGAGGACTAATTTGCCATAAATATGTTCAATATGCCTAAAATGGACTTCTTTATGGGTGAAGTAACATCAAAAAGAGTCAATAGTAATGTATGAAGTTCAAGATTGAGTACTCTTTGGCCAAAAAGTGACCTTTAGGTCAAATATGCATTATTCTATGGCTGACGTATCATCAGAAGGAGTCAGTGAGTATGTATCAAAGTTCATGATCGAGGACTAATTTGTCAGAAGTATGTCCATTAGGTCAAATGCAATACTCTATGGCTGAAGTAACATCAAAATGAGGCTTGTATATAAAGTTCATGATTGAGGACTCTTGGGACTGAAAAACTTTAATCAAGTCTTAAATGGGCTCCTGTAAAGCTTGGAATAAAACCAAAAAAAAAAAAAAAACAGAAGAAGTCTGACTATGAAGAGAAAGTTCAAGATTGAGGATTAATATGTTCAGTATGCATAATATGGACTTCTGTATGGGTGAAGTAACATCAGGAGTCAATAGTAATGTATGAAAAGTTCAAGTTTGAGTCCTCTTTGGCCAGAAATATGATCTTTAGGTCAA
Source organism: Elopichthys bambusa (assembly GCA_037101425.1). Classification (NCBI taxonomy): domain Eukaryota; kingdom Metazoa; phylum Chordata; class Actinopteri; order Cypriniformes; family Xenocyprididae; genus Elopichthys; species Elopichthys bambusa. Next base: position 11,462,556 of record CM074447.1, on the reverse strand, counting down.
ATTTGCAATATTCTAGGGCATTTTGCATTTTGACCTAATGGGCATATTTTTCATCAGAAGGACTCGATGAGTCTGTATGGAAAGGTCATGATCGAGGACTCTGGTCAGCAATATGTTTTGTTGGTCAAAAATGCACTATTGTCTGGCTGATCTAACATCAGAGTGAGTCAATGAGTATGCATAGAAAGTTCATGATTGAGGACTAATTTGCCAGAAATGTGTTCAGTAGATCTAATTCTGACTTCTGTATAGGTGAAGTAACGTCAGAACGAGTGACTAGAAATGTGCAAAAAGTTCAGATTTGAGTATTGTTCGACCAGAAATATGTTCATTATTTTAAATTTGGACTACTCTCTGTCAGTTGTAACATCAGAAGGACTCGATGAGTCTCTATGGAAAGGTCATGATCGAGGACCCTGGTCAGCAATATGTTCTGTTGGTCAAAAATGCACTATTGTCTGGCTGATCTAACATCAGATGGAGTCAATGGGTATGTATAGAAAGCTCATGACTGAAGATTCATTTGTCAGAAATATGTCCATTAGGTCAAATAAGCAATAGTCTATGGCTGACGTATCATCAGAAGGAGTCAATAGAAATGTACAAATAGTTCATGATCGAGGACTAATTTTCTAGAAATGTGTTCCGAAGGTCAAAAATGGGCTTATGTATGGCTGAAGTAACATCAGAGTGAAGCAATGAGTATGTAAAGAAAGTTAATGATCGAGGACTGTTGGGACAGAAAACATTTAAGTAGGTCTAATATGCAGATCTGTATAGCTGAAATAATGTCAGGAGTCAATGAGTATGTATAGAAAGTTCAAGATCGAGTACTCTTGGTTCAGAAATATGTACCATAGGTCATATATCGGCTCACTTATTGCTGAAGTAACATCAGAGTGAGTTAATGAGTATGTATAGAAAGATCATGATTGAGGACTAATTTGCAATAAATATGTTCAATATGCCTAAAATGGACTTCTTTATGGGTGAAGTAACATCAAAAAGAGTCAATAGTAATGTATGAAGTTCAAGATTGAGTACTGTTTGGCCAAAAAGTGACCTTTAGGTCAAATATGCATTATTCTATGGCTGACGTATCATCAGAAGGAGTCAGTGAGTATGTATCAAAGTTCATGATCGAGGACTAATTCGTCAGAAGTATGTCCATTAGGTCAAATGCAATACTCCATGGCTGAAGTAACATCAAAATGAGGCTTGTATATAAAGTTCATGATCGAGGACTTTTGGGACTGAAAAACTTTAATCAAGTCTAAAATGGGCTCCTGTAAAGCTTGGAAGAAAACCAAAAAAAAAAAAAAACAGAAGAAGTCAATGACTATGAAGAGAAAGTTCAAGATTGAGGACTAATATGATCAGTATGCATAATATGGACTTCTGTATGGGTGAAGTAACATCAGGAGTCAATAGTAATGTATGAAAAGTTCAAGTTTGAGTCCTCTTTGGCCAGAAATATGATCTTTAGGTCAAATTTGCAATATTCTAGGGCATTTTGCATTTTGACCTAATGGGCATATTTTTCATCAGAAGGACTCGATGAGTCTGTATGGAAAGGTCATGATCGAGGACCCTGGTCAGCAATATGTTCTGTTGGTCAAAAATGCACTATTGTCTGGCTGATCTAACATCAGAGTGAGTCAATGAGTATGCATAGAAAGTTCATGATTGAGGACTAATTTGCCAGAAATGTGTTCAGTAGATCTAATTCTGACTTCTGTATAGGTGAAGTAACGTCAGAACGAGTGACTAGAAATGTGTAAAAAGTTCAGATTTAAGTATTGTTCGACCAGAAATATGTTCATTATTTTAAATTTGGACTACTGTCTGTCTGAGGTAACATCAGAAGGTCTCGATGAGTCTGTATGGAAAGGTCATGATCGAGGACCCTGGTCAGTAATATGTTCTGTTGGTCAAAAATGCACTATTGTCTGGCTGATCTAACATCAGATGGAGTCAATGGGTATGTATAGAAAGCTCATGACATGACTGAAGATTCATTTGTCAGAAATATGTCCATTAGGTCAAATAAGCAATAGTCTATGGCTGACGTATCATCAGAAGGAGTCAATAGAAATGTACAAAAAGTTCATGATCGAGGACTAATTTTCCAGAAATGTGTTCAGAAGGTCAAAAATGGGCTTATGTATGGCTGAAGTAACATCAGAGTGAAGCAATGAGTATGTAAAGAAAGTTCATGATCGAGGATTGTTGGGACAGAAAACATTTAAGTAGGTCTAATATGAAGATCTGTATAGCTGAAATAATGTCAGGAGTCAATGAGTATGTATAGAAAGTTCAAGATCGAGTACTCTTGGGTCAGAAATATGTACCATAGGTCATATATCGGCTCACTTATTGCTGAAGTAACATCAGAGTGAGTTAATGAGTATGTATAGAAAGATAATGATTGAGGACTAATTTGCCATAAATATGTTCAATATGCCTAAAATGGACTTCTTTATGGGTGAAGTAACATCAAAAAGAGTCAATAGTAATGTATGAAGTTCAAGATTGAGTACTCTTTGGCCAAAAAGTGACCTTTAGGTCAAATATGCATTATTCTATGGCTGACGTATCATCAGAAGGAGTCAGTGAGTATGTATCAAAGTTCATGATCGAGGACTAATTTGTCAGAAGTATGTCCATTAGGTCAAATGCAATACTCTATGGCTGAAGTAACATCAAAATGAGGCTTGTATATAAAGTTCATGATCGAGGACTTTTGGGACTGAAAAACTTTAATCAAGTCTAAAATGGGCTCCTGTAAAGCTTGGAATAAAACCAAAAAAAAAAACAGAAGAAGTCTGACTATGAAGAGAAAGTTCAAGATTGAGGACTAATATGTTCAGTATGCATAATATGGACTTCTGTATGGGTGAAGTAACATCAGGAGTCAATAGTAATGTATGAAAAGTTCAAGTTTGAGTCCTCTTTGGCCAGAAATATGATCTTTAGGTCAAATTTGCAATATTCTAGGGCATTTTGCATTTTGACCTAATGGGCATATTTTTCATCAGAAGGACTCGATGAGTCTGTATGGAAAGGTCATGATCGAGGACCCTGGTCAGCAATATGTTCTGTTGGTCAAAAATGCACTATTGTCTGGCTGATCTATCAGAGTGAGTCAATGAGTATGCATAGAAAGTTCATGATTGAGGACTAATTTGCCAGAAATGTGTTCAGTAGATCTAATTCTGACTTCTGTATAGGTGAAGTAACGTCAGAACGAGTGACTAGAAATGTGTAAAAAGTTCAGATTTAAGTATTGTTCGACCAGAAATATGTTCATTATTTTAAATTTGGACTACTGTCTGTCTGAGGTAACATCAGAAGGTCTCGATGAGTCTGTATGGAAAGGTCATGATCGAGGACCCTGGTCAGTAATATGTTCTGTTGGTCAAAAATGCACTATTGTCTGGCTGATCTAACATCAGATGGAGTCAATGGGTATGTATAGAAAGCTCATGACATGACTGAAGATTCATTTGTCAGAAATATGTCCATTAGGTCAAATAAGCAATAGTCTATGGCTGACGTATCATCAGAAGGAGTCAATAGAAATGTACAAAAAGTTCATGATCGAGGACTAATTTTCCAGAAATGTGTTCAGAAGGTCAAAAATGGGCTTATGTATGGCTGAAGTAACATCAGAGTGAAGCAATGAGTATGTAAAGAAAGTTCATGATCGAGGATTGTTGGGACAGAAAACATTTAAGTAGGTCTAATATGAAGATCTGTATAGCTGAAATAATGTCAGGAGTCAATGAGTATGTATAGAAAGTTCAAGATCGAGTACTCTTGGGTCAGAAATATGTACCATAGGTCATATATCGGCTCACTTATTGCTGAAGTAACATCAGAGTGAGTTAATGAGTATGTATAGAAAGATAATGATTGAGGACTAATTTGCCATAAATATGTTCAATATGCCTAAAATGGACTTCTTTATGGGTGAAGTAACATCAAAAAGAGTCAATAGTAATGTATGAAGTTCAAGATTGAGTACTCTTTGGCCAAAAAGTGACCTTTAGGTCAAATATGCATTATTCTATGGCTGACGTATCATCAGAAGGAGTCAGTGAGTATGTATCAAAGTTCATGATCGAGGACTAATTTGTCAGAAGTATGTCCATTAGGTCAAATGCAATACTCTATGGCTGAAGTAACATCAAAATGAGGCTTGTATATAAAGTTCATGATCGAGGACTTTTGGGACTGAAAAACTTTAATCAAGTCTAAAATGGGCTCCTGTAAAGCTTGGAATAAAACCAAAAAAAAAAACAGAAGAAGTCTGACTATGAAGAGAAAGTTCAAGATTGAGGACTAATATGTTCAGTATGCATAATATGGACTTCTGTATGGGTGAAGTAACATCAGGAGTCAATAGTAATGTATGAAAAGTTCAAGTTTGAGTCCTCTTTGGCCAGAAATATGATCTTTAGGTCAAATTTGCAATATTCTAGGGCATTTTGCATTTTGACCTAATGGGCATATTTTTCATCAGAAGGACTCGATGAGTCTGTATGGAAAGGTCATGATCGAGGACCCTGGTCAGCAATATGTTCTGTTGGTCAAAAATGCACTATTGTCTGGCTGATCTATCAGAGTGAGTCAATGAGTATGCATAGAAAGTTCATGATTGAGGACTAATTTGCCAGAAATGTGTTCAGTAGATCTAATTCTGACTTCTGTATAGGTGAAGTAACGTCAGAACGAGTGACTAGAAATGTGTAAAAAGTTCAGATTTAAGTATTGTTCGACCAGAAATATGTTCATTATTTTAAATTTGGACTACTGTCTGTCTGAGGTAACATCAGAAGGTCTCGATGAGTCTGTATGGAAAGGTCATGATCGAGGACCCTGGTCAGTAATATGTTCTGTTGGTCAAAAATGCACTATTGTCTGGCTGATCTAACATCAGATGGAGTCAATGGGTATGTATAGAAAGCTCATGACATGACTGAAGATTCATTTGTCAGAAATATGTCCATTAGGTCAAATAAGCAATAGTCTATGGCTGACGTATCATCAGAAGGAGTCAATAGAAATGTACAAAAAGTTCATGATCGAGGACTAATTTTCCAGAAATGTGTTCAGAAGGTCAAAAATGGGCTTATGTATGGCTGAAGTAACATCAGAGTGAAGCAATGAGTATGTAAAGAAAGTTCATGATCGAGGATTGTTGGGACAGAAAACATTTAAGTAGGTCTAATATGAAGATCTGTATAGCTGATATAATGTCAGGAGTCAATGAGTATGTATAGAAAGTTCAAGATCGAGTACTCTTGGGTCAGAAATATGTACCATAGGTCATATATCGGCTCACTTATTGCTGAAGTAACATCAGAGTGAGTTAATGAGTATGTATAGAAAGATAATGATTGAGGACTAATTTGCCATAAATATGTTCAATATGCCTAAAATGGACTTCTTTATGGGTGAAGTAACATCAAAAAGAGTCAATAGTAATGTATGAAGTTCAAGATTGAGTACTCTTTGGCCAAAAAGTGACCTTTAGGTCAAATATGCATTATTCTATGGCTGACGTATCATCAGAAGGAGTCAGTGAGTATGTATCAAAGTTCATGATCGAGGACTAATTTGTCAGAAGTATGTCCATTAGGTCAAATGCAATACTCTATGGCTGAAGTAACATCAAAATGAGGCTTGTATATAAAGTTCATGATCGAGGACTTTTGGGACTGAAAAACTTTAATCAAGTCTAAAATGGGCTCCTGTAAAGCTTGGAATAAAACCAAAAAAAAAAACAGAAGAAGTCTGACTATGAAGAGAAAGTTCAAGATTGAGGACTAATATGTTCAGTATGCATAATATGGACTTCTGTATGGGTGAAGTAACATCAGGAGTCAATAGTAATGTATGAAAAGTTCAAGTTTGAGTCCTCTTTGGCCAGAAATATGATCTTTAGGTCAAATTTGCAATATTCTAGGGCATTTTGCATTTTGACCTAATGGGCATATTTTTCATCAGAAGGACTCGATGAGTCTGTATGGAAAGGTCATGATCGAGGACCCTGGTCAGCAATATGTTCTGTTGGTCAAAAATGCACTATTGTCTGGCTGATCTATCAGAGTGAGTCAATGAGTATGCATAGAAAGTTCATGATTGAGGACTAATTTGCCAGAAATGTGTTCAGTAGATCTAATTCTGACTTCTGTATAGGTGAAGTAACGTCAGAACGAGTGACTAGAAATGTGTAAAAAGTTCAGATTTAAGTATTGTTCGACCAGAAATATGTTCATTATTTTAAATTTGGACTACTGTCTGTCTGAGGTAACATCAGAAGGTCTCGATGAGTCTGTATGGAAAGGTCATGATCGAGGACCCTGGTCAGTAATATGTTCTGTTGGTCAAAAATGCACTATTGTCTGGCTGATCTAACATCAGATGGAGTCAATGGGTATGTATAGAAAGCTCATGACATGACTGAAGATTCATTTGTCAGAAATATGTCCATTAGGTCAAATAAGCAATAGTCTATGGCTGACGTATCATCAGAAGGAGTCAATAGAAATGTACAAAAAGTTCATGATCGAGGACTAATTTTCCAGAAATGTGTTCAGAAGGTCAAAAATGGGCTTATGTATGGCTGAAGTAACATCAGAGTGAAGCAATGAGTATGTAAAGAAAGTTCATGATCGAGGATTGTTGGGACAGAAAACATTTAAGTAGGTCTAATATGAAGATCTGTATAGCTGAAATAATGTCAGGAGTCAATGAGTATGTATAGAAAGTTCAAGATCGAGTACTCTTGGGTCAGAAATATGTACCATAGGTCATATATCGGCTCACTTATTGCTGAAGTAACATCAGAGTGAGTTAATGAGTATGTATAGAAAGATAATGATTGAGGACTAATTTGCCATAAATATGTTCAATATGCCTAAAATGGACTTCTTTATGGGTGAAGTAACATCAAAAAGAGTCAATAGTAATGTATGAAGTTCAAGATTGAGTACTCTTTGGCCAAAAAGTGACCTTTAGGTCAAATATGCATTATTCTATGGCTGACGTATCATCAGAAGGAGTCAGTGAGTATGTATCAAAGTTCATGATCGAGGACTAATTTGTCAGAAGTATGTCCATTAGGTCAAATGCAATACTCTATGGCTGAAGTAACATCAAAATGAGGCTTGTATATAAAGTTCATGATCGAGGACTTTTGGGACTGAAAAACTTTAATCAAGTCTAAAATGGGCTCCTGTAAAGCTTGGAATAAAACCAAAAAAAAAAACAGAAGAAGTCTGACTATGAAGAGAAAGTTCAAGATTGAGGACTAATATGTTCAGTATGCATAATATGGACTTCTGTATGGGTGAAGTAACATCAGGAGTCAATAGTAATGTATGAAAAGTTCAAGTTTGAGTCCTCTTTGGCCAGAAATATGATCTTTAGGTCAAATTTGCAATATTCTAGGGCATTTTGCATTTTGACCTAATGGGCATATTTTTCATCAGAAGGACTCGATGAGTCTGTATGGAAAGGTCATGATCGAGGACCCTGGTCAGCAATATGTTCTGTTGGTCAAAAATGCACTATTGTCTGGCTGATCTAACATCAGAGTGAGTCAATGAGTATGCATAGAAAGTTCATGATTGAGGACTAATTTGCCAGAAATGTGTTCAGTAGATCTATTTCTGACTTCTGTATTAGGTGAAGTAACGTCAGAACGAGTGACTAGAAATGTGCAAAAAGTTCAGATTTGAGTATTGTTCGACCAGAAATATGTTCATTATTTTAAATTTGGACTACTCTCTGTCAGTTGTAACATCAGAAGGACTCGATGAGTCTCTATGGAAAGGTCATGATCGAGGACCCTGGTCAGCAATATGTTCTGTTGGTCAAAAATGCACTATTGTCTGGCTGATCTAACATCAGATGGAGTCAATGGGTATGTATAGAAAGCTCATGACTGAAGATAAATTTGTCAGAAATATGTCCATTAGGTCAAATAAGCAATAGTCTATGGCTGACGTATCATCAGAAGGAGTCATTAGAAATGTACAAATAGTTCATGATCGAGGACTAATTTTCTAGAAATGTGTTCCGAAGGTCAAAAATGGGCTTATGTATGGCTGAAGTAACATCAGAGCGAGGCAATGAGTATGTAAAGAAAGTTAATGATCGAGGACTGTTGGGACAGAAAACATTTAAGTAGGTGTAATATGGAGTTCTGTATAGCTGAAATAATGTCAGGAGTCAATGAGTATGTATAGAAAGTTCAAGATCGAGTACTCTTGGGTCAGAAATATGTACCATAGGTCATATATCGGCTCACTTATTGCTGAAGTAACATCAGAGTGAGTTAATGAGTATGTATAGAAAGATCATGATTGAGGACTAATTTGCCATAAATATGTTCAATATGCCTAAATTGGACTTCTTTATGGGTGAAGTAACATCAAAATGAGTCAATAGTAATGTATGAAGTTCAAGATTGAGTACTCTTTGGCCAAAAAGTGACCTTTAGGTCAAATATGCATTATTCTATGGCTGACGTGTCATCAGAAGGAGTCAGTGAGTATGTATCAAAGTTCATGATCGAGGACTAATTTGTCAGAAGTATGTCCATTAGGTCAAATGCAATACTCTATGGCTGAAGTAACATCAAAATGAGGCTTGTATATAAAGTTCATGATCGAGGACTCTTGGGACTGAAAAACTTTAATCAAGTCTAAAATGGGCTCCTGTAAAGCTTGGAATAAAACCAAAAAAAAAAACAGAAGAAGTCTGACTATGAAGAGAAAGTTCAAGATTGAGGACTAATATGTTCAGTATGCATAATATGGACTTCTGTATGGGTGAAGTAACATCAGGAGTCAATAGTAATGTATGAAAAGTTCAAGTTTGAGTCCTCTTTGGCCAGAAATATGATCTTTAGGTCAAATTTGCAATATTCTAGGGCATTTTGCATTTTGACCTAATGGGCATATTTATCATCAGAAGGACTCGATGAGTCTGTATGGAAAGGTCATGATCGAGGACCCTGGTCAGCAATATGTTCTGTTGGTCAAAAATGCACTATTGTCTGGCTGATCTAACATCAGAGTGAGTCAATGAGTATGCATAGAAAGTTCATGATTGAGGACTAATTTGCCAGAAAAATGTTCAGTAGATCTAATTCTGACTTCTGTATAGGTGAAGTAACGTCAGAACGAGTGACTAGAAATGTGTAAAAAGTTCAGATTTAAGTATTGTTCGACCAGAAATATGTTCATTATTTTAAATTTGGACTACTGTCTGTCTGATGTAACATCAGAAGGTCTCGATGAGTCTGTATGGAAAGGTCATGATCGAGGACCCTGGTCAGTAATATGTTCTGTTGGTCAAAAATGCACTATTGTCTGGCTGATCTAACATCAGATAGAGTCAATGGGTATGTATAGAAAGCTCATGACTGAAGATTCATTTGTCAGAAATATGTCCATTAGGTCAAATAAGCAATAGTCTATGGCTGACGTATCATCAGAAGGAGTCAATAGAAATGTACAAAAAGTTCATGATCGAGGACTAATTTTCCAGAAATGTGTTCAGAAGGTCAAAAATGGGCTTATGTATGGTTGAAGTAACATCAGAGTGAAGCAATGAGTATGTAAAGAAAGTTCATGATCGAGGACTGTTGGGACAGAAAACATTTAAGTAGGTCTAATATGAAGATCTGTATAGCTGAAATAATGTCAGGAGTCAATGAGTATGTATAGAAAGTTCAAGATCGAGTACTCTTGGTTCAGAAATATGTACCATAGGTCATATATCGGCTCACTTATTGCTGAAGTAACATCAGAGTGAGTTAATGAGTATGTATAGAAAGATCATGATTGAGGACTAATTTGCCATAAATATGTTCAATATGCCTAAAATGGACTTCTTTATGGGTGAAGTAACATCAAAAAGAGTCAATAGTAATGTATGAAGTTCAAGATTGAGTACTGTTTGGCCAAAAAGTGACCTTTAGGTCAAATATGCATTATTCTATGGCTGACGTGTCATCAGAAGGAGTCAGTGAGTATGTATCAAAGTTCATGATCGAGGACTAATTTGTCAGAAGTATGTCCATTAGGTCAAATGCAATACTCTATGGCTGAAGTAACATCAAAATGAGGCTTGTATATAAAGTTCATGATCGAGGACTCTTGGGACTGAAAAACTTTAATCAAGTCTAAAATGGGCTCCTGTAAAGCTTGGAATAAAACCAAAAAAAAAAACAGAAGAAGTCTGACTATGAAGAGAAAGTTCAAGATTGAGGACTAATATGTTCAGTATGCATAATATGGACTTCTGTATGGGTGAAGTAACATCAGGAGTCAATAGTAATGTATGAAAAGTTCAAGTTTGAGTCCTCTTTGGCCAGAAATATGATCTTTAGGTCAAATTTGCAATATTCTAGGGCATTTTGCATTTTGACCTAATGGGCATATTTTTCATCAGAAGGACTCGATGAGTCTGTATGGAAAGGTCATGATCGAGGACCCTGGTCAGCAATATGTTCTGTTGGTCAAAAATGCACTATTGTCTGGCTGATCTAACATCAGAGTGAGTCAATGAGTATGCATAGAAAGTTCATGATTGAGGACTAATTTGCCAGAAATATGTTCAGTAGATCTAATTCTGACTTCTGTATAGGTGAAGTAACGTCAGAACGAGTGACTAGAAATGTGTAAAAAGTACAGATTTAAGTATTGTTCGACCAGAAATATGTTCATTATTTTAAATTTGGACTACTGTCTGTCTGATGTAACATCAGAAGGTCTCGATGAGTCTGTATGGAAAGGTCATGATCGAGGACCCTGGTCAGTAATATGTTCTGTTGGTCAAAAATGCACTATTGTCTGGCTGATCTAACATCAGATAGAGTCAATGGGTATGTATAGAAAGCTCATGACTGAAGATTCATTTGTCAGAAATATGTCCATTAGGTCAAATAAGCAATAGTCTATGGCTGTCGTATCATCAGAAGGAGTCAATAGAAATGTACAAAAAGTTCATGATCGAGGACTAATTTTCTAGAAATGTGTTCAGAAGGTCAAAAATGGGCTTATGTATGGTTGAAGTAACATCAGAGTGAAGCAATGAGTATGTAAAGAAAGTTCATGATCGAGGACTGTTGGGACAGAAAACATTTAAGTAGGTCTAATATGAAGATCTGTATAGCTGAAATAATGTCAGGAGTCAATGAGTATGTATAGAAAGTTCAAGATCGAGTACTCTTGGTTCAGAAATATGTACCATAGGTCATATATCGGCTCACTTATTGCTGAAGTAACATCAGAGTGAGTTAATGAGTATGTATAGAAAGATCATGATTGAGGACTAATTTGCCATAAATATGTTCAATATGCCTAAAATGGACTTCTTTATGGGTGAAGTAACATCAAAAAGAGTCAATAGTAATGTATGAAGTTCAAGATTGAGTACTCTTTGGCCAAAAAGTGACCTTTAGGTCAAATATGCATTATTCTATGGCTGACGTATCATCAGAAGGAGTCAGTGAGTATGTATCAAAGTTCATGATCGAGGACTAATTTGTCAGAAGTATGTCCATTAGGTCAAATGCAATACTCTATGGCTGAAGTAACATCAAAATGAGGCTTGTATATAAAGTTCATGATCGAGGACTTTTGGGACTGAAAAACTTTAATCAAGTCTAAAATGGGCTCCTGTAAAGCTTGGAATAAAACCCCCAAAAAAACCAGAAGAAGTCTGACTATGAAGAGAAAGTTCAAGATTGAGGACTAATATGTTCAGTATGCATAATATGGACTTCTGTATGGGTTTAGTAACATCAGGAGTCAATAGTAATGCATGAAAAGTTCAAGTTTGAGTCCTCTTTGGCCAGAAATATGATCTTTAGGTCAAATTTGCAATATTCTAGGGCATTTTGCATTTTGACCTAATGGGCATATTTTTCATCAGAAGGACTCGATGAGTCTGTATGGAAAGGTCATGATCGAGGACCCTGGTCAGCAATATGTTCTGTTGGTCAAAAATGCACTATTGTCTGGCTGATCTAACATCAGAGTGAGTCAATGAGTATGCATAGAAAGTTCATGATTGAGGACTAATTTGCCAGAAATGTGTTCAGTAGATCTAATTCTGACTTCTGTATAGGTGAAGTAACGTCAGAACGAGTGACTAGAAATGTGCAAAAAGTTCAGATTTGAGTATTGTTCGACCAGAAATATGTTCATTATTTTAAATTTGGACTACTCTCTGTCAGTTGTAACATCAGAAGGACTCGATGAGTCTCTATGGAAAGGTCATGATCGAGGACCCTGGTCAGCAATATGTTCTGTTGGTCAAAAATGCACTATTGTCTGGCTGATCTAACATCAGATGGAGTCAATGGGTATGTATAGAAAGCTCATGACTGAAGATTCATTTGTCAGAAATATGTCCATTAGGTCAAATAAGCAATAGTCTATGGCTGACGTATCATCAGAAGGAGTCAATAGAAATGTACAAATAGTTCATGATCGAGGACTAATTTTCTAGAAATGTGTTCCGAAGGTCAAAAATGGGCTTATGTATGGCTGAAGTAACATCAAAGCGAAGCAATGAGTATGTAAAGAAAGTTAATGATCGAGGACTGTTGGGACAGAAAACATTTAAGTAGGTGTAATATGGAGTTCTGTATAGCTGAAATAATGTCAGGAGTCAATGAGTATGTATAGAAAGTTCAAGATCGAGTACTCTTGGGTCAGAAATATGTACCATAGGTCATATATCGGCTCACTTATTGCTGAAGTAACATCAGAGTGAGTTAATGAGTATGTATAGAAAGATCATGATTGAGGACTAATTTGCCATAAATATGTTCAATATGCCTAAAATGGACTTCTTTATGGGTGAAGTAACATCAAAAAGAGTCAATAGTAATGTATGAAGTTCAAGATTGAGTACTGTTTGGCCAAAAAGTGACCTTTAGGTCAAATATGCATTATATATATATATAAATATATATATAATATGCAAATATGGCTGACGTATCATCAGAAGGAGTCAGTGAGTATGTATCAAAGTTCATGATCGAGGACTAATTTGGTCAAATATGCAATACTCTAGTGCTGATGTTTCATCAGGAGTCAATGTGTTTATATAAAAAGTTCATGATCGAAAACTAATTTGCCAGAAATTTGTTTAGTAGGTCAAAAGGGTTCATATATTGCTCAAGTAAGATCAGAGTGAATCAAGATCAAGTACTTCTTAGCCAGAAATGTGTTCATTGGGTCAAATATGCAATACTCTACAGCTGATGTTTCATCAGAAGGAGTCAATGAGTCAGTATAGTAAGTTCTTGAACAAGGACTATTTTGCCCGAAATATGTTCAGTTGGTCTAATATGAATTTCTGTATGGGTGAAGTAACATCAGAAGGAGTCAATGATAATGTATAAAAAGTTTAAGATTGAGTACTTTTGGGCCAGAAACATGTGTATTAGGTCAAATATGCAATATTCTATGACTGACGTATAATCAAGTATCAAGGAGTATGTATAGAAAGTTCATGATAGAGGACTAATTTGCCAGAAATATTTCCTTTAGGTCAAATATTCAATACTCTGTGGCTGAAGTAACATCAGAGTGAGTCATGTATATAAAGTTCCGGATCAAAGATTCTTGGGACAGAAAACAAATTAATCAGGTCTAATATGGACTTCTGAATGGCTGAAAAAAGTCTGAAGGAGTCAGTGAGTGTATATAAAAAATTCAATGTCAAATACTCTTTGGCCATGAATATGATCAGTATGTCAAATATGTACTACTGTCTGGCTTATCTAACATCAGATGGAGTCAATAAGTATGTATAAAACGTTCAAGATCGAGTACTCTTTGGCCAGGAATATGTCCTTCAGGTCAAATATGCAATACTGAGTGGCTGATGTATCATCAGAAAGAGTCAATGAGTATCTATAAAAAGTTTATGAGCGAGGACTAATTTGCCAGAGATATGTTCTGTAGGTCAAACATGGGCTCATCTATGGCTGAAGTAACATCAGAGTCAGGCAAAGAGTATGTATACAAAATCCATGATCAAGGACAAAAACATGTTTAAGTAGGTCTAAAATTGACTTCTGTATGGCTAAAAATAAAATCAGGAGTCAATGAGTATCTATAGAAAGTTCAATATCAAGCAATCTTTGGCCAGAAATATGTTCCTTAGGTCTAATAAGGACCACTGTCTGTCTCATATAACACTATAAGGAGTCAACGAGTCTATATAGAAATTTTATCATCAAGGTCTATTTTGCCAGAAATTTGTTCAGTAGGTCAACATGGACCATTCATATATGGCTGAAGTAAGATAGGAGTGAATCAATGGGTATGTATTGAAAGTTCAAGATTGGATACTTTTGGGCCAGAAATATGTCCATTAGGTCAAATATGGACTGCAGTATAGCTGATGTGACATCAGAAGACGTCTGTAACTATATATAAAAAGTTCAAGATCGAGTACTCTTTGGCCAGAAATATGTCCATTAGTTCAAATATGCAATATTCTATGGCTGACATTTCATCAGAAGGAGTCAATAAGTCAGTGTAGAAAGTTCTTGATCGAGGACTAATTTGCCAGAAAATTATTCAGTAGGTAAAAATGGGTTCATATATGGCTCAAGTAAAATCAGAGTGAATCACTGACAGAAACAATTTAATCAAGTCTAATATGGACTTCTGTATCGCTGAAAAAATCAGAATGAGTCAATGAGCATGTATTGAAAGTTCAAGATCGAGTACTATTTTTCCAGAAATATGTTCATTAGGTCAAATATGCAATACTCTAGTGCTGACGTTTCATCAGGAGTCAATGTGTTTATATAAAAAGTTCATCATCGAGGACTAATTTGCCAGAAATGTATTCATTAGGTCAAAATGGGTTCATATATGGCTGAAGTAAGATCAGAGTGAAACAATGAGTATGTATTGAAAGTTCAATTTCAAGTACTTTTGGGCCAGAAATATGTTAGGTCAAATATGCAATATGCTATGACTGACGTATAATCAAGAGTCAATGGGTCACTATAGAAAGTTCATAATCGAGGACTAATTTGCCAGAAACATGTTCGGTTGTTCAAATATTAACTTCGGTATGGGTAAAAGTAACATCAGAAGGAGTCAATGATAATCTATAAAAAGTTCAAGATCGACTGCTTTTGGGACAGAAACATTTTCATTAGGTCAAATATGGACTACAGTATGGTTTATTTGACATCAGAAGGAGTCAGTAAGTATATTTAAAAAGTTCAAGATCGAGTACTCTTTGGCAAGAAATATGTCCATTAGGTCAAATAAGCAATATGCTATAGCTGACTTTTCATCAGAAGTAACATCAAAAGGAGTCAATGATAATGTTCAAAAAGTTCAAGATCGAGTGCTATTTGGACAGAAACTGCAAAGCGGAATAATTACTGGAATGCAATGCAATGCACATGCTATGTAGAATGTTCATGATCGAAGATTAATTTGCCAGGAACATGTTCAATTGCATGTTGCAATGCAAAAGCAAATATGTTATATTTATTTCTTCCATGCACAGCATAATAAGTTAACTATTGTACGCTATGCAATGCAACAGTTAGTTCTTGTATTTATTGCAATGCAAAAGCATATGCGATTTGTTTTCTCTTCACTACACTAGGGAAAGATTTAGTTCTTGTATGCAACGCATTACAACAAGCAGCTGTCATGTGTTGTCTCTTCCCTGCAAAACGAAATAAGTTACTGCAATGCACATGTTGTGTGTTATCTCTCAAAGCATAACGGATCAGAAACATGTTCAATTAGTCTAATATAAACTTCTGTTGGGGTGAAGAAACATCAGAAGGAATCAATGACAATGTATAAAAAGTTCAAGATCAAGTACTCTATGGCCAGAAATATGTCCATTAGGTCAATTATGCAATATGCTATAACTGGATTTTCTTCAGAAGTAATATCAAGAGGCGTCCAATATTAATGTATAAAAACTTCAAGATCGTGTGCTATATGGCCAGAAATATGTCCATTAGTTTTCGGATACAATACAAGGAAACTGCATAAGTTATATGTTAGTCTTTGTATGCAGTGCAGCAAGCACCTGTCATGTGTTATCTCTTCACTGCACAACGGATAAGTTAATTCACCGCAAAACGATTTGTGTATCTCTTCAATGCATAACGAGTTAGGTCATTCATTGCAACACAACGAGTAATGTGCTATCTCTGCAATGCATGATAAATACGTTAATTCTTGAATACAATGAAAGGAAACAGTGCAACTTACATGTTGCAATGCAATTTGTTGCAATTTGTTTTCTCTTCCATGCACAAGTGAAAGTTTTAGTTCATGTATGCAACGCAATGCAACAAGCAGCTGTCATGTGTTGTCTCTTCCTGCAAAACGGATTAAGTTACTGCATTGCACATGTTATGTGTTGTCTCTCAAAGCATAACGGATCAGTTATTTAATTCATAGCAATACCGCATATTTTATGTATCTCCGCAATGCATAAGGAATAAGACAATTTTCGGATACAATTCAAGAAATCAATGCATAACTTACATGTTAATCATTGTATGCAATGTAGTGCAACAAGCACCTAGCATGTGTTATCTCTTCACTGCACAACGGATAACTTCATTCATCGCAACACAGAGTTATGTCATCTCTTCAGTGCATAACGGATGAGTTAGTTAATTCATCGAAATACAACGAGTAATATGTTGTTCCTGCAATGCATGATAAATACGTTAGTTCTTGTATACAAAGAAAGGATACTTACATGTTGCAATACAACAGCACGTTTTATATTAATTTCTTCTATGCACAACATAATAAGTTTACTATTGTACGCAATGCAATGCAACGCAACAGTTAGTTCTTGTATTTATTGCAATGCAAAAGAATGTGCGATTTGTTTTATCTTCAATGCACAAGGGAAAGATTTAGTTCATGTATGCAACGCAATGCAACAAGCAGCTGTCATGTGTTATCTCTTCCCTACAAAACGGATTAAGTTACTGCAATGCAATGCACATGATGAGTGTTATCTCTCAAAGCATAACGGATATGTTATGTATTATTTCATATTCATTATTTCAGTGCATAACTTACATGTTAGTTTTTTTTTTAAATGCAATGCAGTGGAACAAGCACCAGTCATGTGTTATCTCTTCACTGCACAACGGATAAGTTCTTTCATCGCAACAAGAGGTGTGTTATCTCTGCAATGCATACGGTAGTTCTTGTATACAATGAAAGGAAACAGTGCAACTTTAACACGCATGCATTGTTTACGTGAGTTCTTGTATACAGTAAAAAAGGAAACGTGTTGCAATGCAAAAGCATATATGTTATATTAATTTCTTCTATGCGCAGCCTAATAAGATAACTATTGTACGCAATACAGTGCAACAGTTAGTTCTTGTATTTATTGCAATGCAAAAGCATTAGCGATTTGTTTTCTCTTTTTATTCACAAGGAAAAGTTTTTAGTTCATGTATGCAACGCAATGCAACAAGCAGCTGTCATGTGTTATCTCTTCCCTGCAAAACGGATTAAGTTACTGCAAGGCATTGCAATGTTGTCTCTCTCAAGTCATAACGGATGGTTAGTTCATTCATCGCAACACCGCATATATGTTATGTATTATCTTTTGAATGCATAAGGAATAAGTCAGTTTTTGGATACAATTCAAGGAAACAGTGCATGCACATGTTATGTCTTTGTACACATGTTATGTGTTATCTCTTCAATGCATAATGGATGAGTAAGTTTATTCATCGCAACACGAGTTATGTGTTATCTCTTCAGTGCATGAGAAATACCTTAGTTCTTGTAAACAATGCAAGGAAAAAGTGCAACATACATGTTGCAAAGCAACAGCACATATATGTTATATGAATATCTTCTATGCACAGCGTAATGAAAGAAAGATTAGTTATTATATGCAACGCAGTACAACAAGCAGCTGTCATGTTTTGTCTCTTCCCTGCAAAACGGATTAAGTTACTGCAATGCAATGCACATGATGAGTGTTATGTCTCAAAGCATAACGGATATGTTATGTATTATTTCATATTCATTATTTCAGTGCATAACTTACATGTTAGTTTTTTTATATGCAATGCAGTCGAACAAGCACCTGTCATGTATCTCTTCACTGCACAACGGATAAGTTCATTTATCGCAACACGAGTTGTGTTATCTCTGCAATGCATTGTTTACGTGAGTTCTTGTATACAGTAAAAAAGGAAACAGTGCAACTTACGTGTTGCAATGCAAAAGCATATATGTTATATTAATTTCTTCTATGCGCAGCATAATAAGTTAACTATTGTACGCAATACAGTGCAACAGTTAGTTCTTGTACTTATTGCAATGCAAAAGCATTAGCGATTTGTTTTTTCTTTTTATTCACAAGGAAAAGTTTTAGTTCATGTATGCAACGCAATGCAACAAGCAGCTGTCATGTGTTATCTCTTCCCTGCAAAACGGATTAAGTTACTGCAAGGCATTGCAATGTTGTCTCTCTCAAATCATAACGGATGGTTACTTCATTCATCGCAACACCGCATACATGTTATGTATTATCTTTTGAATGCATAAGGAAAAAAAACAGTTTTTGGATACAATTCAAGGAAACAGTTCATGCACATGTTAAGTCTTTGTACACATGTTATGTGTTATCTCTTCAATGCATAATGGATGAGTAAGTTTATTCATCGCAACTTGAGTTATGTGTTATCTCTTCAGTGCATGAGAAATACGTTAGTTCTTGTATACAATGCAAGGAAAAAGTGCAACATACATGTTGCAAAGCAACAGCACATATGTTATATGAATATCTTCTATGCACAGCGTAATGAAAGAAAGATTAGTTATTATATGCAACGCAGTACAACAAGCAGCTGTCATGTTTTGTCTCTTCCCTGCAAAACGGATTAAGTTACTGCAATGCAATGCACATGATGAGTGTTATGTCTCAAAGCATAACGGATATGTTATGTATTATTTCATATTCATTATTTCAGTGCATAACTTACATGTTAGTTTTTTTATATGCAATGCAGTCGAACAAGCACCTGTCATGTGTTATCTCTTCACTGCACAACGGATAAGTTCATTTATCGCAACACGAGTTGTGTTATCTCTGCAATGCATTGTTACGTGAGTTCTTGTATAGAGTAAAAAAGGAAACAGTGCAACTTACGTGTTGCAATGCAAAAGCATATATGTTATATTAATTTCATCTATGCGCAGTATAATAAGTTAACTATTGTACGCAATACAGTGCAACAGTTAGTTCTTGTATTTATTGCAATGCAAATAGCATTAGCGATTTGTTTTCTCTTTTTATTCACAAAGAAAAGATTTTGTTCATGTATGCAACGCAACGCAACAAGCAGCTGTCATGTGTTATCTCTTCCCTGCAAAACGGATTAAGTTACTGCAAGGCATTGTTGTCTCTCTCAAAGCATAACGGATCGGTTAGTTCATTCATCGCAACACCGCATATATGTTATGTATTATCTTTTGAATGCATAAGGAATAAATCAGTTTTTGGATACAATTCAAGGAAACAGTGCATGCACATGTTAAGTCTTTGTACACATGTTATGTGTTATCTCTTCAATGCATAATGGATGAGTAAGTTTATTCATCGCAACACGAGTTATGTGTTATCTCTTCAGTGCATGAGAAATACCTTAGTTCTTGTAAACAATGCAAGGATAAAGTGCAACATACATGTTGCAAAGCAACAGCACATATATGTTATATGAATATCTTCTATGCACAGCGTAATGAAAGAAAGATTAGTTATTATATGCAACGCAGTACAACAAGCAGCTGTCATGTTTTGTCTCTTCCCTGCAAAACGGATTAAGTTACTGCAATGCAATGCACATGATGAGTGTTATGTCTCAAAGCATAACGGATATGTTATGTATTATTTCATATTCATTATTTCAGTGCATAACTTACATGTTAGTTTTTTTATATGCAATGCAGTCGAACAAGCACCTGTCATGTGTTATCTCTTCACTGCACAACGGATAAGTTCATTTATCGCAACACGAGTTGTGTTATCTCTGCAATGCATTGTTACGTGAGTTCTTGTATAGAGTAAAAAAGGAAACAGTGCAACTTACGTGTTGCAATGCAAAAGCATATATGTTATATTAATTTCATCTATGCGCAGTATAATAAGTTAACTATTGTACGCAATACAGTGCAACAGTTAGTTCTTGTATTTATTGCAATGCAAATAGCATTAGCGATTTGTTTTCTCTTTTTATTCACAAAGAAAAGATTTTGTTCATGTATGCAACGCAACGCAACAAGCAGCTGTCATGTGTTATCTCTTCCCTGCAAAACGGATTAAGTTACTGCAAGGCATTGTTGTCTCTCTCAAAGCATAACGGATCGGTTAGTTCATTCATCGCAACACCGCATATATGTTATGTATTATCTTTTGAATGCATAAGGAATAAATCAGTTTTTGGATACAATTCAAGGAAACAGTGCATGCACATGTTAAATCTTTGTACACATGTTTTGTGTATTCTCTTCAATGCATAATGGATGAGTAAGTTTATTCATCGCAACACGAGTTATGTGTTATCTCTTCAGTGCATGAGAAATACCTTAGTTCTTGTATACAATGCAAGGAAAAAGTGCAACATACATGTTGCAAAGCAACAGCACATATGTTATATTAATTTCTTCTATGCACAGCGTAAATGTTAACTGTTGTACGCTATGCAAGATTTAGTTCTTGTATGCAACGCAGTAAGACAAGCAGCTGTCATTTATCTCTTCCCTGCAAAACGGATTAAGTTACTGCCATGCACAAGTTGTGTGTTATCTCTCAAAGCATAACGGATCAGTTAGTTACTTCACCGCAACACTGCATATGTTATGTATTATTTCTTCAGTGCATAAGGAGTAAGTCAGTTTTTGGATACAATTCAGTGCATAACTTACATATTAGTCCTTGTATATGCATAATAAGTTTACTATTGTACGCAATGCAATGCAACAGTTAGTTCTTGTATTTATTGCAATGCAAAAGCATATGCTATTTGTTTTATCTTCAATGCACAAGGGAAAGATTTAGTTCATGTATGCAATTCAGTGCATAACTTACATGTTAGTCTTTTTCTTTTTATGCAATGCAGTGCAACAATCACCTGTCATGAGTTATCTCTTCACAACCACAACTGATAGGTTCATTTATCGCAACACGAGTTGTGTTATCTCTGCAATGCATTGTTACGTGAGTTCTTGTATACAATGAAAGGAAACAGTGCAACTTACGTGTTGCAATGCAAAAGCATATATGTTATTTTAATTTATTCTATGCGCAGCATAATAAGTTAACTATTGTACGCAATAAAGTGCAACAGTTAGTTCTTGTATTTATTGCAATGCAAAAGCATTAGCGATTTGTTTTCTCTGTTTATGCACAAGGACAAGTTTTAGTTCATGTATGCAATGCAATGCATACATACAGCTGTCATATCGCAGCATAATAAGTTAACTATTGTACGCAATACAGTGCAACAGTTAGTTCTTGTATTTATTGCAATGCAAAACCATATGCGATTCGTTTTATCTTCAATGCACAAGGGAAAGATTTAGTTTATGTATGCAATTCAGTGCATAACTTACATGTTAGTCTTTTTCTTTTTATGCAATGCAGTGCAACAATCATCTGTCATGACATCTCTTCACAACCACAACGGATAGGTTCATTTATCGCAACACGAGTTGTGTTATCTCTGCAATGCATTGTTACGTGAGTTCTTGTATACAGTGAAAGGAAACAGTGCAACTTACGTGTTGCAATGCAAAAGCATATATGTTATTTTAATTTATTCTATGCGCAGCATAATAAGTTAACTATTGTACGCAATAAAGTGCAACAGTTAGTTCTTGTATTTATTGCAATGCAAAAGCATTAGCGATTTGTTTTCTCTGTTTATGCACAAGGACAAGTTTTAGTTCATGTATGCAATGCAATGCATACATACAGCTGTCATATCGCAGCATAATAAGTTAACTATTGTACGCAATACAGTGCAACAGTTAGTTCTTGTATTTATTGCAATGCAAAAGCATATGCGATTCGTTTTATCTTCAATGCACAAGGGAAAGATTTAGTTTATGTATGCAATTCAGTGCATAACTTACATGTTAGTCTTTTTCTTTTTATGCAATGCAGTGCAACAATCATCTGTCATGACATCTCTTCACAACCACAACGGATAGGTTCATTTATCGCAACACGAGTTGTGTTATCTCTGCAATGCATTGTTACGTGAGATCTTGTATACAGTGAAAGGAAACAGTGCAACTTACGTGTTGCAATGCAAAAGCATATATGTTATTTTAATTTATTCTATGCGCAGCATAATAAATTAACTATTGTCCGCAATACAGTGCAACAGTTAGTTCTTGTATTTATTGCAATGCAAAAGCATATGCGATTCGTTTTATCTTCAATGCACAAGGGAAAGATTTAGTTCATGTATGCAATTCAGCGCATAACTTACATGTTAGTCTTTTTATGCAATGCAGTGCAACAATCACCTGTCATGACTTATCTCTTCCCAACCACAACGGATAGGTTCATTTAGCGCAACACGAGTTGTGTTATCTCTGCAATGCATTGTTACGTGAGATCTTGTATACAGTGAAAGGAAACAGTGCAACTTACGTGTTGCAATGCAAAAGCATATATGTTATTTTAATTTATTCTATGCGCAGCATAATAAATTAACTATTGTCCGCAATACAGTGCAACAGTTAGTTCTTGTATTTATTGCAATGCAAAAGCATATGCGATTCGTTTTATCTTCAATGCACAAGGGAAAGATTTAGTTCATGTATGCAATTCAGCGCATAACTTACATGTTAGTCTTTTTATGCAATGCAGTGCAACAATCACCTGTCGTGTTATCTCTTCACAAGCACAACGGATAGGTTCATTTATCGCAATACGAGTTGTGTTATCTCTGCAATGCATTGTTTACGTGAGTTCTTGTATACAGTAAAGAAGGAAACAGTGCAACTTACGTGTTGCAATGCAAAAGCATATATGTTATTTTCATTTATTCTATGCACAGCATAATAAGTTAACTATTGTACGCAATAAAGTGCAACAGTTAGTTCTTGTATTTATTGCAATGCAAAAGCATTAGCGATTTGTTTTCTCTGTTTATGCACAAGGACAAGTTTTAGTTCATGTATGCAATGCAATGCATACATACAGCTGTCATATCGCAGCATAATAAGTTAACTATTGTACGCAATACAGTGCAACAGTTAGTTCTTGTATTTATTGCAATGCAAAAGCATATGCGATTCGTTTTATCTTCAATGCACAAGGGAAAGATTTAGTTTATGTATGCAATTCAGTGCATAACTTACATGTTAGTCTTTTTCTTTTTATGCAATGCAGTGCAACAATCATCTGTCATGACATCTCTTCACAACCACAACGGATAGGTTCATTTATCGCAACACGAGTTGTGTTATCTCTGCAATGCATTGTTACGTGAGATCTTGTATACAGTGAAAGGAAACAGTGCAACTTACGTGTTGCAATGCAAAAGCATATATGTTATTTTAATTTATTCTATGCGCAGCATAATAAATTAACTATTGTCCGCAATACAGTGCAACAGTTAGTTCTTGTATTTATTGCAATGCAAAAGCATATGCGATTCGTTTTATCTTCAATGCACAAGGGAAAGATTTAGTTCATGTATGCAATTCAGCGCATAACTTACATGTTAGTCTTTTTATGCAATGCAGTGCAACAATCACCTGTCATGACTTATCTCTTCCCAACCACAACGGATAGGTTCATTTATCGCAACACGAGTTGTGTTATCTCTGCAATGCATTGTTACGTGAGTTCTTGTATACAGTGAAAGGAAACAGTGCAACTTACGTGTTGCAATGCAAAAGCATATATGTTATTTTAATTTATTCTATGCGCAGCATAATAAATTAACTATTGTCCGCAATACAGTGCAACAGTCAGTTCTTGTATTTATTGCAATGCAAAAGCATTAGCGATTTGTTTTCTCTGTTTATGCACAAGGAAAAGTTTTAGTTCATGTATGCAATGCAATGCAACAAGCAGCTGTCATGTGTTATCTCTTCCCTTCAAAACGGATTAAGTTACTGCAAGGCATTGCAATTTTGTCTCTCTCAAAGCATAACGGGTCGGTTAGTTCATTCATCGCAACACCGCATATATGTTATGTACTATCTTTAGAATGCATAAGGAATAAATAAGTTTTTGCATACAATTCAGTGCATAACTTACATGTTAGTCTTTTTATGCAATGCAGTGCAACAATCACCTGTCGTGTTATCTCTTCACAAGCACAACGGATAGGTTCATTTATCGCAATACGAGTTGTGTTATCTCTGCAATGCATTGTTTACATGAGTTCTTGTATACAGTAAAGAAGGAAACAGTGCAACTTACGTGTTGCAATGCAAAAGCATATATGTTATTTTCATTTATTCTATGCGCAGCATAATAAGTTAACTATTGTACGCAATAAAGTGCAACAGTTAGTTCTTGTATTTATTGCAATGCAAAAGCATTAGCGATTTGTTTTCTCTGTTTATGCACAAGGACAAGTTTTAGTTCATGTATGCAATGCAATGCATTCATACAGCTGTCATATCGCAGCATAATAAGTTAACTATTGTACGCAATACAGTGCAACAGTTAGTTCTTGTATTTATTGCAATGCAAAAGCATATGCGATTCGTTTTATCTTCAATGCACAAGGGAAAGATTTAGTTTATGTATGCAATTCAGTGCATAACTTACATGTTAGTCTTTTTCTTTTTATGCAATGCAGTGCAACAATCATCTGTCATGACATCTCTTCACAACCACAACGGATAGGTTCATTTATCGCAACACGAGTTGTGTTATCTCTGCAATGCATTGTTACGTGAGATCTTGTATACAGTGAAAGGAAACAGTGCAACTTACGTGTTGCAATGCAAAAGCATATATGTTATTTTAATTTATTCTATGCGCAGCATAATAAATTAACTATTGTCCGCAATACAGTGCAACAGTTAGTTCTTGTATTTATTGCAATGCAAAAGCATATGCGATTCGTTTTATCTTCAATGCACAAGGGAAAGATTTAGTTCATGTATGCAATTCAGCGCATAACTTACATGTTAGTCTTTTTATGCAATGCAGTACAACAATCACCTGTCATGACTTATCTCTTCCCAACCACAACGGATAGGTTCATTTATCGCAACACGAGTTGTGTTATCTCTGCAATGCATTGTTACGTGAGTTCTTGTATACAGTGAAAGGAAACAGTGCAACTTACGTGTTGCAATGCAAAAGCATATATGTTATTTTAATTTATTCTATGCGCAGCATAATAAATTAACTATTGTCCGCAATACAGTGCAACAGTCAGTTCTTGTATTTATTGCAATGCAAAAGCATTAGCGATTTGTTTTCTCTGTTTATGCACAAGGAAAAGTTTTAGTTCATGTATGCAATGCAATGCAACAAGCAGCTGTCATGTGTTATCTCTTCCCTTCAAAACGGATTAAGTTACTGCAAGGCATTGCAATTTTGTCTCTCTCAAAGCATAACGGGTCGGTTAGTTCATTCATCGCAACACCGCATATATGTTATGTACTATCTTTAGAATGCATAAGGAATAAATAAGTTTTTGCATACAATTCAGTGCATAACTTACATGTTAGTCTTTTTATGCAATGCAGTGCAACAATCACCTGTCGTGTTATCTCTTCACAAGCACAACGGATAGGTTCATTTATCGCAATACGAGTTGTGTTATCTCTGCAATGCATTGTTTACGTGAGTTCTTGTATACAGTAAAGAAGGAAACAGTGCAGCTTACGTGTTGCAATGCAAAAGCATATGTTATATTAATTTCATCTATGCGCAGCATAATAAGTTTACTATTATGAATAAATTTACTATTACAAGGAAACAGTGCATGCACATGTTAAGTCTTTGTACACATGTTATGTGTTATCTCTTCAGTGCATGAGAAATACGTTAGTTCTTGTATACAATGCAAGGAAAACGTGCAACATACATGTTGCAAAGCAACAGCACATATGTTATATGAATATCTTCTATGCACAGCATAATGAAAGAAAGATTAGTTATTATATGCAACGCAGTACAACAAGCAGCTGTCATTTTTTGGATTAAGTTACTGCAATGCAATGCACTTGATGAGTGTTATCTCTCAAAGTATAACGGATATGTTATGTATTATTTATCTTTTGAATGCATAAGGAAAAAAAACAGTTTTTGGATACAATTCAAGGAAACAGTTCATGCACATGTTAAGTCTTTGTACACATGTTATGTGTTATCTCTTCAATGCATAATGGATGAGTAAGTTTATTCATCGCAACTTGAGTTATGTGTTATCTCTTCAGTGCATGAGAAATACGTTAGTTCTTGTATACAATGCAAGGAAAAAGTGCAACATACATGTTGCAAAGCAACAGCACATATGTTATATGAATATCTTCTATGCACAGCGTAATGAAAGAAAGATTAGTTATTATATGCAACGCAGTACAACAAGCAGCTGTCATGTTTTGTCTCTTCCCTGCAAAACGGATTAAGTTACTGCAATGCAATGCACATGATGAGTGTTATGTCTCAAAGCATAACGGATATGTTATGTATTATTTCATATTCATTATTTCAGTGCATAACTTACATGTTAGTTTTTTTATATGCAATGCAGTCGAACAAGCACCTGTCATGTGTTATCTCTTCACTGCACAACGGATAAGTTCATTTATCGCAACACGAGTTGTGTTATCTCTGCAATGCATTGTTACGTGAGTTCTTGTATAGAGTAAAAAAGGAAACAGTGCAACTTACGTGTTGCAATGCAAAAGCATATATGTTATATTAATTTCATCTATGCGCAGTATAATAAGTTAACTATTGTACGCAATACAGTGCAACAGTTAGTTCTTGTATTTATTGCAATGCAAATAGCATTAGCGATTTGTTTTCTCTTTTTATTCACAAAGAAAAGATTTTGTTCATGTATGCAACGCAATGCAACAAGCAGCTGTCATGTGTTATCTCTTCCCTGCAAAACGGATTAAGTTACTGCAAGGCATTGTTGTCTCTCTCAAAGCATAACGGATCGGTTAGTTCATTCATCGCAACACCGCATATATGTTATGTATTATCTTTTGAATGCATAAGGAATAAATCAGTTTTTGGATACAATTCAAGGAAACAGTGCATGCACATGTTAAGTCTTTGTACACATGTTTTGTGTATTCTCTTCAATGCATAATGGATGAGTAAGTTTATTCATCGCAACACGAGTTATGTGTTATCTCTTCAGTGCATGAGAAATACCTTAGTTCTTGTATACAATGCAAGGAAAAAGTGCAACATACATGTTGCAAAGCAACAGCACATATGTTATATTAATTTCTTCTATGCACAGCGTAAATGTTAACTGTTGTACGCTATGCAAGATTTAGTTCTTGTATGCAACGCAGTAAGACAAGCAGCTGTCATTTATCTCTTCCCTGCAAAACGGATTAAGTTACTGCCATGCACAAGTTGTGTGTTATCTCTCAAAGCATAACGGATCAGTTAGTTACTTCACCGCAACACTGCATATGTTATGTATTATTTCTTCAGTGCATAAGGAGTAAGTCAGTTTTTGGATACAATTCAGTGCATAACTTACATATTAGTCTTTGTATATGCATAATAAGTTTACTATTGTACGCAATGCAATGCAACAGTTAGTTCTTGTATTTATTGCAATGCAAAAGCATATGCTATTTGTTTTATCTTCAATGCACAAGGGAAAGATTTAGTTCATGTATGCAATTCAGTGCATAACTTACATGTTAGTTTTTTTTTATGCAACGCAGTGCAACAATCACCTGTCATGTGTTATCTCTTCACAACCACAACGGATAGGTTCATTTATCGCAACACGAGTTGTGTTATCTCTGCAATGCATTGTTACGTGAGTTCTTGTATACAGTGAAAGGAAACAGTGCAACTTACGTGTTGCAATGCAAAAGCATATATGTTATTTTAATTTATTCTATGCGCAGCATAATAAGTTAACTATTGTACGCAATAAAGTGCAACAGTTAGTTCTTGTATTTATTGCAATGCAAAAGCATTAGCGATTTGTTTTCTCTGTTTATGCACAAGGACAAGTTTTAGTTCATGTATGCAATGCAATGCATACATACAGCTGTCATATCGCAGCATAATAAGTTAACTATTGTACGCAATACAGTGCAACAGTTAGTTCTTGTATTTATTGCAATGCAAAAGCATATGCGATTCGTTTTATCTTCAATGCACAAGGGAAAGATTTAGTTTATGTATGCAATTCAGTGCATATCTTACATGTTAGTCTTTTTCTTTTTATGCAATGCAGTGCAACAATCATCTGTCATGACATCTCTTCACAACCACAACGGATAGGTTCATTTATCGCAACACGAGTTGTGTTATCTCTGCAATGCATTGTTACGTGAGATCTTGTATACAGTGAAAGGAAACAGTGCAACTTACGTGTTGCAATGCAAAAGCATATATGTTATTTTAATTTATTCTATGCGCAGCATAATAAATTAACTATTGTCCGCAATACAGTGCAACAGTTAGTTCTTGTATTTATTGCAATGCAAAAGCATATGCGATTCGTTTTATCTTCAATGCACAAGGGAAAGATTTAGTTCATGTATGCAATTCAGCGCATAACTTACATGTTAGTCTTTTTATGCAATGCAGTGCAACAATCACCTGTCATGACTTATCTCTTCCCAACCACAACGGATAGGTTCATTTATCGCAACACGAGTTGTGTTATCTCTGCAATGCATTGTTACGTGAGTTCTTGTATACAGTGAAAGGAAACAGTGCAACTTACGTGTTGCAATGCAAAAGCATATATGTTATTTTAATTTATTCTATGCGCAGCATAATAAATTAACTATTGTCCGCAATACAGTGCAACAGTCAGTTCTTGTATTTATTGCAATGCAAAAGCATTAGCGATTTGTTTTCTCTGTTTATGCACAAGGAAAAGTTTTAGTTCATGTATGCAATGCAATGCAACAAGCAGCTGTCATGTGTTATCTCTTCCCTTCAAAACGGATTAAGTTACTGCAAGGCATTGCAATTTTGTCTCTCTCAAAGCATAACGGGTCGGTTAGTTCATTCATCGCAACACCGCATATATGTTATGTACTATCTTTAGAATGCATAAGGAATAAATAAGTTTTTGCATACAATTCAGTGCATAACTTACATGTTAGTCTTTTTATGCAATGCAGTGCAACAATCACCTGTCGTGTTATCTCTTCACAAGCACAACGGATAGGTTCATTTATCGCAATACGAGTTGTGTTATCTCTGCAATGCATTGTTTACGTGAGTTCTTGTATACAGTAAAGAAGGAAACAGTGCAACTTACGTGTTGCAATGCAAAAGCATATATGTTATTTTCATTTATTCTATGCGCAGCATAATAAGTTAACTATTGTACGCAATAAAGTGCAACAGTTAGTTCTTGTATTTATTGCAATGCAAAAGCATTAGCGATTTGTTTTCTCTGTTTATGCACAAGGACAAGTTTTAGTTCATGTATGCAATGCAATGCATTCATACAGCTGTCATATCGCAGCATAATAAGTTAACTATTGTACGCAATACAGTGCAACAGTTAGTTCTTGTATTTATTGCAATGCAAAAGCATATGCGATTCGTTTTATCTTCAATGCACAAGGGAAAGATTTAGTTTATGTATGCAATTCAGTGCATAACTTACATGTTAGTCTTTTTTTTTTTTATGCAATGCAGTGCAACAATCATCTGTCATGACATCTCTTCACAACCACAACGGATAGGTTCATTTATCGCAACACGAGTTGTGTTATCTCTGCAATGCATTGTTACGTGAGATCTTGTATACAGTGAAAGGAAACAGTGCAACTTACGTGTTGCAATGCAAAAGCATATATGTTATTTTCATTTATTCTATGCGCAGCATAATAAGTTAACTATTGTACGCAATAAAGTGCAACAGTTAGTTCTTGTATTTATTGCAATGCAAAAGCATTAGCGATTTGTTTTCTCTGTTTATGCACAAGGACAAGTTTTAGTTCATGTATGCAATGCAATGCATTCATACAGCTGTCATATCGCAGCATAATAAGTTAACTATTGTACGCAATACAGTGCAACAGTTAGTTCTTGTATTTATTGCAATGCAAAAGCATATGCGATTCGTTTTATCTTCAATGCACAAGGGAAAGATTTAGTTTATGTATGCAATTCAGTGCATAACTTACATGTTAGTCTTTTTCTTTTTATGCAATGCAGTGCAACAATCATCTGTCATGACATCTCTTCACAACCACAACGGATAGGTTCATTTATCGCAACACGAGTTGTGTTATCTCTGCAATGCATTGTTACGTGAGATCTTGTATACAGTGAAAGGAAACAGTGCAACTTACGTGTTGCAATGCAAAAGCATATATGTTATTTTAATTTATTCTATGCGCAGCATAATAAATTAACTATTGTCCGCAATACAGTGCAACAGTTAGTTCTTGTATTTATTGCAATGCAAAAGCATATGCGATTCGTTTTATCTTCAATGCACAAGGGAAAGATTTAGTTCATGTATGCAATTCAGCGCATAACTTACATGTTAGTCTTTTTATGCAATGCAGTGCAACAATCACCTGTCATGACTTATCTCTTCCCAACCACAACGGATAGGTTCATTTATCGCAACACGAGTTGTGTTATCTCTGCAATGCATTGTTACGTGAGTTCTTGTATACAGTGAAAGGAAACAGTGCAACTTACGTGTTGCAATGCAAAAGCATATATGTTATTTTAATTTATTCTATGCGCAGCATAATAAATTAACTATTGTCCGCAATACAGTGCAACAGTCAGTTCTTGTATTTATTGCAATGCAAAAGCATTAGCGATTTGTTTTCTCTGTTTATGCACAAGGAAAAGTTTTAGTTCATGTATGCAATGCAATGCAACAAGCAGCTGTCATGTGTTATCTCTTCCCTTCAAAACGGATTAAGTTACTGCAAGGCATTGCAATTTTGTCTCTCTCAAAGCATAACGGGTCGGTTAGTTCATTCATCGCAACACCGCATATATGTTATGTACTATCTTTAGAATGCATAAGGAATAAATAAGTTTTTGCATACAATTCAGTGCATAACTTACATGTTAGTCTTTTTATGCAATGCAGTGCAACAATCACCTGTCGTGTTATCTCTTCACAAGCACAACGGATAGGTTCATTTATCGCAATACGAGTTGTGTTATCTCTGCAATGCATTGTTTACGTGAGTTCTTGTATACAGTAAAGAAGGAAACAGTGCAGCTTACGTGTTGCAATGCAAAAGCATATGTTATATTAATTTCATCTATGCGCAGCATAATAAGTTTACTATTATGAATAAATTTACTATTTACAAGGAAACAGTGCATGCACATGTTAAGTCTTTGTACACATGTTATGTGTTATCTCTTCAGTGCATGAGAAATACGTTAGTTCTTGTATACAATGCAAGGAAAACGTGCAACATACATGTTGCAAAGCAACAGCACATATGTTATATGAATATCTTCTATGCACAGCATAATGAAAGAAAGATTAGTTATTATATGCAACGCAGTACAACAAGCAGCTGTCATTTTTTGGATTAAGTTACTGCAATGCAATGCACTTGATGAGTGTTATCTCTCAAAGTATAACGGATATGTTATGTATTATTTATCTTTTGAATGCATAAGGAAAAAAAACAGTTTTTGGATACAATTCAAGGAAACAGTTCATGCACATGTTAAGTCTTTGTACACATGTTATGTGTTATCTCTTCAATGCATAATGGATGAGTAAGTTTATTCATCGCAACTTGAGTTATGTGTTATCTCTTCAGTGCATGAGAAATACGTTAGTTCTTGTATACAATGCAAGGAAAAAGTGCAACATACAAGTTGCAAAGCAACAGCACATATGTTATATGAATATCTTCTATGCACAGCGTAATGAAAGAAAGATTAGTTATTATATGCAACGCAGTACAACAAGCAGCTGTCATGTTTTGTCTCTTCCCTGCAAAACGGATTAAGTTACTGCAATGCAATGCACATGATGAGTGTTATGTCTCAAAGCATAACGGATATGTTATGTATTATTTCATATTCATTATTTCAGTGCATAACTTACATGTTAGTTTTTTTATATGCAATGCAGTCGAACAAGCACCTGTCATGTGTTATCTCTTCACTGCACAACGGATAAGTTCATTTATCGCAACACGAGTTGTGTTATCTCTGCAATGCATTGTTACGTGAGTTCTTGTATAGAGTAAAAAAGGAAACAGTGCAACTTACGTGTTGCAATGCAAAAGCATATATGTTATATTAATTTCATCTATGCGCAGTATAATAAGTTAACTATTGTACGCAATACAGTGCAACAGTTAGTTCTTGTATTTATTGCAATGCAAATAGCATTAGCGATTTGTTTTCTCTTTTTATTCACAAAGAAAAGATTTTGTTCATGTATGCAACGCAATGCAACAAGCAGCTGTCATGTGTTATCTCTTCCCTGCAAAACGGATTAAGTTACTGCAAGGCATTGTTGTCTCTCTCAAAGCATAACGGATCGGTTAGTTCATTCATCGCAACACCGCATATATGTTATGTATTATCTTTTGAATGCATAAGGAATAAATCAGTTTTTGGATACAATTCAAGGAAACAGTGCATGCACATGTTAAGTCTTTGTACACATGTTTTGTGTATTCTCTTCAATGCATAATGGATGAGTAAGTTTATTCATCGCAACACGAGTTATGTGTTATCTCTTCAGTGCATGAGAAATACCTTAGTTCTTGTATACAATGCAAGGAAAAAGTGCAACATACATGTTGCAAAGCAACAGCACATATGTTATATTAATTTCTTCTATGCACAGCGTAAATGTTAACTGTTGTACGCTATGCAAGATTTAGTTCTTGTATGCAACGCAGTAAGACAAGCAGCTGTCATTTATCTCTTCCCTGCAAAACGGATTAAGTTACTGCCATGCACAAGTTGTGTGTTATCTCTCAAAGCATAACGGATCAGTTAGTTACTTCACCGCAACACTGCATATGTTATGTATTATTTCTTCAGTGCATAAGGAGTAAGTCAGTTTTTGGATACAATTCAGTGCATAACTTACATATTAGTCTTTGTATATGCATAATAAGTTTACTATTGTACGCAATGCAATGCAACAGTTAGTTCTTGTATTTATTGCAATGCAAAAGCATATGCTATTTGTTTTATCTTCAATGCACAAGGGAAAGATTTAGTTCATGTATGCAATTCAGTGCATAACTTACATGTTAGTTTTTTTTTATGCAACGCAGTGCAACAATCACCTGTCATGTGTTATCTCTTCACAACCACAACGGATAGGTTCATTTATCGCAACACGAGTTGTGTTATCTCTGCAATGCATTGTTACGTGAGTTCTTGTATACAGTGAAAGGAAACAGTGCAACTTACGTGTTGCAATGCAAAAGCATATATGTTATTTTAATTTATTCTATGCGCAGCATAATAAGTTAACTATTGTACGCAATAAAGTGCAACAGTTAGTTCTTGTATTTATTGCAATGCAAAAGCATTAGCGATTTGTTTTCTCTGTTTATGCACAAGGACAAGTTTTAGTTCATGTATGCAATGCAATGCATACATACAGCTGTCATATCGCAGCATAATAAGTTAACTATTGTACGCAATACAGTGCAACAGTTAGTTCTTGTATTTATTGCAATGCAAAAGCATATGCGATTCGTTTTATCTTCAATGCACAAGGGAAAGATTTAGTTTATGTATGCAATTCAGTGCATAACTTACATGTTAGTCTTTTTCTTTTTATGCAATGCAGTGCAACAATCATCTGTCATGACATCTCTTCACAACCACAACGGATAGGTTCATTTATCGCAACACGAGTTGTGTTATCTCTGCAATGCATTGTTACGTGAGTTCTTGTATACAGTGAAAGGAAACAGTGCAACTTACGTGTTGCAATGCAAAAGCATATATGTTATTTTAATTTATTCTATGCGCAGCATAATAAGTTAACTATTGTACGCAATAAAGTGCAACAGTTAGTTCTTGTATTTATTGCAATGCAAAAGCATTAGCGATTTGTTTTCTCTGTTTATGCACAAGGACAAGTTTTAGTTCATGTATGCAATGCAATGCATACATACAGCTGTCATATCGCAGCATAATAAGTTAACTATTGTACGCAATACAGTGCAACAGTTAGTTCTTGTATTTATTGCAATGCAAAAGCATATGCGATTCGTTTTACCTTCAATGCACAAGGGAAAGATTTAGTTTATGTATGCAATTCAGTGCATAACTTACATGTTAGTCTTTTTCTTTTTATGCAATGCAGTGCAACAATCATCTGTCATGACATCTCTTCACAACCACAACGGATAGGTTCATTTATCGCAACACGAGTTGTGTTATCTCTGCAATGCATTGTTACGTGAGTTCTTGTATACATTGAAAGGAAACAGTGCAACTTACGTGTTGCAATGCAAAAGCATATATGTTATTTTAATTTATTCTATGCGCAGCATAATAAATTAACTATTGTCCGCAATACAGTGCAACAGTCAGTTCTTGTATTTATTGCAATGCAAAAGCATTAGCGATTTGTTTTCTCTGTTTATGCACAAGGAAAAGTTTTAGTTCATGTATGCAATGCAATGCAACAAGCAGCTGTCATGTGTTATCTCTTCCCTTCAAAACGGATTAAGTTACTGCAAGGCATTGCAATTTTGTCTCTCTCAAAGCATAACGGGTCGGTTAGTTCATTCATCGCAACACCGCATATATGTTATGTACTATCTTTAGAATGCATAAGGAATAAATAAGTTTTTGCATACAATTCAGTGCATAACTTACATGTTAGTCTTTTTATGCAATGCAGTGCAACAATCACCTGTCGTGTTATCTCTTCACAAGCACAACGGATAGGTTCATTTATCGCAATACGAGTTGTGTTATCTCTGCAATGCATTGTTTACGTGAGTTCTTGTATACAGTAAAGAAGGAAACAGTGCAGCTTACGTGTTGCAATGCAAAAGCATATGTTATATTAATTTCATCTATGCGCAGCATAATAAGTTTACTATTATGAATAAATTTACTATTTACAAGGAAACAGTGCATGCACATGTTAAGTCTTTGTACACATGTTATGTGTTATCTCTTCAGTGCATGAGAAATACGTTAGTTCTTGTATACAATGCAAGGAAAACGTGCAACATACATGTTGCAAAGCAACAGCACATATGTTATATGAATATCTTCTATGCACAGCATAATGAAAGAAAGATTAGTTATTATATGCAACGCAGTACAACAAGCAGCTGTCATTTTTTGGATTAAGTTACTGCAATGCAATGCACTTGATGAGTGTTATCTCTCAAAGTATAACGGATATGTTATGTATTATTTATCTTTTGAATGCATAAGGAAAAAAAACAGTTTTTGGATACAATTCAAGGAAACAGTTCATGCACATGTTAAGTCTTTGTACACATGTTATGTGTTATCTCTTCAATGCATAATGGATGAGTAAGTTTATTCATCGCAACTTGAGTTATGTGTTATCTCTTCAGTGCATGAGAAATACGTTAGTTCTTGTATACAATGCAAGGAAAAAGTGCAACATACATGTTGCAAAGCAACAGCACATATGTTATATGAATATCTTCTATGCACAGCGTAATGAAAGAAAGATTAGTTATTATATGCAACGCAGTACAACAAGCAGCTGTCATGTTTTGTCTCTTCCCTGCAAAACGGATTAAGTTACTGCAATGCAATGCACATGATGAGTGTTATGTCTCAAAGCATAACGGATATGTTATGTATTATTTCATATTCATTATTTCAGTGCATAACTTACATGTTAGTTTTTTTATATGCAATGCAGTCGAACAAGCACCTGTCATGTGTTATCTCTTCACTGCACAACGGATAAGTTCATTTATCGCAACACGAGTTGTGTTATCTCTGCAATGCATTGTTACGTGAGTTCTTGTATAGAGTAAAAAAGGAAACAGTGCAACTTACGTGTTGCAATGCAAAAGCATATATGTTATATTAATTTCATCTATGCGCAGTATAATAAGTTAACTATTGTACGCAATACAGTGCAACAGTTAGTTCTTGTATTTATTGCAATGCAAATAGCATTAGCGATTTGTTTTCTCTTTTTATTCACAAAGAAAAGATTTTGTTCATGTATGCAACGCAATGCAACAAGCAGCTGTCATGTGTTATCTCTTCCCTGCAAAACGGATTAAGTTACTGCAAGGCATTGTTGTCTCTCTCAAAGCATAACGGATCGGTTAGTTCATTCATCGCAACACCGCATATATGTTATGTATTATCTTTTGAATGCATAAGGAATAAATCAGTTTTTGGATACAATTCAAGGAAACAGTGCATGCACATGTTAAGTCTTTGTACACATGTTTTGTGTATTCTCTTCAATGCATAATGGATGAGTAAGTTTATTCATCGCAACACGAGTTATGTGTTATCTCTTCAGTGCATGAGAAATACCTTAGTTCTTGTATACAATGCAAGGAAAAAGTGCAACATACATGTTGCAAAGCAACAGCACATATGTTATATTAATTTCTTCTATGCACAGCGTAAATGTTAACTGTTGTACGCTATGCAAGATTTAGTTCTTGTATGCAACGCAGTAAGACAAGCAGCTGTCATTTATCTCTTCCCTGCAAAACGGATTAAGTTACTGCCATGCACAAGTTGTGTGTTATCTCTCAAAGCATAACGGATCAGTTAGTTACTTCACCGCAACACTGCATATGTTATGTATTATTTCTTCAGTGCATAAGGAGTAAGTCAGTTTTTGGATACAATTCAGTGCATAACTTACATATTAGTCTTTGTATATGCATAATAAGTTTACTATTGTACGCAATGCAATGCAACAGTTAGTTCTTGTATTTATTGCAATGCAAAAGCATATGCTATTTGTTTTATCTTCAATGCACAAGGGAAAGATTTAGTTCATGTATGCAATTCAGTGCATAACTTACATGTTAGTTTTTTTTTATGCAACGCAGTGCAACAATCACCTGTCATGTGTTATCTCTTCACAACCACAACGGATAGGTTCATTTATCGCAACACGAGTTGTGTTATCTCTGCAATGCATTGTTACGTGAGTTCTTGTATACAGTGAAAGGAAACAGTGCAACTTACGTGTTGCAATGCAAAAGCATATATGTTATTTTAATTTATTCTATGCGCAGCATAATAAGTTAACTATTGTACGCAATAAAGTGCAACAGTTAGTTCTTGTATTTATTGCAATGCAAAAGCATTAGCGATTTGTTTTCTCTGTTTATGCACAAGGACAAGTTTTAGTTCATGTATGCAATGCAATGCATACATACAGCTGTCATATCGCAGCATAATAAGTTAACTATTGTACGCAATACAGTGCAACAGTTAGTTCTTGTATTTATTGCAATGCAAAAGCATATGCGATTCGTTTTATCTTCAATGCACAAGGGAAAGATTTAGTTTATGTATGCAATTCAGTGCATAACTTACATGTTAGTCTTTTTCTTTTTATGCAATGCAGTGCAACAATCATCTGTCATGACATCTCTTCACAACCACAACGGATAGGTTCATTTATCGCAACACGAGTTGTGTTATCTCTGCAATGCATTGTTACGTGAGTTCTTGTATACAGTGAAAGGAAACAGTGCAACTTACGTGTTGCAATGCAAAAGCATATATGTTATTTTAATTTATTCTATGCGCAGCATAATAAGTTAACTATTGTACGCAATAAAGTGCAACAGTTAGTTCTTGTATTTATTGCAATGCAAAAGCATTAGCGATTTGTTTTCTCTGTTTATGCACAAGGACAAGTTTTAGTTCATGTATGCAATGCAATGCATACATACAGCTGTCATATCGCAGCATAATAAGTTAACTATTGTACGCAATACAGTGCAACAGTTAGTTCTTGTATTTATTGCAATGCAAAAGCATATGCGATTCGTTTTACCTTCAATGCACAAGGGAAAGATTTAGTTTATGTATGCAATTCAGTGCATAACTTACATGTTAGTCTTTTTCTTTTTATGCAATGCAGTGCAACAATCATCTGTCATGACATCTCTTCACAACCACAACGGATAGGTTCATTTATCGCAACACGAGTTGTGTTATCTCTGCAATGCATTGTTACGTGAGTTCTTGTATACATTGAAAGGAAACAGTGCAACTTACGTGTTGCAATGCAAAAGCATATATGTTATTTTAATTTATTCTATGCGCAGCATAATAAATTAACTATTGTCCGCAATACAGTGCAACAGTTAGTTCTTGTATTTATTGCAATGCAAAAGCATATGCGATTCGTTTTATCTTCAATGCACAAGGGAAAGATTTAGTTCATGTATGCAATTCAGCGCATAACTTACATGTTAGTCTTTTTATGCAATGCAGTGCAACAATCACCTGTCATGACTTATCTCTTCCCAACCACAACGGATAGGTTCATTTATCGCAACACGAGTTGTGTTATCTCTGCAATGCATTGTTACGTGAGTTCTTGTATACAGTGAAAGGAAACAGTGCAACTTACGTGTTGCAATGCAAAAGCATATATGTTATTTTAATTTATTCTATGCGCAGCATAATAAATTAACTATTGTCCGCAATACAGTGCAACAGTCAGTTCTTGTATTTATTGCAATGCAAAAGCATTAGCGATTTGTTTTCTCTGTTTATGCACAAGGAAAAGTTTTAGTTCATGTATGCAATGCAATGCAACAAGCAGCTGTCATGTGTTATCTCTTCCCTTCAAAACGGATTAAGTTACTGCAAGGCATTGCAATTTTGTCTCTCTCAAAGCATAACGGGTCGGTTAGTTCATTCATCGCAACACCGCATATATGTTATGTACTATCTTTAGAATGCATAAGGAATAAATAAGTTTTTGCATACAATTCAGTGCATAACTTACATGTTAGTCTTTTTATGCAATGCAGTGCAACAATCACCTGTCGTGTTATCTCTTCACAAGCACAACGGATAGGTTCATTTATCGCAATACGAGTTGTGTTATCTCTGCAATGCATTGTTTACGTGAGTTCTTGTATACAGTAAAGAAGGAAACAGTGCAGCTTACGTGTTGCAATGCAAAAGCATATGTTATATTAATTTCATCTATGCGCAGCATAATAAGTTTACTATTATGAATAAATTTACTATTTACAAGGAAACAGTGCATGCACATGTTAAGTCTTTGTACACATGTTATGTGTTATCTCTTCAGTGCATGAGAAATACGTTAGTTCTTGTATACAATGCAAGGAAAACGTGCAACATACATGTTGCAAAGCAACAGCACATATGTTATATGAATATCTTCTATGCACAGCATAATGAAAGAAAGATTAGTTATTATATGCAACGCAGTACAACAAGCAGCTGTCATTTTTTGGATTAAGTTACTGCAATGCAATGCACTTGATGAGTGTTATCTCTCAAAGTATAACGGATATGTTATGTATTATTTATCTTTTGAATGCATAAGGAAAAAAAACAGTTTTTGGATACAATTCAAGGAAACAGTTCATGCACATGTTAAGTCTTTGTACACATGTTATGTGTTATCTCTTCAATGCATAATGGATGAGTAAGTTTATTCATCGCAACTTGAGTTATGTGTTATCTCTTCAGTGCATGAGAAATACGTTAGTTCTTGTATACAATGCAAGGAAAAAGTGCAACATACATGTTGCAAAGCAACAGCACATATGTTATATGAATATCTTCTATGCACAGCGTAATGAAAGAAAGATTAGTTATTATATGCAACGCAGTACAACAAGCAGCTGTCATGTTTTGTCTCTTCCCTGCAAAACGGATTAAGTTACTGCAATGCAATGCACATGATGAGTGTTATGTCTCAAAGCATAACGGATATGTTATGTATTATTTCATATTCATTATTTCAGTGCATAACTTACATGTTAGTTTTTTTATATGCAATGCAGTCGAACAAGCACCTGTCATGTGTTATCTCTTCACTGCACAACGGATAAGTTCATTTATCGCAACACGAGTTGTGTTATCTCTGCAATGCATTGTTACGTGAGTTCTTGTATAGAGTAAAAAAGGAAACAGTGCAACTTACGTGTTGCAATGCAAAAGCATATATGTTATATTAATTTCATCTATGCGCAGTATAATAAGTTAACTATTGTACGCAATACAGTGCAACAGTTAGTTCTTGTATTTATTGCAATGCAAATAGCATTAGCGATTTGTTTTCTCTTTTTATTCACAAAGAAAAGATTTTGTTCATGTATGCAACGCAATGCAACAAGCAGCTGTCATGTGTTATCTCTTCCCTGCAAAACGGATTAAGTTACTGCAAGGCATTGTTGTCTCTCTCAAAGCATAACGGATCGGTTAGTTCATTCATCGCAACACCGCATATATGTTATGTATTATCTTTTGAATGCATAAGGAATAAATCAGTTTTTGGATACAATTCAAGGAAACAGTGCATGCACATGTTAAGTCTTTGTACACATGTTTTGTGTATTCTCTTCAATGCATAATGGATGAGTAAGTTTATTCATCGCAACACGAGTTATGTGTTATCTCTTCAGTGCATGAGAAATACCTTAGTTCTTGTATACAATGCAAGGAAAAAGTGCAACATACATGTTGCAAAGCAACAGCACATATGTTATATTAATTTCTTCTATGCACAGCGTAAATGTTAACTGTTGTACGCTATGCAAGATTTAGTTCTTGTATGCAACGCAGTAAGACAAGCAGCTGTCATTTATCTCTTCCCTGCAAAACGGATTAAGTTACTGCCATGCACAAGTTGTGTGTTATCTCTCAAAGCATAACGGATCAGTTAGTTACTTCACCGCAACACTGCATATGTTATGTATTATTTCTTCAGTGCATAAGGAGTAAGTCAGTTTTTGGATACAATTCAGTGCATAACTTACATATTAGTCTTTGTATATGCATAATAAGTTTACTATTGTACGCAATGCAATGCAACAGTTAGTTCTTGTATTTATTGCAATGCAAAAGCATATGCTATTTGTTTTATCTTCAATGCACAAGGGAAAGATTTAGTTCATGTATGCAATTCAGTGCATAACTTACATGTTAGTTTTTTTTTATGCAACGCAGTGCAACAATCACCTGTCATGTGTTATCTCTTCACAACCACAACGGATAGGTTCATTTATCGCAACACGAGTTGTGTTATCTCTGCAATGCATTGTTACGTGAGTTCTTGTATACAGTGAAAGGAAACAGTGCAACTTACGTGTTGCAATGCAAAAGCATATATGTTATTTTAATTTATTCTATGCGCAGCATAATAAGTTAACTATTGTACGCAATAAAGTGCAACAGTTAGTTCTTGTATTTATTGCAATGCAAAAGCATTAGCGATTTGTTTTCTCTGTTTATGCACAAGGACAAGTTTTAGTTCATGTATGCAATGCAATGCATACATACAGCTGTCATATCGCAGCATAATAAGTTAACTATTGTACGCAATACAGTGCAACAGTTAGTTCTTGTATTTATTGCAATGCAAAAGCATATGCGATTCGTTTTATCTTCAATGCACAAGGGAAAGATTTAGTTTATGTATGCAATTCAGTGCATAACTTACATGTTAGTCTTTTTCTTTTTATGCAATGCAGTGCAACAATCATCTGTCATGACATCTCTTCACAACCACAACGGATAGGTTCATTTATCGCAACACGAGTTGTGTTATCTCTGCAATGCATTGTTACGTGAGATCTTGTATACAGTGAAAGGAAACAGTGCAACTTACGTGTTGCAATGCAAAAGCATATATGTTATTTTAATTTATTCTATGCGCAGCATAATAAGTTAACTATTGTCCGCAATACAGTGCAACAGTTAGTTCTTGTATTTATTGCAATGCAAAAGCATATGCGATTCGTTTTATCTTCAATGCACAAGGGAAAGATTTAGTTCATGTATGCAATGCAATGCAACAAGCAGCTGTCATGTGTTATCTCTTCCCTTCAAAACGGATTAAGTTACTGCAAGGCATTGCAATTTTGTCTCTCTCAAAGCATAACGGGTCGGTTAGTTCATTCATCGCAACACCGCATATATGTTATGTACTATCTTTAGAATGCATAAGGAATAAATAAGTTTTTGCATACAATTCAGTGCATAACTTACATGTTAGTCTTTTTATGCAATGCAGTGCAACAATCACCTGTCGTGTTATCTCTTCACAAGCACAACGGATAGGTTCATTTATCGCAATACGAGTTGTGTTATCTCTGCAATGCATTGTTTACGTGAGTTCTTGTATACAGTAAAAAAGGAAACAGTGCAGCTTACGTGTTGCAATGCAAAAGCATATGTTATATTAATTTCATCTATGCGCAGCATAATAAGTTTACTATTATGAATAAATTTACTATTTACAAGGAAACAGTGCATGCACATGTTAAGTCTTTGTACACATGTTATGTGTTATCTCTTCAGTGCATGAGAAATACGTTAGTTCTTGTAT
Organism: Elopichthys bambusa; assembly: GCA_037101425.1. Taxonomy (NCBI): domain Eukaryota; kingdom Metazoa; phylum Chordata; class Actinopteri; order Cypriniformes; family Xenocyprididae; genus Elopichthys; species Elopichthys bambusa. Next base: position 11,419,754 of record CM074447.1, on the reverse strand, counting down.
ACAATGCAAGGAAAACGTGCAACATACATGTTGCAAAGCAACAGCACATATGTTATATGAATATCTTCTATGTACAGCATAATGAAAGAAAGATTAGTTATTATATGCAACGCAGTACAACAAGCAGCTGTCATTTTTTGGATTAAGTTACTGCAATGCAATGCACTTGATGAGTGTTATCTCTCAAAGTATAACGGATATGTTATGTATTATTTCATATTCATTATTTCAGTGCATAACTTACATGTTAGTTTTTTTATATGCATTGCAGTAGAACAAGCACCTGTCATGTGTTATCTCTTCACTGCATAACGGATAAGTCCATTCAATGCAACAAGAGTTGTGTTATCTCTGCAAAGCATACGTTAGTTCTTGTATACAATGAAAGGAAACAGTGCAACTTACATGTTGCATTGCAAAAGCAAATATGTTATATTAACTTCTTCCATGCACAGCGTAATAAGTTAACTATTGTACGCTATGCAATGCAACAGTTAGTTTTTGTATTTATTGCAATGCAAAAGCATATGCGATTTGTTTTCTCTCCACTGCACTAGGGAAAGATTTAGTTCTTGTATGCAACGCAGTACAACAAGCAGCTATCATGTGTTGTCTCTTCCCTTGCAAAACGAATTAAGTTACTGCAATGCACATGTTGTGTGTTATCTCTCAAAGCATAACGGATCAGTTAGTTACTTCAGTGCATAAGGAATAAGTCAGTTTTTGGATACAATAACTTACATATTAGTCTTTGTATATGCATAATAAGTTTACTATTGTACGCAATGCAATGCAACAGTTAGTTCTTGTATTTATTGCTATGCAAAAGCATATGCGATTTGTTTTATCTTCAATGCACAAAGCAAAAAGATCGTTTTTGTATGCAGTGCAGGGCATCAAGCACCTGTCATATGTTATCTCCACTCCATGACGGATAAAGGTAATTCAATACATGCGTATGTGCACATGTTATGTGTTATCTATTAAATGCATATAAGGAATAAGATAGTTCTTGTAGATAACGCAAGGAAACAGTGCATAACTTACATGTAGCAATGCAACAGCACATGTTATATTGAATTCTTATATGCACAGCATAGGTTTAATTATTGTATCCAATGCAATGAAACAGTTATTGTAGTTATTGCAATGCAACAGCATTGTTTTCTCTTCAGTGCACAAAGGAAAGAGTTAGTTTTTGTATGCAACGCAGTGCATCAAGCACCTGTCGTGTTATGTCTTGCAATAATTACTGGAATGCAATGCAATGCACATGATATGTAGAAAGTTCATGATCGAGGACTAATTTTCCAGAAACATGTTCAATATAAACTTCTGTTTGGGTCAAGTAACATCAGAAGGAGTCAATGATAATGTATAAAAAGTTGAAGATCAAGTACTCTATTGGCCAGAAATATGTCCATTAGTTTTCGGATACAATGCAAGGAAACTGCAAAGCTTATATTGTTAGTCTTTGTATGCAGTGCAGCAAGCACCTGTCATGTGTTATCTCTTCACTGCACAACGGATAAGCTAATTCATCGCAAAACGAGTTGTGCATCAAGGCATAACGTTAGTTCGCAACACAACGAGTAATGTGTTATCTCTGCAATGCATGATAAATATGTTAATTCTTGTATACAATAAAAGGAAACATTGCAACATATAAATGTTGCAATGCAAAAGCACATATGTTATATTGTTTCTTCTATGCACAGCGTAATAAGTTAACTGCTGTACGCTATGCAAGATTTAGTTCTGGTATGCAACGCAGTACTACAAGCAGCTGTCATGTGTTATCTCTTCCCTGCAAAACGGATTAAGTTACTGCCATGCAATGCACATGTTGTGTGTTATCTCTCAAAGCATAACGGATCAGTTAGTTCATTCACAGCAACACTGCATATGTTATGTATTATTTCTTCAGTGCATAAGGAATAAGTCAGTTTTTGGATACAATTCAGTGCATGACTTTCATGTTAGACTTTTTATGCAGTGCAGTGCAACGAGCACCTGTCATGTGTTATCTCTTCACTGCACAACGGATAAGTTCATTTAACGCAACACGAGTTGTGTTATAACTGCAAAGCATTATAAATACGTTAGATTTTGTATACAATGAAAGGAAACAGTGCAACTTGCATGTTGCAATACAAAAGCACGTTATATTAACTTCTATGCACAGCATAATAAGTCTACTATTGTATAAAACATTTCGTTCTTCATGCATTGCAACGTAACAGCATATGCGATTTGTTTTATCTTCAATGCACAAAGCAAAAAGGGGAAGATTTAGCTCATGTATGCAACGCAATGCAACAAGCAGCTGTCATGTGTTATCTCTTCCCTGCAAAACGGATTAAGTTACTGCAATGCAATGCACATGTTGTGTGTTTTCTCTCAAAGCATAACGGATCGGTTAGTTCTTTCATCGCAACACCGCATATGTTATGTATTATCTCTTCAATTCAAGTCAGTCTTTGGATACAATTCAAGGAAACAGACTATAGCTTACATGTTAGTCTAATCTGTCATGTGTTTTCTCTTCACTGCGCAACGGATAATTTCATTCATCGCAACACAACGAGTAATGTGTTATTTCTGCAATGCATGATAAAATACGTTAGTTCTTGTATACAATGAAATGAAATGAACATGCAATACAAAAGCACGTTACATTAATTTCTTCTATGCACAGCGAAATAAGTTAACTATTGTATAAAACATTTCGTTCTTCATGCATTGCAACGTAACAGCATATGTGATTTGTTTTATTTTTAAATGCACAAAAGAAAGATTAGTTCTCGTATGCAACGCAGTACAACAAGCAGCTGTCATGTTTTATTTCCTCCCTGCAAAACGGATTAAGTTACTGCAATGCAGTGCACATGTTATGTGTTGTCTCTCAAAGCATAATGGATAGGTTAGTTCATTCATCGCAACACGAGTTATGTTTTATCTCTTCAGTGCATGAGAAATACGTTAGTTCTTGTAAACAATGCAAGGAAAAAGTGCAACTTACATGTTGCAATGCAACAGCACATATGTTTACGCACAATATCTTCTATGCACAGCGTATAATAAGTTAACTATTGTAGGCAATGCAGTAACACATTTCGTTCTTCATGCATTGCAATGTAACAGCATATGTGATTCGTTTTCTTTTAAATGCACAAAAGAAAGAAACCAGCAGCTGTCATGTTTTCTCTTTTCCCTCCAAAACGGATTAAGTTACTGCAATGCAATGCACATGTTCTGTGTTATCTCTCAAGGATACAATTCAAGGAAACAGTACATATCTTTGTATAAATGCAATGCAGTGCAACAAGCACCTGTCATATGTTATCTCTTCACTCCACAACGGATAAAGTTACTGCAATACACATGCACATGTTATGTGTTATCTATTAAATGCATAAGGAATAAGATAGTTCTTGTAGACAATGCAAGGAAACAGTGCATAACTTACATGTAGCACTTGTTATATTCATGTCTTCTATGCACAGCATAAGATTAAAGTTAGTTATTGTATTTATTTCAATGCAACAGCATATGTGAATTGTTCTCTCTTCAGTGCACAAAGGAAAGAGTTAGTTTCTGTATGCAATGCAGTCCATCAAGCACCTGTCGTGGTATCTCTTCCACTGCAAAACGAAAAATGTACTGGAATGCAATGCAATGCAATGCACGTTATGTAGAAAATTCATGATCGAGGACTAATTTGCCAGAAACAGGTTCAATTGCTCTAATATAAACTTCTGTTTGGGTGAAGAAACATCAGAAGGAGTCAATGATAATGTATATAAAAAGTTCAAGATCGAGTACTCTATGGCCAGAAATATGCCCATTAGGTCAATAATGCAATATGCTATAGCTGACTTTTCTTCAGAAGTAATATCAGAAGGAGTCAATGTTAATGTATAAAAAGTTCAAGATCGAGTTTTATATGGCCAGAAATATGTCCATTAGTTTTCGGATACAATTAAAGGATATATTTGAATTGTTAGTTAAACGTTAGTTCTTGTATACAATGAAGGGAAACAGTGCAACTTACATGCTGCAATGCAAAAGCACATATATTAATTTCTTCTATGCACAGTGAAATAAGTTAACTATTGTACGCTATGCAATGCAACAGTAAGTTTTTGTATTTATTGCAATGCAAAAGCATATGCGATTTGTTTTCTCTTGAATGCACTAGTGAAAGATTTAGTTCTTGTATACAATGAAAGGAAACATATGTTGCAATGCAAAATAATATGCGATTTGTTTTCAATGCACAAAGGAAAGAGTTATTTATTGTATGCAGTGCAATGCAGCAAGCATAATGTATAATGATAATGTATAAAAAGTGCAATATCGAGTGCTATATGGCCAGAAATATGTTCTTTAGTTCAAATATGCAATACCGTATGGCTGATGTATCATCAGAAGAAGTCAATTGAGTATGTATACACAATTCAGGATCGAGGCCAATTTTTTTTTTTTTTTTTTTTTTTTAAGTAGGTCTAAAATGGACTTCTCTGTATAGCTGAAATAAAATCAGGAGTCAATGAGTATCTATAGAAAGTTCAAGATCAAGCGCTCTTAGGCCATAAATATGTTTTTAAGGTCAAGTATGCACTACTGTCTCTCTGATGTAACACCAGAAGGAGTCGATAAGTCTGTATGGAATTTTCATCAACACCAGAAATATAACCTTTAGGTCAAATATGCAATACTCTATGGCTGAACTAAAATCAGTGTGAGGCACGTATATGAAGGTAATGATCGACGACTCTTGAGACCGAAAAACTTTAATCAAGTCTAATTTGAAACTGAGGAGTCAATTACAATGTACAGAAAGTTCAAGATCAAGGACTAAATTGCCAGAAATATGTTCAATATGCTAATATGGACTTCTTTATGGGTGATGTAACATCAAAAAGAGTCAATAGTAATGTATGAAGTTCAAGATTAAGTACTCTTTGGCCAAAAAGTGACCTTTAGGTCAAATATGCATTATTCTATGGCTGACGTATCATCAGAAGGAGTCAGCGAGTATGTATCAAAATTCATGATTGAGGACTAATTTGTCAGAAGTCAAATGCAATACTCTGTGGCTGAAGTAACATCAAAATGAGGCTTGTATATAACGTTCATGATCGAGGACACTTGGGACTGAAAAACTTAAATCAAGTCTAAAATGGACTCCTGTAAAGCTTGGAAGAAATCCAAAAAAAACAGAAGTCAATGACTATGAAGAGAAAGTTCAAGATTGAGGACTAATATGTTCAGTATGCATAATATGGACTTCTGAATGGGTGAAGTAACAGCAGGAGTCAATAGAAATGTATGAAAAGTTCAAGATTGAGTCCTCTTTGGCCAGAAATATGATCTTTAGGTCAAATTTGCAATATTCTAGGGCAAAATATCTTTTGCATTTTGACCTAATGGGCATATTTTTGGCAAATTAGTCCTCGATCATGCAATTACTCTACATACTCATTGACGCCATCTGATGTTAGATCATCCAGATAGTATTCCATATTAAACTTACTGAACTTATTTCTGGCGAAAGAGTACTCGATCTTGAACTTTTTATACATTACTATTCACTCCTTCTGATGATACGTCAGCCACAGTATATTGCTGATTTGACGTTATGGACATATTTCTGACAAATTAATTTTCAGTCATGAGCTGTCTATACATCCCCATTGACTCCATCTGATGTTAGATCAGCCAGACAATAGTCCACATTTGACCGACAGAACATATTTCTGACCAAACAGTATTTGATATTGAACTTTCAATACATACTCATTGGTTCACTTTGATCTTCCTTTAGCCATGTATGAACCCATTTTGACCAACTGAACACATTTCTGGCAAATTAGTCCTCGATCATGAACTTCATATATATATATATATATATATATATATATATACTTATTGACTCCATCTGATGTTAGATAAGCCAAAGAGTTAGTCCCTGTTTCAACGACTGGACATATTTCTGGCTAATTTTTCAGAAATATGTTCAGAAAATCAAACATGGGCTCACGTATGGCTGAAGTAACACCATAGTGAGGCAAAGAATATTTATAGAAAGTTCAAGATCGAGTACTCTTGGGCCAGAAATGTGTTCAGTAGGTCATACATGGGCTCATGTATTGCTGAAGTAACATCAGAGTGAGTCAATGAGTATGCATAGAAAGTTCATGATTGAGGACTAATTTGCCAGAAATGTGTTCAGTAGATCTAATTCTGACTTCTGTATAGGTGAAGTAACGTCAGAACGAGTGACTAGAAATGTGTAAAAAGTTCAGATTTAAGTATTGTTCGACCAGAAATATGTTCATTATTTTAAATTTGGACTACTGTCTGTCTGATGTAACATCAGAAGGACTCGATGAGTCTGTATGGAAAGGTCATGATCGAGGACCCTGGTCAGCAATATGTTCTGTTGGTCAAAAATGCACTATTGTCTGGCTGATCTAACATCAGATGGAGTCAATGGGTATGTATAGAAAGCTCATGACTGAAGATTCATTTGTCAGAAATATGTCCATTAGGTCAAATAAGCAATAGTCTATGGCTGACGTATCATCAGAAGGAGTCAATAGAAATGTACAAAAAGTTCATGATCGAGGACTAATTTTCCAGAAATGTGTTCAGAAGGTCAAAAATGGGCTTATGTATGGCTGAAGTAACATCAGAGTGAAGCAATGAGTATGTAAAGAAAGTTCATGATCGAGGACTGTTGGGACAAAAAACATTTAAGTAGGTCTAATATGAAGATCTGTATAGCTGAAATAACTTTGATCTTCCTTTAGCCATATATGAACCCATTTGGAACAACTGAACAAATTTCTGGCAAATTAGTCCTCGATCATGAACTTCATAAATATATATATATATATATATATATATATATATATATACTTATTGACTCCATCTGATGTCAGATAAGCCAAAGAGTTAGTCCCTGTTTCAACGACTGGATTTCTGGCTAATTTTTCAGAAATATGTTCAGAAAATCAAACATGGGCTCACGTATGGCTGAAGTAACACCATAGTGAGGCAATGAATATTTATAGAAAGTTCAAGATCGAGTACTCTTGGGCCAGAAATGTGTTCAGTAGGTCATACATGGGCTCATGTATTGCTGAAGTAACATCAGAGTGAGTCAATGAGTATGCATAGAAAGTTCATGATTGAGGACTAATTTGCCAGAAATATGTTCAGTAGATCTAATTCTGACTTCTGTATAGGTGAAGTAACGTCAGAACGAGTGACTAGAAATGTGTAAAAAGTTCAGATTTAAGTATTGTTCGACCAGAAATATGTTCATTATTTTAAATTTGGACTACTGTCTGTCTGATGTAACATCAGAAGGTCTCGATGAGTCTGTATGGAAAGGTCATGATCGAGGACCCTGGTCAGTAATATGTTCTGTTGGTCAAAAATGCACTATTGTCTGGCTGATCTAACATCAGATGGAGTCAATGGGTATGTATAGAAAGCTCATGACTGAAGATTCATTTGTCAGAAATATGTCCATTAGGTCAAATAAGCAATAGTCTATGGCTGACGTATCATCAGAAGGAGTCAATAGAAATGTACAAAAAGTTTATGATCGAGGACTAATTTTCCAGAAATGTGTTCAAAAGGTCAAAAATGGGCTTATGTATGGCTGAAGTAACATCAGAGTGAAGCAATGAGTATGTAAAGAAAGTTCATGATCGAGGACTGTTGGGACAGAAAACATTTAAGTAGGTCTAATATGGAGTTCTCTATAGCTGAAATAATGTCAGGAGTCAATGAGTATGTATAGAAAGTTCAAGATCGAGTAACATCAGAAGTAATCAATAAGTTTGCGAAGAAATTTAAGGATCGAGTACTCGGACCAGAAATATATCAGGAGTCAGTGAGTATGTACAGAAAGTTCAAGATCGTGTACTCTTGGGTCCGAAATATGTACCATAGGTCATATATCGGCTCACTTATTGCTGAAGTAACATCAGAGTGAGTTAATGAGTATGTATAGAAAGATCATGATTGAGGACTAATTTGCAATAAATATGTTCAGTATGCCTAAAATGGACTTCTTTATGGGTGAAGTAACATCAAAAAGAGTCAATAGTAATGTATGAAGTTCAAGATTGAGTACTCTTTGGCCAAAAAGTGACCTTTAGGTCAAATATGCATTATTCTATGGCTGACGTATCATCAGAAGGAGTCAGTGAGTATGTATCAAAGTTCATGATCGAGGGCTAATTTGGTCAAATATGCAATACTCTAGTGCTGATGTTTCATCAGGAGTCAATGTGTTTATATAAAAAGTTCATGATCGAAAACTAATTTGCCAGAAATTTGTTTAGTAGGTCAAAAGGGTTCATATATTGCTCAAGTAAGATCAGAGTGAATCAAGATCAAGTACTTCTTGGCCAGAAATGTGTTCATTGGGTCAAATATGCAATACTCTACAGCTGATGTTTCATCAGAAGGAGTCAATGAGTCAGTATAGTAAGTTCTTGAACAAGGACTATTTTGCCCGAAATATGTTCAGTTGGTCTAATATGAATTTCTGTATGGGTGAAGTAACATCAGAAGGAGTCAATGATAATGTATAAAAAGTTTAAGATTGAGTACTTTTGGGCCAGAAACATGTCTATTAGGTCAAATATGCAATATTCTATGACTGACGTATAATCAAGTGTCAAGGAGTATGTATAGAAAGTTCATGATAGAGGACTAATTTGCCAGAAATATTTCCTTTAGGTCAAATATTCAATACTCTGTGGCTGAAGTAACATCAGAGTGAGTCATGTATATAAAGTTCAGGATCAAAGATTCTTGGGACAGAAAACAAATTAATCAGGTCTAATATGGACTTCTGAATGGCTGAAAAAAGTCTGAAGGAGTCAGTGAGTGTATATAAAAAATTCAATGTCAAGTACTCTTTGGCCATGAATATGATCAGTATGTCAAATATGTACTACTCTCTGGCTTATCTAACATCAGATGGAGTTCAAGATCGAGTACTCTTTGGCCAGGAATATGTCCTTCAGGTCAAATATGCAATGCTGAGTGGCTGATGTATCATCAGAAAGAGTCAATGAGTATCTATAAAAAGTTTATGAGCGAGGACTAATTTGCCAGAGATATGTCTGTAGGTCAAACATGGGCTCATCTATGGCTGAAGTAACATCAGAGTCAGGCAAAGAGTATGTATACAAAATCCATGATCAAGGACAAAAACATGTTTAAGTAGGTCTAAAATTGACTTCTGTATGGCTAAAAATAAAATCAGGAGTCAATGAGTATCTATAGAAAGTTCAAGATCAAGCGATCTTTGGCCAGAAATATGTTCCTTAGGTCTAATAAGGACTACTGTCTGTCTCATATAACACTATAAGGGGTCAATGAGTCTATATAGAAATTTTATCATCAAGGTCTATTTTGCCAGAAATTTGTTCAGTAGGTCAACATGGGTTCATATATGGCTGAAGTAAGATAGGAGTGAATCAATGGGTATGTATTGAAAGTTCAAGATTGAATACTTTTGGGCCAGAAATATGTCCATTAGGTCAAATATGGACTGCAGTATGGCTGATGTGACATCAGAAGGCGTCTGTAAGTATATATAAAAAGTTCAAGATCGAGTACTCTTTGGCCAGAAATATGTCCATTAGTTCAAATATGCAATATTCTATGGCTGACATTTCATTAGAAGGAGTCAATAAGTCAGTGTAGAAAATTCTTGATCGAGGACTAATTTGCCAGAAAATTATTCAGTAGGTAAAAATGGGTTCATATATGGCTGAAGTAAGATCAGAGTGAAACAATGAGTATGTATTGAAAGTTCAGTTTCAAGTACTTTTGGGCCAGAAATATGTTAGGTCAAATATGCAATATGCTATGACTGACGTATAATCAAGAGTCAATGAGTCAGTATAGAAAGTTCATAATCGAGGACTAATTTGCCAGAAACATGTTCAGTTGTTCAAATATGAACTTCGGTATGGGTGAAGTAACATCAGAAGGAGTCAATGATAATCTATAAAAAGTTCAAGATCGAGTGCTTTTGTGACAGAAATATTTTCATTAGGTCAAATATGGACTACAGTCTGGCTCATGTGACATCAGAAGCTGTCAGTAAGTATATATAAAAAGTTCAAGATCGAGTACTCTTTGGCAAGAAATATGTCCATTAGGTCAAATGTGCAATAATGCTATTGCTGACTTTTCATCAGAAGTAACATCAGAAGAAGTCAATGATAATGTACAAAAAGTTCAAGATCGAGTGCTATTTGGCCAGAAATATTTCCATTAGGTCTAATATGCAATACTCTATGGCTGAAGTAACATCAGAGTGAAGCATGTAAGTAAAGTTCATGATCAAGGATTTTTGGGACAGAAACAATTTAATCAAGTCTAATATGGACTTGAGTATCACTGAAAAAAATCAGAATGAGTATGTATTGAAAGTTCAAGATTGAGTGCTAATTTGCCAGAAATATGTTCATTAGGTCAAATATTCAATACTCTACTGCTGATGTTTCATCAGGAGTCAATGTGTTTATATAAAAAGTTCATCATTGAGGACTAATTTGCCAGAAATTTATTCAGTAGGTCAAAATGGGTTCATATATGGCTGAAGTAAGATCAGAGTGAAACAATGAGTATGTATTGAAAGTTCAATTTCAAGTACTTCTGGGCCAGAAATATGTTAAATATGCAATATGCTGTGACTGACATATAATCAAGAGTCAATGAGTCAGTATAGAAAGTTCATAATCGAGGACTAATTTGCCAGAAACATGTTCAGTTGTTCAAATAAAAACTTCGGTATGGGTGAAGTAACATCAGAAGGAGTCAATGATAATCTATAAAAAGTTCAAGATCGAGTGCTTTTGGGACAGGAACAATTTAATAAAGTCTAATATGGACTTCTTTATCACTGAACAAAATCAGAATGAGTCAATGAGTATGTATTGAAAGTTCAAGATCAAGTACTTCTTGGTCAAAAATATGTTCATTAGGTCAAATTTGCAATATTCTATGACTGACGTATAATCAAGGGTATGTACAGATAATTCATGATCGAGGACTAATTTGCCAGAAATATTTCCATTAGGTCAAATATGCAATACTCTATGGCTGAAGTAACATCAGAGTGAGGCATGTAAGTAAAGTTCATGATCGAGGATTTTTGGGACAGAAACACTTTAATCAAGTTTAATATGGACTTCTGTACCGCTGAAAAAAATTAGAATGAGTCAATGAGTATGTATTGAAAGATTGAGTACTAATTTGACAGAAATATGTTCATTAGGTCAAATATGCAATACTCTACTACTGACGTTTCATCAGGAGTCAATGTGTTTATATAAAAAGTTCATCATCGCGGACTAATTTGCTAAAAATGTATTTTCAGTAGGTCAAAATGGTTTCAAATATGGCTCAAGTAAGATCAGAGTGAAACAATGAGTAATTATTGAAAGTTCAACATCAAGTACTTCTTGGCTGAAGTAACATCAGAGTGAGGCATATATGAAAAGTTCATGATCGAGGATATTTGAGACAGAAACAATTTAATCAAGTCTAATATGGACTTCTGTATCACTGAAAAATATCAGAATGAGTCAATGAGTATGAATTGAAAGTTCAAGATCGAGTACTAATTTGCCAGAAATATGTTAATTAGGTCAAATATGCAATACTCTGCTGCTGACGTTTCATCAGAAGTCTATGTGTGTATATAGGAAGTTCATCATCGAGGACTTATTTGCCAGAAATGTATTCAGTAGGTCAAAATGAGTCTGTATATGGCTCAAGTAAGATCAGAGTGAATTAGCGATTATGTATTGAAAGTTCAAGATCCAGTACTTCTTGGCCAGAATTATGTTCATTGGGACAAATATGCAATATTCTATTACTGACGTATAACCACGTGTCAATAAGTATGTATAGAAAATTCATGATCGAGGACTAGTTTGCCAGAAATATTTCCATTAGGTCAAATATGCAATACTCTACTTACTGCTGATGTTTCATCAGGAGTCAATGTGTTTACATAAAAAGTTCATCATCGAGAACTAATTTGCCAGAAATATGTTTGGTAGGTCAAAAAGGGTTCATATATTGCTCAAGTAAGATCAGAGTAAATCAACGATTATATATTGAAACTTCAAGATCATGTACTTCTTGGCCAGAAATATGTTCATTGGGTCAAATATGGTCTACAGTATGGCTTATGTGACATTAGAAGGAGTCAGTAAGTATATATAAAAAGTTCAAGATTGAGTACTCTTTGGCAAGAAATATGTCCACTAGGTCAAATGAGCAATATGCTATAGCAAACTTTTCATTAGAAGTAACATCAGAAGGAGTCAATGATAATGTACAAAAAGTTCAAGATTGAGTGCTATTTGGCCAGAAATATGGCCATTAGGTCAAATATGCAATATTCTATGACTGACGTATAATCAAGAGTCAATGAGTCAGTATAGAAAGTTCATAATCGAGGACTAATTTGCCAGAAACATGTTCAGTTCGTCTAATATGAACTTCAATATGGGTGAAGTAACATCAGAGGGAGTCAATGATAATGTATGAAAAGTTCAAGATCGACTGCTTTTGGGACAGAAACATTTTCATTAGGTCAAATATGGACTACAGTATGGCTTATTTGACATCAGAAGGAGTCAGTAAGTATATTTAAAAAGTTCAAGATCGAGTACTATTTGGTAAGAAATATGTCCATTAGGTCAAATGAGCAATATGCTATAGCTGACTCATCAGAAGTAACATCAAAAGGAGTCAATGATAATGTACAAAAAGTTTAAGATCGAGTGCTATTTGGACAGAAACTGCAAAGCGGAATAATTACTGGAATGCAATGCAATGCACATGCTATGTAGAATGTTCATGATCGAAGACTAATTTTCCTAGAAAAATGTTCAATTGGTTGCAATGCAATTACATGTTGCAATGCAAAAGCAAATATGTTATATTAATTTCTTCCATGCACAGCGTAATAAGTTAACTATTGTACGCTATGCAATGCAACAGTTAGTTCTTGTATTTATTGCAAAGCAAAAGCATATGCGATTTGTTTTCTCTTCACTACACTAGGGAAAGATTTAGTTCTTGTATGCAACGCAGTACAATGTAAGTGCATCAAGCATATGTGTGTTATCTCTCAAAGCATATGAACTAACTGATCCGTTATCTTTCCTTTGTGCACTGAAGAGAAAACAATTCTCATATGCTGTTGCATTGCAATAACTACAATAACTAACTGTTCCATTGCATTGCATACAATAATTAAACCTATGCTGTGCATAGAAGAATTCAATATAACAAGTGCTGTTGCATTGCTACATGTAAGTTATTCACTGTTTCCTTGCGTTATCTACAAGAACTATCTTATTCCTTATGCATTTTATGCAATGCAATGAAACAGTTAGTTATTGTATTTATTGCGATGCAACAGCATATGAGAATTATGTAATTATTCCGTTTTGCAGTGCAAGACATACGACAGGTGCTTGGTGCATCAAGCACCTGTCGTATGTCTTGCACTGCAAAACGGAATAATTACATAATTACAACGGAATCTCTTCAAGGCATAACGGATGACACAACTAGTCGCAGCACAACTAGTAATGTGTTTTCTCAACAATGCATGATAAATACGTTAATTCTTGTATACAGTCAAAAGAAACATTGCAACATATAAATGTTGCAATGAAAAAGCACATATGTTATATTATTTCTTCTATGCACAGCGTAATAAGTTAACTGCTGTACGCTATGCAATATTTAGTTCTGGTATGCAACGCAGTACTATAAGCAGCTGTCATGTGTTATCTCTTCCCTGCAAAACGGATTAAGTTATTGCCATGCAGCATAATAAGTTTACTATTGTATGCAATGCAGTGCAACAGTTCTTGTATTTATTGCAACGCAAAAGCATATGCGATTTGTTTTATCTTCAATGCACAAGGGAAAGATTTAGTTCATGTATGCAACGCAATGCAACAAGCAGCTGTCATGTGTTATCTCTTCCCTGCAAAACGGATTAAGTTACTGCAATGCAATGCAATGCAATGTTGTCTCTCTCAAAGCATAACGGATCGGTTACTTCATTCATCGCAACACCGCATATATGTTATGTATTATCTTTTGAATGCATAAGGAATAAATCAGTTTTTGGAAACAATTCAAGGAAACAGTGCATGCACATGTTAAGTCTTTGTACACATGTTATGTATTATCTCTTCAATGCATAAATGGATGAGTAAGGTTATTCATTGCAACACGAGTTATGTGTTATCTCTTCAGTGCATAAGAAATACGTTAGTTCTTGTATACAATGCAAGGAAGTGCAACATACATGTTGCAAAGCAACAGCACATATGCTATATGAATATCTTCTATGCACAGCGTAGATTTAGATAACTAATAGATTAGTTATTATATGCAACGCAGTACAACAAGCAGCTGTCATGTTTTGTCTCTTCCCTGCAAAACGGATTAAGTTACTGCAATGCAATGCAATGCAATGTTGTCTCTCTCAAAGCATAACGGATCGGTTACTTCATTCATCGCAACACCGCATATATGTTATGTATTATCTTTTGAATGCATAAGGAATAAATCAGTTTTTGGAAACAATTCAAGGAAACAGTGCATGCACATGTTAAGTCTTTGTACACATGTTATGTATTATCTCTTCAATGCATAAATGGATGAGTAAGGTTATTCATTGCAACACGAGTTATGTGTTATCTCTTCAGTGCATAAGAAATACCTTAGTTCTTGTATACAATGCAAGGAAGTGCAACATACATGTTGCAAAGCAACAGCACATATGTTATATGAATATCTTCTATGCACAGCGTAGATTTAGATAACTAAAAGATTAGTTATTATATGCAACGCAGTACAACAAGCAGCTGTCATGTTTTGTCTCTTCCCTGCAAAACGGATTAAGTTACTGCAATGCAATGCACATGATGATTGTTATCTCTCAAAGCATAACGGATATGTTATGTATTATTTCATATTCATTATTTCAGTGCACAACTTACATGTTAGTTTTTTTATGTGCAATGCAGTGGAACAAGCACCTGTCATGTGTTATCTCTTCACTGCACAACGGATAAGTTCAATCATCGCAACAAGAGTTGTGTTATCTCTGCAATGCATACGTTAGTTCTTGTATACAATGAAAGGAAACAGTGCAACTTACATGTTGCAATGCAAAAGCAAATATGTTATATTAATTTCTTCCATGCACAGCGTAATAAGTTCACTATTTATATATTTATTGCAATGCAAAAGCATATGCGATTTGTTTTATCTTCACTACCACTAGGGAAAGATTTAGTTATTGTATGCAACGCAGTACAATGTAAGCGCATCAAGCACATGTGTGTTATCTCTCAAAGCATAACGGATCAGTTACTTCACCGCAACACTGCATATGTTATGTATTATTTCTTCAGTGCATAAGGAATAAGTCCGTTTTTGGATACAATTCAGTGCATAACTTACATATTAGTCTTTGTATATACATATAAGTTTAATATTGTACGCAATGCAATGCAACAGTTAGTTCTTGTATTTATTGCAATGCAAAAGCATATGCGATTTGTATCTTCAGTGCACAAAGCAAATAGATCATTTTTGTATGCAGTGCAGTGCATCAAGCACCAGTCATATGTTATCTCCAATCCACGACGGATAAAGGTACTGCAATACATGTGTATGGGCACATGTTATGTGTTATCTATTAAATGCATATAAGGAATAAGAATAGTTCTTGTAGATAACGCAAGGAAGCAGTGCATAACTTACATGTAGCAATGCAACAGCACATGTTATATTGAATTCTTCTATGCACAGCACAGGTTTAATTATTGTATGCAATGCAATGAAACAGTTAGTTATTGTATTTATTGCAATGCAGCAGCATATGAGAATTGTTTTCTCTTCAGTGCACAAAGGAAAGAGTTAGTTTTTGTATGCAACGCAGAGCATCAAGCACCTGTCGTGTTATGTCTTGCAATAATTACTGGAATGCAATGCAATGCACATGATATGTAGAAAGTTCATGATCGAGGACTAATTTGCCAGAAACATGTTCAATATAAACTTCTGTTTGGGTCAAGTAACATCAGAAGGAGTCAATGATAGTGTATAAAAAGTTAAAGATCAAGTACTCTATTGGCCAGAAATATGTCCATTAGGTCAATTATGCAATATGGTATAGCTGACTTTTCTTCAGAAGTAATATCAGAAGGCGTCAATGTTAATGTATAAAAAGTTCAAGATCAAGTGCTATATGGCCAGAAATATGTCCATTAGTTTTCGTATACAATGCAAGGAAACTGCATAGCTTAATGTTAGTCTTTGTATGTAGTGCAGCAAGCACCTGTCATGTGTTATCTCTTCACTGCACAACGGATAAGCTAATTCATCGCAAAACGAGTTGTGTATCAAGGCATAACGGATGAGTTAGTTCATTCATCGCAACACAACGAGTAATGTGTTATCTCTGCAATGCCTGATAAATACGTTAATTCTTGTATACAATAAAAGGAAACATTGCAACATATAAATGTTGCAATGCAAAAGCACATATGTTATATTTATTTCTTCTATGCACAGCGTAATATAAGTTAACTGCTGTACGCTATGCAATATTTAGTTCTGGTATGCAACGCAGTACTACAAGCAGCTGTCATGTGTTATCTCTTCCCTGCAAAACGGATTAAGTTACTGTCATGCAATGCACATGTTGTGTGTTATCTCTCAAAGCATAACGGATCAGTTAGTTCATTCACCGCAACACTGCATATGTTATGTATTATTTCAATTCAGAGCATGACTTACATGTTAGTCTTTTTATGCAGTGCAGTGCAACGAGCACCTGTCATGTGTTATCTCTTCACTGCACAACGGATAAGTTCATTTATCGCAACACGAGTTGTGTTATCACTGCAAAGCATTATAAATACGTTAGATTTTGTATACAATGAAAGGAAACAGTGTAACTTGCATGTTGCAATACAAAAGCACATGTTATATTAATTTCTTCTATGCACAGCATAATAAGTCTACTATTGTATAAAACATTTCATTCTTCATGCATTGCAACGTAACAGCATATGCGATTTGTTTTATCTTCAATGCACAAGGGAAAGATTTAGCTCATGTATGCAACGCAATGCAACAAGCAGCTGACAGGTGCTTGTTGCACTGCATTGCATTTATACAAAGACTAACATGTAAGTTATGTACTGTTTCCTTGAATTGTATCCTTGAGAGATAACACAGAACATGTGCATTGCATTGCAGTAACTTAATCCGTTTTGGAGGGAAAAGAGAAAACATGACAGCTGCTTGTTTCTTTCTTTTGTGCATTTAAAAGAAAACACTTTCTCTTCAGTGCACAAAGGAAAGAGTTAGTTTCTTTATGCAACGCAGTCCATCAAGCACCTGTCGTAGAATCTCTTCCACTGCAAAACGAAATGCAATGCAATGCAATGCAATGCACGTTATGTAGAAAATTCATGATCGAGGACTAATTTGCCAGAAACTGGTTCAATTGCTCTAATATAAACTTCTGTTTGGGTGAAGTAACATCAGAAGGACTCAATGATAATGTATATAAAAAGTTCAAGATCGAGTACTCTATGGCCAGAAATATGCCCATTAATATGCAATATGCTATAGCTGACTTTTCTTTAGAAGTAATATCAGAAGGAGTCAATGTTAATGTATAAAAAGTTCAAGATCGAGTTTTATATGACCAGAAGTATGTCCATTAGTTTTCGAATACAATTAAAGGATATATTTGAATTGTTAGTTAAACGTTAGTTCTTGTATACAATGAAGGGAAACAGTGCAACTTACATGTTGCAATGCAAAAGCACATATATTAATTTCTTCTATGCACAGTGTAATAAGTTAACTATTGTACGCTGTGCAATGCAACAGTAAGTTTTTGTATTTATTGCAATGCAAAAACATATGCGATTTGTTTTCTCTTGAATGCACTAGTGAAAGATTTAGTTCTTTTTAGTTTAGTTCATTTATCGCAACACAACGAGTAATGTGTTATTTCTGCAATGCGTGATAAATACGTTAGTTGTTGAAAGGAAACATATGTTGCAATGCAAAATAATATGCGATTTGTTTTCAATGCACAAAGGAAAGAGTTATTTATTGTATAAAGTGCAATGCAGCAAGCATAATGTATAATGATAATGTATAAAAAGTTCAATATCGAGTGCTATATGGCCAGAAATATGTCCATTAGTTTAAATATGCAATACTCTACTGCTGATGTTTCATCAGAAGGAGTCAATGAGTCAGTTTAGAAAGTTCTTGATCGAGGACTAATTTGCCAGAAATATGTTCAGTTGGTCTAATATGAACTTCTGTGTGGGTGAAGTAACATCAGAAGGAGTCAGAGAAAATGTATAAAAATATTTGGGACAGACATATTTTCATTAGGTCAAATATGCACTACAGTATGGTTTATGTGCAATACACTTTAGCTGAAGTATTACAAAGAGTCAATGAGTATGCATAGAAAGTTCATGATTGAGGGCTAAATATGCAATACTCTATGGCTGAAGTAACATCAGAGTTAGTCATGTATATAAAGTTCAGGATCAAGGATTCTTGGGACAAAAAAAAAATGAATCAAGTCTAATATGGACTTCTGAATGGCTGAAAATATCTGAAAGAGTCAATGAGTCTATATAAAAACTTCAGTGTCTCTTTGGCCATAAATATGATCAGTAGTTCAAATATATCTGGCTTATCAAACATCAGATGGAGTCAATAAGTATGTATATGAAGTTCATGATTGAGGACTAATTTGCCAGAAATATGTTCAGCAGGTCTAATGTGGACTTCTGTATGGGTGAAGTAACATCAGAAGGAGTCAAAAGTAATGTATAAAAAGTTCAAGATCGAGTACTCTTTGACCAGAAATATGTCCTTTGGGTCAAATATGCAATGCTGTATGGCTGACGTTTCATTAGAAGGAGTCAATGGACTAGGTATAGTCCATTATAGGTATAGACAGTTCTTTATCAAGGACTAATTTGCCAGAAATATGTTCAGTAGGTCTTATATGGATTTCTGTATGGGTCTAAGTAAGATGAGAAGAAGTCAATTAAAATGTATAAAAAGTTCAAGATCGAGTGTTCTTTGGCAGTTGGGTCAAATATGCGATACTCTATGACTGACATATCATCAGAAGGAGTCAATGAGTATGTATAAAACGTTTATGAGCAAAGATTAATTTGCCAGACTTACTGTATGTTCTGTAGGTCAAACACTGGCTCATGTATGGCTGAAGTAACATCAGAGTGAGGCAAAGAGTATGTATACAAAATTCATGATCGAGGACAATTTTTTTTTTGTAAGTAGGTCTAAAATGGACTTCTCTGTATGGCTGAAATGAAATCAGAAGGAGTCAATGAGTATCTATAGAAAGTTCAAGATCAAGCGCTCTTAGGCCATAAATATGTTTTTAAGGTCAAGTATGCACTACTGTCTCTCTGATGTAACACCAGGAGTCGATAAGTCTGTATGGAAATTTCATCATCACCAGAAATATAACCTTTAGGTCAAATATGCAATACTCTATGGCTGAACTAAAATCAGTGTGAGGCACGTATATAAAGGTAATGATCGACGACTCTTGAGACAGAAAAAGTCAATTACAATGTACAGAAAGTTCAAGATCAAGGACTAATCTGCCAGAAATATGTTCAATATGCTAATATGGACTTCTTTATCGGTGATGTAACATCAAAAAGAGTCAATAGTAATGTATGAAGTTCAAGATTAAGTACTCTTTGGCCAAAAAGTGACCTTTAGGTCAAATATGCATTATTCTATGGCGGACGTATCATCAGAAGGAGTCAGTGAGTATGTATCAAAGTTCATGATCGAGGACTAATTTGTCAAAGTCAAATGCAATACTCTATGGCTGAAGTAACATCAAAATTAGGCTTGTATATAAAGTTCATGATTGAGGACTCTTGGGACTGAAAAACTTTAATCAAGTCTAAAATGGACTCCTGTAAAGCTTGGAAGAAAACCAAAAAAACAGAAGAAGTCAATGACTATGAAGAGAAAGTTCAAGACTGAGGACTAATATGTTTAGTATACATAATATGGACTTCTGTATGGGTGAAGTAACATAAGGAGTCAATAGTAATGTATGAAAAGTTCATGTTTGAGTCCTCTTTGGCCAGAAATATGATCTTTAGGTCAAATTTGCAATATTCTAGGGCATTTTGCATTTTGACCTAATGGGCATATTTCTGGCAAATTAGTCCTCGATCATGCAATTACTCTACATACTCATTGACACCATCTGATGTTAGATCATCCAGACAGTAGTCCATATTAAACTTACTGAACATATTTCTGGCGAAAGAGTACTCGATCTTGAACTTTTTATACATTACTATTGACTCCTTCTGATGATACGTCAGCCACAGTATATTGCTGATTTGACGTTATGGACATATTTCTGACAAATTAATCTTCAGTCATGAGCTGTCTATACATCCCCATTGACTCCATCTGATGTTAGATCAGCCAGACAATAGTCCACATTTGACCGACAGAACATATTTCTGACCAAACAGTATTTGATATTGAACTTTTTATACATATGCATTGACGCCTTCTGATGTCACATCAGCCATACTGTTGTCCATATTTGACCTAATGAACATATTTATGTCCCAAAAGTACTCGATCTTGAACTTTCAATACATACTCATTGGTTCACTTTGATCTTCCTTTAGCCATATATGAACCCATTTTGACCAACTGAACAAATTTCTGGCAAATTAGTCCTCGATCATGAACTTCATATATATATATATATACTTATTGACTCCATCTGATGTTAGATAAGCCAAAGAGTTAGTCCATATTTCAACGACTGGACATATTTCTGGCTAATTTTTCAGAAATATGTTCAGAAAATCAAACATGGGCTCATGTATGACTGAAGTAACATCATAGTGAGGCAATGAATATGTATAGAAAGTTCAAGATCAAGTACTCTTGGGCCAGAAATGTGTTCAGTAAGTCATACATGGGCTCATGTATTGCTGAAGTAACATCAGAGTGAGTCAATGAGTATGCATAGAAAGTTCATGATTGAGGACTAATTTGCCAGAAATATGTTCAGTAGATATAATTCTGACTTCTGTATAGGTGAAGTAATGTCAGAACGAGTGACTAGAAATGTGTAAAAAGTTCAGATTTGAGTATTGTTCGACCAGAAATATGTTCATTATTTTAAATTTGGACTACTGTCTGTCTGATGTAACATCAGAAGGACTCGATGAGTCTGTATGGAAAGGTCATGATCGAGGACCCTGGTCAGCAATATGTTCTGTTGGTCAAAAATGCACTATTGTCTGGCTGATCTAACATCAGATGGAGTCAATGGGTATGTATAGAAAGCTCATGACTGAAGATTCATTTGTCAGAAATATGTCCATTAGGTCAAATAAGCAATAGTCTATGGCTGACGTATCATCATCAGGAGTCAATGCACAAAAAGTTTATGATCAAGGACTAATTTTCCAGAAATGTGTTCAGAAGGTCAAAAATGGGCTTATGTATGGCTGAAGTAACATCAGAGTGAAGCATAGAGTATGTATAGAAAGATCGATTACTCTTGGGTCAGAAATATGTACCATAGATCATATATCGGTTCATTTATTGCTGAAGTAACATCAGAGTGAGTTAATGAGTATGTAGAAAGATCATGATTGAGGACTAATTTGCCATAAATATGTTCAGTAAGTTAAATATGGCTATATGACTGAAATAATATCAGGAGTCAACGAGTATGAACAGAAAGTTCAAGATCAAGTACTCTTGGGCCAGAAATATGTTCATTGGGTCAAATATGGACTACAGTATGGCTTATGTGACATCAGAAGGAGGCAGTAAGTATAAATAAAAAGTTCAAGATCGAGTACTCTTTGCCCAGAAATATGTCCATTAGGTGAAATATACAATACTCTACAGCTGATGTTTCATCAGAAGGAGTCAATGAATCAGTATAGAAAGTTCTTGAACGAGGACTACTTTGCCCGAAATATGTTCAGTTGGTCTAATATGAACTTCTGTATGGGTGAAGTAACATCAGAAGGAGTCAATGATAATGTATAAAAAGTTTAAGATTGAGTACTTTTGGGCCAGAAACATGTCTATTAGGTCAAATATGCAATATTCTATGATTGACGTATAATCAAGTGTCAAGGAGTATGTATAGAAAGTTCATGATAGAGGACTAATTTGCCAGAAATATTTCCTTTAGGTCAAATACGCAATACTCTGTGGCTGAAGTAACATCAGAGTGAGTCATGTATATAAAGTTCAGGATCAAGGATTCTTGGGACAGAAAACAAAATCAGGTCTAATATGGACTTCTGAATGGCTGAAAAAAATCTGAAGGAGTCAGTGAGTGCATATAAAAAAATCAATGTCAAATACCCTTTGGTCATGAATATGATCAGTATGTCAAATATGTACTACTCTCTAGCTTATCTAACATCAGATGGAGTCAATAAGTATGTATAAAACGTTCAAGATCGAGTACTCTTTAGCCAGGAATATGTCCTTCAGGTCAAATATGCAATACTGAGTGGCTGATGTATCATCAGAAATAGTCAATGAGTATCTATAAAAAGTTTATGTGCAAGGACTAATTTGCCGGAGATATGTTCTGTAGGTTAAACATGGGCTTATCTATGGCTGAAGTAACATCAGAGTCAGGCAAAGAGTATGTATACAAAATCCATGATCAAGGACAAAAACATGTTTAAGTAGGTTTAAAATTGACTTCTGTATGGCTAAAAATAAAATCAGGAGTCAATGAGTATCTATAGAAAGTTCAAGATCAAGCGATCTTTGGTCAGAAATATGTTCCTTAGGTCTAATAAGGACTACTGTCTGTCTCATATAACACTATAAGGAGTCAATGAGTCTATATAGAAATTTTATCATCAAGGTCTATTTTGCCAGAAATTTGTTCAGTAGGTCAACATGGGTTCATATATGGCTGAAGTAAGATAGGAGTGAATCAATGGGTATGTATTGAAAGTTCAAGATTGAATACATTTGGGTCAGAAATATGTCCATTAGGTCAAATATGGACTGCAGTATGGCTGATGTGACATCAGACGCCGTCTGTAAGTATATATAAAAAGTTCAAGATCGAATACTCTTTGGCCAGAAATATGTCCATTAGTTCAAATATGCAATATTCTATGGCTGACATTTCATCAGAAGGAGTCAATAAGTCAGTGTAGAAAGTTCTTGATCGAGGACTAATTTGCCAAAAAATTATTCAGTAGGTCAAAATGGGTTTATATGTGGCTCAAGTAAAATCAGAGTGAATCATTGACAGAAACAATTTAATCAGGTCTAATATGGACTTCTGTATCACTGAAAAAAATCAGAATGAGTCAATGAGTATGTATTGAAAGTTTAAGATCGAGTACAATTTTTCCAGAAATATGTTCATTAGGTCAAATATGCAATACTCTAGTGCTGACGTTTCATCAGGAGTCAATGTGTTTATATAAAAAGTTCATCATCGAGGACTAATTTGCCAGAAATGTATTCATTAGATCAAAATAGGTTCATATATGGCTGAAGTAACATCAGAGTGAAACAATGAGTATGTATTGAAAGTCAAGTCAAGTCACCTTTATTTATATAGCGCTTTTTACAATGTAGATTGTGTCAAAGCAGCTTTACAGTGATAACTGGTACATTATTTTGGCTGCACAGCAGCTCTTAAGGAATAGTGTCAATGCAGGTAGATCAAAGCACTGTGGAATATCAAATATCAATTGTCAAGTGTCCCCAACTAAGCAAGCCAAAGGCGACAGCGGCAAGGAACCCAAACTCCAACAGGTGACATAAGGTGGCAAACAGGTGTTAAAATGGAGAAAAAACCTTGGGAGAAACCAGGCTTAGTCGGGGGGCCAGTTCTCCTCTGGCAAAAAGTGCTTTGTTACGACTCAGGTTGCTATCATAAGTCAGATAGGATCGCAACATTCAAAGTATTTAATTCAGTTCCATCCAGTTGAGGATCGTATTCATCACACCGGTATGGACGGTTGTTTGAGGAGATGCGCCACTGGTTGTCATGTTGATGAGGCCTTCATAGTGGATGATCTAGTTGACTCAATCTCTGCTGATACTTCAGGGCTGCGTTGTGGTCGTGTCAAGGCGCAGGTCCTCGATCTCACCTGGATACGGCCCGGATCCGGCTGACTACGGTAAACCTCGGGATAAACAGAAAGACTAATATTAGCGTAGATGCCATTCTTCTTCTGATGTAACGAGTACATCTGGTGTTATTGGAAGTGTTCCCGGTTCCGGCTGACCTAATTTATGCAGCCTAATAATCCTTTAACGGATTTGAAAAAAATACATTGATAATGTGTTATGTGTATGCCAGGTTAAAGAGATGTGTTTTTAGTTTAGATTTAAACTGACAGAGTGTGTCTGCTTCCCGAACAATGCTAGGAAGATTGTTCCAGAGTTTAGGTACCAAATAGGAGAAGGATCTACCACCTGCAGTTGATTTTGATATTCTAGGTATTATTAGCTGGCCTGAATTCTGAGATCGTAATAGACGCGAAGGACTATAATGCATTAAGAGCTCGCTCAGGTACTGGGGAGCTAAACCATTTAGTGCTTTGTAGGTAATTAGCAAGAAAGTTCAATTTCAAGTACTTTTGAAGGAGAAGGAGTCAATAAGTCAGTGTAGAAAGTTCTTGATCGAGGACTAATTTGCCAGAAAATTATTCAGTAGGTTAAAATGGGTTCATATGTGGCTCAAGTAAAATCAGAGTGAATCATTGACAGAAAAAATTATATGTATATGTAAATATGTATTGAAAGTTCAATTTCAAGTACTTTTTTTTGGCCAGAAATAAATATTGTCAAATATGCAATATTCTATGACTGACGTTTAATCAAGAGTCAATGAGTCAGTATAGAAATTTCATAATCGAGGACTAATTTGCCAGAAACATGTTCAGTTGTTCAAATATGAACTTCGGTATGGGTGAAGTAACATCAGAAGGAGTCAATGATAATCTATAAAAAGTTCAAGATCGAGTGCTTTTGTGACAGAAATATTTTCATTAGGTCAAATATGGACTACAGTCTGGCTCATGTGACATCAGAAGCTGTCAGTAAGTATATATAAAAAGTTCAGGATCGAGTACTCTTTGGCAAGAAATATGTCCATTAGGTCAAATGTGCAATAATGCTATAGCTGACTTTTCATCAGAAGTAACATCAAGATTGAGTGCTATTTGGCCAGAAATATTTCCATTAGGTCAAATATGCAATACTCTATGGCTGAAGAAACATCAGAGTGAGGCATGTATGTAAAGTTCATGATCAAGGATTTTTGGGACAGAAACAATTTAATCGTATCTAATATGGACTTCTGTATCGCTGAAAAAAATCACAATGAGTCAATGAGTATGCATTGAAAGTTCAAGATCGAGTACTAATTTGCCAGAAATATGTTCATTAGGTCAAATATGCAGTACTCTACTGCTGACGTTTCATCAGGAGTCAATGTGTTTATATAAAAAGTTAATCATCAAGGACTAATTTGCCAGAAATTTGTTCAGTAGGTCAAAAAGGGTTCATATATGGCTCAAGTAAGATCAGAGTGAATCAATGAGTATGTATTGAAAGCTCAAGATCAAGTACTTCTTGGCCAGAAATATGTTCATTAGGTCAAATATGACTTATCTGACATCAGAAGGAGTCAGGAAGTATACATAAAAAGTTCAAGATTGAGTACTCTTTGGCCAGAAATACGTCCATTAGTTCAAATATGCAATACTCTATAGATGATGTTTCATCAGAAGGAGTCAATGAGTCAGTATAGAAAGTTCCTGATCAAGGACTAATTCGCCAGAAATAAGTTCAGTTGGTCTAATATGAACTTCTGTATGGGTGAAGTAACATCAGAAGGAGTCAGTGAAAATGTATAGAAAGTTCTTGATCGAGGACTAATTTGCCAGAAATATGTTCAGTTGGTCAAATATGGACTACAGTATGGCTTATGTGCAATACACTTTAGCTGAAGTATTACCAAGAGTCAATGAGTATGCATAGAAAGTTCATGATTGAGGACTAATTTGCTAGAAATATTTTCTTCAGGTCAAATATGCAATACTCTATGGCTGAAGTAACATCAGAGTGAGTCATGTATATAAAGTTCAGGATCGAGGATTCTTGGGACAGAAAAAAAAAATGAATCAAGTCTAATATGGACTTCTGAATGGCTGAAAAAATCTGAAGGAGTCAATGAGTGTACATAAAAACTTCAGTATCTCTCTGGCCATAAATATGATCAGTAGTTCAAATATATCTGGCTTATCAAACAACAGATGGAGTCAATAAGTATGTATATGAAGTTCATGATCGAGTACTCTTTGACCAGAAATATGTCCTTTAGGTCAAATATGCAATACTGTATGGCTGACGTTTCATTAGAAGGAGTCAATGAGTATGTATAAAACGTTTATGAGCAAAGACTAATTTGCCAGACATACTGTATGTTCTGTAAGTCAAACACTGGCTCTTGTATGGCTGAAGTAACATCAGAGTGAGGCAAAGAGTATGTATACAAAATTCATGATTGAGGATATGGCTGTATGGCTAAAATAAAATCAGAAGGAGTCAATGAGTATACTCTATGGCTCAAGTAACATCAGAGTGAGGCATGTATGTGAAGTTCATGATCGAGGAATCTTGGGACAGAAAAAATGTAATCACATCTAATATGGACTTCTGTATGACTGAAATAAAATCAGATGGAATGAGTATGTTTAGAAAGTTCAAGATCAAGTACTAATTTGCCATAAATATGTTCTTTAGTTCAAATATGCAATACTGGCTGACGTATCATCAGAAGAGGTCAATGAGTATGTATACACAATTCATGATTGAGGACAATTTTTTTTTTTTTAAAGTAGGTCTAAAATGGACTTCTCTGTATGGCTGAAATGAAATCAGAAGGAGTCAGTGAGTACCTGCAGAAAGTTCAAGATCAAGCGCTCTTAGGCCAGAAATATGTTTCTAACTGTCTCTCTGATGTAACACCAGACGGAGTCGATAAGTCTGTATGGAAATTTCATCATCACCAGAAATATGACCATTAGGTCAAATATGCAATACTCTATGGCTGAACTAAAATCAGTGTGAGGCAAGTATATGAAGGTATATTCTATGGCTGAAGTAACATCAGAATGAGGCATTTTTATAAACCTTTGGAGGCATTTTTATAAACCACATTTAGGGTAAAGGAAGGCTTTGACCATCCCCGGTGCAAACTCAAGACAAGTTGGGGACACTGAAAGGGCCTGAAGGTCTCCTACTCTCTTGAGGGATGAGATGGCGAGAAGGAAGACAGTCATAAGTGTCAGGAACTTATCTGAGACTGACCCAAGTGGCTCAAATGGAGCTGTAGGTCTTCTAAAACAATAGCCAAATCCCAAGCAGGGACCCTCAGCCTCTGGGTGCCACGGAGGAAATGAATAACTAATGGGTTTCTCCCCACAGTAGTACCATCCACATGGGCATGGTAAGCAGAAATAGTTGAAACATACACCTTAAGTGTAGATGGGGTTAACCTAGATGAGAAGCTACTCTGTAGGAACTCAAGTACTGAACCTATCGGGCAGTAGACTGGATCCAACTGTCAATCGTGACACCAGGAAGTGAAAAGTTTCCACTTCAGGATGTATTGTATAGTTTCCTCGTGGAAGGAGCTCTGGAGTGAAGAATGGTCTCTACAACCTCAGTTGAGAGACCAGCCTCTATGAGTTGGGCCCCCTCAGAGGCCAAACCCACAGGTTCCATATTTCTGGACAGGGATGAAGAATCATGCCCCCCGCCTGAGACAGGAGGTCCCTCCTGATCGGAATCTTCCAAGGTGAGCCATCGAGAAGAGCTATAAGGTCCGAAAACCATATCCGGCTCGGCCAGTGAGGTGCTACTAGCAGTAGACGTATCCCTTCCTGGTGAATTTTCTCCAGAACTTCCGGGAGCAGAACAACTGGGGGAAATGCATACAGATGGAGGCTTGGCCATGTCTGTACCATGGCATCCAGTCCAAGAGGAGCTGGATGTGTGAGGGAGAACCAAAGTGGACAGTGCGTCATATCCTGAGACGTGAACAGATCCACTTCCGCTTGGCCATAAATCTCCCATATGAGCTTCACCACATCTGGGTGAAGTCTCCATTCCCCTGGCCTCAACCCCTGCCTCGACAGGATGTCTGCTCCCATATTCTGTGTCCCTGGAATATAGATTGCTCTCAAGGAGAGCATCTTCCCCAGGGACCACAGGAGAATCTGGTGCGCCAGTTTGCATAGTGGACACGACCGCAGAACCCCTGTCGATTTATATAAGAGACCACTCATGTGTTGTCTATCCTGACAAGCACATGATGGCCCCTCAGGTCTGGAAGGAAGAACTTCAACGCATTGAAGACCACCATCATCTCCAGGCAATTTATGTGCCACGAGAGCTAATGACTCCTCCACAGACCCTGAGCTAAGCGGCCTTCCATTACTGCCCCCCAGCCTGTGAGAAAAGCGTCCATCATCAGAGTAACACAATGACTCCGAGCTCCTAACACAAGGCCCTGGGACAGGAACCAATTTTTCTTCCATATGATCAAGGCGCGGAGACAGCACCGCGTGATCTTGATCATACGAAGTGGGTTGCCCCTCGGGGATAACCCTTTGGTCCTGAGCCAAATTAAGGGTCTCATAAGGGTCTCATGTACAGCAGGCCAAGAGGTATCACGCTGGATGCTGCTGCCATCAGACCCAACAGTCTCTGAAACTGTTTTACAGTGTGTGACTGGCCTAGCTTCAATTTTTTCACGGCTGATAGAATAGCAGTGATGCGAACTGGTAAGAGACATGCTAGCATTGTAACTGAATCCCAAACCACACCAAGAAAAGTGGTCCTCTGTCGCGGAGTAAGCATGCTTTTCTTGGCATTCAGTCTCAACCCCAATTTCTGAATATGGGCGAGAACGACATCTTGATGCCAAATTGCCATCTCCTCTGATTGTGCTAATATTAGCCAGTCGTCGATATAATTCAGGATGCGTATTCCCTGCAGCCTGAGCGGGGCCAGCGCTGCATCTACGCATTTCGTGAATGTGCAGGGTGAAAGAGCTAGGCCCAATGGAAGAACCCGAAATTGGTACGCTTCGCCCCTGAAAGTGAATCTCAGGAACTTCCTGTGCTGTTGAAGGATGGAGACATGGAAGTATGCGTCCTTGAGATCTATTGTGACAAACCAATCCACTGATCTGATTTGAGTCACGATTTGACTTATCATCAGCATTTTGAATTTTAGCTTTCGTACTGCTCGATTCAGATGATGTAGATCTAAAATAGGGCGCAACCCCCCATCCTTTTTTAGAACCAAGAAATACCGGCTGTAAAACCCAGACTCCCTGTCGGCAACCAGAACCCTCTCTATAGCCTTCTTTTGCTAATAAGGTTTTTATTTTTTGCTCCAACACCAGAGCCTGTGGAAGTACTGTAGTTTGCAGCACTCCTTTGAATAGAGGTGGGCGGCACCAAAACTGGATTTTGTAACCTTTCTCTATAATTTGCAGGACCCAACATGAGATATTTTGAAGAGACTTCCACTCTGCTAGAAAATCTACTAAGGGAACCAGCCTCTCGAGGCTGGCCTCTGGTGTGTTGATAGCACATATTTGATGTAAATTTATCCTCCTCAGAGGATGTGAATGTGATGCAGGTCTTCTGAGCTCTGCGTCACTAATTCGCTGGGAACCGCTGCACCCCAAGCACCAGAGGTGGCGGGGTTGGCAGAACGGCCCCCTGAGGGCCACAAGGTGGGACGGGCACCGTATACTGAGATGAACACCGCTCCACCCCGTGTGGGGCTGCCCTTAGAAGTCTGACACCACTGGCGCCTTCTTCGCCTGAAGCAAGACCTGAGGGTCTGTCTTTGGCTTAGATGGCTTGGGCTGAGAGTGCCGTCCCGGCCCACCATGTCTCTGAGGTGGAGCACAAGAAGCGACACTCTCCTTCTGCTGCGCTATGTATGAGGAGCTATACGGCTGGAAAGTGTGCTCACGCCCAGCAACCCCAGAGGATGGATGGCGGCATGGAAGATATTTTTTGAACGCTCCGCTTGCTTATTAGCTTCCTGAAATCTTTCGACGACTGATGTGACAGTGTCGCCGAACAGGCCAGATGGCACAAGCGGGGCGTCGGCGGTCTCGTCGGATGTGTATTTATTCTTTCCTGGTCGTGACGTCACCCGCCCGTGACGTTCATTCTCGCCATTGGACTAGTTGAAGTTCAAGATCGAGTATTCTTTGGCCAGAAATATGTCCATTATATCAAACGTTATATCAAATATGCAATATTCTATGGCTGAAGTAGAATATTCTACTTCAGTATCATCAGAAGGAGTCAATGAGTATGTATAAAAATTTCATCATCAAGGTCTACTTTGCCAGAAATTTGTTCAGTAGGTCAAAAAGGGTTCATATATGGCTCAAGTAAGATCAGAGTGAATCAGTGAGTATGTATTGAAAGTTCAAAAAAGTACTTCTCGGCCAGAAATATGTTCATTAGGTAAAATATGGACTACAGTATGGCTTATGTGACATCAGAAGGAGTCAGTAAGTATAAATAAAAAGTTCGAGATCAAGTACTCTTTGGACAGAGATACGTCCATTAGGTCAAATATGCAATACTCCATGGCTGACATTTCATCAGAAGGAGTCAATGAGTCAGTGTAGAAAGTTCTTGATTGAGGACTAATTTGCCAGAAATTTGTTCAGTTGGTCAAAATGGGTTCATATATGGCTAAAGGAAGATCAAAGTGAACCAATGAGTATGTATTGAAAGATCAAGATTATTGAGTACTTTTGGGACAGAAATATGTTCATTAGGTCAAGTATGGACAACAGTATGGCTGATGTGACTTCAGAAGGCATCAATGAATATGTATAAAAAGTTCAAAATCAGATACTGTTTGGTCAGAAATGTGTTCTGTCAGTCAAATGTGGACAAATATTGTCTGGCTGATCTAACATCAGATGGAGTCAATAGAAATGTACAAAAAGTTCATGATCGAAGACTAATTTTCCAGAAAGAAGGTCAAAAATGGGTTTATGTATGGCTGAATGAACATCAGAGTGAAGCAATGAGTATGTAAAGAAAGTTTATGATCGAGGACTGTTGGGACAGAAAGCATTTAAGTAGGGCTAATATGGAGTTCTGTATAGCTGAAATAATATCAGGAGTCAATGATGTGATCTGATGGGTCAGCTTGCATAGGTGACGTAACCTTCGACCCCCCTGATGGTTGATATAAGAGACCACCAACGTGTTGTCCGTACGGACCAACACATGATGGCCCTTCAGGTCTGGGAGGAAGTGTTTGAGAGTTCAAAACACCGCCATCATTTCCAACCGATTTATGTGCCAGGAAAGTAGATGGCCCTGCCACAGCTGAGCAACCACTCATGATTGTTCCCCAACCCACGAGGGAAGCATCCGTTGTTAGCATTACGCGACAACAAGGAGCTCCCAACACCAAGATCGAGTACTCTTGGGCCAGAAATATGTTCAGGAGGTCATACATGAGCTCATGTATTGCTGAAGTAACATCAGAGTGAAACAATGAATATGTGTAGAAAGTTCATGATTGAGGACTAATTTGCCAGAAATATGTTCAATAGGTCTAATATGGACTGCTATATGGCTGAAATAGTATCAGGAGTCAATAAGTATGTATAGAAAGTTCATGATTGAGGACTAATTTGCCAGAAATATGTTCAGTAGGTCAAATATGGACTTCTTTATGGCTGAAATAATATCAGGAGTCAATGAGTATGTATAGAAAGTTCATGATTGAGGACTAATTTGCCAGAAATATGTTCCGTAGGTCTAATATTGACTTCTGTATTGGTGAAGTAACATCAGAAAAAATGAATAGAAATGTGTAAAAAGTTCAGGTTCAAGTACTCTTGGACCAGAAATATGTTCATTGTGTCAAATATGGACTACTGTCTGTCTGATGTAACATCAGAAGGATTCAATGAGTATGTATAGAAAGTTTATGGTCGAGGACTCTTGGGTCAGAAATATGTTCTGTTGGTCAAATATGCATTTCTCTATGATGTGACATCAGAAGGCGTCAATGAACATGTATAAAAAGTTCAATATCAAATACTGTTTGGTCAGAAATATGTTCTGTCGGTCAAATGTGGACTATTGTCTGGCTGATCTAACATCAGATGGAGTCAATGGGGATGTATAGACAGCTCATGACTGAAGATTAATTTGTCAGAAATATGTCCATAATGTCAAATAAGCAATAGTCTGTGGCTGACGTATCATCAGAAGGAGTCAATAGTAATGTATAAAACGTTCAAGATCGAGTACTTTTCGAGTAGTTTAATATGGACTACTATCTGGATGATTTAACATCTGATGGCGTCAATCGGTATGTATAGTAATTTCATGATCAAGGACTAATTTTCCAGAAATATGTTCAGAAGGTCAAACATGGGCTCATGTATGGCTGTAGTAACATCATAGTGAGGCAATGAATATGTATATTAAGCTCAAGATCGAGTACTCTTGGGCCAGAAATGTGTTGAGTAGGTCATACATGGACTACTGTCTGTCTGAAGTAACATCAGAAGGAGTCAATGAGTTTGTAAAGAAAGTTAAAGATCGAGTACTCTTGGGCCAGAAATATGTGCACTATGTTAAATATGGACTATTGTCTGGCTGATCTAACATCAGATGGAGTCAATGGGTATGTATAGAAAGCTCATGACTGAAGATTAATTTGTCATAAGTATGTCCATTAGTTCAAATAAGCAATATCCTATGGCTGACATATCATCAGAAGGAGTCAATAGTAATGTATAAAAAGTTCATGATCGAGGACTAATTTTCCATATCGAATACTCTTGGGCAGAAATATGTTCAATAGGTCAAATATAACCTTCTATATGGCTGATGTGACATTGAAAGACATCAATGATTATATATAAAAACGTCAATGTCGAAGTAAAAAGAAATCTGATTGGCTAGTTTAATTTCGTCATTTTTTTCCACACATGAAAAATGACATTACAGATAGTTAATGTTTAAAAACAGGCTCAAAATGAGTAAACGCTCTCTAAAACAGCTAAATTCGATTGAAACATTTGCAAAAAGGCCTAAAACTCTTGAGTAGGGATGGAGAAATGAAGCCTCTTAAATCTTTAAAGCTTTTCTCTAAATGTTTCGGGAAAAGTTCACGCAGAGTGTCGAAAACAGTGCCATCTTGTGGGAGGTAAACCTGAGTGCGCAGCTCTGTTGTTCATGGGAACTCGAGCTGCGTCAAGATGCGGTGGGAACGCCTCTGCGTGATTGTGTCATGAAACACATGTGTAAACTGTCCAATAGTGTGATGGAACGTCATAGACGGGTGACGTCACAGACCAGGAAACTATAAAGCATACCCAGAACAAAGAATGCTAGCTTCTGTGTCTTCAGCAAGCGCTCCGTGTATCTGTCTATGTCATATTTATTGTTGTCTGTCAAACACAATATATATCAGAATGCGAACAAACAGCAATCACGGGTGGGGATACACACGAGCTCTGTGTTGTTTGTTTGGGAGCGGAGCGGAGCATGCCCAGGCAGCCCTCAAGGGGGTTTAACCTGAGAACTCTCCACTCCTGCCGGGCGCTCTTTGAGGAGGGCGCTTTGGCAGAGCAGCTCAGATCATGGGGTTCGCAGATGGATCTGGCAGAGGGGTTAGAGACGGGCGTCGTCCTTTCTCTGCTCTCACCTGCCAGGTCCATTGCCTTTTCCCAGGTGGAAGCACGCTCTGCGGTTTCTTCCCCCCAGGCTGAGGCACTGGTACTTCACATGTCCAGCTCTGAGGATGTGGATATTGTGAGTATCGATCCTGAGGACTCGCCAACTCACACACCTGCATATGAGGAGCTCATGGAGGTTGTGACTCATGCTGTTGCTAAGTTAAATATCGATTGGCCAGCCGAGAAACAGGAAGAAAAGATTAAAAGTTGAAAGACTAAAATAATGAAAGATTCTTACCATCCAGATCACAACCTCCATGTTGGGGATAGACATTTTTGTGTCAAGGTCATGGAATAAGCTAGCTTGGTATCGTGTTTTCAGCCCGCACACGTCTAATTATTCCAACGTCCTGGGGCTGAAACACTATGGCTATGCGGCCCAGGGTTGAAGAGATGCTCGCAAGCTATCTCTCCCCTGAGGCTGCATTGTCGCTGAAATCCCCAACACTGCCCACCAAGCCACTAATAGCCACTATAGCGCTGGTGAGCAAAGCGTACTCGGCTTCAGGTCGGGGAGCAATCATGAGTGGTTGCTCAGCTCGGGGGCTGTGGCAGGACCATCTACTTTCCTGGCACATAAATCGGTTGGAAATGATGGCGGTGTTTTGAACTCTCAAACACTTCCTCCCAGACCTGAAGGGCCATCATGTGTTGGTCCGTACGGACAACACGTTGGTGGTCTCTTATATCAACCATCAGGGGGGTCGAAGGTTACGTCACCTATGCAAGCTGACCCATCAGATCCTCCTGTGGGCCCAGGGGAAGCTGTTCTCTCTGAGAGCAGCTTACATTCCTGGGTCTCAGAATAATGGAGCAGACATCCTGTCGAGGCAGGGGCCGAGGCCCGGGGAGTGGAGACTCCACCCCGAGGTGGTGGAGCTCCTTTGGGAAAATTTTGGTCGTGCAAAAGTGGAACTGTTTGCATCTCGGGAGTCAACTCATTGTCAATTATGGTTCTCCCTCACTCATCCAGCTCCACTGGGGCTGGATGCTATGGTACAGACGTGGCCAAGGCAGCGTCTGTACGCATTTCCCCCAATCACTCTGCTCCCAGGAGTTCTGAAGACTTGAGTTCTTGCAAGAATGGTTCTCCGCTGGATTATCCCCTTCTACTCTAAAAGTGTATGTTGCAGCTATTTCTGTTTATCATTCACCCATTGATGGTACATCTGTTGGGAGGAATCCGTTGGTTACACGATTTCTTCGGCCTGTTCAGTGCAGGAGAACACCTGCTTGGGATCTAGCCATTGTACTAGAGGGTTTGACCCCGGCTCCTTTAAAACCCTTGGAAGAGGTTCCTGAAAAGTTCCTCACTCTGATAACCATCTTTCTTCTTTCCATTTTGTCTCTTAAAAGAACTGGAGACTTACAGGCCCTTTCGGTTGCTCCATCAGGTCTGGAATTTGCTCCAGGCATGGTTAAAGCCTTTCTTCACCCAAAACCGAATAAATTAAATATAACAACAAAAACAATAATTATATAATACTAATAATGCCTACTGAGTTGTTTGAGGCAAGTAAATTGTGCTGTTATTTTATTGTTTTTACTCTTTAGCCTATATGACAGAACATATGATAATGTAATATAGGCTACAGGCTTATATATTTCAAATGTTAGTAAATGGACTTGAACTTCCTTATACCTGTAGATTATTGGTCTGGGTTCAAACATTCCGACAGATGAAAAGTGAAGCATTCACGTGACTGGAAAGAAAGTGAGGCTTCGTTTTTCGTTAATCACCATGTTTCTCTGAAAACAATATACACATTTCGGGACAAAGCCACTCAGGCTGCAAGTCTTAATGCACAGATCCGATCTTTTGACCATATCCGATTTTTTTGGACGACGTGCTTACATTTCTTTTAAAAGTGGTCTGTATCCGATGTCTTCTTTTTACAGTGCACTTGGCGAAACGTACCAAAAATAGCATATATGACATCACAAATAAATTTTTAATGGTACACTGAGTTTAATTTATTGACATGGAATTCATATAGAAACACTTTTAATGCAATAGTTACATCACAACATCAAAATAATACAAATTCTTCACGACAGTATACGAACGCCGCTCCGCTGGAAGCGTGCGAGTTGAATAATACTCGGGTAGATATTTGTTAAACATGTCACAGCTTTGGTTCGAATCCTCCGTCATATACTAGGTTTTTTTAGTCATTAAAACCAATGCGTCATTCATCAGTCATTGTATATAAAGGGCAGGTACAAGTTAGTGTGCTTTTTATTTTGTGCTTTCAGTGGAATTAATAGGTAGTCTCCACAACGGGGCTGAAGCGCGCGTTTGTGCACGAGCCGTCGTCACTGACAACAGCGGCAACTAGCACTCCGTGTGATCAAGAGCAACACATTTTTCAACTTCAGATCACCTTTTATTTAACACGAACAAATGAAATGAATGCTCTGCCAGTCAACTATAGATGTTTCGTTTGTTATAGGTATGTCTGTACCGTGAAATGTTAAAAAAAAAAACCTCACTTTTCAGGGACGCAGGAGTCGCATTTACAGGGGAATATCCGGTCTGTCCGCTTACACGGCAGGCGCAAACGCACGTATCCGATTCATATCTGATTTATTTTCACATATGAATGTGGCCTGAAACCGATCTGTGAAAATCAGAATCCATGCGCATTTTCCTGCCTACACGTTCGTGGCTCGATCCGATCTGTGCCACATGGGAGGAAAAAATCGGAAGCATATCAAAGTACAAACAAGCGCATCAGATTTTCCAAGTGCGTGAAAAGGAAAGAGACAGTCGATCAGTCGATTTGTACAGCATTAGATCGTTCCCACAAACGCAATAATTGATTTAATTTTTAATTTGCGGACAGCAAATGGGGTGCTAGTTTTGTGCGTACCCTGAGATAGAATCCTGCAGGCGCCCCTGAATAAGTATGTATAGGAAGTTCATGATCGAGGACTAATTTGCCAGAAATATGTTCAGTAGGTCTAATATGGACTTCTGTATGGGTGAAGTATCAAAGGAGTCAATGGAAGGAGTCAATGATAATGTATAAAAAGTTCAAGATCGAGTGCTCTTTGGCCAGAAATATGTCCAATAGGTCAAATATGCAATATTTTATGGCTGATGTATAATCAGGTGCAAATTCGTATGTATAGAAAGTTCAAGGGAAATGCAATACTCTATGGCTGAAGTAACATCAGAGTGAGGCATGTCAAGTCAAGTCAAGTCACCTTTATTTATATAGGACTTTTTACAATGCAGATTGTGTCAAAGCAGCTTTACAGTGATAAGTGGTATATAATTTTGGCTGCACAGCAGCTCTTAAAGAAAATGGTGTCATTGTCCATCTTAAGTAAACTGGAGTAAACAAATCCGTGTTATGTGTTATCTGTTCATTACACAATGGGATAAAATAGTTAGTTTTGTATACAATGCAAGGAAATAGTGCATACTGTTAGGTCTTGTATTTATTGTAATACAACCACGCCTGTTATCTCTTTAATGCACAGTGGATGAGTTAGTTTATTCATTGCAACACCACATATGTTATGTGTTACTATCTCTTCAATGCATAAGGAATAAATTAGTTCTTGTATGTATTAAATGCAACCACATATTATTTATTTCTTCTATGCAAAACATAATAAGTTAATTATTGTATGCAATGCAATGAAACATTTATGTCTTGTATTTATTGCAAAGCAAAAGCACATGTGATTTGTGAATTGTTATGTGAGTTAGTTCTTGTATGCAATGCAGTGCAACACGCACCTGTCATGTGTTATCTCTTCACCACACAATGGATTAAGTTACTGCATTGCAATGCACATGTTATATGTTATCTCTTCAATGCATAAGGAATAAGTTAGTACTTGTATATAATGCAAGGAAACAGTGCATATCTTACATGTTGCAATTCAACAGCACATTTTGTTATATTATTTTCTTCTATGCACAACATAATAAGTTAATTGTTGTATGCAATACAATGAAACAGTTATTTGTATTTATTGCAATGCAACAGTATATGTGATTTATTTTCTCTTCAATGCACAAAGGAAATTTGAGTTATAACAAAGAGTTATGCAACTTGCTCTTGTATGCAACGCAAAGCAAAAAGTACCTGCAATGCAATGGAAATGTTATGTGTTATCTCTCAATGCATAATGGATGAGTTAGTTAATTTATCGCAACACTACATACTGTATGTTATGTTATCTCTTCAGTGCATAAGGAATAAGTTAGTTATTGTATACAATGCAATGAAACAACGCATACCTTATATGTATTCTCTTATGCACTATAATGCTACAGCACATATAGGTTTCGTCTTTAATGAACAAAGGAATAAGTTAGAGCTTATGTTATGCAATAACTTTGTTGCACTTTATTGCACAGACAAAATGAGTTTGTTATTGTATAGCACATTTTTTATGCATTTTATATTCAATGCACGTGTCTTGTATTCACGGCAATGCTATTAGAACATGTTATGTTTACTCTTCAATGCACAAAGTAAGTTCTTGCAAGCATTTAAATGCAACAGCACAGCTCTTAAATACACAAAAGAAAAAGTATAATAAATACATGAATAAATTTCAGCCATACAGACGTCCATATTAGACCTACTTACATTTTTTCTGTCCCAAGAATGCTCGATAATGAACTTTCTGTACATACTCATAGACTCCTTCTGATGATACGTCAGCCATAGAGTATTGCATATTTGACCTAATAGACATACTTCTGGTCAAAGAGTACTAGATCTTGAACTTTGTATACAATACTATTGACTTATAATGTTACTTGACCCATAGAGAAATTCATATTAGACCTACTTACAATTTTTCTGTTCAAACAGTCCTCGATCATGAACTTTCCATACATACTCGTTGCCTTAATCTGATGTCACTTCAGCCATATAGAAGTCCATTTTTGACATAATGAACATAATGAACCCGAGTACTCGATCATGAACTTTCTATACATACTCATTGACTCCATCTGATGTTAGATCAGCCAGACAGTAGTCTATATTAGACCTACTGAACATATTTCTGGCCCAAGAATACTCGATCGTGAACTTTCTATACATACTCATTGATTCCTTCTGATTTTATTTCAGCCATACAGAAGTCCATATTAGACCTACTTAAAGTTTTTCTGTCCCAACAATCCTTGATCATGAACTTTCTGTACATACTCATTGCCTCACTCTGATGTTACTTCAGCCATATATGAGCCCATATTTTACCTACTGAACATATTTACATACTCATTGACTCCTGATTAACGTCAGCCATAGAGTATTGCATATTTGAACTAATGGACATATTTTTGGCTCAAGAGTCCTTGATCATGAACTTTCTTTACAGAATCATTGACTCCTAATGTTACATCAGACAAAGAGTAGTCCATATTTGACATAATGAACATATTTCTGGCCCAAAAGTACTCAAACTTGAACTTTCCATAGATATTTATTCACTCCTGATGTTACATTAGATGAACAGTAGTCCACCTTACATTTTTTCTGTCCCAATAGTCCTTGATCATAAACTTTCTATACATACTCAGAGCCTCACTATGATGTTACTTCAGCCATACATGAGCCCATGTTTGACCTTCTGAACATATTCAGAAATATGTTCAGTAGGTCTAATATTGACTTCTTTTTTTTATTTTTCATTATGCAAACAGACAAAGTATTTACAGGTGAGAAATCAAGTACAAAATAACCAAGACCAACAAAACATACATAACAGCAATATAATTTGTGTGTGTTTTGTGTATGTGTGTGTGTGTATGTGTAACTGGATGTGGGAGTAGAAGCATATAAATAAAGGAATATGTAGAGCAGTACAACTGACATAATAATAGTAGGAAAAAAATAAATAAAATAAGATACCAAAAACTGTAGAATGGAGGATGAGGAGGGTGACAATAGTAATAGTAGTAATAATAGTAACAGTAGTAGCAATAATAACAATAATAATATGATGATGATGATGATGATGAACTGAATTAATCAGAAATGAAGGGAAAGAATGAGGAAATCGTAATCAGGAATGAGGGGGAGGTTAGAGGATCAGGAAGAGGACAAATAATAATAATAGTAGTAGTAGTAATAACAACAATAATAATAATAGTCATAATAATAAAAAATAATGATATTAATACAGCTATTAGTGATAAGGTATAAGGCTGCCTCTGATCCCTCTGTGGCCACGGCACAAGTCGTACCCCCCGTAATTAATGAATCTTAACTTTTATAATTATTTGATTATGTTTGATATTAGTCAGTGTTGCTACCTCTTCTTAACCCCCCCTCCCCCAGTCATGTGTGGATATTGATGAAGATATATGTTCATAAGATCTAATATTAGACCTTCTGAACATATTTGTGGCAAATTAGTCCTTAATCATGAACTTTATATACATACTCATTGACTCCATCTGATGTTAGATCGTCCAGACAGTAGTCGATATTTGACCTACTGAACATATTTCTGGCATAGTCCTCAATCATGAACTTTTTAAACATACTAATTGTCTCTTTCTGATTATACATCAGCCAAAGGGTATTGCATATTTGACCTAATGGACATTTTTCTGGCCAAAGAGAACTCAACCTTGAACTTCTTATACGTTGCCATTGACTCCTTCTGATGTTACATCAGAAGAACAGTGGTCCATATTAGACCTACTTAAATTTTTTCTGTCCCAAGAGCCCTTGATCATGAACTTTCAATACATACTCATTACCTCACTTTGTTGTTACTTCAGCCATACATGATACATGAAGTTTGACCTTCTGAACATATTTTTGGAAAATTAGAACTTTTTATACATTCACATTGACTCCTTCCGATGATACGACAGCAATAGAGAATCGCATATTTGACCTAATGGACATATTTCTGGCAAATTAGTCCTCATTTATGAACTTTTTATACATACCCATTGACTGATGTTAGATCAGTACAGACAGTACTCCATATTTGACATGATAAACATATTTCTGGCCCAATAGTACACAATCTTGAACTTTCTATACATATTCATTGACTCTTTCTGACGTTATATCACTCTGAGAGTAAACATATTTCTGGCCCATGCATGGAAACTTGAACTTTCCATATATGTTTCCATACAGTTTTCTAGACAAGTAAAAATTATTGTCTTGTTTTCAGAAAAAAATAAGTCAAAATTAAGTGAGTTTTTCCTTAAAACAAGCAAAATAAGCTGCCAATGGGGTAAACAAAATAATCTTGTTTTCAGTTTGAAATAAGATTATTTTGCTTACCCCATTGTCACTGGCAAAATGATTTAAGAAATTTTAGCTATTTGGACTAGAAACAAGACAAAAACTCTAAGTAAGAAAAGCATTTTTGCTGTGTATTTCTGGTCCAAGAGTACATGATCTTGAACTTTCTATACATATTCATTGACTCCTTTTGAAGTTACATCGGAAGAACAGTAGTCCATATTAGACCTACTTAATTTTTTCTGTCCCAAGAGTCCTTGATCATGAACTTTCTGTAGTTACTTATTGCCTCACTATGATGTTATATTTGCTATACATGAGCCCATGTATATTATTGGAAAATTAGTCCTTGGTTATAAACTTTTTATAAATACACATTGACTCTTTCTGATGATACCTCAGCCATAGAGTATTGCATATTTGATCTAATGGACATATTTCTGGCAAATTAGTCTTCAGTCATGAACTTTCTATATATACCCATTGACTCCATCTGATGTTAGATCAGCCAGACAATAATCAGATTGGTCAGAAACATATTTCTGACCAAACAGAATTTGACATTGAACTTTTTATAGATATTCATTGATGCCTTCTGATGCCACATCAGCCATATAGAAGCCCATATTTGACCTACTGAACAAATTTCTGACCCAAGAGTCCTCAATCATGAACTTTCCATACAGACTCAGTGACTCTTTGTGGTGTTACTTTAGACAGAGAGTAGACCATATTTAAAAATGAGCATATGTCTGGCCCAAGAGTACTCGATCTTGAATCTCGATCTCTACTGCTCCTTTCTGATGTTACATCAGCCATACGGAAGTCCATATTTGACCTAGTGAACATATTTCTAGCCACAGAGTACTTGATCTCAGACTTTCTATATTTTCTCATTGCCTCTTTCCTATGTTACATCAGCCATACAGAAGTCCATATTTGATCTACTGAACATATTTCTGGCCCAAGAGTTCTCTCTTATCTTTCTATGCGTACTCATTAACTCCTTCTGATATGACGTCAGGCATACAGTAGTCCATATTTAACCTACTGAACATATTTCTGGCAAAAGAGACCTAGATCATGAACTTTCAAATCATACTAAGTGACACCTTCTGGTGTTACATCAATCCATATTAAAGTCCAGTCACCTTTATTTATATAGCACTTTTTACAATGCAGATTGTGTCAAAGCAGCTTTACAGTGATAACAGGCAAATAATTTTGGCTGCATAGCAGCTCACAGACACACACTGTGATTCTCTGCTGCTTGCCCTGATCCTTGCCTGTACTCCAAACTCTGTCTGTCGCCTGCCTTGACCACTGCCTGGGCTCGTCAAGGGCCGGAGCGGGCTCGATTGTGGTGGCGGACTTCAGCGCTGATCTCACCGATATAAACATCGGGTCCGCCACCTTGGCT
Organism: Elopichthys bambusa; assembly: GCA_037101425.1. Classification (NCBI taxonomy): domain Eukaryota; kingdom Metazoa; phylum Chordata; class Actinopteri; order Cypriniformes; family Xenocyprididae; genus Elopichthys; species Elopichthys bambusa. The sequence goes on along the minus strand of CM074447.1, from coordinate 11,377,096 downwards.
CCCAGGTCAGCGCTGTTAGAAGCCCATTTTCTTCCCTGGGGAAACACTGGCGGCCAGGAGTGGACAGGGCCATTGAAGCGGTATGTGAAGGGATCCGGTGTGAGGCGAGTTGGCAAGGCCTTGTTTGCTTCTGATGGGACTGGACAAGGAGGATACTCATTCACTTTAACTTCTTCAACTTCAAAGTTAGAACCGTTCAAATGAACAAGATTTAATCGATTGGACTAGGGAAAAGAAACAGGCAGGTTCACTATAGCGAATAGTATCCTTATCCAGTCCCATCAGAAAACAAGCATTGAGGGATGCATCAGGCCAACCCACCTGATAAGAGACCTCCAGAAACTCCTCCACATACCTCTCCAACGGCCTGCCCCTTTGCCGCAGTCTGCACAGTTGGTCCTCTGTAGAGAGCTTGGACTGGCATTTCTTCAGGGGCACGGGAACTAGGAATTTACCCATATTTCCTTCTGTGGAAGGACTTCCACAAAAACAGGGTATTTAATGGATGAAGGCAAATGAAGCAACCAAAAGCACATTTACACAACAATAAGAACAGACAAGGAGTGAGAGGAGTGAGTCCATTATAAAGGGTGTGCGGATGATGAGGTCCAGGTGCAGGTCATGAGTGCTGATGGGGAGATGACGAGGAAGTGAGTGCAGGTGTGGAAACAGGAGGATCATGGGAAATGGAGTCCAGGAACGCAGGGAACTGTGACATAGTCATGGGAAATGGAGAAATGGAGTCCGGGAACGCAGGGGACAGTGACATAGTAGGCCTATATTAAAAATAAATAGACATATGAGACTGTTTATTGACATAGTTTAATAAAGCCAGCATTTAAAAACAATTTGACAGTTTTTTTTCTTTATCCATTTGAAAATATAGTTAAAATATGCTATTATAAACTCGTAGGGGCAACAAATCAACTTCCGACTTTCTCCCATGCCCCAAAGCATGTTTTCTCTCTACTTCCCCCAAAGTAGATATAAGATGCTGTCATTGGACAGTAAAAACAACCGAAGTCATTTATGACCGAAGTCATATATACAGTCATTTAAGCGGTAATGTTTTATTACGCATTTAGGAGAGTATTGCAAGAAGCTGCTTACATTAATCTTACTTTCGAAATAAATAAATAAATACAATCATGATTTTTTAATGAAAAATTATTTTCTAATTATAGGCCTAAATATCAGCATGTTTTCATCAATGGTATAATTAATTCAATTCAATTTTTTTTTTTTTCCAAATTTGGTTTGTCATGATTAATTTGTGTTCATAATCAGTAAAATAAAATAAAATAAAAATCTTCTAACAAGAATTAAACACATGAACAGTTAGATAAAATTATTATTGTATTATTAATTATTTTTAACTATCTTGAAACTATCTGTCACGATCCCAGTTCTGTTTTGTATGGAAGCCCGTTTCCGCCACTAAATAAAAAAATATAAAGAGTAAGTGCGACTTTTTATCTCAGAATTCTGACTTTTTATCTCGCAATTGCGAGTTTATATCTCAAAATTGCGAGTTATAAAGTCAGAATTCTGAGATATAAAGTCGCAATTGCGTGATATAAAGTCAGAATTCTGAGATATAAACTCGCAATTGCGTGATATAAAGTCAGAATTCTGAGATATTAAGTCGCAATTGCGTGATATAAAGTCAGAATTCTGAGATATACACTCGCAATTGCGTAATATAAAGTCAGAATTCTGAGTTATACACTCGCAATTGCGTGATATAAAATCAGAATTCTGACTTTTTATCTCGCAGTTCTGACTTTTGTTCTCGCAATTGCGAGTTATAAAGTCAGAATTCTGAGATATAAACTCGCAATTGCGTGATATAAAGTCACAATTCTGACTTTTTCTCACATTTGCGGGTTATAAAGTCAGAATTCTCATTTTACTTGCGTTTCCTTTCAGTGCGACTGACCATCAGGATCGCTGCTTCCATAGCTTCGTTAAAATGGATTATTTTCAGCGCGGATTTACGAATAAAGAACATAACATAAAAATTAGTCTCCGGACATGAGAGAGAACATTATGCAGGAATCAGTTGTGGCGGAGGCACAATAAAACTGACGAAGCTGAAGTGGCACATTTTATACACCAACAGCTTCAGACATCAGGACGGCAGCACGGCTGTCGTTGGATGCACCAGAAATGTTGGATGTCCGGAATTTTTACAGACAGAGAAAGTGTCCGTCAGTTGATGCGACTGTTAGATGGACAAGGAGTTGATCTGCGTGCTCATGGGCGTCTGCGGCGACGCTTGTATAACAGTCGCGGGCCAAATTATATTTGGCATATAGACGGGTACGATAAATTAAAACCTTACGGAATATGCATAAACGGATGCAGAGATGGATTTTCAAGAAAAATTATCTGGCTTGAAGCGTATAAAACAAATAATAACCCACGAGTAATTGCAGGTTATTTTATACAAGCTGTTGCTGATAATAGGGGATGCCCACAAAGAATTCGCATCGACCACGGAATTGAAAACACTCATATTGCAGAGATGCAAACATTCTTCAGAGACACTGCAAGTGCAGAATGTGTCACACTTGGTCCAAACACTGGGAACCAGAGAATTGAACGATGGTGGTCCACCTTAAGAAGCCAGTGCATACAGTTTTGGATGGATCATTTTGAACAACTAAAAGAAGATGGACACTTTGTTGACACTTTTATCGATAAATCTCTTATCCAGTTTTGCTTCCAGCATTTTGTTCATGGTGGTTATAAAGAGTATTGAACTTGGATTAAAACATTAGTAAAGTAGCCTACTTTAGACAGCATGAACTAATAAACAATACTTAGAGCATTTATTGATCTTAGTTAATGTTTTATGAACAAATTAATTATTACAAATCAAATGTGCTTGTTAACATTAGTCAATGCATTGTGAATTAACATGAACTAACAATGAATGACTGTATTGTCATTAACTAACATTAACAAAATTTAATAAATACTGTAATAAATGTATTGTTCATTTTTTATAATTATTATAATAACAAATTAATGAATAACACATTAATGAATTAAGTAAAATTAAGTAACAAATGGAACCTTATTGTAAAGTGTCACCAATATGATTAACAATTATTATTTTTTCCGACTTCGTGAACTGATCCTTCAAGGACTGGACTTGGAGGACTAGAAAATTGTATATTAGCCTACTCTCCTCATTACAAGCTGTTTGAAGGTAATGTTGCAATAATAATATTAATAATATATATATATTTTTTTTTTGCATTAAAATAAGATCTGTGTCTGCAACCTTGGACCACAAGAGGGAACATCAAGGTTATAAGTTCTGAAAAGAAAAGGAATGGCCTCAAGCTGGCTGTGCTAATTAAGGAGTAAGTCTTGATCATTATTGTCTTTACCTTGTAGGAAATCCAAAGTTAGCATTTATAACAACTACCACCTGCCCATTGATGTAAAGATTTCAAATAATCTGTCTTCATCCTTTTGCATTTGTCTTGAATTCTTTTGTTACACATAACAGTGATATTTGAAGTTGTCTCCTGAATGTTTAAACATGTAATTACTTTTCCCATTTTCTTAAAGGTCACAACCATTCACGAGGCAACAAACATAAGTATTTAACTTTTTGTCTGAACATTACATCTCACACTGCTGTTCTGCCTTTTTCAGGAGGAGGACAATAAAGTCTCATAACAAGTTTCTTTGTTCAAAGGCTCTGTTGTCATCGTTCATTGACAAGCAGATGTGGACATCACACGAAATCAAGAGTATCTAAGACACAATTAAATGTAAGCAGAAGTTATATTTCACTTTGATTATGATAATTTTTATTATTGTTGCCTTTTATAGTGATAAATGTGATTTATAGTGATGTCTTGCAAAAAACCTTGAACCATACACCTGAGCTTTGCATTATTGCTCAAGAATCCATTACCCATTGTCAGTGTTGGGGAAAGTTACTTTTAAAAGTAATGCATTACAGTATAGAGTTACTACCTAAAAAAGTAACTAATTACGTTACTGAGCTACTTTTTAAATCTGGGCTGGGATTGCTTGTTTATTTTTAATATAGAAAGCTTTTTTTTTTGGCAAATGTAAAATCCCTTTTATGGCAAAAGTGAAATGAATAAGCCTGAGGCTGAAGCTAATGTAAATTCATGTCTGTACAGTAGACAGTGAAGCTCAAACAAACCTTTCAAATTGAAGAAGCAGCAAAGACATTGTAACAGGATTAAATACATATAGAATATTTGTATTATTTAACATACTCAGTAAATGTTCTGAGTTTGCATTTCACTGTTTTTATCCATTTTGAGTCATACTGAATCTGTTTTTGTGCAAGTGAGATGAGTAAATGCATGTTGGCATTTAGTCTAGTACACACTATGTTTACATAGTGCACACAAGGCCTCTGCACTTACTCTGTCCTGATTTCTCTCAGCATGGAGACAGGAGAGCTGTCAGTCAATAAATGGGAAAATAAAGTAACTGGAGTTACTTACTTGAAAAAGTAACTCAGATATTTTCTTGTAAATTAAAAAGTAATGCAACTATACTTTACTAGTTACTTGAAAAAAGTAAGGAGTTACCCTCAATGCTGCCCATAGTTTGCTTTTACCCTGTATGGTGGCTGAGAAACAGCTAAGAAAAAGACTGATGGCACAATAGCAGCTCAATGTGTATTGAATGAATAATTAAATAGGTCCAACTCACATATGCACTATTCTAAGCTACTGTGTAATACAATTGTTGTGAGTATTGTGTTCACACTGAAAATGTATTTATATTTTTTATTTATGAAAAGTTAATTATATCTTTTGTTGTAGTGTGTCAGTAAGAAATATCAGTTTACATTAACAAACATTCCCTTTGCTATTAATTATAATATTTATCATAATAATCCAGGGAGATTTCTGAGCTGGTGCTCCACATGTCTGATCCGAGTCCATCTGGGATTACATGAAGAAAAAGAAAAAAAGTGAGACAGACTAAAAGTTCCAGAAGAACTGTGGCAATGTCTCCAGGACACTGAAGAAAACTGAAAGAAAGCTGCCTGCAAAGCTACAGTAATGTGAAAAGTTTTAGGCATACTGTTAAGTGAGAATGCTTTCAATGTCATAAATAGATATTATGAAATAACTTCTATTAACTATATTAAATCAGTATTTGGTGTTAACACCATTGGTGTTTAAAAAAAGCTTTTGTCGTAGGTACACTTGCACATTTACAGGCAGCTTTGCAGGTTGCTTTCTTCAAGCGTCTAAATTTATTCTGTTTCTTTTTGTAATCCCAGATCCCTCAATGATGAGATCAAGTGTGGATCACTGACTGTCAGACTCCTTGTGCATACAATTTCACTGGTTTATTACAAGTAATGGCAAAAGGAATGTTACGAAATGTAAAGTAATATTTCCTGCTGATACACTTCAGCAAAAGATATAAATGGCTTATATAAGACTTCTGCACAGTACTGTACATTGTACATATTGTATGTAATTTGCGACAAATACTGGCTCATGCTCGTGACATTATGCCACCACACTGGCGGTTTCCTTTCAATTTTGAAGAAAAAGTAATGTAATTAGTAGTGTAAGTACTGTTGCCAGAAAGTAATAAGTAATAATATTACTTTTGAAAGGAGTATGTTACGTATTCGGCGCCTGCTGGTTCCTGCTACTCCCCACCAGAGGTCGCCGGTTCACCATTTCATTGCACACACAGTTATACTTCACTCTGGACTACATTTCCCTCAATCCCTCACCTAGGTACCAATCATGCTCTCACACCTGTTTCCCATCAGTGACCCTTTATAAGCTGCACTCACACACACACTCATTGCTGAGTATTGTTTAGCCTTTGTTTGACCTTGACCCGCGTGCCTCGCCTCGCCCCGCCCCGCCCCGCCCCGCCTGTGTTTTCGATCCTGGACTGTTTTCCTTGTTTGATGATCGCTTGCTGCCTACCTTGACCATTGCCTGTGTTTGGATTACCCTTTTGCCTTGCCATCTTGTATCTGTTTGCTGGTGGTTGACCTCTGCCTGTACGACTATGCTCATTGTAATAAAGCCTGCACATGGATCTGAACTCTATCGTCCAGTTCCATTCGTTACAGAGTAACTAGTAATGAGTAATACATTACATTTTTTGAGTAACTAGCCCAAAGCTGCTGCTGCAAGAATAGCATATATAATAACCCCGTAGCAGGTCTATACAGGTGGAGCTGGCCCAGCTGGGGAAGGTGGAGGTTTTCAGAGGAACTCTGAAAGCGCACTGCGACTGCTCTAGTGAATGCTAATCAGCCATTTAAACATAAAGGAGCAAGCCTATTGGCTGCATATGCAACATGAACCAATCAGCTTGTACCGAGTAGTTAACGTTGTGGATATCAGATTGCGTTAAGGACCATCAAGTCTGCGCCATCTAGAGTTTAATGACTGAACTAGATATTTAACAGATTGAATCTGTGTAAGTACATATAAATGCCAATTCTGATGCAGCATATGAAATTCAAAGATGGATTTTGTTGATACTGATTTCATTTGATAACAGCCCTATTGTGTTTGGTTAAAAACTGAATTTATTGGTTATATTTAAAATACTTGGATAAAAAATGACTAAAATTGCCTATTGGTAAAAGTTTATTTCTGTCACTGCCTCATATTTACTAAGATACACAGTAGTTACAGTATCTAAATGTGAGTCTCTGTGATCTGTTTAGGGTTAATAATGGCATACAATGTACTCATTTTCTCTCATGTCTCTTTAGAATACCATGTACCAACTCCAACTACACTTCTACTGGGGATCCTGATTCATATGCTGTGGACATAATTAGACTCCAGGTTCTATGAGGCTACTGTAAGTATCCAGTAAGTATCACTTTATACTATTAAGGTTGAAACACTTGAACTGTTTTAAATGTCTTTAGTAGCTTTCTGGGCCTTGAAAAAGGGAGTGCTATAGCTGGCGATGCAAGCCTCACTGAGCCAGCGGATTTAATCAACAATATCTTAATTTGTGTTCTGAAGGTCTTAAAGGTGTGGAATGACATGAGGGTGAGTAATTAATGACAAAAATTTCATTTTTGGGTGAACTAACCCTTTATTATACTCTAATCATGATTCCCTGTGCATGGTTTTACAAAAATCTTATCAATGTTATATTTTTAATGATTAATGATTTGTGGCCCTTAGTCTTAGTCTGGCCCTTAGTATATGTTTAAAAAAAATGAATAAATAAATAAATATATATATGTATATGTGTATGTGTATGTGTATGTATATGTATATGTAATGTTTATTTTAATTTTGATGATTATAACTGACAACTAAGAAAAATCCCAAAGAAAGGATTTTTAGAAATCTTGGCCAACTGAAAAGTATGAACATGAAAAGTATGTACAGCACTCAATACTTAGTTGGGGCTCCTTTGCCTGAATTACTGCAGCAATGTGGCGTGGCGAGTTGATCAGTCTGTGGCATTGCTCAGGTGTTATATAAGAGCCCAGGTTGCTCTGATAGTGGCCTTCAGCTCTTCTGCATTGTTGGGTCTGGCATATCACATCTTCCTCTTCACAATACCCCATAGATTTTCTATGAGGTTAAGGTCAGGCGAGTTTGCTGGCCAATTAAGAACAGGGATACCATGGTCCTTAAATCAGGTACTGGTAGCTTTGGCACTGTGTGCAGGTGCCAAGTCCTGTTGGAAAATGAAATCTGCATCTCCATAAAGTTGGTCGGCAGCAGGAAGCATGAAGTGTTCTAAAACTTCCTGGTATACGGCTGCATTGACCTTGGACCTCAGAAAACACAGTGGACCAACACCAGCAGATGACATGGCACCCCGAACCATCACTGACTGTGGAAACTTTACACTGGACCTCAAGCAACGTGGATTGTGTGCCTCTCCTCTCTTCCTCCAGATTCTGGGACCCTGATTTCCAAAGGAAATGCAAAATTTACTTTCATCAGAGAACATAACTTTGGACCACTCAGCAGCAGTCCAGTCCTTTTTGTCTTTAGCCCAGGTGAGACGATTCTGACGCTGTCTGTTGTTCAAGAGTGGCTTGACACAAGGAATACGACAGCTGAAACCCATGTCTTGCATACGTCTGTGCGTAGTGGTTCTTGAAGCACTGACTCCAGCTGCAGTCCACTCTTTGTGAATCTCCCCCACATTTTTGAATGGGTTTTGTTTCACAATCCTCTCCAGGGTGCGGTTATCCCTATTGCTTGTACACTTTTTTCTACCACATCTTTTCCTTCCCTTCGCCTCTCTATTAATGTGCTTGGACACAAGAGCTCTGTGAACAGCCAGGCTCTTTTGCAATGACCCTTTGTGTCTTGCCCTCCTTGTGCAAGGTGTCAATGGTCGTCTTTTGGATAACTGTCACGTCAGCAGTCTTCCCCATGATTGTGTAGCCTACAGAACTAGACTGAGAGACCATATAAAGGCCTTTGCAGGTGTTTTGAGTTAATTAGCTGATTAGAGTGTGGCACCAGGTGTCTTCAATATTGAACCTTTTCATTTGGGATTTTCCTTAGTTGTCAGTTATAATCATTAAAATTAAAAGAAATGAACATCGAAATCAGTCTGTGTGTAATGAATGAATATAATATACAAGTTTCACTTTTTGAATGGAATTAGTGAAATAAATCATGATGATATTCTAATTATATGACCAACACCTGTGTGTGTGTGTGTGTGTGTGTGTGTGTGTGTGTGTGTGTGTGTGTATGTATATATATATATATATATATATATATATATATATATATATAGTTGATGAATATGATTATGCAATTACTCTATTTTGTTTAAAGTTGTTTTTTGATTTGTAGTAGCTTTATGTAATCCAATTAGTGATGCATAAAATATGCATGAAGTTTTCTTCAGTGGGAATTCTCTGACAACTGTAGATCTCAAGCATTTCCTCCTGGTCTGCACCTCATCATGGTGAGTTTTGATACATCATACATTTCCCCCTCTGTGCTGATACTTTGTTAGATCCAACTTGAATTCTGAAATGCTGCCAAGAGAATTCTTTCCATTTGGGAAAAACAAACAAATTGCCTCCTGCATCAGTTCTTTTCTTTTCCAATCTTTTGGCACACTCAGCTTCCTTGTTCCTCCTCCTTTTTTTTGCTCTCATTTGAACAAAGCCCTGTCCATCATAGTTCATCCACCCAATTTCGACTTTTCTCACAGTGCGCTGAGAAGCTTTTGTTCTAGTTGTTTGGTTTAGGCTTTCAGTTTCTGAATTATTAGTTTTTTTGTCTTTTGTTCAATTTAGATTTGAGACGCTCAAACAGCTGGCTCTCTTTCTTGTCTTCGACAAAACCCCATCACTGCCAGTCTATCTCCATACGAGGGAAAATAGCTTCTCATCTGGTCATCAGTCATTAACAGGAGGACACTGACATCAATCTGAAAATAAGACAAAAAAATGTGTTTATTATGCAATATTTAAACAAATCATTGTTGATATTCCTGAAATTACAGTGTGCCTATGCCTGGGTTAATCATACTTATCACAGGCCTACATTTAACTAATTGCTCACCCCCCAAAAAAAGTTATATTGGAAAAAGAAAACAATTAAATGCATTTACAAATCAGTTATATTTTACAAAATGTATTACGTTTGTGGCACGTGCCACTGAATGTTATGTAATACTAGTTCTATTGTACATTTTTGATCACACAAACTGCCCATTTGAGAAAACTCACAGAAATAAATGTATCAATGTTCACCACAGATACCAAATTAACAGTTGCATCAGTTACGCCAACCCTTTATTTTTGCATGATGCTGCATGCACATCAGTAACTGTCTGTATACATGTAATGTAGGCCTGCACAAATAAACCAAAACTTAGTAAGTAATGTTTTTTTTCTTCTTTTTTTCTGTGAGTGAATTAAGCTACATTGAGACTGCAGGTAAATGTGGCCCAAATCTGTTTATATTTTGGTCAGATCTGTTTTTCTCATGACAGTGTGAACAGCAAAAACCACATGGAATCTGATCTTTTCCATTCCAAATTTTGCCACTTCCATATGTATTACTAAATCCGATAGAGGTCAGATGTTTTGCAATGCAACCGCTGTCTGAATATGGGGGTATTTTTGTTCCATAATTCCAAATAAATAGATTATGACCCACAAATAAATGTAAAGAGATTCATAAAAAAAAATTTTTTATGCACAAATACATAGAATGAGACCCACAAATATATGTTAGGAGTTTCACAAAAATGAATTGAATTCACAAAAAAAATAAAACGAGATTTGCTAATAAAAAACCTTTCACAAATGCACAACTCATCCTGGCATTCATTTGTGAATCACCACCTGTACACTTGTGAATCACTTTCTCCACCCACTGACTACTCTAGCCAATCAGATAATGGTCACATTACACTGACCAATTGCAGCACGATCGCTACAGCCAATTACATTTTGCTTTAAAACCAGGCTGGAACAGATTAATTTCAAAGATATTCAAAAGAGGGGCGCTTAGTTGGAATTGACCTGAAGTACTGTGTGGTTTTTTTCGTAAACAGGCTTTGTGTTTAATCTTCCAATTTGTTTTGTACATATTTTAAGGTTTTAAGTATGTATAAGTTCCCTTTCGAGGGACCTCGTGCTGCGTCCGATAGGATCGCTTTGGGAATGCCCCCAGCGTGATAGCGTCTGATGCACGACTGTCAACTAGTCCAATGGCGAGAGTGAACGTCACGGGTGGGTGACGTCACGACCAGGAAAGGATAAATACACATCCTGCGAGACCGCCTTCAGCTTTTTTGCCTCAGCAAAGCACTCTATGTGAAACTGTCTTTGTCTATTTATTGTTGTCTGTCACGTTATCTTACAGCTCAATATCACAGTTATAAGTTTGTGGCACGTGCCACTGAATGTTATGTAATACTAGTTCTATTGTACATTTTTGATCACACAAACTGCCCATTTGAGAAAACTCACAGAAATAAATGTATGCGAGATCGGCTTCAGCTTTTTTGCCTCAGCAAAGCGCTCTATGTGAAACTGTCTTTGTCTATTTATTGTTGTCTGTGACGTTATCTTACAGCTCAATATCAGTTATAACGTTATCTTACAGCTCAATATCACAGTTATAAGTTTGGGGTTGAGACTGAATGCCAAGAAAAGCGTGCTTACTCCACTACAGAGGACCACTTTTCTCTGCGTGGTTTTGGATTCAGTGACAATGCGAGCATGTCTCTCTCCAGTTCGCATCACTTCTATTCTATCAGCCATGAAAGAATTGAAGCTAGGCCAGTCAAGCACTGTAAAACAGTTTCAGAGACTGCTGGGTCTGATGGCAGCAGCATCCAACGTGATACCTTTTGGCCTGCTGTACATGAGACCCTTACAGTGGTGGCTCAGGACCAAAGGGTTTTCCCTGAGGGGCAAAAGGAAACGTCTCAGGTTACGTATGTTAACTATAGTTCCCTGAGAAAGGGAACAAGATGCTGCGTCACGTTGCCATACTCCCTGCATCCCTGTGATGCTTCGGCAATTTGAGCTGAAGCCGGTCTCGCCGAATGTGTATTTATACTTTTCTGGTCGTGACGTCACCTGTCCGCGACGTTCACTCTCGCCGAATGTGTATTTATCCTTTTCTGGTCGTGACGTCACCTGCCCGTGACGTTCACTCTCGCCATTGGACTAGTTGACAGTCGTGTATCAGACGCTATCACGCTGGGGGCGTTCCCACAGCGATCCTATCGGACGCAGCGTCTCGTCCCTTTTCTCAGGGAACTATGGTTACATGCGTAACCTGAGACGGTTTGCATCATCTCCCTTACAAAGGAGGACTCTTATTTTCACGGGTATTACGGTCTTCGGAATTATACTGATCATGGCAATAATGAACAGTAGTGTGTGCAAATTATTATGGTTCATCTGAGTTTTCTTATGGATATAACATTTACAGGTTTATCAAGCACCTCTCGAAAAGGCATAAGCCCTTATGCTGATTTTGTGGAGTTAAAAATTGACATTTCATGGTTGCTGATATACAATAAAACTTCATGAAACTCATCAGTAAAGCTTTTGCCATTATTCGGACGGGGTCCACAACACAAAAGTTTTTTTCTGAAGTATAATGCTTCTTTATATTGCCAACAGGATCAGTAAATCAGGTTAACATGAATTACGATCATTCACAGATCCTATAGATCTCCGAGCTATAACATTCTCTAGCAGATGCGAGCGGCCCGGCGCTATGCAGCAAATAGTAGACATTATAATCATTATAAATAAACAGTTTACATTAATAGGGTCATGTAAATACAGCTTGTAAACAACGAGTGTGATGCGACACCGGCAGAACAGATGACCCATTCTACTCCTGAAATACAGTATTCCACACTTGAACAATACCATAATACCAAATATGAACCCGAATGACCATCAGTGATGTGTCAGTATGAGACTCAGCATAACTGCAGCGTGTTTATGGTTTTTGTGAGTGGATGCAAATAAAATCATTGTAATGCTGAAAACTACACGTATGTATTTATTTTGGATGCTGTAGGTAACAATTAAGTCAGATTAAGAGGCATTAAAGGGTTTGTTCACCCAAAAATGAAAATTCTGCCATTTATTACTCACCCTCATGCCGTTCCACACCCGTAAGACCTTCGTTAATCTTCGGAACACAAATTAAAATATTTTTGTTAAAATCCGATGGCTCAGTGAGGCCTCCATAGCCTGCAATGACATTTCCTCTCTCAAGATCCATTAATGTACTAAAAACATATTTAAATCAGCTCATGTGAGCACAGTGGTTCCATATTAATATTAGAAAGCGATGAGAAACAAAATAAGGACTTAAATAGTGATGGCCGATTTCAAAACACTGCTTCAGGAAGCTTCGGAGCGTTATGAATCAGCGTGTCGAATCATGATTCGGATCGCATGTCAAACCGTCAAACTGCTGAAATCATGTGACTTTGGCGCGTTTCGAACAGCTGATTTGACACGCTGATTCATTACGCTCCGAAGCTTCATGAAGCAGTGTTTTGAAATCGGCCATCACTATGAAAGTCTTTTTTTTTCTTTTTCTTTTTGGCGCACCAAAAATATTCTCGTTGCTTTATAATATTAATATTTAACCACTGTACTCACATGAACTGATTTAAATATGTGTTTAGTACATTAATGGATCTTGAGAGAGGAAATGTCATTGCTCCCTAAGCAGGCCTCACGGAGCCAACGGATTTCAACAAAAATATCTCAATTCGCATTCCGAACATTAACGAAGGTCTTACGGGTCTGGAACGGCATGAGGGTGAGTAATAAATGACAGAATTTTCATTTTTGGGTGAACTAACCCTTTAAACAGTCTGTGCAAATGAATCTAAATGCCTATTCAGATTCCATATTTGCTGCTCAAACTGTCTATAGAGCAATATTTTAATATTTATTTGCTCATTTTCTATTTTTAATTTACTTGTACTTGTACATTTCATACTTAAGTACATTCAATATTTTAAAAAAAAAAAAAAAAAAAAAAAAAAAAAAAAAAAAAAACACTTCATACTTTAAAACTTTTACTCAGGTAATATTCTAAACACTGACTTTAACTTCTACCAAAGTTACTGTTTCCATCCCAAATGGACTCGATGAAGGTGAGATTAGACCTCTGTGTGGAGCACCAGCTGTTGTCAGAAATCTCACTGGATTATTACAATTAATGGCAAAGGGAATGTCTGCAAATGTAAACTGATTTCTAACTGACACACTACAACAAAAGATATAAATAACTGGCTTAAAACGTTTTTTAATACTAACATGCCTAAATATAATAAACCATGTGTTTGAAAGCAGCATATTATTAGTAAATATTTTTCTGCCATTAAGTTTATATGTTACACCATCTACATAATGCATGTATCACTCGAGATTAGAGGTGCTACAACATACAGCAACATGCACTGCAACAATGTCAGTGGCACATGACAACTATCCACTAGTTAGCATATGCCAATGAAAACCAGATGTGCCTAGCAGCATGTGCCAATGAATTCTGTACACCAGATGCCATGCTACTCACTGTTAATAATATTTAAAAAAGAATTATAATTTTTAATTTTGGGTGATTTTTAAAAAATGTTTTATTATTCAGTGGGTTTCACAGTTTGGTTAAATCTTACCTTATCCTCCTCCAGCCTTTTTTATCATTGTATTTGGAATGTTTCTCTCCCTCAAAAATGAGATTAAGTCGTCCATCCTGCAAAAACCCGTTTAATGAAAATTAATAAGAGCAAACACAGGCTGATATTATCGATTATCGATTAGGCCAAGACCCGAGTATATAAGCCAGAAAAAAACAATTTAAGAGGTTAATAACGAATCTCTTGTCTTGATGCAAACCTCAGTCGGTTTTGGTACAATATTCTTCTTCTTCTTTTGATTTGATTGGTGGCTGGCAACCAACTTTTAGGAGCATTACCGCCACCTACTAGACTGGAGTGTGGATCAGATGATTGGCAGATTGCTAAAAAACAAACAAACAAAAAAAAAACAAAACAAAAAAAACCTATATTCTCTCTATTAGTCCTGTCTCCTTCAGTTATTTAATAAGATATTGGGATATTTCCCATGCTTTATCCCCAAGGAGATTCTCTACTATGAACTTGAGCTTAGCTTTATCTACAACTTCTGCTAATTTCTTCCTCTCCACCACGTATCCCCTACATTCGATCAGCACATGTTGGACTGTCTCTGCACCATTACATCTTGTACATTGTCCTGTTGGGTGTTTACCTATTTTGTGAAGTGAATAATTCTTAGACGGGTAATGACTGTCTCTTGTCTTTCGGATCCTGCCCAACTTTTTCCTCAAACCAACATTTTTTTGTATGTTATAGAGATGTCTTCCAGTTTCATTTAATTCCCAATATTCTTGCCATTTATTTTGCATTTGTTCTTTAATGAATGCTTTACTTTCAGCTTTACTTAAGGGGATTTGCATGTCAAATGAGTGCTTGAGTGCTTGTTTTGCCATAAAATCCACATCTTCATTTCCCTCTACCCAAACAAAGCAGACAGTCAATCCCTTTTTTAGAACATTTTATACAGATACTGATGGATATTATAAATCAGTTCTAGCCTACATGACATCATAGATTTGATACTGGTGAGTGCTGCCCAACTGTCTGATGCAATGACTACCTTGCCTTCATTGTTTTCTTCTACCCATTGTAACGCTATCAGAATGTCTATAAGTTCAACTGTATACACTGACAGATGATCTGGGGTTCTTTTCTTAATGCTTATTTTGTTTGCTGGGATGTACATGGCAGCTCCTGTTCGTCCAGTCTCTGGGTCTTTAGATCCATCAGTAAACACAATGAGCTTATCAGTATAATGCTGCTCTATGTATCTTTCTGCTATTCTTCCTGCATTTGTTTGTTTGCATTCCCTTTTAATTTGTTGTAGTATATTCATGTCAATTAATGGATCTATAAATAACCATGGAGGAATATCTGGATATGGGACTGTAGGACTATATTTTATGTTGCACAGGCCAAGGCTTTAGCAGTCCCCACCCATCCAAAACTTAAACAGTTGCTTTCATTGTGTTCCCAACATTCCTCTAAGATAGCTTTAGCGGAGTAAGAACAACAGTGTCCCTGAAGATTAACCCAGTATGTTAACATTATTTTTGTTCTTCTTATCCTTAATGGTTGTTCCCCCATTTCCACTTGTATGGCAGCTAATGGAGATGTTTTAAATGCTTCACTACACATCCTTAATGCTTGTGCCTGCTCCACATCTATTTTTTTAAGATGACACTCTGCTGCTGACATGTACGCTATACATCCATAATCCATTGTAGATCTCATCAAAACCTGATATATCTTTAACAGTGAAGTTGTAGTGGCTCCCCAGTCCCTTCCTGACAAACATCTCAAAAGGTTATTGATCTTTTTGCATTTGTCTTTGACCTTATCGGTGTGCTGTTTCCAAGTCAGCTTTTCATCAAACCATATTCCCAAAAATCTGACAACCTTGACCTGCTCTAGTATTTGGTCATATAATTTTAATGACACTTCCTTATGCTTCCTTGAAAAACATATTACCTGTGTCTTTGCAACCCTATTTTTTATTATTTGCCCACTGTTCCACCTCATTAATTGCTGCCTGCATTTTCTTCTGTATGAATTTCAAATTTCGTCCTCTTATCCACAGAGCCCCATCATCTGCATATAAAGACTTCCAAATACTTCTTTCAACTTTTTCAAATATATCATTAATCATGATATTATATAGCACTGGGCTACACACACTGTGTAACGAGTCAGAAGAGTATTGATCCATTCACAGTTTATTCTTTAACACAGGCAGTACAGGAAACATGAACCAGGAATCAGGCAATGGGTCGAGGCAGGCAGCAGACAGCATAAACAGTAACAGGCAAGGGTCGAGGCAGGTGGCAGACAGGAATAAACGATAAACAGGCAGGGGGTCGGGGCAGGCAGCAAGAATCACAGTCCAGAAGAACAGTCCAAGACAGCAACAAAATAACAAGGTAGAATTAACGCTCAGAAATGACAACCGTGGCTAATCAAGACTTCGCACAGGACTGAGAGTGAGCGTGAGCTTTATAGTGGGTGAGACAGAGGATGATTGGCTGCAGGTGCAAGAGTAATCAGTCCCAGGTGCGTGGGCTCATGGGAAATGAAGTCCAATGTAAACTAATATTCGGGTGACGGCTCCCTCTGGCGGTTGGGGAGATCTGGTGCAGAAGACTCGATCGTGACAGACCCCCCACCCTGCGAGCGGCTCCTGACGCGAGGAGGCAAGAGACGTCGGGGTCTTCCTCTGGGTCTGGGGGCCGGTTTCTCCGGATGCGTCCTATGAAACTGCTCAGTGAGTGTAGGGTCGAGAATGTCCTTGGCATTGACCCAGGACCATTCCTCCTGGCCGTAACCCTCCCAATCGACCAGGTATTGCAGCACCCCATTGCGACGTCAGCTTACAGCTCTTTGCAGATGGATGTGGGCTCTGTTCCAGGTCTCCTCGCTGTGTTGTGACCATTTGTTGACAGCTGGCAATTCTGATGGTTCCCCTGACTAGGGGAATAAAGGTGCACACTTGAATGGGGTAATAAAGCCAGGTACACATTTGAATGGGGTAAGACCTGTGGCTGGTTTTTGAAGGGAGTTTTGCGCATATTCTGCCCACATTAGGTATCTGCTCCAGTCAGATTGATTGTTTTGGCAGTATGACCTGAGGAACCGGATGAGTTCTTGGTTCAGATGTTCAGTTTATCCATTGGACTGTGGATGGTACCCGGAGGTAAGACTGATGTTGACATTAAGGAGCCGGAAGAAAGCGGACCAGACCCTGGACGTAAATTGTGGACCCCTGTCGGACACAATGTCATCGGGTAAACAATAGAAACTGAACACAAAGTTACAGAGAGCCTCTGTGGTTTCCATGGCTGTAGGCAACTTGGGCAGAGGAATTAGGTGACATGATTTGGAGAAGCGGTCTATTACAGTCAATATAGAACATATGAGAGATCAGGAGGGCACTCGGGAGGTGGTGGTGTCTGGGTGTTAGAGATGTTAATCTCGGTGGTAATGTCCCATTGAATGGGTGCTACAAGCAGATTCTCTGGAATTATGGTTTCAGTCGTATTGGTTGGCTCATTCCCCTCGTGAATTCTGGACAGTGCGTCGGCTTTGGTGTTCTTGGAGCCAGGTTGGTAGGAAACAGTGAAACGAAAACGAATGAAGAAGAGCGCCCACCTGGCCTGATGCGGATTCAGATGTTTAGCAGATTTCAAGTACTCCAGGTTTTTGTGGTCTGGATGATGAAGTATGGGTGCGGTTGTGAAGTGATGTTTGAGCTCCTGAAAGGCCTGGTGAGCTTCAGGGGACCAAGTGAGAGTGGTTGAATTACGACGAGTCAAGGAAGGTAAAGGTGCTGCCACAGTGCTGACATTTCTGATAAATCGCAGATAGAAATTCGCAAAGCCCAGGAAACGCTATAATTCCCAATCCACCACTGCTCTCACCTTCTGATCATCCATCGCTACTCCTTCCTGACTGATGACGTAACCCAGGAAAGATGTTCTCGTCTGATGAAACTCACATTTCTCTGCCTTAGCATATAACATGTGTTGAATGAAACGACGAAGTACAGCATGGACGTGTTGAGTATGTTCCTCCATGGAGTTTGAGTAAACAAGGATATCATCAATGTATACTATCACCCACCTATCATGCATGTCTCTGAACACATCGTTGATCATGGATTGGAACACTGACGGACTATTGGCTAGGCCGAACGGCATAACAGAGTATTCATAGTGCCCAGTGGATGTGGAAAAGGCTGTCTTCCATTCATCCCCCTCCCTTATTCGTATTAGGTTGTAGGCAGAGCGCAGATCTAACTTGGTGAAGTATTTGGCCTGATGGAGTTGTTCTAAGGCAGCAGGAACTAATGGGAGGGGGTACCTGAACTTCACGGTAATGTCATTGAGGCCACGATAGTCAATGCAAGGCCTGAGACTCCCATCCTTCTTCTTCACGAAGAAAAACCCGGCTGATGCTGGTGAAGTGGATGGCCGAATGAACCCCTTGGTTAACTCCTCTTCTATGTATTTCTTCATAGCGTCTGATTCAGGTTGTGACAATGGGAAAATTCTTCCCATTGTGGTGTGGTGCCAGGAAGCAAGTCGATAGAACAGTCCCAGGAGTGGTGTGGTGGCAGTAAAGACTCGTGGTGGGTCGTACTGGACATGATGACTTGAAGTGACCGGATTGCCCGCAGTACATACATGAGTGTAACCAAGCTGCATGGGTTCGGGACTGCCAGAGGAGAGTGAGACTGAGGTAGAAGTGGGGCGTGCGGGACGGCGTGACCGCATCAGGTTGTCGACTTGAATAGTTAATTCCATTAATTTGTTCAGGGAACGGCCCTCATCCCGGCAGGCCATCTCTGCTTGTAGGGCTTGATTCAGTCCTCGACGATATATCAGCTTTAGGGTGTCCTCTACCCAATCAGTTTGGGTGGCAAGAGTGCGGAAGGCCAGTGTGTACTCGGCTGTTTGATTGCTTGAACACCTCCCTGAATCACTGCACGAAATGGTCGAATGAATGAAAACTGGAACTGTCGGATCTCCAGACTGGATCCAATCCAGAGCCTTTCCTGTCAGCAGTGAACAGACGAAAGCAATCTTACTTGAATCGGTGGAGTATAATGTCGGTTGTTGGTTGACAAACAGCGAGCATTGTACCAAAAAGCCCTTGCATCTGTTGGATTCACCATCAAACTTTTCGGGGAAAGCTAGTTGCGGACTCACCGTGGTGCATGGATTCTCTGGAGGGTGACTAGGCGAGGGTGGAGAGGCCGCTGGTTGTGAGGTGGGTTGCAGATTTAGGCCTTGTAGCGATCTCACCAAATCCTCTGTTAGAGAAGTCAACCGGGTCAGCTGGTGTTGGTGAACAGCGAGCTGACTGGCCTGGGCAGACAGTTCTGTAGATAGCTGTACAATGGCTGCTGGATCGCTTATTGGCGAAGTCTTCTGTAACGAGTCAGAAGAGTATTGATCCATTCGCAGTTTATTCTTTAACACAGGCAGTACAGGAAACGTGAACCAGGAAACAGGCAATGGGTCGAGGCAGGCAGTAGACAGCATAATCAGTAACAGGCAAAGGGTCGAGGCAGGGGGTCGGGTACCATTTTCAACTTTATACATTTTTGAATATTCTGTGCCCACCCTGACTTCTATTGCCCGGTCAAATAAAAAGTCCAACACCCAGTTGTATAATCTACCACCTATACCTAACTTATTTAATTTAATAAGTAGCCCTTCCTTCCACAACATATCATACGCTTTTTCAATATCACTGAAAACAGCTACCACCACCTCCCCATTTGTCTGAGCTTTTTTAATTTCAGACTCCAGACATAAACAGTCCATTGTATTTGTCCCTTTACGAAACCCACTTTGATATGGAGAATATAAATTTCTGCTTTCTAAAAAGAATGTTAATCTATCTGTCACCATACGTTCCATGGTTGTCCCTAACTGTGATGTAAGTGCTATTGGCCTATAACTTGAGGGGTCTGATGGATCTTTCCCAGGTTTTACTATTGGTACTATTATTGATTGTTTCCATGCTTTTGGTATTTTGCCTGTTTCCCATATCTTATTAAACAATCTTAAAACTACATTAAGTGCAATATTTTCCAAGTGTGCTAACATACTGTAACAGATACAGTTATAACTGCATGAATAAAAAGGGCGACTTTAATGCAATACCTGCCAAATAGTGAGCTGTTTTTAACTCACATGTTATAAATGCTTAATAAATGTATTTATTCACACTTATTTAACTCAAAACCAGATTCCTGGTTTATTTCATGATGCAGCAAAAATTGACTATCATAATTAGACTGAAGGGTGTTGTATTTGTGGTTTTCTTATTAATATCTCATGACTGACACTTTTCTTACTATGTTGCTTACCTGAAGTTTCTGTCTTACCCATGATACTCTCCAAAAAGGTCATGATGCCTATCCACAGCAGTGTATAAAAACTGATTTCTAGTTTTTTAAGATGAAACTCCAACTTTATTTTGAAAATAAAATATAATAACCATAACTTGATGAGATAATAATGAAAAATTTAATTCCAGTATTAGTTACCTGTGAACCTTAATGTAGGGTGGACAATTGTGAACCATTTATTCATGAGTTATAAACATTAATAACCTGTAAAAGTGAACCTTAATTTAAAGTGAACACATGTGAACCATTTATTAATGAGTTATAAACATTAATAACCTGTGAAAGTGAACCTTAATGTAAAGTGGAAACCTGTGAACCATTTATTAATGACTTATAAACATTAATAACCTGGGAAAGTGAACCTTAATGTAAAGTGGAAACATGTGAACCATTTATTAAGGAGTTATAAACATTAATAACCTGTGAAAGTGAACCTTAATGTAAAGTGAACAGATGTGAACCATTTATTAATGAGTTATAAACATTAATAACCTGTGAAAGTGAACACGTGAACCATTTATTAATGAGTTATAAACATTAACCTGTGAAAGTGAACCTTAATGTAAAGTGGAAACTTTTGAACCATTTATTGAGTTATAAACATTAATAACCTGTGAAAGTGAACCTTAATGTAAAGTGAACACATGTGAACCATTTATTCATGAGTTATAAACATTAATAACCTGTGAAAGTGAACACGTGAACCATTTATTAATGAGTTATAAACATTAACCTGTGAAAGTGAACCTTAATGTAAAGTGGAAACTTTTGAACCATTTATTAATGAGTTATAAACATGAATGACCTGTGAAAGTGAACCTTAATGTAAAGTGAACACATGTGAACCATTTATTCATGAGTTATAAACATTAATGACCTGTGAAAGTGAATCTTAATGTAAAGTGAACACATGTGAATCATGTATTTATAAATTATTAATGTGCACACAGAAGATAGTATTTTTTTCTGATGAAATATTTTATTTTTGATGCATGTATCAGTAAACACAGCTTTAAACTTGAAACAAAAAAAAGTTTAAACTTTTCTTTTACAGCACAAGATTACAGAGCATGACTTCTCATGAAAAGTGGCTTATGCAAGTAAACTCACATTAAAACATTCAGAGAAACAATCAAGTATTCCAAAAAAGATAAGCATCACGCCTATAAGCCAAACATATTGATACAAGCCGAATAAAGGCACCTAAATATGTATTATTTTATTTAACAGTTGTGTAAATCATTAAATCAATGACCGAATGCACCGTTACTGAACATTAGCATATTAATATGCATTCAATAATTATTTTTGATATCACTATAAAGGCCACCGTTACTTAAGTATTTGGCTTTGGCCATCCGCACTTGCAGTACCTGCGCGGGAGCGCCGGGGCGGTTATTTGTTTAAGATAACTACAAACTAACACAGCGATTACTCATATAATATAAACACTAGAAAAACATAGTCTGCGAATTCACCTCAGTTAGCTTACCCATCAAATCAGTAAACACAAATTTTCACTTCAAAGCATGTTGGAATAGTACAAACTGTGTGACTTCTTCTCCTGAAAAGTGGCAAGGCTTTATTGGATGCTCACTGGCGCCAACTCCTGTCACACGCTAGAACACGCATAGTGATGTGAACCTGAAAGAGTATAAAGTTATACTTATAATAATAATAATAAATAGAATACATTGCATATTATACAATATTGTTACATTTTGTTGTAAAGAGCAGTGAGGAAGCAGGATTTAGATGCAGCAGTACTATTTTTTTTTATTATGAAGATAACTGAACTCAAAAATGTAGGAGAACAAACTATAGTAAGCTATAGTTATAGAAAACTAGACGTGACAATAATATATTAGGCTATACTTTATATACACTTTTTTTTTTCAATCTTATTAAGACGAATCGCCTTCCCTTGCTGTTCAATATCCCTGCAAAAAATCACCAGTGCTCCATTCCTCAATATTCTTGCACTTTTCACATTTCCAACCAATTTGTTTATGGCTTTGGTTAAATTAACCGGGTTCCACTCACGAAATGATGCTCCCTTCTGAATCATTTTAATCATTACTTTGTACTCCTCCTTTTTACTTGCGGTTGTGGCTAGAATTTGCTCATTATTCTGAATAAGAACTTACATTTTTCTGATTTAGTTTCTTACGTTTTCGTTTGCTATTTACCTTTTTACCACAGTTTTCCATACTTAATTTCTCCTGCCATCTACTTCCATTCCTAATTCACTTCCTGATCCGTTACTTCCCTCTGCCATCCTGTCCATTCACAGTCCAGTTCGGCCAACCCCCAGCAGGAGATTCAGTCAGAACAAACCTGCCCTCTCAGTTCACAGAGCTGCCTCGCTTATAGATGTCATTAATCCTTAATGCATTTAACCAAACTGGTACAATATTAAACTACAGGATACGATATATAGTATCACTCTCAACACATATAAAGCCAACACTTATACGATATAAGATTAGATTACATAAAATAATAAGCACAAAACACTCGGTAAATCGTAAAATGCTTTTGGCAAGTATAACACATTCAAACTGAACAAGATTATCAGGCTAAAATTAGAAACTTTCTTCATACCTTGTCGTCAAGAAACGCTGCAGAAAATAGAAAGGCTACTGCCATGTGCTGCAGCTCTCACATCATGGTTTCCTATGACCTATGGTGCCCGCGAGTAAGTCAAAAGATATATTCGCAATTGCGAGAAAAAAAGTCAGAATTGCAAGATAAAAAGTCAGAATTCTGACTTTATATCACGCAATTGCGAGAAAAAAAAGTCAGAATTCTGTCAAACCCTTGCCTATTTTGATCATGTTTCGGAATAAAGCTTTGCACATAGATCTGCATGCCTCCCGTTGCAGTCCCTCTGTAACACTATCCAAACAGCGTTTCACACTGATGTGACTGCGGAATTAATATGTTACCTAAATGTGATTACAGAGTATATTTAAATTATCCATCAAATTGTCATTTTCTGCTTACAGTCTTACGAGTTAACAATAATGCCTGACCAGTAAATTACTTGATGAACAAAGAAAACATTTTGGCATTAGGCATTAGTTAATGCCTAAAAATGTAAAAGTTTTACCTTATAAATATAATTTAGTTTCATTACTTTTAAAATTCGTCACCGGAGTTAATGGGAAAATGATTTATTGAAAATATTTGAAAATATAAGTGGTTCTTAAGTCAATACTTTTTTTAATGGTTTGTCAAATTTCCATTCCTCCTCTGCATGGTTCTAGTCAGCGCGAAACACATTTTTGTGCACGTGATGTCTTGTCACATGTCGCATTAAACTGGCATATTTTAGAATGTTGTATGCAGTTCTTTTGCAAGTAATTACAAGTTTAATCTTGTCTTGCCTGGATTTGGTGTAAACTCGTGAACGCCCCACATTTAAAAATCTTGATTCCAACGCGCCCCGTTGTTCTCTGAATGCCCCCGTTGAGAAACACTAGTTTAGGCTGTTCATCTTTTCGCTTCCGACCAACTGTCACCAGCATCTGCATGAGAGTCGACTCTGCGTTCGACGAAGCATATTGTAATAAGCAACGTAAAGCTTTACGAGACGTTCTCGCGGGAGATTCATGTGAAACTCGCGCGAGAACTGCCTTCTCTGTTGTTCTGTCTTGTTTGTTTCTCATCATCATTATCTGTTATTCTGTGTATATTGTTGTGAGCATGAATAAAAAATAAAAATAGAAAAAACTGACAGCATCCGACATCTGTTTGACTTTTCGCGTGAGCTTCTCGGCACGCTTACGTCATGGTTTAAGTTACATCAAGCATGAACTCTCAACCATCTCATGCACGCGCAGGTGACAGTTGGTCGAAAGTTTAAATTTTTTTAAATATTTGGTATTTTTCTTACAAATACGTATTGTATGGATTACTGTAGTTATTGCTGTATGTGCTGTTTGATGCTTCGAATTTTATTTTTATTTTCACACACACACACACACACACACACACACATAGAAGAACTTAATTGTGTTAGTTTTACTCTAAATGTTTATATTCAAGTGTAAGAATGTATTTCTACTTTAATGTCATCCACACATATACTTCTTGGATTCAAAATGTTCCTCTCCAAATGTCTTAACCAACTACAGGTGTTATGTTATGATAAAATGCATTATTCCATTTATAACATCCTTTGGAGTAAAAACTACCAAATATGACACCATCATAAATCAGGCAAATTTGGTTGTAAAAGGGAGACAAAGGACCTTTCTCCCACTCAAAATACACCCTTGCCATTGGCCGGTTTACCCAAAAACCGGTGTGGACTGATTTATCCTTAAAAGACGACGACATGTCTCTCGATTTTCTCTCGATTGTATTTGGATTTGACTCTCGTACATCTCTCGTCCGGCTCCTGTCCGGCGATCGCGCTTCCATCCCGTGCTCAGTCATCCCTATCTTTGGATGAGACGGACTTCCTTTTCTTATTTTCTGGCAACTTTACTTTCAAGTTAAATCCTGCTGAAGACACAACCTCGAAAGGGGCCTGATGTAACATCAGAAGGTGTCAATTAGTATGATTTGAAAGTTCACAATCAAGGTTTCTTTTGCCAGAAATATGTTCAATAGGTCAATTTTGGACTACTGTCTGGCTGAGGTAACATCTCTGAGAGTGTATAGTAAGTTCATGTTCAGGGACTCTTTGGCCAGAAATGTTTTCAGTTGTTCAAAAATGGACTACTGTCTGTCTGATGTAACATTAGAAGGAGTCTATGATTATTTCTAGTTAGTTCATGTTCAAGGTCTCTTTAGCCAGAAAGGTGTTCTATTGGTTAAATATGGATTTCTGTTTGGCTGATGTAATATCAAAAGGAGTCAATGAGTATGTATAAAAAGTTCAAGATTGAGTATTCTTGGGCCAAAAATATGTTCACTTGATCAAACCTTGACTACTGTATGGCTGACTTATCACCAGAGAGAGTTAATGAGTATGCATAGAAAGTTCATGAACAACGGCATTTGGGCCAGAAATATTTTTAGTAGGTTAAATATGGATTACTGTATAGCTGATGTAACATCAGAAAGAGGCAATGAGTATATATAGAAAGTTCAAGATCAACTTCAACATATTTCTACTCTTTGGCTAGAAATATGTTCAGTTGGTCAAATATGGATTTGTGTATAGCTGATGTAAAATCAGTAGGACTGAATGATTATGTTTTGAAATTTCATGATTAATGACTCTTTTGCTAAAATATGTCAAATGTGAAATATGTTCAGTTGGTCAAATATGGGCTTCTGTATGGCAGATGTAATAAAAGAAATCAATGAGTCTGTTTTGAAAGTTCATGATCGAGTACTCTTTGGCCAGAAATATGTTCATTATGTCACATATGCACTATTGTATAGTTGACATATCATCAGTCAATGAGTCAATGTATAGAATGTTCATGATTGAGGACTCTTGTGCCAGAAATATGTTCAGTAGGTTCAACATGGATTACTGTATGGCTGACGTATCACCAGAAGGAGTTAATGAGTATGCATAGAAAGTTCATGATCGACAACTTTTGGGCCAGAAATATGTTCAGTAGGTTAAATATGAACTTCTGTATGGCTGATATAACATCAGAAAGAGGCAAAGAGTATGTATAGAACAGTTCAATATCAAGTACTCTTTGGCCAGAAATATGTTCTCTAAGTCAAAATAAGGACTTCTGTATGCCTGACGTCATATTAGAAGGAGTCAATGAGTATGCAAGAAAGATGATGATCGAGGACTCTTGGGCCAGAAATATATTCATTAGGTTAAATATGGACTTCTGATGTAACATCAGAAAGGGGCAAAGAGAATGTATAGAAAGTTCAAGATCGAGTACTCTTGGGCCAGACATATGTTCATTTTTAAATATGGTCTACGGTCCGTCTGATGTAACATCACAAGGAGTCAATGAGTCTGTATGGAAAGTTCATGATCAAGGACTCTTGGGTCAGAAATTTGTTCAGTAGGTCAAATATGGACTACTGTCTGGCTGATCTAACATCAGAAGGTGTCAATGAGTAAGGAGTTTATACATAAAAGGTTCAATATCAAATACTCTTTGGCCAGAAATATGTTCAGTAGGTCAAATTTGGACTTCTTGTGCTTGTCTAGACAGACAACACATCGGTGGTCTCTTACATAAATCGGCAGGGGGGTCTGTGTTTTTTTGCGGCCATTATGCAAACTGGCACACCGGATCCACCGGATCCACCGGAAAATGCTCCCCTTGAAGTAAAATTTAGGAGCAGACATCCTGTCGAGACAGGGGCTGAGGCCGGGGGAATGGAGACCCGAGGCGGTGAAGTTCATATGGGAGATTTATGGCCAAGCGGAAGTGGATCTGTTTGCATCTCAAGACACGACGCACTGTCCACTTTGGTTCTCCCTCGCACATCCAGCTCCTCTGGATGTGCTTTGGTACAGATGTGGCCGAGGCTATGTCTGTACGTGTTTCCCCCAATTGTTCTGGTTCCAGGAGTTCTGGAGAAAGTCCGCTGGGAAGGGATAAGTCTACTGCTAGTAGCACCTTACTGGCAGAGCCAAATATGGTTCTTGGACCTGATATCTCTCCTCGACGGCTCTCCCTCTGAGATTCCGATCAGGTGGGACCTTCTATCTCAGGCAGGAGGTGTGATATTTCACCCCCACCCAGAAATGTGGAACCTGTGGGTTTGGCCTCTGAGGGGGCTCAACTCATAGAGTCTGGACTCTCAACCGAGGTTGTGGAGACCACACTGCAGACATGCTGGCTTTCTGCAGGTAGAGTGGGCTAGGGACAAAATGAAAAGCAGCATCCTGACACATCTTGAATATAGTTAGGAACCTTAATCCAAAATTCCTGTATTTTAGCACAGGATCACAGAGCATGCATCAGGTGTCTGTCTTCGCTCTCACATCTCCAGCATTCAGCAGAGTCCTTCAGACCGAGCCTGAAAAGCCTGCTTGGGGTCCAATAAAAACAATTTAATAGTTTGAATTGTATAAGTCGTACTCCAAGATTTCTTGACATTACTTTACAATTTTGACAGATTTTAATCCAATGTTCATCACTAAATGTACAATTTAAGTCCTTGCTCCAGACCATTTTAAGTGCAGAATGGAAACTATAACCTACCTTGTCCATTAACCATCTGTAATATATTGAAACCTTGTGTCCTTAACTCATATGCAACTTGCTCATATGCAACTGTGGGCGCTTATTATTCCAAAGAAATGACTTGGTTAGCTTATCAAACTGTTTAAAATATTGCAGAGGAATCTCTACTGGGATTGACTGAAGTAAATAATTAATTCTTGGAAGGCAGTTCATTTTAAGAACATTCACCTTACCCCAAAGAGACAAATTTAGTGATGATCACCTCCCTCATCATTTGAATTTACTAAATCTTTAAGTTTATGAGGGAAGAGAATACCTCATACCTTCTTTAAGCCACTGAAAGGGAGTGGGCTGGAAAAATGACATAGGGCAATAAGCTGTCAAAGGAAGAGCTTCAGATTTTGACCAGTTAACTTTGTAACCAGAAAGCTTAGAAACTGAATTAATAATTTCCAACAAACATGTCACTGACTTTTGAGGCTCAGAGACAAACAACATGTCATCTGCATATTGCATCAGTTTATGGACTGTTCCCTCCACAGAAACCGCCGGAAAGCTTGTACTTGCTTTTATAGCTGCTGCCAGAGGTTCTAAAGCCAAGCAAAACAGCTTGATCTCTTGTCAGTGTAAAATAAGAAGAAATTTGTCCATTAGTTTGTACTGCAGCTTGGGGTCACGTATACAGTAATCGTATCCATTTTAGAAAAACATTCCCAAACCCCCAAAATTGTAATGTCTCAAATGAGTACTCCCACTCAACACAGTCAAAAGCTTTTTTCGCATCCAGTGAGATTGCTGCCACCGGACCATCTGTGTCAGCCATTGACCACATAATATTAATAAGTCTCCTAATATTACCTGCCCCATTTCTACCATGTATAAAACCTACCTGATCCCCATGCACTAAGGAGGTAATAACCCTGTCCAACCTGTTGGACAGAATTGGCCAAAATTTTAAAAAGTATTTTAACATCCACAGGAATTAAAGAAATTGGACAATAATTTTTACAATCAGCTGGTTCCTTGTCCTTTTTAAGAATAAGATTAATTAATGCCTGCGTCAATGTAGATGGTAGCTCTCCTTTCTCCATTGCCTCATTATACAAATTCAGCAGCAGTGGACATACTTCAAGGACCTGATTACTTCTATAATTACTTCAGTTGTAATGGGGGAGTCATGTCCACTTTTCTGTTCCTCTGTCAGCTTGGGTAAATTCAGTGAGTCCAAAAAATCCCTTATATCACTATCCCCTGCCTCACAAGTAGATATAAATTTCCTAAAAACTTTATTAATATCCTCTAACTTGGTAACAATTATTCCTTCAGCAGACGTAATAGAGGGTATTAGAGATTATGTTTCTCTTTGTTTAATATAGTTTGCAAGAAACTTGCCTGCTTTGTCATCAGATTCAAAATATTTCTGTCTTGCCCTAAATAACCCAAACTCCTCCTTCTTGGACAATATATCATTGTACTTATATTTTAACTGAGTTAAATATCTCAGGCCTTCATATGTAGTCTTTTTCATCATCTCCAATTCACTCTTTAATTTTTCTTTCCAAATTAGCCAGGTCTCTATTATTACATTTTTTAGAATATGAAGCATACTGTATAACTGCCTTCAAAGCTTCCCAAGCAATTCCTGCCAAGGGCGCAGATGCCAAATTTGTCTCTTCATAAATTTTGATTTGAGTTTTTAATGCATCCTTAAACTCTGGTCTTTGTAAAAGTGAAGAATTAAATATCCATCTGTAACAACGCTGACTAGCCCAAGCATGATCTGATATTATAATGGTGCCAATAGAACAAGTAGAACCATAAGCAAGAGACAAAAGTAATCAATTCTAGAATATAGCTTATGTGGAGCAGAACAGAATGTGTACTCTCTCCCATCTGGATTCAGAATCCTCCAGATATCTACTAGCCCAAAAGCTTAACACATATTTTGTAATTTCACATAAGCTTTGGGCATTTTACTCTTCATGAAATTGCTCCAGTCAAGCACCAGATTCAGATCCCTGCCTAAAATAATATCACACTGCCCAGCTGCAAGTAACATACCCTCTAAATTAAGGAAAAAGTAGGATTATCCATATTTGGTGCATAAACATTGGCTAATATTATTTTCTGCCCGTGCCAGTATAATAAGAATTCTCCCTTCTTTGTCTTTAATTTGCTTCATACATTTAAATTGTAGCTGCTTATTAACCAATATAATCACCCCCCTACTATTACTTGTACCCACATTATAAAATACCTTCCCGACCCAATCCCCCATTAACTTCTCTGCTTCCTTCTGTAAGAAATGAGTTTCTTGAAGAAACACTACATCATATTTCTCCACCCTTAGTTTAGACATAACCTTCCTTCTTTTAATTGGATGTCCTAACCCCTTTACATTCCATGTGGTGAGACACAATACTCTAGATAGGTTTAGTACCAGCTTTCATAAAATATATATAAAAAATAGCTATTATAATTGTACATGCACAAACTTGCCACTGACACCCCAACCCCAATTTTAACTAAATTAACTGCGCTTGAACAAGAACAGAGTGCAAAATTGTCAAGTTATTATCAAGAAATGTCCTTTCAACAACAAAAACTTGATGGTCCATGACTCGCATGCTGGTAAAGGGAGATCAGATCCCCCATGTACTTCATCATGTTTCCGCCTTCCTTTCCCTCTCTGAAACCGCTATAACACGGAGATTATTTCGTCAATTCTGATTCTCCATGTCCTCTACTTTGTCTTTTAACTGATCAAGTTCACATTTGCTTGCCGGCGGATTCCTTTGCCACTCTTTCTCCGTTTCCTCAAGAAACTCCAAGCATTTTTCGACATCATCGATTCATGCAATCAAAACAGATAATTTGTTCTCCACAGAAGCTGTAGTTCGGCAAATATCTTCACTGCCTCCCATATCATCTGAGATTTTCTTCAACATAGTGTAGATATTCACTATATCTTGTGACATTTTGTTCTCTGAACCCAGCTGCGGGGAGACAGTCTTGCCATCCGGAGACAGCTAAGAAGCCTGCAATCTCAAATGCCTCTTAATATCTCCTAAATTTGCAGCTGGTTCAGTGCTTGAGTTCTTACAAGATCGCTTTTCATCAGGGCTAACCCCGTCTACACTAAAGGTGTACGTGTCAGCTATTTCTGCCAATCATGCTCCTTTGGATGGGACAACTGTGGGGAGAAACCTGTTGATAACCCGGTTCCTTCATGGTACTTTGAGGCTGAGGCCTGCAACACGTACCAGGGTTCCTGCTTGGGATTTGGCCATTGTTTTAGAAAGTTTATCTAAAGCTCCCTTCGAGCCGCTTCATACGGTTTCAGAAAAGTTTCTTAAAAACCATCTTTCTTCTAGCCATCTCGTCTCTAAAGAGAGTAGAAGACCTCCAGGCCCTATCTATATCCCCTTCATGCCTTGAGTTTGCACCGGGGATGGTCAAAGCGTTCCTTTACCCTAAACTGGGGTACGTCCCTAAGGTTCCGACCAATACACCACGGCCTATTGTGTTCCAAGCTTTCTGTCCTCCGTTCTCTGAACAAGACCAGGAAAAGTTGATTCTTGTGTGT
Organism: Elopichthys bambusa; assembly: GCA_037101425.1. Taxonomy (NCBI): domain Eukaryota; kingdom Metazoa; phylum Chordata; class Actinopteri; order Cypriniformes; family Xenocyprididae; genus Elopichthys; species Elopichthys bambusa. The sequence continues at coordinate 11,345,826 of CM074447.1, read as the reverse complement.
CCAGTGCGAGCATATGTCCACAGAACTGCCCTGAGGAGAAAATCAGATCAGTTTGTTTTGGACGAGACACTGCGTCCCTTTGCCACACTTCCTGCATCCCTATGATCAACTTTGGAATTCTGAAGCTAAAGTTGGTCTGGCTGGATGTGTCTTTATCCTTTCCTGGTCATGACGTCACCCGCCCACAACGTTCACTCTCGCCATTGGATTAGTTGACACACGTGCTCAGAAGCGTTCACACAAGGTGTTCCCCAACGTGTCTCGTTCCCTATTCTCAGGGAACCATGGTTATGTACTGAGAAATTATGTATAGTATGTTAATGTTCAGGGTCTCTTTGGCCAGAAAATTGTTCTGTTGGTCAAATATGGACTTCTGTATTGGCTGATGTAACATCAGAGGGAGTCAGTGAGTATGTATGGAATTTTCATGATCGAGGACTCTTGAGCCAGAAGTAACATCAAAATGAGGCATTAAGTATGTATAGAAAGTTCATGATCAAGGACTCTTGGGACAGAAAAAATTAAGTATGTCTAATATGGACTACTGTTATTCTGATGTATAAAAAAGTTCATGATTGAGGACTAATTTGCCAGAAATATGTCAATTAGGTCAAATATGCAATACTCTATGGCTGACATACCATCAGGAGTCAATGTGTATGTATAAAACGTTCATGATTGAGGACTAATTTTCCAGAAAAATGTTCAGTAGGTCAAACATGGGCCTATGTATGGCTGAAGTAATATCAGAGTGAGGCAATGAGTATGTATAAAAAGTTCATGTTGTGTACATAGGAATTTAGGCCTACTTCAAATCTACTTCACACTTTCCTCGCCATTGACTGAATTTTCAGGCTATATGGTAGGGGGCACTGTTAAGCATTTTCTGAAAGAGTACAGAATATCCGGATCAAAATGCAGGAGAAGAAGATTAGATAGAAGATTACTCAAGCAAATGTAAAATAAAGCGATCATCAAACATTAAACAGCATATAAATCAAAAGGAGCATTGCGTGCTGGCTTTAAGCTCTGGGAGAAGTCACACCCCTAAGGGTTGACCTGACCAATGAAATGGGTAGGATCTCTGAGCGGCAAAATTCCTCTATGGGGGCTTTTTATGACCGAGCGTGATTAAAATGGCTGAGTTGTTAAAGAGGAACTATTAAAGATTCTTGTAATACTGATGTGTTACACAGGTATTAACATATCGTATACACAAGCATTTAAATGTATCATAAAACATGTGAATACAATACTGAGTACAGTACAACAACAGTAATCATTTATAGAACAATCTGTCTATAAATTAATGCAGAAGAGTCTGTGTTCTGTGGGAAAAATGGGCGGTTGATGTAGACAGTAGGCAAGCTCAGGTCTCTGAGCTGGTGCTGCAGGCGTCGAGGCAGCCAGTGCCTTGACAGTGTGTCACCTGTCACCCTGAAGTCAGTTAGTTTGGGCAAGATGTTTGCTGGTGGCAAGGTTCAGGTCTTTGAGCTTGCTCAGCAGGTGTCGAGGTAGCAGGTGCCTTGACAGTGTCACATGTCGTTCAGACACGCGTGGAGCAGGTGGTTCTAGGAAGAGGTTATGGGAGTTGTAGTGTGAAGAGTGTTTCAGACTCACCTAAGTCTGATGGCAAAGGGGCAGCAGGTGATTGTTACCTCTGCTCTCAGTCAGAAGGAGTCTGAGGTTTGCAGTGTCACTCTGCTCTCGTGGCGGTGCCGACTTGAGCAGGTCTGAGTGGTGTTGTGTGAGCGGTCAGAAGCTTGTGCTTCCAAGTACTCCTCAGGTAAGTAGTGTTCAAGGACCTCTCTTACTAGTGTTAGAAGCTCCTGCAGGTCCGATGCAGGCATGTCCAGTCGTCCTTGTGCAGCCTCTGGATGGCTGCTGTGTGAAGGACATGGAGGTTGTTGCTGGAGGTCTTTGAATGTCACTTCATGTGCCATTTCAGGGTTCATCTGAATTAATCCTTCTCCTTCTGCGGCTGCAGAGAATTTCAGGAAATGAGCAGATAAGGTGTCCCCCCTTTGTACCTCTGTGCTTGGCTGTGGGAGGCTCTTCTGCTGATTCCATGTAGGGGAGTGAGATGTCTCTCCTGCTGTAGTTCTTTCTGTAGCAGGTAAGAGTATCTCAGTTCTCTTTGGACCATTTCAAGTTCATCTTTTATGTTGTCCAGCTGCTGGGTCAGAGCTTCAATCCCAGATCTGGACACAATCAGGTGACCTTCACAGGCCTTGATTCTGGCGTCTTTGTCCAAGAGTTCAGAATTTGCAGTTTTTAATGGTGAGTCTCTGTGAAATGGTTTTTAATTTTTTCAATTTTTTCAATTTTTTTTTTAGGTCCTCTCTGGCTGTCTTTACAGCTGTCAGAGCCTTTTGAAGTCTGTGGATTTTCTTCTGTGACTCCACTCTGCCAGGGACATTGTGTCTGTCCTGAGCCCTCATCTCTAGCTGGTAAAAGTGCGGCTTTTAGCATGTGTCAGCTCCTTGTGAGATTCTGCGATCTGGAGTTTGAGGTTGTTTACCTTCTGTTTCAAACCTGTGAGGTTGTGGGCCAGGAAGAAGTTGACCTCAGTCACATCTTTGTGATCATACCTCTGGTTTGAGTCATCTGCCTTTACTTCTCTTCCATCGTTGTCCAGTTGCTTTTGGGTCTAGTGCTGCAAGTGATCAGCAGCCCTGGTTAGTAGGGTGTTACTCATGACACCTAGCCAGTCCTTTGGTCTGCCATCTGGGCAGTTAGGCTGAGCATTCTGCAACATTTTGGCATACTTGTGGTGAGAGTAAGGGCAAGAGACTAATGCAAGATAGGTGTATAAAGTACAGCTAGGTTTAATAAATAACTTAAGATGGTTCTTATGGTCAAATTATTTCTCAGAACATACTGATGGCTCACAACAGGCTTGACCTCTAAACAAATGGAAAAGAGAAAGGGAGATGAAGAGGAGAGCTTTCCTATTAGATTGTGTTTATTAGTGGTGCTCAAAATTATGCCATAGCAATCGTTCAGATAAGTTTTGTAACTGGCTCATAAAATTGAAGCAACTGTTGTAAATGAACAAAATCATAAGGAAAGTATGTTTAGTTACTTGTGGTTCTATTGGGAAATTAAACCACACGAGACCAAAAAGGAAGATGTAAAAAAATAAAAAAGATGAAAGAAATAATACTAGTAAAAACGAATAGCTGACTGTTATTATGATTAAAATCAATAAAAAGATTTAAAGAAGTGATTAAAACAGCACCTGGTATTGGGAATAGTCAATAGCACTAGTGATTAACAATTAGATTAGCTTTGGAAATCACTCTATAGTTGGTCACAGCTGCAGCATGTTCAGGACCACACCATGTGTGTGTCCCTCAATGAAGTTTAGTCAACGTGCTATTGAAAAATCTCAATAAATCAAAGAATTCTTGTTTAGCTGAACAGTTTACATGTAATTAAATTTAGATTTAATTAAACTATTAACTGCAAATTTAGCTGAACAGCATTCAGAAGGGAATGCACGTAAGTGCACATGAAATTAGCTTAGAAGAATTAAAGTTGAGGAAATCAGAAAAATCAGAAACCAGGAATGGGGTTAAAGGAAAATGGTTTAGATCAGTTCACATTGCATACACACACGCTGTAGTTAAAGGCTTCAAGTTAATAATGCTAACCGTTAACTCTAGAAGTTATTAGTTAGCTTGGCCTGAGCGTAAGGGGTCGCTAGGTGGGGTTAGCTTAGGTGGTTGTCACGAGGTGGTAGGTTAGTACTTCCTGTCACCACCATTATTTATATAGCGCTTTTTACAATGTAGATTGTGTCAAAGCAGCTTTACAGTGATAACTGGTACATTATTTTGGCTGCACAGCAGCTCGTAAGGAATAGTGTCAATGCAGGCAGATCAAAGCACTGTTGAATATCAAATGTCAATTGTCAAGTGTTCCCCAACTAAGCAAGCCAAAGGCGACAGCGGCAAGGAACCCAAACTCCAACAGGTGACATCAGGTGGCAAACAGGTGTTAAAATGGAGAAAAAACCTTGGGAGAAACCAGGCTTAGTCGGGGGGCCAGTTCTCCTCTGGCGAACAGTGCTTTGTTACGACTCAGGTTGCTATCATAAGTCAGATATGATCGCAACATTCAAAGTGTTTAATTCAGTTCCATCCATTTGAGGATCGTATTCATCACACCGGTATGGACGGTTGTTGAGGAGATGCGCCACTGGTTGTCATGTTGATGAGGCCTTCACAGTGGATGATCTAGTTGACTCAATCTTTGCTGATACTTCAGGGCTGTGTTGTGGTTGTGTCATGGTGCAGGTCCTCGATCTCACCCGGATACGGCCCGGATCCGGCTGACTACAGTAAACCTCGGGATAAACAGAAAGACTAATATTAGCGTAGATGCCATTCTTCTTCTGATGTAACGAGTACATCTGGTGTTATTGGAAGTGTTCCCGGTTCTGGCTGACCTAATTTATGCAGCCTAATAATCCTTTAACGGATTTGAAAAAATAAATTGATAATGTGTTATGTGTATGCCAGGTTAAAGAGATGTGTTTTTAGTTTAGATTTAAACTGACAGAGTGTGTCTGCTTCCCGAACAATGCTAGGAAGATTGTTCCAGAGTTTAGGTGCCAAATAGGAGAAGGATCTACCACCTGCAGTTGATTTTGATATTCTAGGTATTATTAGCTGGCCTGAATTCTGAGATCGTAATAGACGCGAAGGACTATAATGCATTAAGAGCTCGCTCAGGTACTGGGGAGCTAAACCATTTAGTGCTTTGTAGGTAATTAGCAAGATTTTAAAATCTATACGATGTTTAACAGGAAGCCAATGCAGTGTTGACAGAACCGGGCTGATATGGTCATATTTCCTAGTTCTAGTAAGAACTCTAGCTGCTGCATTTTGTACGAGCTGTAGTTTATTTATCAGGCGAGCAGAACAACCACCTAGTAGAGCGTTACAGTAATCTAGCCTTGAGGTCATGAACGCATGAACTAACTGTTCTGCATTTGTCATCGAGAGCATATGTCGTAATTTAGATATATTTTTAAGATGGAAGAATGCGGTTTTACAGATGCTAGAAACATGGCCTTCAAATGAAAGATTGGTATCAAAGAGCACACCCAGGTTCCTAACTGACGACGAAGACTTAACAGAGCAGCCATCAAGTGTTAGACAGTATTCTAGGTTATTACGTGAGGAAGTTTTTGGTCCAAAAATTAGAATATCTGTTTTTTCTGAATTTAGTAGTAGGAAATTACTGGTCATCCAATTTTTTATATCAGCTATGCATTCCGTTAATTTTGTGAATTGGTAAGTTTCGTCAGGGCGCGAAGAAATATAGAGCTGAGTATCATCAGCGTAACAGTGAAAACTAACACCATGCTTCCTGATGATATCTCCTAAGGGTAGCATGTACAGAATGAAAAGCAATGGTCCTAGTACCGAGCCTTGCGGTACTCCATATTCAACTTGTGATCGATATGACCTCTCTTCATTTACTTCTACAAACTGATAATGGTCAGATAAGTATGATTTGAACCATGACAATGCAATTCCACTAATGCCAACATAATTTTCGAGTCTATTTAAAAGAATATTGTGATCAATAGTGTCAAATGCAGCACTAAGATCCAGTAACACTAATAGAGAGATACAACCACGATCTGATGATAAGAGCAAATCATTAGTAACTCTAATGAGAGCAGTTTCAGTACTATGGTATGGTCTAAATCCTGACTGGAAATCCTCATAGATACTATTTCTTTCTAAAAAGGAACATAGTTGTGATGATACTGCCTTTTCTAGTATTTTTGACAGAAAAGTGAGATTTGAGATTGGCCTGTAATTGACTAATTCTCTAGGATCAAGTTGTGGTTTTTTAATAAGAGGTTTAATAATAGCCAACTTAAAAGTTTTTGGTACGTATCCTAGTGATAAAGATGAATTAACGATATTAAGAAGAGGATCTATGACCTCTGGAAGCATCTCTTTCAATAGCTTAGTTGGTATAGGGTCTAACATACATGTTGTCGATTTTGACGATTTAACAAGTTTAGACAGTTCTTCCTCTCTTAAAGGAGTAAATGAATTGAATTTTTCCTCAGGGATACTACAATGCACCGTCTGACGCAATACTGTAGTAGACGGTTGCGTGGTTATAATTTTTTTTCTAATATTATCAATCTTGCAAGTAAAGAAGTTCATGAAGTCATCACTGCTGTGCTCTTTGGAAACATCAGAAGTTGAAGTTTTATTTCTTGTTAATTTAGCCACTGTATCAAATAAATACCTAGGGTTTTGTTTATTTTCTTCTAAAAGTTTTGAAAAATAGGCAGATCTAGCAGATTTTAAGGCCTTTCTGTACTCAACCATTCTCTCCCTCCACAAAATGCGAAATACTTCTAGTTTTGTTTTCTTCCAGCTGCGTTCCATTTTTCTGGCTGCTACCTTTAGGGCCTGAGTGTGCTCGTTGTACCATGGCGTTGGATTAATTTCCTTAATCTTTTTTAAACGCAAAGGAGCAACTGAGTCTAATGTGCTTGAAAAGACAGAGGCAATAGTTTCCGTTGCAACATCGAGGTCTTCTAAGCTGTCTGGCATGCTAAGGCGATGAAACTGATCAGGAAGATTATTTATAAACCGTTCTTTAGTGGTAGAAGTGATGGTTCTACCAAATTTATGGCAGGGAGGCAGTTTAGCTGTTTTGACTAAATGTAGTATACACGAGACTAGGTAATGATCTGAGATGTCGTCACTCTGCTGCAGAATTTCAACGGCATCAATATCAATTCCATATGACAATATTAGATCTAAGGTATGGTTACGACAATGAGTGGGTCCTGACACGTGTTGTCTAACACCAATAGAGTTTAGAATATCTGCAAATGCCAATCCCAATGAGTCTTTTTCATTATCTACATGGATATTAAAGTCACCAACAACAAGTACTTTATCTGCTGCTAGTACTAACTCTTACAGAAAATCAGCAAATTCTTTGATAAAGTCTGTATGGTGTCCTGGTGGCCTGTATACAGTAGCCAACACAAATGTCAACTTACATAATGTTACGTAAAGTACCATCACTTCGAAGGAATTATATTTGAGAGACTTTTGACTAATACTATAAATATTACTATAAATTACAGCAACACCTCCTCCTTTGCCTTTCTGACGAGGATTGTGTCGATAATCATAACCTTGAGGGCTAGACTCATTTAAAGTAATGTAATCGTCCGGTTTTAGCCAAGTTTCTGTCAAACACAGCATATCTAGATTATTGTCTGTGATAATATCATTTACAATAAGTGATTTTGATGAAAGGGATCTAATATTTAACAACCCAAGCTTTATCATTTGTTTATCATTACTATCTCTATTTTTTATTTGTTGAACATCAATTAAATTTTTACCATTAAATGGGTTTGTAAGTTTTTTGTTTTTACTAATTCGGGGTACAGACACAGTCTCTATGTGATAATATCTAGGTGTAAGAGTTTCTATGTGTTGGGAATTATCTGACTTCTGTAACGTGAGGCAGCTAGCAGACGGTCGGTTTAGCCAGTATGTCTGCTTCCTGACCTGGGCCACAGTTTGTCATGTTTCAGCTCTAAGACTAAGTGCCATATTACTAGAGAGAAGAGCAGCACCATCCCGAGAGGGATGAATACCATCTCTTTTCAACAGGTCAGGTCTGCCCCAAAAACTTTTCCAATTGTCTATAAAACCTATATTATTTTGCGGACACCACTTAGACAGCCAGCCATTGAGTGATGATAATCTGCTAACTATCTCATCACTCCGACGAACAGGAAGGGGACCAGAGCAAATTACTTCTCCTGACATTGTATTTGCGAGTTCACACACCTCTTTAATGTTAATTTTAGTGATCTCCGACTGGCAAAGTCGAACATCATTAGTGCCGACGTGAATAATAATTTTAGAGTATTTACGATTAGCATTAGCCAGCACTTTTAAATTTGCTTTGATGTCAGGTGCTCTGGCTCCCGGCAAACATGTGACTATGGTGGCTGGTGTCTCTATTTTCACGTTCCGTGTAATAGAATCGCCAATAACTAGGGCACTTTCAACAGGATTCTCAGTGGGTGCGTCACTGAGTGGGGAGAACCTGTTTGATGTTATTATTGGAACGGAAAAGTGGTGTTTTCCGCGGCTAGGCCGCCTCACCGTTACCCAAGTGCCCTGCTGCACGGGCTCTACAGCCGGAACCGAACAATGTACAGAGTTCACTAAGCTAATCGCATCCAAAACAGTATCTGAAGCCCTTGCGTTCTTACTATCCTCGATTAAAGTTTGGATGCGTGTCTCTAATTCTGAGATTCTCTCTGTCAGCCTGACTATTTCCCTACATTTATGACATGTAAATCCCTCGTCGCTGACAGAGAGAGCTATACTGAACATGTGGCAAATGGAACAGGTAACAATGCTAGGAGAGGATGACATGACTCACCGTGTTTGTAGACTGATCCGAGTTACCACAGCTGTTTGATGAGCGCGTTGAAAAGGTTGATAAGTTGGGAAGCAGTGCACATCAGAGCAATTCACCAGTTCATGAAGAATGTCTGCACATTTGAAACGAGTTACGCATCGAGTTAAAATGGGGCGCTTATTCTTCAAGATTTTCAAAAATTTCAAAACTTAAATTCAGTAAGATGCAAGTATGGTTTGACATTTGCAAATTTTACTCATGTAAAATTCTTCTCTCTACTTTAAACATCTTCTTGTACTAATTTAAAGAGTAGTTACACAGATTTGCCGCGAGTCAAAACTGGTTTAAGCGCGCAGCATTCTCGTCTTGTGAATAAATACTGATGTTAGAAACATCAGTAACATAAATTAAACATAGTATTGATCACCAGGTAGCTATGCTTGTAGATGCAGCTAAAGTTTAGATGGATGAGTCCCTCTGACTATAATTTCTAAGGCCTTTGCTCTGTAGACAGGAAATCCTCATCCAAATCTACATTCATATAACACTACTGAGATTTTTTATCAGAAACAGGTTAAGCAATACTGCAATTGGTATTTCTTCAACCAAAGTAGAATGATCAATTCTGATACGGTCATGCTGCTGAGCTGAGATTCCTTTGTCAAAACAGACTTACGCTTTAATACTGAAAATACAAGCCAGCAACCAGCGATCTACATGTGAATCAAACGTGTCAAATGTCATGTCGGAATTATCAAAAGCACACTTTTAGTTAGACGATGGTTTAAGCGAGTGGCAGTCTTGCCATCCGGAGACAGCTAAGAAGCCTGCAATCTCAAATGCCTCTTAATATCTCCTAAATTTGCAGCTGGTTCAGTGCTTGAGTTCTTACAAGATCGCTTTTCATCAGGGCTAACCCCGTCTACACTAAAGGTGTACGTGTCAGCTATTTCTGCCAATCATGCTCCTTTGGATGGGACAACTGTGGGGAGAAACCTGTTGATAACCCGGTTCCTTCATGGTACTTTGAGGCTGAGGCCTGCAACACGTACCAGGGTTCCTGCTTGGGATTTGGCCATTGTTTTAGAAAGTTTATCTAAAGCTCCCTTCGAGCCGCTTCATACGGTTTCAGAAAAGTTTCTTAAAAACCATCTTTCTTCTAGCCATCTCGTCTCTAAAGAGAGTAGAAGACCTCCAGGCCCTATCTATATCCCCTTCATGCCTTGAGTTTGCACCGGGGATGGTCAAAGCGTTCCTTTACCCTAAACTGGGGTACGTCCCTAAGGTTCCGACCAATACACCACGGCCTATTGTGTTCCAAGCTTTCTGTCCTCCTCCGTTCTCTGAACAAGACCAGGAAAAGTTGATTCTTGTGTGTCCAGTGCGAGCATATGTCCACAGAACTGCCCTGAGGAGAAAATCAGATCAGTTTGTTTTGGATGAGACACTGCGTCCCTTTGCCACACTTCCTGCATCCCTATGATCGACTTTGGAATTCTGAAGCTAAAGTTGGTCTGGCTGGATGTGTCTTTATCCTTTCCTGGTCATGACGTCACCCGCCCACAACGTTCACTCTCGCCATTGGATTAGTTGACACACGTGCTCAGAAGCGTTCACACAAGGTGTTCCCCAACGTGTCTCGTTCCCTATTCTCAGGGAACCATGGTTATGTACTGAGAAATTATGTATAGAAGTTATTAGTTAGCTTGGCCTGAGCGTAAGGGGTCGCTAGGTGGGGTTAGCTTAGGTGGTTGTCACGAGGTGGTAGGTTAGTACTTCCTGTGATAAGTTGTTGTCATGGGAAGCAGTGCACATCAGAGCAATTCACCAGTTCATGAAGAATGTCTGCACATTTGAAACGAGTTACGCATCGAGTTAAAATGGGGCGCTTATTCTTCAAGATTTTCAAAAATTTCAAAACTTAAATTCAGTAAGATGCAAGTATGGTTTGACATTTGCAAATTTTACTCATGTAAAATTCTTCTCTCTACTTTAAACATCTTCTTGTACTAATTTAAAGAGTAGTTACACAGATTTGCCACGAGTCAAAACTGGTTTAAGCGCGCAGCATTCTCGTCTTGTGAATAAATACTGATGTTAGAAACATCAGTAACATAAATTAAACATAGTATTGATCACCAGGTAGCTATGCTTGTAGATGCAGCTAAAGTTTAGATGGATGAGTCCCTCTGACTATAATTTCTAAGGCCTTTGCTCTGTAGACAGGAAATCCTCATCCAAATCTACATTCATATAACACTACTGAGATTTTTTATCAGAAACAGGTTAAGCAATACTGCAATTGGTATTTCTTCAACCAAAGTAGAATGATCAATTCTGATACGGTCATGCTGCTGAGCTGAGATTCCTTTGTCAAAACAGACTTACGCTTTAATACTGAAAATACAAGCCAGCAACCAGCGATCTACATGTGAATCAAACGTGTCAAATGTCATGTCGGAATTATCAAAAGCACACTTTTAGTTAGACGATGGTTTAAGCGAGTGGCATTAGGCAGTGCTAGCTTAACCAGCTCGATCCGGTGACGTATCTGGAGTTAGCATTTCCTTTGACAAGTCGTTGTCATGGAAACCATTGTGCAGCAGTGCCCAATCGAACAGTATATATCAAATGTCTGCAGGTTTCACAATAGCTCATCGTAGACGGTCATGAACATTTGAGGCTTACACATTTCAATCAGTAAAATTCATATCTTACTAATGCAGACTCCTGCTTTTCTGCGAACACACATTTTCACCTACTTTAAAAGCTTTATGCCCTATGCTGACTAGGAACCTTGGTAGGAGCTATGGGGAAGGCACTGTGTTTGCAGTTCAATGTCACTGGGGTCTTAAGAACCCCTTCTGAGGGGCCTTGTGTGTTACAGGCCTTCTGTGTCAGGTCAAGTCAAGTCAAGTCACCATTATTTATATAGCGCTTTTTACAATGTAGATTGTGTCAAAGCAGCTTTACAGTGATAACTGGTACATTATTTTGGCTGCACAGCAGCTCTTAAGGAATAGTGTCAATGCAGGTAGATCAAAGCACTGTTGAATATCAAATGTCAATTGTCAAGTGTCCCCAACTAAGCAAGCCAAAGGCGACAGCGGCAAGGAACCCAAACTCCAACAGGTGACATCAGGTGGCAAACAGGTGTTAAAATGGAGAAAAAACCTTGGGAAAAACCAGGCTTAGTCGGGGGGCCAGTTCTCCTCTGGCGAACAGTGCTTTGTTACGACTCAGGTTGCTATCGTAAGTCAGATACGATCGCAACATTCAAAGTATTTAATTCAGTTCCATCCAGTTGAGGATCGTATTCATCACACCGGTATGGACGGTTGTTGAGGAGATGTGCCACTGGTTGTCATGTTGATGAGGCCTTCATAGTGGATGATCTAGTTGACTCAATCTCTGCTGATACTTCAGGGCTGTGTTGTGGTTGTGTCATGGCGCAGGTCCTCGATCTCACCCGGATACGGCCCGGATCCGGCTGACTACGGTAAACCCCGGGATAAACAGAAAGACTAATATTAGCGTAGATGCCATTCTTCTTCTGATGTAACGAGTACATCTGGTGTTATTGGAAGTGTCACATGAATGGCATTGTGTGGGGGCAGGCTGTGCTGCCAAAAAGGTGACTAACTGGTGTCGGAGGTCCTGTTGGTGTCCTCCTTTCATTCCAGGTTTGTTTGAGACTGTGGCAGTAACATTGGGACTTTCAGATCTGACATGTTTGGTGTCGAGGGCAGCACTAAACCCGCGTTCAGACTTGTGGGTCTGAGAAGTCCTTTATGCCAGCTGGTTTCAGCTGCTGATAGTCTGTTAAGGCAGAAATCGTCGTGATTCGGGCTAGATGTAATCAAGAACGGAGAGCCTGTCTTGGTGGGTCACACCAGTCAAAGACTTCGAGCAAAATTAATGTCTCATATGTTAGCATGGACGTTGTGGTCTGCCAAGCAGTGGGCTCTGGCCCCTCCCCCCTTTGTGCAGGGCTGGGGAAGCTTGCGCTGCTGCTGTGAAGTCCATCAGGGTGCATGTTCCTTGTGTAGTCCATTTGCAGTTGGTCGGACTGTTTCAGTTCTTTGTGGACCACAACGAGTTTGTCTCCTACGCTGCTGAATAGCTGAGTCAGTGTTTGGATTTCAGCTCTGCATGCGGATGGCCTTCAAGAGCTTTAGCTTTAGCGTCTCTTTAAATTCAAACAGTTCTTTACGTTCTTTAAGTGGAAAGTTCTTTTTCAGGTCTTGTTTGATGGCATTTTCCAGCTGTCAGAGCCTCCTGAAGACTAGTGATCTTCCTCAGTTGCTCCACTCTGTCAGGGTCCTTGCATCTGTCCTGTGCCTTCTCATGCTGAGTGAATTGGTTCTCTGTGGAACTCTGTGACTTGTAGCATTCGTTCATTTACCTCCTGTTGGAAGCCTGTATGAGCATGCGCTAAGGAGAAGATGAAGCTCTTTGTGGCTCAGGCTGGGTGTTGAGTGTCTGCTTGTGTTGCCAACAATGAAATCAGAAAGGGGACAGGTAGAAAAAAGGGTTTTACCTATTTAGTTTTGCTAGGAGATATGGCCAAGCAGGTCACTTGTTCAAGTAATTACTGCGGTGAGCTCAATACCTAGCTTAGACTATTTCTAGGCTAACAGAGAAATGCCAAATGACTCAAGGTCAAAAGGAAAAGAAACGTTTCTAGTTTCTAGGAAGTGTTTCTAGTCCTTTCTGGGGCCACCAGTGCATTGGACGGTGGCCATACTTCATGTACTTGTAAAAATTTCATGTAAAATTTCAAATTTCAAAATCCAACTTGGCTTAAACAAAAGAAAGTGAATGAAATAAAATAAAACAAATAGAGGAGGAATAAAGTCGAAATAAAACATGAAATTAGGTTTAACAAAGTGAGTGAAGGAAATAAACTAAGATAACCACACACACACACACACACACAAATGGTTTAAACCAGTGATGGGTGCCTTTGAGGCATGCCTTGTGAAGCTTCGGAACCCGTGCAAATCATTTGTCTTGCATCAGTGCAAGAGTGTGTATCAAACTACTAAAGTCATGTAATTTCAGTAAATGAGGCTTCGTGATGCGTCATAGCTGTTTCAAAGTGATTTGAAATGTCAATGGTTCATCTCTAAGTCTCATGAACCCATGTCTATACATGATTTGTGTATGAAATGTGTATAACACATTTAAATGACGCATTTGATAAAGGGAAGAGACGTATTTAAAACTCTCTTGTTTGTCTGATATAGCTCAGTTTTTATAAACGAGCCCTACAGTTTACTGCAATATCATGTCTGAACAGAAACCTCATGTTTAAGGATATTAGATGATTCGTTGATGACCTAATCAATTACAACTTCAATAAAACATTTGTGAATGGTTTATTAAAGATGTCTCGTTGAGTTAAGTCTTCGCTACACTTACTGTTCTGACCTGCAAGGGACACCAACTTGTGGCGCTTTGAGCGGTTCGAAACAGTGAATCGTTTGTGACGTTGTGATTTGTCTGATTCAGAGCTTCACAAAGCTTTGTATCCCCCATCAATAGTTCAAATCAAAATCTAAAAAGAGACCAATGTCAGCTCACAATACAACCAGAATAGAGCAGCATTCTAATTGTGCTGTAAGCCTGCATTGAGAACTCTAGCATGGTAACGCATAACTCACAACAGCACATCACTTCACGGACAATGGTAAATTACTAGTTAGCTAGGCTAGAATTTACACCACAAATTCGACGCGACTGTTTCATATGAGCGGTCCAGCACATCGATATGAATACGATGGCATAACGAATAATAAGACCTTATTAATCGTTGACTGAGGAGCATCGCCTAGAACACCATTACAAATGCTGTCGTGAGATTCTTCGTCACACAGGTAAATTTATGCTGCTTAATCTGAGATTACATTGTCAGGAAAAGACTTATGCATTTAAAGCTGAAAGTGAGGTTTACTTCACCCAAGATCAGGTTAGTTTATTCTGGTACCATTTGTACGCACTGCTAATCTGAGATTACGTTGTCAGAAAAAGACTTATGCATTTACAGCTAAAAAAGTGGGGTTTTCTTCGCCCAAGATCAAGTTAGTTTATTCTGGTACCATTTGTACACGCTGCTAATCTGAGATTCCGTCTTCAGAAAAAGGCTTACGCCCGTCTAACAACTGACATTATGATTTCTTCGATAATTTCAGGATAGCTTCTTTGTACAATTTAAACATGCATTATAGCATCGAGGAACTTTCTGCTGTTCGAAGGAACATCTATTGTGCACAAGCTTTATTAACTAACTCACAAACACATAACTGAACTAACAAACACATAACATACACGCAGGTCACACACATACGTAGGTAAAAATGAACAATGATAGAGTTGAACCGGAAGTGGGACTGTAAATAGAGCTATGGGAAAAAGACAATCTGGAAAGGAATCATCAGTTTCCTCAGTAATAAAGCACCTTACCTGACACAGGTGGTTTACAAATTAATACCAAATTGCTGTTTAGTGTTCAAATGTACAATACTTGCAAAGGAGGAGCATTGCGTGCTGGCTTTAAACTCTGGGAGAAGTCACACCCTAAGGGTTGACCTGACCAATTAAAAGTGAGTAGGATCTCTGAGCTGCAAAATTGCTCTATGGGGGCTTTTTATTTAAAATGGCTGAGTTGTTGAAGAGGAAGTATTAAAGATTCTTGTAATACTGATGTGTTACACAGGTATCAACATATCATATACACAAAGCATTTAAATCTTCTCGATACGAACCCATAGACACTAAATACGGCATAACTGAAGTTACCTTAAATGTATCATAAAACATGTGAATACAATACTGAATACAGTACAACAACAGTAATAATGGATACCATTTCCTGGGGATGTGCATGTTAATTTATAGAACACTCTGTCTATAAATTAATGCAGGAGAGTCTGTGTTCTGTGGGAAAATGCAGGAAAGATGCAGGTTTTCTGTGTCTCTTTGTCTCTGCTTTTTCACATGGCAGTACACACATACTTCAGTGGCAATAAAACTAAGGCTGGTCTTCTCCGGGGATGGGGACAGACCCCAGAGTACGTTTTGAACAATTATTTGTTTAATATAACAAATAATTGTGTCTGATTTGTCTCAGTCGTTACACTGGTGTACAGACATGACAGTGTTAAAGGAGATGTGCTGCTCTAATTTGGAGGCTCTCTTCATTAACTGTAAGCCTTTTTATTCACCGTGGGAGTTTTCTTCGTTTATTCTGGTAAGTTTTTACATTCCTCCTGATGCGTGCGTGAGCTAGAACAGCTGGCTGATCAGATCACACACACAGAGCAGTGTTACTCAAACACTTTCATTATCATTCTCAGTGATTTCAATAAAGCTAATCTCACCCGTGAACTGCCTAAATACAGACAGCACATCACATGCCCCACCAGGGACAGTAACATACTGGACCATTGCTACACTGTTTTAAAGGATGCAGAGTGGCTTTGGGACTCTCTGATTACTGTTTGGTTCATCTTCTACCAGCCTACAAGCAGAAACTGAAATCTGCTAAGCCTGTGGTAAGAACTGTAAAGAAATAGACCAGCAAAACAGAGCGGGCTCTACAAGCCTGTTTCGACTGCACTGATTGGAGTGTTTTTGAGGCTGCAGCCACTGATCTGGATGAGCTCACTGACACTGTGACGTCCTACATCAGTTTCTGTGAGGACATGTGTGTTCCCACCAGGACTTATTTAACATATAACAACGACAACCCTTGGTTTACTGCAAAACTCAGACAGCTTCGCCAGGCCAAAGAGGATGCCTACAGGAGCGGGGACAAAGTCTTGTACAAACAGCCCAAATACACACTGAATAAGGAGATCAGTGTAGCAAAGAGAAGTTATGCTAAGAAGCTAGAACACCAGCTTGCAGCTACTGACCCAGCATCAGTGTGGAAGGGCCTGAAAACCATCACCAGCTACAAGACCCCATCCCCCAGCACTGTGGAGAACTAACATTTGGCCAACGAGCTGAATACATTTTACTGCAGGTTTGAAAAGCCTGGTTTGACTGGTTCACCACACAGCCATCAACACCCTCCCCCTATCCCTCCCCCCTTCTGCTTCTCAACCTGCACCTGAGTGTGCTGTCCAGCTGTCATCCATCTTCACACTGATCTTCAACAGATCACTGGAGCTATGTGAAGTCCCCTCCTGCTTCAAATGCTCCAACATCATGCCTGTACAGCTGGCTGTTTGGTGCAGTCACAATAACCTGGAGCTGAACACGCTCAAAACAGTGGAGATGATGGTGGACTTTAGGAGAAACCCCCCTGCACTCCCCCCACTCAGCATCATGAACAGCACTGTGGAGGCAATGGAGTCATTCAGGTTCCTGGGCACCATCATCTCTCAGGACCTGAAGTGGGACAATCACATTGACTCCACTGTGAAAAAGTCTCAGCAGAGACTGTACTTCTTTCACCAGCTGAGGAAGTTCAACCTGCCACAGGTGCTGCTGACAGTTTTACTCAGCTGTTATTGAGTCAGTTCTGTGCACTTCTATAACTGTTTGGTTTGGGTCAGCCAGCAAATCAGATATAAGAAGACTGCAACGGATTGTTAGGACAGCTGAAAGGATAATTGGTATGCACCTGCCTAACCTTCAGGACTTGTACAACGCCAGAGTGAAGAAACGGGCAGGTAACATCATCACAGACCCCTCTCACCCTGGACACAACCTGTTTGCACTTCTGCCCTTAGGCAGGTACCTCTGTGCACTAGAACATCTAGGCATAAGAACAGTTTTTTCCCCAACACTGTCTCCAGCTTAAACAGCTAACATAGCAATTACCCCTGTTTTATATATATATATATATATATATATATATATATATATATATATATATATATATATATATATATATATATATTCTATTCATCCTGCTGTATATACAATACAAATATGTATGTCTTCTGTTCCAGATGTATACCACATTAGTATTATTATTTTTTTAACTTATTTATTTTCTCAGTTTACTTATTTAAATGTTCTTTCTGTTCTCATGTCATATGTATGTGTGTACCAAGAGCTCCTGTAGAAAACTACAACAAATTCCTTGTGTGTTTGTGCACACCTGGCAAATAAAGCTCCGTGACTGCAGCATGGAACAAAGGCCTGTTATTAAAAAGAGCTTGGCATTTCCTTATGTCCTTTATATATCCTTTGTTGGGAATTATGG
Source organism: Elopichthys bambusa (assembly GCA_037101425.1). Lineage (NCBI taxonomy): Eukaryota > Metazoa > Chordata > Actinopteri > Cypriniformes > Xenocyprididae > Elopichthys > Elopichthys bambusa. Next base: position 11,328,167 of record CM074447.1, on the reverse strand, counting down.
GTAACGTAGTTTTTTTTGTTTTGTTTTTTTGTTACCATATGGGTTTGGGATTGTTTGTTTATTTAAATGTATTTTTGTAAAGTTTATTTTTGTGTTTATTTTTATCATTGTTTTATGGTGAATGTAATTTCATGTTTATGGAGTTTATTTGTATATATTGTATATTTTCTGAGGTTTGATTAACTGAATTAAGAACCCCTGTAATTATAAAATGGTCTCCTTCTCTTCTCTTCTCTTCTCTTCTCTTCTCTTCTCTTCTCTTCTCTTCTCTTCTCTTCTCTTCTCTTCTCTTCTCTTCTCTTCTCTTCTCTTCTCTTCTCTTCTCTTCTCTTCTCTTCTCTTCTCTTCTCTTCTCTTCTCTTCTCTTCGCGAAGATCTACAGTACAGTATGCAACCCCCCCGACACACCCTCCTTCCTTTCCCCCTGACTCAAGTCACTGAAAGTTATGTGTGTATCTATTGTTTTTTCCTTCCATGTTTGGTATTATTTTAAATGTTTCGGTGCGATTGGTAAAATGGTCTCAATTTCACAGCAGTCACTAGTATTATAAAGAAGATTGAAAACTAAGGAGAATTCTGTTCTCCTTTTGGGTGGTATCTCTTAAAACCAACTCCTCTCCCCCCAAAACAGGTGTTGGTGTATTAAATATTTACAATCCTTTTGTTCTGGTCTGGTTATATAAGAGAAAGTGCAAAGCAGCCATGTGGGATCTTCTGTAGCCAGAAACTAGTGAATGTTTGAAGACACTCACACATCACTGTGTGTATGTGCATTTCTTACTCTCAGAGAGTCATCTTTGAGCAACTGATGTTATGCATTTATGATTTCTGAATTGGCTTCTAATTGGTTATTTGTGTAATTGGCATGATACATTCTTATCTGAAAAATTAATATTATTCTTGATTCATTCTGCATTATTCTTAATTCATTATTGATTAATTTCTAATGGGAAAGTAATAATCATTTGAAATTGGAGTCAGATTAAACGAGCAGCTAAAGTAAAATTAAAACTAAATTCTAGAAATTAAGTGAATTTCACAGGGGCGCTGAAAAGGCATACACGCGTTAAACCTTCGCCCAGGCCGTCGGATTTCGTTTTTGGGCCGATGGGGGGTTTCCTACAGTATATACCAGATATTCCACTTGCTTATATTACTGTATGATAGAGGGCTGAATGTCTGCTTCCTTTGGGTTCCTGCTCATGTAGGGGTGGAAGGAAATTAGATTTTAGATATTCTGGCAAAAGGATCAATAAAACATGAAATAGTTGATGTACAAATACCGTTATGTAGAGCAGAAATTAAAACCATTATTAAGGGACATACAAACAATATATGGCAAAAATACTGGGACATAGCTGATACTGGATGACATCTGTATAACATACAAAAACAAGTAGGCATAAGTAGTATTAGACAGAGCAGGAATCCAAAGGAAGGAAAGTTACACATCTTAGAATAGGTCATGCTGGTTTAAATTTTACACTACATAGAATAGGAAAACACCCCACTGGTCTTTTATTAAATTGTACAGGATATGAAGAAGAAAGAAGGGAGTTAGAAATACAAGTTGGGAAACAAAACATGACAGTTGAAAATCTGCTAGGAAAAACAATGTCTGGGAAAATACACAGTCTCTTAATGAATTATTTGAAAAATAATGGGATAAGTAAAATAATTTAATATGAATATATGTATAAGTTTTTTTTTTTTAATCCTTCCTTTCTGTGAAGTTGCCGCTCAAATTCCAGTCCAGTAGGTGGCGGTAAATGCACTTTTAAGTTGGTTTGCCAACCGCTAATAAAATCAGAAGAAGAAGAGGAGGAGGAAGAAGAGGAAGAGGAACAGATTTGATGTTTGTGCTGGTCATATAGAACCCCTAAAACAGATAATACGGCAGGTATGTGTAAAATATAAATATTAAGTTATTTAATAAATGTTTATTTTATTCCGAGTGCAGTTATCAGACAGGTTAGAGAGTGAAACGGTTTAGGTCATGAGTTTACGGAGGTTGAAGGATAATCACTAATATGAGTTCCGAGTTGTTAAAATAATGAACAAATCAATTAAATGTTGTTACTTATTCCCACTAAATTAATGACATACGTTATTTATTCTTTAATTGTTATTTGATATAGGCCTTGCTGATGATTATACCTGCTGTGTAGCACGGTAGCTGGCCTGCTAATAGAGCTCAGAGCACAAATGCCGGGTTTATAACAGTCACTGTATTTTACAGCCTAAAATAGCATGACCCTGATGCTATAATGAAATAGCATCATTACATAAATATTTTAATGGCATGGACTTGTGTACTAAAATTCCCTCCCCTACCTTATTATGCTATGTATGTACTTTTCGATTTTGATTTTTAAGCTATTTTTTTTAATTATTCATTGTTTCCTGTCTCTAACTTAATGCTTGAATATCATTTTATTCCTGAATTTGAGTTATTTGTTTGGTAAAATAATTTAAAATTATGGTTTTATTGTGCAATGTGTTCCTTACATTTCTGATTACCTCTAGTGTGACACAGTGATTGAAGGCAAAAACCCTGGATTACTGTGATATTACAGGTTTTGTGATACGGCAGGGCTCTACGTTAACAATTTTTATTTATTTTTTTAGGAGCACTTGTGAAAAAAAACAAAACAAACAAACAAAAAAACATTTTGGAGCACTTTCTGATCAATAACAGACATAAAATTTCAACATTACAGGGTGATATTTATCCCTTTAATTTCCAGGGGCATTTTTACCATTATGAGAGCTTTTTTCCTAATCTTATTAAATGTATGCATCATCTTTTGTCAATTTCTTAAATTAAAATAGCAATTTTGTTTTTAAATGTTAATTTAAACACTAAATTCAGTTAGAACAATATAAGACACAATCAGACTGTTACCAATCAAATGAAATAGGCATAAAAAAAAAAAAAAAAAATCCATCTTTGCACTGCAGAAGTGGTATTTAGATACATTTACATAGACTGTTTAATGCAGCTCATGGGTAAATAATGTATAAATATTTTGAAGATAATTTTTTGAATTTAGAAATATGTAAAAACGAAACTTTAAAAGCTTGATATTTTAAATAGAAACAGTCTATGTAAAGTGTAAATATGAAAATAAAACCACCAGTAGGTGGCGGCAAGTCTCTTTATGTGTGAGTCATTCATTAAATTGTTCAAAACGCAGATTCATTCAAGAATCACCTTTGCTTGGAGTTGCACAACAGTTCTGGTGTGGCTTTGTTTGAAACTATTTTCATGAAATAGAGCAAAAACAGACAGGATTTTGGTTATGTTACAATGTTACGTCACTTATCAACTTCTTTATAGGACTTTATACAAGATCAGTATCACATTTGTAATCATGCCAATACTCTAAGAAACGGGAGTCTGCTCGTGTGATATTGCTTAACTTAGCCTACTATACATTAGGCTTGCTGTGATAGACGGTGTTACCGGTGTTCAGCTGCAACACCGGTTACATCACTTGCCCACTGCCGTGTGTCATTTTGATATTTTTTTTAGTAATAAAAGTGATTTGATTCAGTTAGAGAACAGACACTACAGTTAAAAACTGAATGTATCTGCTCAATGCAACATGAGCTGAACGAGAGTCGCAGCACACAGGGCTGCATGAAGACTATAAGGGGCCCCTGGGCTTTAACTCTTGGTGGGCCCTTCATCCACCAGAACTATTACTTACATTCACTCAGTCTTCTTAATCGCAAAGTGCAAGATATCAGCCTTTTATTTTGCTGGAATAAATGCCATTAAATTAACAAAACATCCAAACATATGGTCTGTCATATAAAATACACAAATATCACTGCATGAACTACATATTGGCACATAGTCCGAACAGTGGCAGAACCAGGATTTTTTCATAGGAGTGGCCAGCAACCAGTTTAGGGTGGCACAGAAATCTTCTTTATTTCAACATATGAATGAGTTTGACTATAACGTACTGCACTGTTTTAGTGCCTACAACACAATTGAATATAGTTCATTTCTACTTAATTGTAATTGAAATAGTAGTGAATTAGATCATGGAATACAGAGTGTATTTGACAATTTTTGTATTATTCTACACCTCCAGGCATATTAATAAAGGGGGTCTTTATAGCTAAAGTTCAACTTGCTCAGTCAGCTTGGTTCTGGTTCTCAAAATGCCTAATAGTTTGTTCTCTATTGTTGCATCTTCATGGATGAGACATGCAGATAACTACATACATTACTCAATCTTCGCTGAATTTTATGTAATCATTGAGCGCTTCAACAATTCTGAGTTAGGTCTGTTTCAAAAACTTGCAACCAAAATGGTAAACACTGAAGGATTAACTTTCTATTAGTTGTGAAAATAAAATAACTGCAACAGTTCTAGCATACCTTCTCTTTTGAATACCCATGTGCAAGAATGTGAATAAGGGTGGAAGTCAACAGCACATGAATGCCATAATTATAATAATAATAATAATTATAATTAATTCCTTACATTTATATAGCGCTTTTCTGGGTACTCAAAGCGCTTTACATATGGAAGGGGGACTCTCCTCAACCACCACCAATGTGCAGCATCCACCTGGATGATGCGACGGCAGCTATATTGCGCCAGAACGCCCACCACGCACCAGCTTATTGGTGGAGAGGAGACAGTGATGAAGCCAATCAGTATATATGGGGATGATTAGGAGGCCATGATGGACAGAGGCCAATGGGCAAATGTGGCCAGGATGTTGGGGTTACACCCCTACTCTTTTTGAAGGACATCCTGCGATTATTTTTTTTTTAAATGACCACAGAGAGTCAGGACCTCGGTTTAATGTCTCATCCGAAGAACGGTGCTTTTTGACAGTATAGTGTCCCCATCACTATACTTGGGTGTTAGGACCCAAACAGACCATAGGGTGAGCACCCCCTGCTGGCCTCACTAACACACCTTCCAGCAGCAACCTAATTTTCCCAGGAGGTCTCCCATCCAGGTACTAACCAGGCTCAGCCCTGCTTAGCTTCAGTGGGCAACCAGTCTTGTGCTACAGGGTGATATGGCTGCTGGCATAATGTAAATTTAGTTATTTTATGCATTTAAATATGATCCATTTTTGTTTGTACTTTACAAATAAAAAAATGAGCGCTTCTAGTAAAAAATGCACCATGCTTAAATTTATTTGTGCATTAAAAATAAGTATCAGCTTGTGCCTTATATATTGTGTTCACATAGCAGAATATTACATTAGAGAGACATGTTCTTACATGTGATTTGACGCATAACAAATTCATATGCATACAGTTTTGCAGCTTTAATCGCCTTTTTGTTTTTTTCATGACTTGATTGATGACAGAACTACAACGTTGCATGCTCGGAGTTTCTTTTGCGCTTTATTTATAGTGAAGTGATATACAGCATGCCACATTTGCGCTAGAGGTCGGCCGGCCGATATATCGGGCTGATTTTTGGCATTTTTTTAATTAATCTGCATCGGCCGATTGTGCTGCAAATTAGGCCAATTAATAGGCAGGCGCGATTGCCATTCCACTGGCATAAAGGACCAGTTATACTTCATTTTCTGCGTTCCACTGCATCTCGCGCACAGTTTAGCATGCAAGCCTTTCAGAGTATACTCCTTTGTCCATAAGCGCGGAAAAACGGATTTAGTGGACTGCTGTTTTGAAGCTCTCAAGTCACTCACACATGCCCTGTTGTGCACGTGGACAGGGTGTACAGCCTTTAACCAGCTGTAGTTTAGGCTACAGGTAGGCACTGGTACCAAAACCTGGTAATGAGCTAAATTATTATACAAGCCTGCGTTGTATAGATAAACTCTGACGCTATCAATTTCTGTTTTTGTACGGCACTGGAGAATTCCTGAATACTGGAAAAGACGGAGCAACTCGCACTCTGTAGCCGTGCCTTGTTGACACACAGCTTCAACTAAGGATGGCAGGGGAAAACAGACCATTTTAAAAGAGTAATTACGTTGTAGCCTACTATAATTGATGCCGACCATGTTTATCATTTAGTAATTTGCATGTGAAAGTAGAAACATGTACAATTCGAAACTTATTGCTAAAACGTGCATATTAACTTTCCTCATTAAATGTGTCTGTGGGTCAGACGGACAGTTGCCAGTGCACTCTATGCAGTTATGAGCAGCAGGCTGTGTAAAATGGGTGAACTCTTATTTTTGTTATCACTTAGATTATGGCTATTTGACTTATAGTATAGAAGTATGCTTCAGAATAGTTTTGAGAAGGTGCTTAAAAAGTTGAGCCATGTATTATTATTACTATGAATTAGGCTAGTCCTAAGTTAATTTGGCAGTCTAGATTTTTGATTACCTGTTTTGTGTATTTAATATTTAACGTATAAATTATTTTTAGTGCACTGATTGGAAAGGCTTGTGTTGTTCAATAAATGTTTTAATTTAAGCAATTTTCTGTGTAACTTCTTATTACTTTACTGTTAGATTTTATGAGATGAAGGGGAAAAAAAAAGAAAATTGGCCAAAAAATCGGCATTATATATCGGGCATCGGCTGCCCTGATATCGGCATTGGCATCGGCCAGAGAAAAACCTATACCGGTCGATCTCTAATTTGCGCATAAGATTAAAGAGTGCGTGCCGCGAGCACATAACGGCTGACATGACAGGAATGTACGGCCTAAAAGTTATGCTCCATATAGAGAGCTATATAAAATTCTATAGATTGCGCTTTCTCTTTCAGTTTGTTCTGTTTTTTCAAACACTGAACTTTAAACTCATTGATGCAACTTTGTTCATTCTTGAAGTGAACTGTTTGGTTTAGATTTAACGGTTTTGGACTGCTGTCTTGAACTGAAAGTAACATGTCTGGTGTGCGATACAGAGTTGCTAGACTCGGCGCGTCTTTCTCGCGCAGGACTTGAAAAGCTATTTGCGTAATTTTAAAGGGACAGTCAACTCTATAAAATGCGGTTATCATTTTTTCCGGCATCACTGGGGCCCTCCCTCCGCCCGGGGCTCTGGGCTTGAGCCCAGGTAAGCCTGTGCATTAATGTGGCCCTGGCAGCACAGATCAGCAGCAGTAGTCAGATTTCACCTCATTTCGCCTCACTCTTGACTGACAAGATGATGGATGATGATTTGGTTTCAAAGCAAAATGTAAAAGTGCCCATTACAGCAAGTTTGTTATTGTACTGTTTTGTTGTTGTATTTTTATTATTATTGTTATTATTATTAAATAATAATAATAACAATGAACCCACCATTCAAGCAGTTGCCGCCCCTGAATTGCCGCTACTTCAAAAGTGCAAGTAAATTGGCAGCATGGGCATTCATAACGGTGCGTGTGTTTTTATTAATTCTTGGTGGCGTTTTTGCCCTCAAGCCCCTGTTAATTTCCGACCTTGCTTATGGTAATCCAAATGTAGTATTTCCAGTTAATTTGGCTGAAACAGCAGCATGAGGCGGTCTGGTAAGTGCGCATGGCTGTGTCACACCAGATTCACCTTGTAAAAAATCTTTGAAGTGTAGTCATTTGACAGTCACTTGACATTTGATATTCAACAGTGTTTTAATCTGCCTGCATTGACACCATTGTATGCGAATTGAACTGAGCTGGATGATGACATCACTGTTTACTCCAGTGCTGATATAGATAAATTAACTAAATTAATAACTATTGATTCTTACATCGGAATGAATCAATACTGAATTTACTTAAGATGGACAATGACACCATTTTCTTTAAGAGCTGCTGTGCAGCCAAAATTATATACCAGTTATCACTGTAAAGCTGCTTTGACACAATCTGCATAGTTAAAAGCGCTATATAAATAAAGGTGACTTGACTTGACTAGTCAGCTCTGCTGACTGAAGTAAAGTTTTTAAATGAAGGCATAAAAAGCAGCCGATCACAGTAGGAAACTGTTGCTCAGTCTGTGTAGATGCATTTTTGGGATTTGTAGGCCTACTTTTTATTATGAATAGATACAATCAGAAGAATCGAGCTGGTCACTCGCACCGGTGCGCCTAAATATTTTTTCACAGTCCCTTGTACTTATTTTCTGTGCGCTGCAAATGCGACTGAAAAGGTCGCAGTGTTAGAGCCCTGTATGGAATGTTCCTCTCCCAGTAGGCTTGTTGTCACAATCATGAATTTTGTGTTAATGATTGTCCTATAAATAATTGTGACTAGCGATTTGATTTATGTTCATGTCACTTACAGTGTAAGCCTAATGTTATTTTTTATTTTTTTACTTGGAATCATATATAGTAATACAAATTAAAATAAGCCATTATGCTTTACTTAAATGCTGTAAAAATTTATTTTTATATAATAAATTATAATATAATGTAACATAGTGCAGTCAGGGGCGTAGCCATCATTTCAGAAGTGAGGGTGACACAAATGTCGGGTGTAATGCCAGTTTTTATCTTTTATCTATTTAATAAATGTTAATAAATTAATGTAACAAATGCAAATAAATGCTATTCATTGAATTTTCTATTCATCAAAGGATCCAGAAATTTTAAATGTATCATGGTTTCCACAGCAACTGTTTTTAACACGGATAACAATCAGAAATATTTCTTAAACAACAAATCAGCAATATTGGAATGATTTCTGAAGGATCATGTAACACTGAAGACTGGAGTAATCATGCTGAAAACTCAGCTTTGCATCACAGGAATAAATTACATTTTAAAATATATTCACATATCAAATCAGCTATTTTAATTTGTAATAATATTTTGAAATATTACTGTTTTTACTGTATTTTTGATTAAATGCAGCCTTGGTGCGCACAAGAGACTTCTTTCAAAAACATTAAAAAGGTTGTCAATTAGATACATAATTCATATACTTTGTCAATAATGGCTTGAAAAACACAATACATATTGTTGCAATCGTGTATTATTGTCTTCACGTTTCATCAGTCAAACGTTTCTGCATTTTATTCAGCTACTGCTAGAGCGAATAGCTGAATAACTTCTATGAAACCGTTTTGGACTTTCTGCGAGAGAGTGTCCTCTGGCTTCCAGTATGAATAAAACGTTTATTACACAAGTTAGCGCTCCATAATGTTTAGATCGCCTCATTTTAGACAAGAATAAAACAACAGGTCATGCATAAACTCTTGTCTCTTTGAATTTAAATCGAGGCTTCTTCACATTGGCATCTATGTGAACACACTTGCCCAAAAAAAGTGCGGGGGATGAATTTACGTTTTATTAATACTGTAATTTCCACTAAATTACTTGATTGTGTGAATTAAAATTTAAAATATAACATTTTTGATGGTTAAAATCTAAACTATAACTTTCACATTCACATAATGTGAAAGTCCTAAAAACAATTCTAAGTTATTATGTATTGAAATATATTTTATTTATTCACAACTTGAAAAATTACTGAAATAAGCAAACTGCCTGAGCTTTTTTAACAACATAAGTTGACTAATATGGTCAAAAAACAATTCCAAAAGCCGCAAAGACAAGGTCTTGTTAACCAAATATTTTCTGTCATTGGATGATTTTTTTTTTTTTTTTAGCAGTGAAAGATCTGAAGGCTGTCTGTTATTTTGACAGATTACAATAGATAACCTTCAGTATATCTTGTAGAATGCATGAAATTACTTGGATATGTTCTTGATATTGAGGATGCATCGAGTGCAGACTTGAGAAAATCGAACCGTTAAAAATTCGTAGAAAGTAATTGTGGGTGGACGGCGTACGGAAGCCTATAAATATTGTTGCCAGATTGGGCAGTTTTGAATTTGATTGTGGTGGTAAAAATTGGTTTGGGCGGGTGGAAAAAATTTGGGCCAGTTTGGTGGTTTTCAAACATTTCAATTTTATAGGCTAATTGTTAACAAACAAACCAAGTGTTCATGTACTCCATCCAATTACTCATCATGACATTACTAAACATGTCCACTACAGAGACAGCTGTTGGTGGTGATGTCACCAACGAGTCCGTACTTTTAGCTATTCAAGAGCAATATCAGGCAGACATGATGATTCATGAGTGATGGGTTTTTAGGACAATAAGTGATCATATTTTGAACTTGATGTATATTAAAGTGATCGCTATGCCAAAGTGGTATAAATAGAAGTTGTAGCTATAGTAAACAGTGGAAGAGTGACCCTCTCAAAGGTGAGAGACAGAGAGAGAAATATCCACATTCAAACCAAAATATCTAACTTCCTGTTGGTCGGAGCTAATGACTGTAAATTAGAAAGTTGTCTGGCTTAATGAGTACAGAGTTTGGTGATTGTAGGTTAAACTAACCCTCCACTTTTGTCAAAAGGTGGCGCTAGAGAGGCCTTCCTCCCCACCTGTTTCTAAGGCTTTGCGCATATGTACTGGATGACAATCCTGACGTGTGTTGAGTTTCATGCAATTTGAAGCATGTTAAGAGTTTTAAAAGCATCCAAAACAAATATTGAAGTTTGATCTTTTATTTTTTTATTTTTATTTTTATTTTTATTTTTTATTTTTCATCATCCGGGGCTTTTTGGGGGCTCAAAAACTGCTCAAAAACTCTTGAAAATTGGCACACACATTGGAATCTGCAGCCATTAGGACACTGCAGAGGCTGGTATCCGGGCGTGGCAGGGGGGCTCGACAGCGCCCCCTTGAACAAAATCCGAAAACTTGGTCCATACATCAAACACGCTTGCACGTATTTGTATGAAACTCAGTACACACATAGACCTCATCAGGCCTAACAACTTTCGTGCTATAAGTTATACGCCACCCCAACAGGAAGTCGACTATTACGGGTTGTTTGAAAAACGCAATGGAATTTGATCACCCCCAAACTCGGTCAACATGAAGTCAAGACACTGAGGATGTAAAATTGCCAGCGGATTTTTGATATCTCGGACGATTTGGCCATTGCGAGGCAACAAATTTATGCCGAGAAAAGGGAAACAGGAACTTTATATCTGCATACGTTTATTGATTTTTATGAAATTTCAGCTGTGTGTTCATTGTAGGAGTCCGATTACATGGATGTGACTATTGTGAGTCAAAACTATAGTGCCACCAACTGGCAGCAAGAAGTGTCACTTTCAAAATGCAATGTTCACTCTGTTATTTTTACCTGATTTGCTTCAAACTTTATCAGTGTAATGTCAATACACAGCAGATGTAGACCTGTGACAGGATTTTTGATATGTTAAACACTGTTGCCATGGCAACGCATCAAAACGTAATATTTATTTTGGATGCTTTTGAGACTCTTAGCATGCTTCAAATTGCGTGAAACTCAACACACACATCAGCGGTGTCGTCCAGTAGACATGGGCACAACCGTATAAACGGGCAGGGAGAAGGGCCTCTATAGCGCCACCTTTTGACAAAGGGGGGGGTAGTTTAACCTACAGTCACTAAACTCGGTACATGTATTGTACTGAAGAGAGCGCATGTCACACCTCTCTTCATCAGTTTGCATTGGCTGCCAATAGCTGCTCGCATCCAGTTCAAGGCTCTGATGTTTGCTTACAGAACAACCACTGGCTCTGCACCACCATACCTAAGCTCACTACTTCAGACTTATGCGCCCTCCAGAAGCTTGCGTTCTGCAAAGGAACGGCGTCTTGTGGTGCCATCCCAAAGGTGTACAATTTCACTCTAATGGACCCTCTCCTGGTCTGTTCCTGGTTGGTGGAATGACCTGCCATGCTCTATCCAAACAGCTGAGTCTTTAGCCATTTTCAAAAAACTGCTAAAGACATATTTTTCGTCAACACTTGACCCAGTAATATAGCACTTTTTATTTATATTTTACTTTCTTTTTCAACTTTCTATTCTTTCTCCATCTATTTGTGTATATATATAAAAAAAAAAAAAAAAAGACCTTGATACAAGCACTTTACTGATGAAACTGTGACTTGACACGGCACTTACGTACTGTTTTTGTATTGTACTCATGTTGATTCGACTGCTTCTACTACTCTCATTTGTAAGTCGCTTTGGAGAAAAGCGTCAGCTAAATGACTAAATGAAAATGTATTGTTCTCATCAAGCCGGACAATTTTCTAATTTACACTCATTAGCTTAGACTAACAGGAAGTCAGATATTTTGGTTTGAATGTGGATTTTTTTTGAAAAAAAAAAAAAAAGGCTATCAGTTTTATACTACTACTCCTACAGGGTTTATACAATTTACACCAAACTTGTTTAACTTGTTGCTAAGACATTGAAGTTGTTAAATTGCTAAGGGATGTTGGATATCTCGAACACTGTTGCCATGGTGAATGACTTAATTAAGGACAAAGAAGGGAATATTCACCCTTATTTTATAAATATACACTTTATTTCAGTATATAATAACACAAATATTATAAATAAACACATTTTAAATCATTTTTCAATTACAAGAAGTATGTGTAAGTTTAAATTAGGCAGATACCTGCTCTTTGGTTAAAATAATTAAAATAATATTAAAATGTCATATATAGAATAAGCACTAGAGGGCAGCAAATATCTATTTAAACAGGGTTGAGAAGACAAGTACACTATTTTTAAAAGGCTTTAGCTAGTATTATATTTGAACGTATATATTTAGAGATGATCAAAGACTAATTTCTGTTACAGTATATATTTTATTCTTATTGTTTAAAATATTATTGAATCATCTGACTTAACTAACTTATGTGTGTCTCATCTGCCTGTGTGTGTGTCTCTCTATCTCTCTCTGTGTGTGTGTTTTAGAGTCTTGCAGGTTCAACCTTTATTGCTGTGTCCTTTTGACTGCATTATAGAATAGGAAATCTATTAGGCCTTCTCTTCTATAAATTTGTATAACAAAATAAAGGCATAGAACTAGTTCATTTGTAGTGCACTGACTATATAGTTTTATATAATTAGGTTAATGATTTTGTTAATAGTAACGTAAAAGACCTTGAGATAAATTCATTTGGATATATAACATTTTTAACTGCTAATGATAACTTTTAGTTAGTATTATTGAATGTATACATTAAGATATTATCAAAGACTTAATTTCTGTCACAGTATACATTTTATTCTTATTGTTTAAAATTATATTGAATCATCTACAACTGGTTCTTAAATCTCACTTTGCCTCTCTCTCTCTCTCTCTCTCTGTGTGTGTGTTGGGGGGGGGGGGGTGTAATGGTTTAGAAATATATATATAAAAAAAAACTTTAAATACTGGACTGAGATTTACACTAGGTTTAGACTTTTAAAATTTGAGCTGCAAAAGATAACTGCACTCCTTTCTAAGTGACCTATGACATGAAATTCATTTAAATTTAAATGATCTCATGGATCTAGCTGGTTCACAGTTATAGGTGCACCAGCTGACTCCAGTATATGCGGCCTATTCAAATGACTTTGACATATTTCTTTTACATTCACCCAGTTTTACAAATTACAAATACCCTTTTACAAATACATATTGCCTGCCGTGCACAGTTACCCTGAAGCCACCGGGGCGGCAGTGCCACCGGGCTTGGGCCCGCCATCGCTGCTTGCAGCTATATTTATTATTCTTCTCCAAAGTGAATCGCATTTTTGAGGGCCTAAACGTGCTCAAACTCATGAAACTTTGCACACACGTCAGAAGTGGTGAAAATGTACGTCTGTTATGGGTTGCAGAATTAGGCATGGCAAAATGACTCGATAGCGCCACCTAACGAAGTGCCCCTCGCACTACATTTCACGTAGATTTTGTAATTCGGTACACACATTTAACAGCCCAATACCTACAAAAAAGTATATTGGAGCAAAGTCTGAAACCAAACAGGAAGTCAGATATTTTGAATTAACTTGCCATTTTTTGCCATTTCCAGACATTGTACTTTAATGAACTCCTCCTAGAGCTTTAATCAAATCAACGTCATATTTGGTCAGTCTAATCTAAAGGCCTCTGCAACGTTATATTGCGAAGATCAAGACTTATCGCTGAAGGGCGTCACCGTGGTGGCCTGACAAAGTTCGATGTTTCACCATGAAACAGGAAGTTGTTTTAACTACGGCATACAATATCCGATCTGCCCCAAACTTTACATGCTTTATTAGAGTCCTGGCCTGAAGACCTCTACATGGCAATATTCAGTTACAGTTAAAGCACCACCTGTTGGCAGCAGAAAGTGTGCCACTTTGAAATTACTTTTCATGCCATAATTCTTCTGTATTTTCTCGCTTACATGCATGTCACCCAATGTTCACTGATTTTTCTATGGCCAACGGGTAGCGATAATCCCGGGTGTGAGGGCCCTTTCATCGCTGCTTGCAGCTTTAATTAGGGCCCAAGTCACTTAGGCGCAGGGGCCTATTGTTCTCCTAAGGATTATTATTATTATTTATAATTTTTTTTTTTTCAAACTTCCAGGGCATTTTGGGGGCCTTAACGTGCTCAAAAACTCTGGAAAATTGGCACACACATTGGAATCTGCCATTAGGATGCCGCAGAGGCTGGGACCCAGGCGTGGCACAGGGGCTCGACTGCGCCCCCTTGAATGGGATCCGAAAACTTGGCCATATATCAAACACGCTTGCATGTATTAGTATGAAACTCAGTACACATAAAGACCTCATCGGGCCGAACAACTTTCTATATCTTTAAATTAATTATTTATTGATATCATTCTAATTTATTCAAACCCCATATTTACATACATTTCACATGATTTTATGAAAGTGGCTGTTGATAACAAACTTGTATAAATGAGCAGGCTCTATTTACTTATTAGGGCCCAAGCCCAAAGGGCGAAGGATGCTTTTGAGACTCTTAGCATGCTTCACATTAGACTACAATCTAATAGAAAAGGGGTGGGGAGGAGGGGGGAGGGACTCTATAGCGCCACCTTATAGTGCAGTATATGTGGAGTGAATTTGACATAGTCCTTTAAAGTTTAACCGTTTTAAATGCCTATTGCCCGCTGTGCACAGTTGCCCTGAAGCCACTGGGGTGGCGGTGCCACCGGGCTTGGGCCCGTAATCGCTGCTTGCAAGCCACTGATGGCACAGGGCCCTCTTGATCCCCTAAGGATTATTAGTATTATTAGGGCCAAAGCCCTGTAAAGGGCTGAAGCCCTATTGTTTTCTTTAGGATTATTATTATTTTTTTTTTTCGACTATTCTGGCACTTTTGGGGCCCTTACCATGCTCAAACTCATGAAACTTTGCACATACATTTGAACCCGTGGCCATCAGGGCCAGGCAGAAGCTGGTACCCGGGCGTGGCAGGAGGGCTCAACAGCGGCCCCTTGGCTTCAAAAACTTGGTCCATATATCAAACACGCTTGCACGCATTAGTATGAAACTCGCTACACATAAAGACCTCATCGGGCCTAACAACTAAGTTATACGGCAGCTTAGCAGGAAGTCAGTTATTATGGGTTATTTGAAAAACACATGCTCTGGAATTTGATATACTCCTCCTAGGCGATTAATCCGATCACCACCAAACTCGGTCAGCATGAAGTCAAGACATTGATGATGATAATTTTTAGCAGATTTTTGATATCTTGAACGGTTTGGCCGTGGCGAGACAACGAATTTATGGCGAGAAAAGGGAAACACGAAATGTGTTATAACGTCTGCATACACTGATTGATTTTTATGCAACTTCAGCTGTGTTCGTTGTAGGAGCCCGATCACATGGGTGTGACTATTGCGAGTCATTTTTTTTTTTTTTACATTTTCTCTCTCTCTCTCTCTCTCTCTCTCTCTCTCTGTTTGCGAGCATCACATAAACGCATATGTCTTTTAAATTAATTATATATTGATATCATTCTGATTTATTCAAAACCCATATTTACATACATTATAAAATCATGTGAAAAAGTGGCTGTTTATAACAAACTTGTATAAGTGAGTTGAAAAATCTAGACACGTACCTTACTTTTATCTAAGGCAGATATTAAAATAGTTTTTGCCAGTTCCGTATTTAGCTCTATTTATTAATTTTATATTATTTTTATTTTTACATCAAATACCACTCATACTGAAATTAAATGAAAGCATGATTTTGGTACATATGATTGGTGGGCAAACAACAGCTCAGAGAGGTCAAAAAACACGTGAATGTCAGTGATTGCTGATGTTGTATTACCCTAACACTTCTCCATATTACACTGGATTAGATTTCTCAGAGTACTGTTGAGTTTGCACAAATAACAGTAGGTAGTTTGCTCTGGAATTTTTATAGTGGTTGTCTGAGAAAAACGCAAACATGGCAGATTAGGACGGTATTCTGCACCATTTGAAATTGATTTATGACATTCTATGACATAAAATTCATCTACATTTAAATGATCTCATGGACGTGGCTGTTGTAGTTTGTGATCATATGGGCACCAGCTGCTGCAGTAAATGGTGTGAATTTCACATAGACCTTTTATGTTGTAAGGTTCCACCCACTAGCCCAACGACGGCATCTAGTGGTCTGGTCGAAGGTATTTCGCGTGTACGTCCTCTGGCACTTCTGTAAAATTCATCTTAATTTAATACAACTTTGGTTTCTAATTCAGTTCTGACTTTGTAAATAATTTTATCTGACCCCAATTATAACTGACTCTTTAGTTTCACAATCTTTCCGATGTAACAGCTGATCATGAGATTAGTTGTGCTTTAATTTAGGTCTTTGATCATTCTGGATACCTCATAAAGTCAATTATTCGTTCATTACGGACCGAATTGCCGCATGGAGAATTTCGCAGCGGCCGTCTGCGTTCTCACGGACATAAATTCGCCAGTTTATGATTCTTAGTCAGAGGGTGCAGAGTTTACTAATGCATTTGAGTCAAACCGCCACATGCTTGTTCATACAAAAATACAGTTTTCTTAGTCACGATACTGCAACTTGCTAATTCAATAACAGACAAACTCAAAAAGTCCCATGATGTGCTTCCATGCTCCTTTCATGGGGCTCTCTAGTTTGACCTGCCCTGACGCAGATTTATGGAAGTGAAGGACTCTAATAATCTACTAGTCATAATGATTTTAGAGGAATCCAAGATAAATCAAGATTAACATTTATTGTTTTTGCCAGGCAGGATAAATCATCAATTAAAAGAATTACAAAGAATACATCACACAACTGATCATCATAAAATGCAAAGTACATTTCACAACAAAATATTAAAATTCAGCATACCTGGCGAAATAGAGAGATACACACAACAATTGTGAAGGAAGTTCTGAATACAGATGCTTCCTTGAGTGGTTTGCCAAATCCTTTTAAATACCCCAAGTTATAACAAAAGGGCTATAAACATTTAGCACACAAATATTTATGCAGCTTTTACTGGACCTTTTCTCGTGCCCCAACGGGTCACACGCCTGGTTTTGGGGCTCCGAGCAAATGGTTAATCTTTATTGGGACATCTCCCACCCCAAGAGAACAGGTTTTGTTTTCTTTACTCTTGTCTGTTCTATTGTTGTGGGAGTAAAACCGTCTTACCAATCGCACCAGAAGTATTTTCACTGATGTCACTTAAAACATTAGATTAATGTGATAGGCAATATTAGATATATGGTAATGATAATATAAACAACAATGAATGATAGTAAGAGATTCAAAACAAAGCTATACGGAGTTACAGACGCAAAAGTTGTATGTGTAAAATATAGTTATTAAAATATAGTTACATAGTTATGATTGGAACTGTCATACTTTCATGGTTATAATTAATACTTAATTGATATTTAATTGATTAATCTGTTTTTATTTTTTACAATGAAGATTATTAAATGTTATTTTAAATGTAATTACTGTTTCTTTATCCAGTTTCTAACCTAAAAACTGCTGTTAGGCTGCTTTTTTCAGGTAGATCTATTTCATTTGTGTTTTTATTCTATTGTATTTATTTGTGCTATTGTTATAAATAAATTAGGGAACATTTACTGTATTTTGGAGTAACAAGATATAATTCATAGAAAACATTTGGAGTTCTTCATTCAATCCCTTTGGATGTACACAGTCCATATAATAAATCCACTTAGCTTCACATTGTAATGATCTCTTGTTAGAGTCACCACCTCTTCTTGAGCTCGTCAATCTCTGAATATCACAAAATCTCATGTCAGTAAGCTTGTGACCAGCATCTACAAAATGTCTGGCCACAGGAGAATGGATGTCTGTCCTTCTAATAGAACTTCTGTGCTGATTTGGCAGTTGGTCTTAACAATATATTGTAGACCACATGGACACATAATAATTGTAATGACAATTCATCAACGTTTATATATGAAAAAAGCTTAAGCTTTATCCTATAAAGTGATCTCTTCAGAATTTTTGATTGGCTAGACTTTCAATAGCTGGACAAAAAAAAAACTAAATAATATTACAAATATCTATATGACAGTATATGCAGCGTTTTTTTTTCCTCGTGGTATTGAAAATGAATATCGATACTTTTCAAGGTATCGTATCGGGGCGGGGGGGGGATTTTTATTTATATATATATATATATATATATATATATATATATATATATAATAAATATATAATATATATATATATATATATATATAATAAATATATAATATATATTTATTTATTTATATAATACACACACACAGTTGTGTTCAAAATTATTCATACCATAAGTGTCTGGCCTACATTCCACTAACTGCACCAGTTAGTCAAAATCACACAAAGTTTACCAAAACTGGGACCATCTCGAGACCTGGTTGGGCACCCTGACCAGCACGTTCCTGCCCAACGCCACTGTGGACCCACAGCACATGAGCAACAAGCAGCTGGATGACAACCTGAATCAACTAATGGCCCACGACCCGACGCAGAGCTACAACCACTAAGTATGGGCCAAGCTCATTGACAGCCTCGCCCACAACCTCATTGCCCAGGCAAGGCTTAGCGAAAGGAACAACGCCCACCTGGAGCAGCGCTCAAGCTCCTGGCCGAGGAGGCCCGGAGGAACCAGGCCCACACTCAACATCACCTCGATTAGGTACTCCTCGAGACCCAGGACCAGTGTGGGACAGCAGATGAATCTGACCCCGAGCTACAGGAGGAGGTGGAGAGACTCCAAAAAACCCTTGCAGAGCTCCATCTGGAGACTGAGTATAGAGAGAAGTTGGAAAAGGAATCCAGGGAGAATCTAACTGGAAAACTCCAACAAGGTGAAGCTCTCCTAGCAAGAGCAGAGACTGAGCTGAAAGAAAGAGACGCTAAAGCCAGGGCCCGTGAAAATCATCTTAAACAGGCCCAAAAAGAAGTCATTGCTCTGAAACAACAAAGAGACTATTTAAAAGATGAGCTTGATACTCTCCACAGAGAACTCAAATATTCTTATAAATTGCAAAGTGACCTGGGAGAGGAAACGCACATCAGAGTTTCCCCTGGCCAGTGGGCCCAGGCCGCCCAGTCAAGAATCCCTAGTTCAAAAGGGGTTGAAAGTCCACCGGCCAAGAACCCTCTTCAGCAGCCAAGGGGTGGGAACCTTTCCAGAAAACCCATGCCACGAGCCATGGCATGGCTCCCAAAGAGCTTGACAAGTTAGCCAGAAATATTCCAGTTTTTACCCCAAATCCTGCAGGAGGCCACGGCATATACGCATACCTGCAAGATCTGGACTTTGTTGCAAAATGTGGCCAACATGGATGCATGGGACTGATTGTATCTACTCAGAATCACATCCAGCCGTGATGTGCGGAGTTCCCTGGATCGGCGACCAGCAGCTGTCAGATCAGACTACCAGCAGCTGCTAGACTTGGTCCACAAAGTTTACGTTAAGCGAAAGACTGCTTCTGAAAAGACTGTAGAAAATCCAACCATTTATCCGGTCTCTGATCACTGCCCAGAACTGGCCCTAGCCATTACTGTGGAAACGATGTGAGAATTGAAGCCCTGGTAGACACTGGAGTAGATCTCACTCTGATCTCATCTGACCTTTTTGAAAGACTCTGCACATTTAGCTCACATCTTTGTGATTTGAGTCATTAGCTTCAGTCATACAGCCAAAATGAGGTCCACCTTGAACAAATAGCTTCTATCCACCTCACAATCGGTCCAATGAACTTCGTACATCCTGTGTACATATCACAAATGGACACGTTTCCTCTTTTCATTGGCAAAGACCTGCTAGACTGCGTTGAGCCCTTATTAGACTCCAGACAGCTGAAAATCTGGGCTCAAGTGCATGAACCTCTGCCTCTCCAGTCACCCAGACCACCTGAGCCAGACTGTCAGGTCAAAGAGGTCACGGGAAGTCTCGCAGCTAGCCGTGGGAAACCCGTCTCAGCCCCAGAGCAAAGTTCAAGTTCACAACTCTGCACTCTTCAACTCACCATAGACTCTGACTCCTTCTGCCCCAAGGTAATGACAGACTTACAGCTGAATGATGTAACAACAACAGACATTATTCTCGCACTGTGGGCAGACAACTCAGCCATCAGCCACACGCTGTTCAGTGCTCTCATTGAAGGCACACCAGACCTCTCATTTGCCAACAAGCGCACGTTTCCCATTAGACTCTCGCCTGTCAACCGTGACGACTGCCAAGGGCATCTACGCTTTGAACTTGAAATGGAATGACCAGTGTCTAACCCATTACTTCCTGGTCCTTCCGGACCTACCACATGATGTCTACATTGGAGCAGACCTCCTGATTCGCCAAAGAACAGGAAGCTGTAGTACCAGTTACACTAAAGGAGTCGCTGTTTGGCTCAACATGCGACGTGGTCAAACCCTAAACAACACACTGGGTTTCTTCCAACTTTCACCCGAAGGCGTGGAACTTGAACTTACTCTGGAAGCCACACCCCTCACTAAAGTGTCATCCCGTATAGTCTACGTCTTGTTCAACAACTGCACGGCCACAGACATCAGAATTCCCAAGGCCTACCGTCTGGGATGGCTAGTGAGTCACGACTTCCATGACTTTGAACTTGTGTTACCAGTCATTGGTTCAAACCAGTGCAAGAGATTATTCGTCCCATGGAAGGAAAAGGTGTCATCCGCCCATGCAAAAGCACTAATTCAGCCCGTTCTCAAACCAAGCGGCAAGTGGTGACCCACCATCAACTACAGAAAGTTGAACCAGCAAGTGCCACTGTCACGATGGCATGACACAGCTGGAGCAGGAACTACCCAGAATCAGAGGAGCCACTATCTTCTCTACACTTGATGTGGCACCAGGATTCTGGACCATACCCACACAAGCTGGCCTTCACTTTTGGCAACCAACAGTACACCTTCACACGGTGCCCGTACGGCTATGCCAACTTGCCAACCAGCTGAGTTCAACATCTTCCTGAACAAAGCATGTACAGCTTCATGTCTAACCCTGATCCACAGAAGGAGCTCTACCTGGAAGCGGGATTCTCCAATGACTGCCTGAGTGCTGGTTTTTACCAGCGGTATGACCAAGACAAAAGAGTCGTAGCATATGCTAGCAAGACACTTCTGTCACCAGAGTGTAAATACTCAGATTGTGAAAAGGCTTTGCTCTGCACTGTATGGGCCATCTAAAGATTCTCCAACTGCATCGGAGCGCAAAAGGTTATCATAGAGACCTGCCACCAGTCTGTCGTGTTCCTCAACAGCCAATGCATCTGAGATGGTGTGGTCACCAACTCACGCATAGCCACTTGGCTGATGGCCCTCCAGGGGCGCAGCGTTGAGGCACGGTATGCCCAAAATCTCAAGTCTGCAGGTGCAGGGGTGCTGTGGTTAAACGACCAACCTTGCCCACCACGACACTTCAGTTTGGGTCCCCAGTCATCGCAGTATGCTGAAGTAGCAACTATTCTAATAACCCTTCAAATTGCCTCGGCCCATAACATCAGAGAACTCCTAAACAAGCCGGTCAAACATCAACACCTGTTCCAAGCATGCGATGACATCACCAAAACACATGACATGATCGTTTACTGGGAAAAGGTGAAAGGACACTCAAAGAAACCAGGGTGTGACAAAGACTTGAATGACCAAACTGATGCCCTTGCCAAGACTGGCGCACTACATGGCAATCTATGGTCACCCCCACTCCAGTTGCCCACTCTTAGTGTGGCAGCAATAACCCGCAGCCAGCGAACTGTTCCTGCAACAGTTCCCACCACACAGCCACTGTCACTGGCTCCACAAATTTCCAACAATGATATAGCTGACCTCCAAACCTCCAACACCTCCATACAAGCTATAATAAACCTCTCAGACCCCTCCAACCACCCAATCACGGCATCTGATACCTCTAGCCTCAAACAACTGCATGAGATCAAACACATGCTGCATATGAATGAAAACATTTTCTGGTATGCCCCTGATGACCTCACAGCGCCAAAGCTTGTAATGCCACTGTGCCAAAATGGGGTCACGCTAACGTACGCCCATGATGCACCATGTGCCAGACACCATGGTACCAGAGCCACTTATGAGACATTTAACACAAGTGGCATACTGGCCCGGCATGCAGCAAGATGTGGCAGAGTATGTCAAAAGGTGTCTGGTTTGCTGTCAATTCCAACCGGCAAACCCAAATCACAGGGCTCCTCTGCGTTGCACATTTCCATGGTCGGTCAGCCAGAAAGACTGGGATGTAAAACTTTCTCTGATGCTCATGGCCATCAGAGCCACCCCGCAGGAGTCAACTCTGGTGTCTCCCTCTGAACTAATGACGGGGCGGCAGATGACACTGCACCTGCTGTATCAACCGGGAGACTCCAGCCTTGTCACAGCCTACACCACTCACCAGTACCTCAACGAGCTACGCCCACAGCTGAGAAAACAACTCGCAACACAGAGTTGTTGTAAAACCCTGCAAACCATCAGCAAATCCTTGAAAGGCATTGTGGTGGCCTAGCACGACAGCAACCCACAGCTGTACCTGGCTCCCAATTTGTATTTTGATCAAAGACATACACTACCTCTGCCCTAGCAAGCCTTTCCTCAGAGACAACACTGAAGGAATCTGCGGATTGCAGCCCATGATCAGCGACATGCTGCCCTACCTAGGCCAAGCCTCGCACCCAAGTCATCGGAACATGAGCCGAGATTGTGGGCAGTCGATGGCTTGTCAACACCCCCACTCACACTGCCACCCACACTACGATCAGCACTACACTGCCACTCGCGTCAGCCTGCCCAACCAAAGTATATGGATTCAGGTGCCCATAGGTGCCATCCTCCACCTCGACGATCTGGCATTGTACCATCTCCCAAGTGAAGAGTACCGGTCGGAACTGGAAATCCCAGCCTTCTTCAAGAATCACAACCTCACCTTAGATCCAGAACTCGAACTGGGGATTGAGAAAGGGGGGTCCCAGCTAATTGACCTTACTCCCATCGACACAGCCCTTTGCCTCTCCATGGCAATCGGGTACATACTGACACTGGGTCTGGCCTTCATCCTGTTCAAGAGGCTCAAAGGGATGCGAGAATCCACGGACAAGTGCATGCCTGCCCTTCCTCAAGGTTTCAAGGTGTGAAGCCAGAGAATATGCCAAGCCTCATCGAGATGGACCACCTACTGCTTGACCATCATGATCCATTTGCCATCCGACACACACACACACACACACACATATATATATATATATATATATATATATATATATATATATATATATATATATATATATATATATATATATATATATTTCACCCATAATTTGAGCTAGTTAATTCATTAATTCGTTCAGACGTTACACAGCTTATGTGAATCAACATAATATAATGTTATAATATAATTCTGTTGTAGTACAATGTCCTTTAAGGGGGCGGGGTTGTCTGTGCCATCTCCCGGAAATTACTTTTTGCAGGGTGGGATGCCTGCAATTGTTCACGTAAGACACAACTGTGTTTACGAGGGTACTCACTGAGACAGGCATTTTGACATAATTTTGTGGGTATGTGTCCGTTCGTTCAAAAAAAGATGCAAAAGAGAACTCAATTGAATGGTTTAAAACCGCTAAAACGTGTGCAAATGATAAACTTTCGCTCTGATAGTTAAACTTTGTAATTAATGTTAAATTGTTATATTAACTGGTCTGTACTTTACCAGATTTCACCTAGTTTATACCATAGTTAAAAGAATTTGCCAAAAAAGGATGTTTGTATGTGACTGACAGTTTAGTAAACTTTAAGGCTTAACTGACAAAATGGCAAATAGCAACAAGGCTTCTCAGCACGGCACATTTAATTGGGCTGTCAGTAATTTATCTGTTGTAATCAATTCTAATGCCAGTATCTGTTCTTCTGATATAGCTTGCAGATGTCTGAGCATGTCTATGAGAAGTTCCTTGCTCCAGAAGAGCCATTTCCACTGCTTTCACAACGAGGAAACTTCAGTGAAGATGCCACACTGGATATTAGTGACTTTGGGTGTCAGTTGTCATCGTGTCACCGAACAGACCCTTTACGCCGCTTTCACAGCAGCAGGTAAGTGACTGGTTGATAAGGCAGGAGTTTATTAGTTGTGGACAAGGGAATACTAATATACACTATATTGCCAAAAGTTTTGGACTGTCTGCCTTTACATGCACATGAACTTTAATGACATCCCATTCCTAATCCGTAGGTTTATTATGGAGTTGGCCCACCCTTTGCAGCTATAACAGCATCAGCTCTTCTGGGAAGGCTTTTCACAAAGTTTCGGAGTGTGTTTATGGGAATTTTTGACCATTCATGTAGAAGTGCATTTGTGAGTTCAGGCACTGATGTTGGACGAGAAGGCCTGGTTCACAGTCTCCACTCTAATTCATCCCAAAGCTGTTCTGTCGGGTTGAGGTCAGGATTCTGTACAGGCCAGTCAAGTTCCTCCACACCAAACTCGCTCATCCAGGTCTTTATGGACCTTGCTTTGTGCACTGGTGCGCAGTCATGTTGGAACAGGAAGGGGCTATCCCCAAACTGTTCCCACAAAGTTGGGAGCATGAAACTGTCCAAAATGTCTTGGTATGCTGAAGCATTAAGAGTTCCTTTCACTGGAACTAAGGGGCCAAGCCCAACCCCTGACAAACAACCCCCCTCCACCAAACTTTACACTTGGCACAATACAGTCAGGCAAGAACTGTTCTCCTGGCAACCGCCAAACCCAGACTCTTCCATTGGATTGCCAGACAGAGAAGCGTGATTAGTCACTCCAGAGAACACGTCTCCACTGCTCTAGAGTCCAGTGGCAGCGTGCTTTACACCACTGCATCCAACGCTTTGCATTGCACCTGGTGATGTAAGGCTTGGATGCAGCTCCTCGGCCATGGAAACCCATTCCATGAAGCGCATGTGCTTGAGCTATTCTGAAGGCCACAAGAAGTTTGGAAGTCTGTAGCTATTGACTCTGCAGAAAGTTGGCGACTTCTGTGCACTGTGCGCCTCAACATGCGCTGACCCCACTCTGTGATTTTTACATAGTCTATCCCTTTGTGGCTGAGTTGCTGTTGTTCCCGACTGCTTCCACTTTGTTATAATACCACTAACAGTTGTATTATTGAAATATTTAGTAGTGTACTATCACAGTACCACGCTTAAATTGAGAATGACCCATTCTTTCACAAATGTTTGTAGAAGCAGTCTGCATGCCTAGGTGTTTGATTTTATACACCTATGGCCATGGAAGTGATTGAAACACCTGAATTCAATGATTTGGAGGGGTGTCCCAATACTTTTGGCAATATAGTGTGTGTGTGTGTGTGTGTGTGTGTGTGTACAGTGGTATGCGAAAGTTTTGGAACCCCTTGCAGAATCTGTGAAAATGTGAATAATTTTAACAAAATAAGATAGATCATACAAAATGCATGTTATTCTTTATTTAGTACTGTCCTGAGTAAGATATCTTACATAAAAGATGTTTACATAAAGTCCACAAGACAAAAAATTGCTGAATTTATTAAAATTACCCTGTTCAAAAGTTTGGGAACCCTTGGTTCTTAATACTGTGTGTGGTTACCTGGATGATCTACGACTGTTTTTTTTTTTTTTGTGATGGTTGTTTATGAGTCTCTTGTTTATTCTGAGCAGTTAAACTGAGCTCTGTTCTTCAGAAAAATACTCCAGGTCCTACAGATTCTTCAGTTTCAAGGATTTTTTGCATATTTGAACCCTTTCCAGCAGTGACTGTATGATTCTGAGATCCATCTTTTCACACTGAGGACAACTGAGGGACTCAAACACAACTATTAAAAAAGGTTCAAACATTCACTGATGCTCCAGAAGGAAACACGATGCATTAAGAGCCGGGGGGTGAAAACTTTTGAACAGGATAAAGATGTCCACATTTTTCTCTTTTTGTTGAAATATCATTTTTTTCATTTAGTACTGCCCTCCGGAAGCGACAGAAGGATACCTACATTTTTCCCGGAAGACAAATTATGTACAATTTACCTTGATCTTCAAATTTAAAATGCGATTATTCTAGTAAATGGTTGCATGGTTAAAATTTTCTCACTAATAGTATCAATCTTACAAGTAAAGAAATTCATAAAGTCATTACTGCTGTGCTGTTTGCAGGGCTCGAAATTAACTGTTTTACTTGGTAGCACTGGTGCTCCCAACTTCTAAAAGTTTTAAATTTGCATATTTGTAAAACTTACCTTGAGGGCTTTTTTTATTTATTTATTTATTTATTTATTTTTTACCTTTATAAAGAGCTTTTTCCCTAATCTTATTAAATGTATGCTTCATCTTTCATTTTAAATTCTTAAATTTGATCAATACATTTAATTTAAAATAAGAACATTACCAGTCAAAATAAATAATTTACACTGAAAAATTACAACTGCATTAAATAATGTTGAGAATATTTTAATCTTTTTTGAATATACAAAATACAAAAAGAAATGTTGAAAAGAATGATACTTAAACATGAAACCAAAAGGTGGCTGCAGGTGACCGTCTTAAAGTGCCCCTATTATGGTATTTGAAAGGTTCCTAATTTTGTTTTGGAGGTCTCCTACAACAGGTTTACATGCATCCAAGGTCAAAAAACACTTTAATTTTCTCGTAATATACATTGCATATCACCACATTGTTCAATGATTGTCAAACATCTCTGTGGATGAATTAGTCTCTCTAAATCCCTCCTTTCCGAGAGCCTGCTCTGTTCTGATTGGCCAGACGGCCCAATCTGTTGTGATTGGCCTACTGCTTGTACACACTGTAAAAACAGTAACGATGGTGTCGATTTTACCATATCAATCTGAGCCCAATGATGAAACATTAGAAGAAATAGTTATTCAACCCGAATATTCACAAGAACGACTTGAGCATGAATTTCTCAGTGTTAAACTATTCAGTTTCAGGTACATTATGAGATGTAATCCCTTTACATCAGCATTAAAGGATTAGTTCACTTTGCAATGAAAATTAGCCCAACCTTTACTCACCCTCAAGCCATATACAAGTTACGAAGAAAGTGTAAACTGACGTGTCATCAATTACACTTTTTCCCTAAGTTTAATAGGGAAGACGCATGACGTAGCGTAAGCTTTGTGAACTGCAAGAGGTTTACACTTTCTGCATACGTTAAATACGGAAGGCGGTCTGGCGGAAGCTCAATATTCGACTTCATAACTTGTTTAAATATGGATATTTATTTTACACAAACGCATTGTTTTGCTTCAGAAGGCCTTTATTAACACTCCGGAGCCGTGTGGAGCACATATTTATGATGGATGGATGTGGATGTAAGCACTTTGTTCAGCTCATACTCAATGAACCCTATCACTGCCATTATAAAGCTCGGATGCGTCAGGATATTTATTAATATTTCTCTGATTGTCTTCGTCAGAAACAAAGTCATATACACCTAGGATGGCTTGAGAGTGAGTAAAGGTTGGGCTAATTTTCATTTAAAAGTGAACTAATCCTTTAACAACTGGATGATTAATTCAAGAATGAGGCAGTTTATGAATGGGTCATTGAATCTTTGACTCAACCGATTCGTTCAAAATGCTGAATCATTCAGTAATGAAAACATGATTGTGTTGTCATGAAATGTGCTATGATTCTGCTGTGATCTTTGTTTGGAACTATTTTCGCTGCTGAAACAGAACAAAAAGTTAATATTGCATCTAAAATGTAAGTAATTTAATTTTAACTTTACAGTTTATTGAACTGTTGTATGTAGGGTTGGGAATCGTGAGAAATTTTCCAGTTCCGGTTCCCATTCTGGTTTTGCCTAACAATTCCAGTTCCATTTAAAATAATTAAACAACTAATAAAAAAATAGTAGTAAGGGAAAAATGCACAATACTCGACTTAAACAGTCCTTTTTCTGTTTATTATTCTTGTAAAATGAATTTAACAGACTGTTTATCTCAACAAATTCGTTAACACTTTACAATAAGGTTCATTAGTTAACATAAGTTAACTGCATTAACATGAACTAATAATGAACTGCATTTCTACAGCATTTATTAATCTTTGTTAATGTTAATTTCAATATTCACTAATACATTATTAAAATCAAGAGTTGTATTTGTTAACATTAGTTATTGTACTGTGAAGTAACATGAACAAACTATGAAGGGCTGTATTTTTATTAACATTAACAAAGATTAACAAATACATTAACAAATGTATTATTCATGGTTAGTTAATAAATTAACCTTATTGTAAAGTGTTACCACAAATTAGATAAGATGCTTGAACACACATGTAAGATTAAGATAGGTGAAACAGAATATTTTTGTAAGTTGGATTCATAAAGACTTGTTTCTGACAATGATTTAGTGATAGACACATTTTTAACCGTAAATTTGTTGCCACCTAGTGGTGTAACAATGCAATCGATACAGTCATTATTTGAAGTGCAGTTACTTTTTAGAAGGTAATTTATTATACATAAACATCAGCGTTTCTATCTGAATAATAAACTTTTGTGTACTTCTGTTATAATTGGAATAGGCCTATTTGTCACACAGAAATAATGATACTGTGCATTTGGAAAGATTGTTTGTGAAGCTGTTTATATCTACACATGACAACTCTCTTTAGATCAACGGCAGCGCAAACGCAGATTTGAATGTCGCGATTTTATTTTTGTCAGAGGTTTAATATACACAGGTAAATCGTTGTCATTTAGGAAATAGATCGTGGGTGATGAAATCGAGAACGCAACCTTTCAAAAACTAATCGTGCAGCTTTGGGCACCTCTCTCTCTCTCTCTCTCTCTCTCTCTCTCTCTCTCTCTCTCTCTCTCTCTCTCTCTCTCTCTCTCTCTCTCTCTCTCTCTCTCTCTCTCTCTCTCTCTCTCTCTCTCTCTCTCTCTCTCTCTCTCTCTCTCTCTCTCTCTCTCTCTCTCTCTCTCTCTCTCTCTCTCTCTCTCTCTGCCTCGCTCTGCAATAAAATGACGTATGTGAGCTTTTCAGTGCATTCATTGCTATAATATTCATGATGTGAGATGTCTCTATTAAAGGATACGCACCCCGCACTTCGCCTACCCATCACACCAGAACCGTTTTCGGAACTGAATCTGTACTCTTAGTTGCGCAATGTTGCTTAACTGTACCATATGTTATAAATATAAAAACTTGTGTTAATGTCGAACCCTGTGTAACAGTGTTCTTTTCATCTTCTCTCTTCAGCTCTTTACATTTTGCGCACTAGTTAGCTCCCTGTCACGTGACAATAGAGCACAATGAAAGGGAGTGATTGACGCTAATATTAACCAACCTAAAATCTGCTTTAAACTTAAGAACGTAAAGATGGAATTTAATCAGTTATGTGATAGAACAGTGGACCAGTTACTGTATCAACTCACAGCAGGCACATACTGTGCAGTAATTAGCGAATGTTTTGTAGAGAAATTAAAACAGGACGCACCTCAACAATTATTTGCACTCTCCCAAATATATATTGAGGTTGCACACATTAAATTTAGGGAGCATATGCGACCAAAATAGTCACAATTTTGAGCCTTGTGTTTGGAAACGTCTTAAGTTGAAGTTGTTTCTTGTTAATTTAGCCACTGTATCCAATAAATACGTAGGGTTGTGTTTGTTCTCTTCTAACAGAGTCAAAGTACGCAGATTAGTGGTTTCTATGGCCTTTCTGTATGCAGTAACACTGTCCTTCCACAAAATGCAAAATACCTCTTATTTTGTTTTCTTCCAGCTGCACTCCATTTTTCGGTTTGCTCTCTTGAGGGCACAAGTGTGTTTGTTGTACCACGGTGTCATTTTCCTTAATCTTCTTTAAGCGGAAAGAAGCAACTGTGTCTAAAGTGCTGGAAAAGATTATTATTACACAAGATAGTGTAAAATAAAGCATCATCACTTCAAAAGAAATAAACTTAAAACTAGACCTCAGAGTAATACTGAAAATATTAGTATAAATTACAGCAACACCTCCCCCTTAGCCTTTTTAGACAAGGCTCATGTTTATAAGAGTAATCTTGGGGGTAGACTCATTTAAAGTAATGTAATCATCTAGTTTTAGCCAGGTTTCAGTCAAACACAACACACCTAGGTTATGATCTGTGATCGTATAATTTACAGTAAGTGCTTTTGTAGAAAGTTACTCATGCCCCGCCCACGGCCGCTGATTGTATTACCATGGTTTCCGCCCCTCAGCGAGCTGTCCGCCATCGGCCATTTTCTCCGCGCTTGAGCAGCTGTAGCGACAACAGTGTAAGTAATTGAGATGTTTTGTTGTTGGATGTAAGATTGAATATAACTTTCTTCATTTACCTACATCTGAGCTGCTGAATGCAGTGGATTAGTTTTATTAGTTTTATCTGCGCCACAGATTTAATATACACATACGATTTCTGTAATCAAATCATATAATTATAATAATTATAATATAAATCAACCAAAAAGGGAATTATGCATATATGGTAAATTAATTACAATGGATTATAATTAACTACGTATATATGTTCAAAATTAGTTCTAGTTTAAAGTTAATTTTAGAAAGACTGGTCTAGTTTGTCCAGCAAACTATCAGTCCACTTTTCTTTATCAACTATTACAAAGGAAATGATTCTTCTGGCCACGAGGAATAACTTCCTATTCTAGCACTCAAGTATAAAGCAGTTAGCAAAAATCGTAGAAGTGACTTGATTTTCTTAATGACCAGCAACAGAAACAATACAGCAATATAATGGATTTAATATGTGAAACTACGAATACATATATGACTAACTAAGAATACATACATATAATGAAAGAAAAGTAAAGTCAGGGAAAACAGAGATGATCACAGAATGGCAAATTACAGACAGTTAAAACCTTTGAAAGCCAGCATGGAATCAGTTCAGCAAATGCAAGCTTTAAAACGCAGCGGAAGAAAATGTTTCTTATACTTGTATAGGCAACTTTGGATGCTGTAGTTCAAAAGATGCATGTTGTTCTGCAGAGGTTTCAATGTGTTTCGAACTGGGTCTTCAGCGGGATGTTCAAACAAGGTTTAACTCAAAAGTAACATGGCCGGAAAAATAAGAAAGAAGAAGTCCGTCTCGCAGGTCCAAGGAAGACAGTAAGGACAGACAAATGAAGACTGGTCAAAAGAAGACGAGCTGGAAAACAAAGTTAAGCTGAGCATACTGGTGAAGGCGTGTTGTTTGTTATATAGCAACACATCTCCACTCCACAAGTGTTGACTGATCTGGGTACGTTTTTCTTTAAAGTACTTTAAAAGTAGCATGTCACATTTTGTAGTAACACAACACACAGTTGATTAAAGCATTCGTAGAGGTTTAGAACAAAACTAAACATGGTAGGATGACAAAGGCAATAAGAAAGCACACATATGATTACAAGCATTTAAACTTATTCTTGAATAACTAGGCTAATTACACATGGGGACATGCATATATAAAAGGGATACACCATATACTTTCTAGAAAGAATGGTTAACTTATAAGTTGGATAATAAGGGTTTTTCTTCTATATAGTTGTGTGTGTATATTGGGTTGTTTCCTGGCGTCACCCAGTCTGTCTCTAGCCCAACGGGATCAAGCTCCGAGTCATTTTCAGAGCTGTTTTTGGACTAATGAGGAAGTTTTGAGTTCTGAAACTTACAGGATGTTTTAATTTAGAGGTCGTCTTGGGTCCTAAAATCTGTAACAGACCTGAATCGCTTCTTACCCGTAACCCGACGTGCATAAAATTTAAAACCCAAAGAGAGACAAACCAGATAAAAATAGACCAGAGTCTGACCCAACAGAATTTTTTTTTTGAACCCCACTGGAACCAAATGTAAAAAGCAGCGATGTCTGCACAGCCTGCAGCCTAGCACACCAGTGACGAGCTGGGACTTTTTTCAACCGGGGATGACAGACCAAATCAGAGACGATGAATAAGAAACACGGCAGGTGTAGATTTAAAAGTACAAACCATTAGTAAATAATTAGTATATGATTTATTGATGAAGTTGTAAGCTGAACCTTTGCATATGGCAAATAAATGGTAAATTTACAAATTGCAGTTTGTACATAATTTATAAAGAAGATCTGCAAATGATATGTAACATTTACAAGTGATGAATAGTTTACACCGATTAGGGGATGCAGAAAGCTTTGTAAACTATTTATTCATGCGTTTACACATCATCTATAACAGGTGTTGAACACTTTGTAGTGTGCAGTGTAAGTGTTGACTGGTGAGTATAGACAGCGGTCTTCTCTGACACACATGGAGTCTTTAACTCTGTGCACCTGATGTGAGCTTCAGTGGAAGGTAAAACTAGTTCCGAGGTTGACTTTATCACTAGATCAGACACACTCCACACAGAACACAAGTCTGTGCTGATGAGTGAAAGGATTTACCATAACCCACTGGAATCACCTGCAAGGCATTTATAAATGTTCAAAACAAATAAATTACTCTTCTTAAAAAGTGCTTTAGCATACCTGCATGTTTGTGCTTTTGAACACAGACCAGCTTACAGCTTCATCAATAAATCATATACTGATCATTTACTAATGGTTTGTTCATCATTTGTTCATGATTAACAATTGTTTATTGAGATACTGATACTCAAGATATTTCAAGGCTTTTCTCTCATGTGCCTCCTCACAGCCCTCCTCCCATGGCACGGTCAGCTCAACTAGGATGATTTTACGATCTTTGTCTGACCACAGAACGATATCCGGGCGAAGAGCTGTGTGGACCACTTCCGGGAACTGCAGCCTCCTTCTGACATCAACTCTCATTTCCCAAGAGTTCGTAACCTGCAGCAGGTTGGGTTTTGCTGACGCATTAGTTGCGAAGGGCCTCGATCCCTCCTTGATGAAGGTGATAGTTTTCCCCTCACCTGTGCCACTTGGCTTCTTCTTACACCTCTCTCGCTTTGTGTCAGCGAGGGACAAGAGTACTTTGTCGTGACGCAACCTGTAGCGTCCGTGGGTTAGAAGTTTTGCTCCCTGACAGTATATGTGCCAGTGTCCCCATTTGACCGTAGAGCTTGCAGTATGGGTCATCCCTCAGCCCCCATGTGTGCAGATGAGATGGTGAAGGAAGGGTGTCATACACAGAGTGCAGCAGAAAGGAGATGCGGTATGGCTCCAATCTCCACAATTCTGCCCAGGTGATCTTACGCTTAGGCAGATCCCATTTTGTCCATGCTCTCTGGGATGCTTGTTCCACTGCTCTGGACAAACGCCTCCTGTTCCTCTTGAGCCCGGATTTCTGACTGGACCATACCTCGCCTGACCATTGTGCTTGTGTTCCCAAACTGTTGGAAATGTGTGGACCCCAGGCCTTGACGTCCTATGCAGTGGTTGCCGATGATGTCTTGCAACTTCAGTAAGCTTTCTGCCTTTCTCCCTTAGGTCATCCATGAAACCCCGCAGTAATGCCTGATTTCAGGATGGGGCCACGGGTTACACCTTCCGCTGCTGTTATTAGAAGGTTCATGCCCATAATAAAGAGAATAGGGGAGATGGTACAACCCGTTGGAATTCCCTTCTGGAGATCCTGCCACTTGGCTGTCCACTGGGCTGATGTAAACCTCAGTTTAATCCCTCCTAGATAACTGGTGATCATTTCTTGAATAGCAGTTGGGATGTGGTAATGGTCGAGTCCGAGCTGGATGAGATCGTGTGGGATAGATCCATAAGCGTTCGCTAGATCTAACCATACCACTGTTAGATCACCTTTCTTCTGTTTGGCCTCTCTAAACAACTGGCTAATCATTGATGTATGTTCCAGACAGCCCGAAAAGCCTGGGATGCCGCCTTTTTTATTATTAAGTATTAATGTAATTATTCTGCATCATATAGTTGGTCAACCTTCTTGCAAGTACTGAGAAGAAAACTTTGCATTCCACACTCAGGAGGGAAATTGACCTGAACTGGGCGACTGTAGAGGAACCCTCTTCTTTTGGCATAAAACATCCCTCTGCCAGCTTCCAGCTTGTTGGAATTGACCCCTTGGCCCAGATCTTCCTCAAAATCTTCCATAACCTTCGCACAAGTTTCGGGCTCTTCTTATATACCTTATATGGTATACCACTTGGGCCTGGGGTACCTGACGCTTTGGCTCTTTGGATGATGGATTGTCAAGTCTACAAATGTTCTGGTTGGCTCCCAGACCTTGACTCCTACTGGGGTCATTGTGAGCTTTTTGAAGGAACTCCTCTACTTCCTCCCTCGAGCTGGTTAATCTGCCATTCTTGACCTGACCAAAAAGAGTCCTTGTGAAATCATATGGGTCTTTTACAAACTGTGCTCACCTCTTCTTTCATCTTCCTCTGCTGCCGAAAGGTATTCTGCTCTTCGAAGCTTGCATAGCTGTTCCCGCAGCTTTCTTGTTAGATCTTTTATACCTTTCTTTTCAGTGGGTGAGCTGGTTTTAAACAGTTTGTTGAGAGCTTTTATTTCCTTCCATTCATAAAATAGTAGTATATCACTTATTAATCATTTATGAATATATAGTCATGTTTTGTGAATGATTAGTTCATCATTAACTAATCATTTATAAGTGACTTATAACTGAACAAGTGTTACAGATTTTAGTTTGGCTTCAACTGACTTGGATGGTTTTCTGTGATCAATCCAGCAACAGTACATCGAGTACATTTTTTTCCCCCCATCAGTTCTTAATATTAGGGATGCACCGATACCAAGCTCATGTACTTGTAGTCGTACTCATAAAAATACCCCCGATACCAAAGACAGATACCTCACGTGACGTAACTGACAGAATTTTCCGTGCACAGAGACACCGGCGACAGCAGCATAAACAATGTCAGCATCAGATGTGTGGAAATACTTCAAAATGAATGATGACAACACATTGCGAACTGCATGCTTTTAACCACAATTTATCGATTAGTGAAGGTGGGATAGGCGGAATCGCGCTGAATGAAACAGACCAGAACCGCTCTCTCACACGCGCTCTCTTTCTTGCACGCGATTCCAGTTCTCTCAGACGGCATGTGATCGGTTCTCCTTGCGCCTGAATGGTCAAATGCACATGGCTTAAGTAGATGTAAACATTTGGGTGAAAACAGGATGTGTTAGTATTCATGTATTTGGTCTTAAAGGGACCATAGCCTATATTTGTCATTTTAATGTTAATAAAACAACAAAATATGTTAAATAAATGTATACATTGTAAATAAACCTACTGTATCTGAAAAACAAGTTAATTTAATTTGTATCTCTTTAGTATTTGTTGTATTGTTTGTATTTTGTTTGTAGATTTCTTTTTATATAACAACAGTTCTATATATTGGTAATTATGCCCTTTGACGGTTATTGGACACTGGGAAAATTTTGTTCTTTAACCCTCAAAAACTGAGACGGCCGCCGGCAGCCAAAAAGAACTATCATTCTAAAATGTTTAATAACTTTTGAATCGCTAATCCAATCTGTGTTTAAAATGTACCATAAACAGGAGATTCTCGGCTTTCCAGTGATATCGCATTCGTCTCATTTTGACATTCAGAGGCTCCGTGGTGAGACTGGTTACGTCATCAAAATCTGCAGCATTGATTCGTTAAGGCAATGCATGTGGTTTGTTCCTCTAGGCCAAACAGGAACAATGATTGATGCCTAGTTCCGCCTCCTATGTGCAGATTGGTTCAAACCATCATCATCTCAACCAATAAACATAGGTTTTGGTCATTTGAACCACGATACTATCATGTTTCTTTGGAAGTATGAATAAGCGCAAAGTGAAAGTATTTGCGTGTGCGTGTATCTGCATGTAGTAAAACAAACACAAAAATAACAGATTTGAATGAGAACACTCATGTTACAAAGCATGACTTTGACATAACATGAACCAAAAATGAGGATAAAACAGTTTCACATTGGATAAGTTTGTTTTCAAATGTGTCTATGCAGTGAACCGGTGCAATCAAATGTGATGCGTTCAGTGAGGAGTACAGCCACAGGACTGCTCTGTTTGGTTGTTATATTATCTAAATACTTATTTTATAGTTTGTGAAGATCATTAACATTAGTAGTTTAGTTGAACTACTTATTTTTCTCTCTCATTTTGTGTATTTTGTGAAAAAACCTTTGCACTGTTTTTATTTTCATTGCACAAGACAATTTTCATAATTGTTTTTATTACTTGCAACACTTTCTTTTTATTCATGTTCAGACTGAAAATATATTTCTCTAACAAGTCACTTTTTCTTTAGTGTTCTATTGTATAACATTTTTTTTTTTTTTTTTGGTCTTTTTTGGACACAGATTATAAATAAATAAAGTATACCTGTTTATCCCTAAAGAGTAATATTGTAGTTTTATCTAGACTAATATTGTAACAAATGGCTATAACTTGCTTAGAGATTGTTAAATTTATATTTAAAACATCCAAATATAACTTTTTAAAAGAAAAAAATCAAACTTCATGAGGTTTTGTGAGTTTACAATGAAAAACACTAGATTTTTGCTGGTGTTTTTTTGAAATTCTAGGAATTCTATCCATTCTCAGACAAAATAAATGTAAAAGTGGCAATTTAAATGAGCTAAACTGAACCTTCAACTGTTTAAAATGATATATGGCACTTGATGCTGACTGCTAGAATGGGTTAGAAAACCAGAGAAAAGTACAGGCGAGTCAGGAGCCCCAAACATGCTTTAGGTCTTTAAGGGTTAAGTTTGTGACAAGCACATAAATTATTACTTTTTTCATTAGAGTAATAATAAAGAAGCTGTCCTACATTCATTAGTCTCATTGTGTTGTGCTTGGAAAACTGCAATATCAAAAGAAAAAAAGAGAGAGGAGAGCCCACCACTTCTGCACTCACAGTGAAGTGTTTGGTAATTTACACATAGAAGTGTGGATTGACAGAGAAGGAGGATAACATTGTCATAGAATTATTTTATATGTATTTGTTTTAAAAATTAAAATAGTGTTTAACACTTAAAATGAATAGTGGAAAGTTGGCATATTTTATAATAATTAGGGTCTTCTCGGGTCCATTCAGTAAAAGCACATTTATTTTAAATTACCCTAAACCTGAGGCCATTAATATCAGACCCGACCCACGCCTGAGGTACTCGTCAAAGTTTTGGAACTAAACCCGCTTGGGTCTTGGGTCAGACCTCGGATTTTCGGATTCAAGTGGACCCGTGAAGACCTCTAGTGTAAACTGCCTTTAAGTCAACAACGGTCACCTTTTTGCAGATGGAACCTGACGTCATGCGGCACTAGTGTTGCTAGTTCAGAGTGCAGTGAGGAACTCTTCTCATCTGTTTCTGTGGGCGATCAGGATGACTGCTACTCCCTCCTGGATGATCAGGAACTCACCTCCTTTGACCTGTTCCCAGAAGGCAGTGTCTGCAGCGACGTGTCCTCCTCCATCAGCACTTACTGGGATTGGTCAGACAGTGAATTTGAGTGGCAGGTGAGCCCTTTGTTTTAAAGCTGTTTTAGTTGAGGGGTTGTTTAAATATCACTTTAATTGTATTTTATTTCCTAACATATGGACAAAGCTGTTGATTTACTTTATTGAAGAATTTGCTGAACAAAAACTGTGTCATTGTAGTTACCAGGGAGTGACATAGCCAGTGGCAGTGATGTGTTGTCAGACATCATACCCAGCGTGCCCAGTTCACCCTGCCTTGTATCCAAAAGAAAAAACAAACCACACCAAAATCTCGATGAGCTGCCCTGGAGTGCCATGACTAATGATGAACAGGTTGGTTTATTTTATTTATGCAATGAAAATAAAAAAAGCACTAGTATGTGTTGTCATATATCAGGGGTGGTGAACGTTTCGTCCTGCAGAGTTTAGTTCCGACCCTAATCAAACACACCTGAACAAGCTAATCAAGGTCTTAAGGTTTACTAGAAAGCTACAGGCAGGTGAGTTTTATCAGGGTGGGAGCAAACATGGAACCTCAGGTTTTTGTCCGTGTCATCTCCAGTGCTGCTGTCAATAAATCGGCATGGGATATATCAAATGCTGAGAAATGTTTAGTAATGTCAGTTTTTTCAATAGAACTTTTAAATTGTTGTAGTGATAATATAATTTGTAATGAAAAATGTTAGACGGTTATGAAAGAGACTTTTCTCTGCATTTACTTATTCTGTTTCTTTAGAGCTTCTACTATTTAATGTGCCCTATCTTTTTTTTCTTTTCTTTTTGGTTTTCAGGTGGAATATATTGAATATTTGAGTCGAAAAGTGAGCACAGAGATGGGACTTCGGGAGCAACTTGATATCATAAAAATAATCGACCCGAGCGCACAGATACTGCCGACAGACAGCGAGTTCATCATTGAACTTAACTGCCTCACAGATGAAAAACTTAAACAGGTAATGAATTACACTAATAAATTACATGACTTTCTAAAAAATGAGTTCGGGGAAGTGACCTGGTTAATGCCACTCAATGCCCACTTCAAACGAAATGAAATTAATTTATTCACAATGTTGTTTTTTTCTAATTTACTTCTAAGACATAAAATAAACTGTTAACAAAAAGTCAGTATCAGCATGTATTATGGAAACAACAAAGTTCCAACAATGCACATCCCCCATAATACAATAAATAAAGAATAATTGGATCCATGAGTAAAATGATGTAATGTTAATTGAGTACTGGTTGAATAGATATGCAGAACGGTTCTCTGGACGGCCATTTCACTTAAGTAGAAGAAGAGGAAGTAAAAAAATAAAATAAAAAGGGGCTTGACCCATCACTACACATTTCATGACAATTTATTGGCCAGTGGCGTTTTGCACCGCATCCAAGGATATATACAGCTTGAAATTTCTAGGCACATACATCTCAGAGGACCTCTCATGGACAACAAACATCATGGCGCTAGTCAAGAAGGCACAAAAGCGACTGTACTTCTTAAGAATGCTCAGGAAGATTAACCTGTCACAGCAGCTTTTGGTGTCATTCTATCGCTGTTCCATTGAGAGTGTACTCACACATGGCATGCTGGTGTGGTATGGAGGCAGCACTGCAGCTGACAAAAAGGCTCTGCAGAAAGTCACAAAGACTGCGGAGAACATCATCACAAACCAACAGTTACCTGCCCTGGAAGACACATTCATCACACGTTGTCTGCAGAAAACACACAACATTCTAAAGGATTCACATCACCCTGCCTATCATCTGTTTGAACTGCAGGTCTATTAAAACATGCACCACAAGATTCACAAGCAGTTTTTATCCAAAAGCTGTCTTTCCAACTGTATACGTTAGAAAGCTTATTTCGTTGTATGTTTTTTTTTTTTTTACAATGACAATAAAAGAAGAATTGAATTGAATATATCAGGTATGCCCCATAAGAGCGTGCTCGTGCCATCTCACCTCTGATTTTATTTTTCTTTAGGATGTGGTTTATCTGTTGCCCGTCGGAAAAGCGATTTATTTTTTTTTGTGTGTGTTTTGTACGGACTATTTTAGAGCCGTTTACCACTCCTCTTAGGTGGACACGACGAGTTTTTCTTTAAATGTGTGGATCCATGCGACAGATTTATCACAGTAGGGTACACGCGACAGGTATGTGCTATGTTTTTGCCTCAGCATGCTCAAGCGGCGCTTAACGGTGACCTTCTGTTCCCTGTCCAGCCTGTTTCCCTGTCTCTGACAGATTTTGGCCTGACTTGGTCCAAAAACCAGTCAGTATCTGGAGTGACCACCATTTGCCTCATGCATTGCAACACATCTCCTTCGCATAGAGTTGATCAGTTGATCAGGTTGTCGATTGTGGCCTGTGGGATGTTGGTCCACTCCTCTTCAATGGCTGTGCGAAGTTGCTGGATATTGGCAGGAACTGGAACACGCTGTCGTATACGCCGATCCAGAGCATCCTCAAACATGCTCAATAGGTGACATGTCCGGTGAGTATGCTGGCCATGCAAGAACTGGGATATTTTCAGCTTCAAGAATTGTGTACAGATCCTTGCAACATGGGGCTGTGCATTATAATGCTGCAACATGAGGTGATGGTCGTGGATGAATGGCACAACAATGGGCCTCAGGATCTCGTCACGGTATCTCTGTGCATTCAAAATGCCATCAATAAAATGCACCTGTGTTCATTGTCCATATGCATGCCCATACCATAACCCCTCCTGCACCATTGGCCACTCAATCCACAACGTTAACATCAGCAAACCGCTCACCCACATGACGCTGTACACGCTGTCTGCCATCTGCCCTGTACAGTGAAAACCGGGATTCATCCGTTAAGAGAACACCTCTCCAAAGTGCCAGACGCCATCGAATGTGAGCGTTTACCCACTCAAGTCGGTTACGACGACGAACTGCAGTCAGGTCTAGACCCCGATGAGGACGACGAGCATGCAGATAAGCTTCCCTGAGACGGTTTCTGACAGTTTGTACAGAAATTCTTTGGTTATGCAAACCGATTGTTGCAGCAGCTGTCCGGGTGGCTGGTCTCAGACGATCTTGGAGGTGAAGATGCTGGATGTGGAGGTCCTGGGCTGGTGTGGTTACACGTAGTCTGTGGTTGTGAGGCCGATTGGTTGTACTGACAAATTCTCTGAAACGCCTTTGGAGACGACTTATGGTAGAGAAATGAACATTCAATTCACGGGCAACAGCTCTGGTGGACATTCCTGCAGTCAGCATGCCAATTGCACACTCCCTCAAAACTTGTGACATCTGTGGCATTGTGGCCTTTTATTGTGGCCAGCCTAAGGCACACCTGTGCAATAATCATGCTATCTAATCAGCATCTTGATATGCCACACCTGTAAGGTGGATGAATTATCTCGGCAAAGGAGAAGTGCTCACTAACACAGATTTACACAGATTTGTGAACAATATTTGAGAGAAATAGGCCTTTTGTGTACATAGAAAAAGTCTTAGATCTTTGAGGTCAGTTCATGAAAAATGGGGGCAAAAACAAAAGTGTTGCGTTTATAATTTTGTTCTGTGTGTGTGTGTATATAATATATAGTATCTCACAGAAGTGAGTAGACCCCTCACATTTTTGTAAATATTTTATTATATCTTTTCATGTGACACTTTGCTACAATGTAAAGTAGTGAGTGTACAGCTTGTATAACAGTGTAAATTTGCTGTCCCCTCAAAATAACTCAACACAAAGCCATTAATGTCTAAACCACTGGCCCCAAAGGTGAGTACACCCCTAAGTGAAAATGTCCAAATTGGGCCCAAAGTGTCAGTATTTTGTGTGGCCACCATTATTTTCCAGCACTGCCTTAACACTCTTGGGCATGGAGTTCACCAGAGCTTCACAGATTGCCACTGGAGTCCTCTTCCACTCCTCCATGACGACATCACGGAGCTGGTGGATATTAGAGACCTTGCACTCCTCCACCTTCCATTTGAGGATGCCCCACAGATGCTCAATGGGGTTCAGGTCTGGAGACATGCTTGGCCAGTCCATCACCTTTACCCTCCGCTTCTTTAGCAAGGCAGTGGTCATCTTGGAGGTGTGTTTGGGGTCGTTATCATGTTGGAATACTGCCCTGCGGCCCAGTCTCCGAAGGGAGGGGATCATGCTCTGCTCATTCATGGTTCCCTCAATGAACTGTAGCTCCCCTGTGCCGGCAGCACTCATGTAGCCCCAGACCATGACACTCCCACCACCATGCTTGACTGTAGGCAAGACAAACTTGTCTTTGTACTCCTCACCTGGTTGCCGCCACACGCGCTTGGCACAATCTGAACCAAATAAGTTTGTCTTGGTCTCATCAGACATGGTTCCAGTAATCCATGTCCTTAGTCTGCTTGTCTTCAGCAAACTGTTTGCGGGCTTTCTTGTGCACCATCTTTAGAAGAGGCTTCTTTCTGGGACGACAGCCATGCAGACCAATTTGATGCAGTGTGCAGCATATTTTCTGAGCACTGACAAGCTGACCCCCCACCCCTTCAATCTCTGCAGCAATGCTGGCAGCACTCATACATCTATTTTCCAAACAACCTCTGGAAATGATGCTGAGCACGAGAAAATTATAACCATGCAACCGTCTACTACAGTATCGCTTCAGACAGTGCATTGTAGTGTCCCTGAGGAAAAATTCAATTCATTTACTGCTTTAGGATAGGAAGAATTGTCTAAACTTGTTAAATCATCAAAATCAACAACATGTATGTTAGACCGTATACCAACAAAGCTATTGAAAGAGATGCTTCCAGAGGTCATAGATCCTCTTCTTAATATCGTTAATTCATCTTTATCACTAGGATACGTACCAAAAACTTTTAAGCTGGCTATTATTAAACCTCTTATTAAAAAAAACACAACTTGATCCTAGAGAATTAGTCAATTACAGGCCAATCTCAAATCTCACTTTTCTGTCAAAAATACTAGAAAAGGCAGTATCATCACAACTATGTTCCTTCTTAGAAATAAATAGTATCTGTGAGGATTTCCAGTCAGGTTAGACTGTACCATAGTACTGAGACTGCTCTCATTAGAGTTACTAATGATTTGCTCTTATTATCAGATCGTGGTTGTATCTCTCTATTATGTTACTGGATCTTAGTGCTGCATTTGACACTATTGATCACAATATTCTTTTGAATAGACTCGAAAATTATATTGGCATTAGTAGAATTGCACTGTCATGGTTCAAATCATACTTATCTGACCGTTATCAGTTTGTAGTAGTAAACGAAGAGATGTCATAACGATCACAAATTCAGTATGGAGTACCGCAAGGCTCAGTACTAGGACCGATGCTTTTCACTCTGTACATGCTACCCTTGGGAGATATCATTAGGAAGCATGGCGTTAGTTTTCACTGTTACGCTGATGATACTCAGCTCTATATTTCTTCGCTCCCTGACGAAACTTACCAATTCACAAAATTAACGGAATGCGTAGCTGATATAAAAAATTGGATGACCAGTAATTTCCTACTACTAAATTCAGAAAAAACAGATATTCTAATTTTGGGACCAAAAACTTCTTCACGTAATAACCTAGAATATTGTCTAACACTTGATGGCTGCTCTGTTAAGTCTTCGTCGTCAGTTGCAGGCAGGCAGATCAAAACACTGTTGAATATCAAATGTCAAGTGTCCCCAACTAAGCAAGCCAAAGGCGACAACGGCAAGGAACCAAAACTTCAACAGGTGACATCAGGTGGCAAACAGGTGTTAAAATGGAGAGAAAAAAAAAACTTGTGAGAAACCAGGCTCAGTTGGGGGGCCAGTTCTCCTCTGGCCAACAGCGGACAGTGCTTTATGATTCAGGCAGCTATCCTAAGTCCGACTGGGATCGCAACAGTCAAAGTATTCATTCCGGTTCCACCCAGTTGAGGATCGTATTCATCACGCCGGTATGGACGATTTGTTGAGGAACTCTGCCACTGGCTGTCGTGTCGATGAGGCCTTCACAGTGGATGATCTAGTTGACTCAATCTCTGCTGACACTTTAAGGCTGCGTTGTGGTCGTGTCTTGTCGAGGCGCAGGTCCTTGATCTCACCTGGATACGGCCCGGATCCGGCTGACTACGGTAAACCTCGGGATAAACAGAGAGAGACTAATATTAGTGTAGATGCCATCGAAATGTAATCATTTACGTGAGGAGATTAAGAAGATGAGTCACTTGAGTCAAGAGGAGGAAAAATGCCCCCTGTTGCTTGTTCCATGACATTTGATATTCAACAGTGTTTTGATCTGCCTGCATTGACCCCATTGTATGCGAACTGAACTGAGCTGGATGATGACATCAGTGTTTACTCCAGTACTGAATTTACTTAAGATGGATACTGACACCATTTTCTTTTAGAGCTGATGTGCAGCCAAAATGATATACCAGTTATCACTGTAAAGCTGCTTTGACACAATCTGCATTGTAAAAAGCGCTATATAAATAAAGGTGACTTGACTTGACTTGATAGCATCAAACTTCTGTTACGGTCCCTAAAACTGAATCATGAACAATTTTGAGCCGTTTTTAATACCAATGTACTCGGCAGATGTGTTTATTTTAACCGTGTGGTGGCACCAGATACTCTTTAATCGGTAATGACAAACGGAGACATAATTAGTTAACAAGATGACTCGTTGAATTAATTTTGGGAGCGGCGACTGAATGTATTTTTAGTCAAATGCCTGTATATAAGATTAGTATTGACAAAGTTCAGAGGCTGTCATATATGTGAATCAGCTTACTTTGTTGTGTATTTTCAATATAAAAAATAACTTTTATATTGATGGATTTATTGCATTTTGGGGGAAAAAATTTGTTTTTAATAGTAAACCTTTTTAAATCAAAATCTAGATTTGAATGTTTAATGTTTTTATAACCAAAAGATGCTATGTGAAAGTTTGAAACAGAAAATAGTGGTTTTCATCTTGCCGCTTTTTTGGTAAAGAAAAAGTAATAAAGTTATAAAGTAATTTATTTTTGTGATCAAAGCTGAATTTTCAGC
Organism: Elopichthys bambusa; assembly: GCA_037101425.1. NCBI lineage: Eukaryota > Metazoa > Chordata > Actinopteri > Cypriniformes > Xenocyprididae > Elopichthys > Elopichthys bambusa. The sequence goes on along the minus strand of CM074447.1, from coordinate 11,283,433 downwards.
ATCATTACTCCTATTGGCCGGCGACAGCCTATGACGTCATTATAGACGCGTCCCGGAAGTATAAAGGAGTGCCTAGAGAAGCAGTCAGTATCTTTTCGTCTTCAGGGACTGTTTTGTTTGATTGCGATTCTTCAAATCTGGTAAGGTACTAACAAACGTTTCAGAAAGAGTGTGTGTATCTGTGTTGTAGGTTTTTGACACCTGATGACACACAGGCTGTGCATCTTCTGTCTGGGTAAGGAGCATGCACGGACTGTGCTTGACGGCGCTGTCTGTGCAAACTGTGAGCATCTGCTTTTTAGGACGCTCCTCTCTTTTGGCCCTCTTCTTGAGGGAAGAGCGGCCGACATCTGTGCCCAGAGGTTCTGGTCCAGCCCGTGCTGAGGCAGGGCGGCAACTGAAATCATGGGGTTTACAGACGGGGCTTTGCGGGGGAGTTAGAGAGAGGTGTTTCTCTTGTATCCCCGGCGGCTGTTGAGGGTAGGCTTCTGTATGATGATAATGTTCTTTCTTTGTCATTATCTGATTTTGCAGCAAGTGCTCCTATGGTTTTTAGCCCAATAGAGCAGGAGTTGGCTGTTAGAAAGGAAGGCAAGCCTTTTGAAACTTCTAAGCCTCCCTGCCCCGCGTATACAGAGCTGCTTAGGTTGTGGAGCCCGCCTCTGGCAGGCTGCAGCTGCTGTGAGAGTGCGTTAAGAAAGGGATCGTACACGGCAACTCGACATGCGATTCCTTTCCGACCATAATCTAACAGCCTCCGTGAGCCTTCCATGCCTTCCTGATCTACCTGAGGGCATGAAAGGCCCATGGAGGCTGTTAGATTATGGTCGGAAAGGAATCGCACGTCGAGCCGTCCACATGCGATCCCTTTCTTAACGCACTCTTACGGTAGCTGCAGAACCCATATTCGGCTCATATTCACAGACATCAGCAAGCTGATTTCGTTGATGTTGAGGGAATGAGCCAGCATGGGTATGTGTCGGTGCCCCCGCTATTGACGAGTTGGTTTGTTAACCATCTCGTCATAGGGCGGGCACAGACATTAAATCTCTGGTCCTGCCTTTTGAAGCTCTTTTAAGTGACATCTTGCTTGAATGGCAGGGCATACACGGCAGCGGGTCAGACTGGTGCTGCTTCACATACGATGGCAGTGTTACAGGCATTACCAGTCTGATCTGCTGAAGGATCTGGATCAGCAGCAGCGTTTTTTTTTTTAACCTGCTTGCTGCTCTGATCCGATTCTGGGCCCAGACAGACAGGAGGAGGAAGAAAGATTTGAAGGAGATGATCAATTACGGACGGCAGCTGTGTCTTCTCCATGAGGGTAGTTACTTCTACCCTCTCCTTTCTTCTTCCACCTCATGAGTAATAATCTTTTACCCAGGTACTACTTGCGATCAGACCAAGGGCTGGGCCTATGATGTAGATTTCTGTGGCTGGGCCTATGATGTAGATTTCTGTGGCTGATAGTGAAGAGGCTCTTTCAGGCTTGAAAGGACCATAGATTCCATCCTTCTATGATGGTAAGTCTCCGTTCTTCGAGCCGCAGGTTATAAGCTTGGTCTATATTTATATACTTTAATATATTGACCGTAGTTTTCCTGTATAGCTTTTCCTAGGTGCGTAAAAGAAATAGAAAGGGAATTTAGGGCCCTGAAGTTCCCATTAGGTTGGTTATCTTTGTGTTGGCTTTTTGGCCACCTTTTTCAGCAACCATATGGTAGAGTAGCTTTCTCCTCTGGTCATAGCTAGAGCTGGTTTTAGAGATTGACACTCTTTACTTCAGTTAGATCTATGTTAACACTCAGGGGTCGGCTGGTCGCTCCGGTGATATCACCTTGCTTTTTTCTTATCAGTATTGAAAGAGACTCAAAATACTCAAAATTACAATTTCACATACAATTAAGAGTTATACACCATTTTAATCTGTGAAATATCTTTTTATTTGTTAACACTCAGAGTAAAAACAAAATGTTGTGCTTTTTGCAAAATAAAGAAAACTAACATGATGCGTGATCTTTCATCTCCAATCTGATATTTCTCAGAAAATGACCAGTAATTTAGTGAATACTAATTTAAAGACATAAGAGACTTATGTCTAAAGAAACGATGAAATGTTTAAGTCAAAAAATTGTGTAAGTCAAATCGAAAACAAAAATTCTCTGTTTATGTAATCCATCTAAATGAAAAGAGACATGTCAGATGTCCGTGAGTCAGCTCATTATCCGCTAATGATAAGATAATAAAGATAATAAATGCCCACGGAGTGAGCGCTTTATTCAGATGCAAATTCTGAGGCAATACATGTATACATCGTCGCAATTGTGTATTTATTATCTTCAAAAGTGTTTATCTGCATGTTATAGCCATGGTTAGCGATCTCTGGAAGCCTCTGTTAGTTCCTGGAATGTCACATGGTATGCCTGTTCTTCTTTACGTGTCATTTGTGGACTAAATGTGCACAGAGCGCCCTCCGGCTGCAAGTGTGAATGGAAAACACAGTATCCAGTGCTCATAGTGATGACAATAAATATTGAATAAATATTCCTCTGTATAGAAAATTGACATAAACATATGAGAATCCATCAATATTTCTCCAAATGTACATGCTTTGAAGCTAAAAGCCCTGATGGATGTTGTTTTGTCAAAGATAAGGACTTTTTCATAATCATAACTCCTGACGCATAGGCTATTAAAAAATTACGGTCACTATAAGAGTAAAATAGAAGTCAAAATGTGAAGCTTGAGTCTTAGATCTTTTTAATGATGTATAGTTTGTCAACTGCACATTAACAAAGTATATTAAAATAGAAAACCATTATTTGGTTAGAGACTTGAGACTTCTTTTAAAAACATTATAATAGTAGGCTAATGCTTCCAATCTTTTGACTGGTACTGTAATTTAAACTATAATAGGCCTTTATTTTCTTCACATGTGCAATAATACGTGCATGCATGAGATCACAAAAATCATGTTTTTTTTTTTTTGTCAAGAGTGGACATTATATTTTATGTTTATACAGCTGATATGATCGTGTTATCAGAGGGTTTTTTCACACAGCCTACCTGACTGAAAGGGGTCATTATGCAGGTCTTTGTCTTCTTAGGTGTGAATCACAGCATTCACGCCTCCACGCATAATGTTTCTCTTGACAAAAAGTGTCTTACAAAATTTAAATCAATATATTTATATGAACAAGTAGGCAGAATAATTTTTTAATCATTTTGAAGCAAAAACTCAAGTCTATAACCTCCAATACCCAGAAGTCTTGTGAACACACACATATTAGTTTTCTGGCCTTATGTCAGTGACTTACGTTTTTTGTTTTTTCAATAACCATGCATAGACGTTATTGCTTAAAAAATACAAACATGTACATACATGTTGCTCACATATTATGGTAGCCTAGTTCGTACTGAATACAGTGTAATGACATTTTTTCCATTAATATGTTTATGAACAACTGAAAAAAGCACAAATGTCAGGGCATGTCAACTTCTCTAGGGCCCAAAAAATCCTTAAACCCCAGAGGGTTAAGCATCGGACTTCAGGCTGCTTGACATTGTTTGACTTGGGTTGAGTTTCAATCCTCTGAGCTCTTGTTTTTAGAGTTTATTTCAGAGTTTCCTCCTCTCTTAGAGGTTTAGTTTTAGCCCCAGGCAGATCTATGCTTTATGTGTGGCCTTATAGGCCCACAGCTATAGCTGGCCTAGGCTAGAACTAGGGTTTAAGTGATATACTGAAGTTTTCACCCCTTCTATTACTACCCCTGTCAGGAGAGTGTAGTTTCCTAGTTCTGGCCTCCTCTTATCAGAGTTGTCAGGCTGAGGCTCTTGCTAGTCTCCCTGGTGCGGTGGTAGGCCCTTATCACTATGAATAAAAAAAAATGCTAGTGTTGCTGTGGCCCCACTTTTCTAGAGCTTTTCATTCTATACTTTTAGTCTTTTCCCCTGAACCCCTTGAATTAAGATTCAAGCTTGAGTGAACAGTGTTAGCTTTCTTTAGCTCCTGTTCCCTAGGGTTCAGTGCAGATGTTTCTGTCTTTGGTGAAAAGTGCTCACCCTTGAAATTCACATTTCAGGGTGGTATGAATGAAAAGTGAAGCATTCCCCTGTTTCTCAGGGTTGTTAATGTGCTAGTTCTATTTTGCCCTACACAATGTGAGCCCTTAACTCTATTGCTGCCACAGGTTAGCACCTGTTTTCTGTAGTAGTAGGCTTTGTGCTAGCCTGTTTCATGGTGACTAGGTTGTAACCCCTTTGCTATTTAGGGTAAAAACTGTGTTTTTACTGAGTATATGGCCTGTTGGAATGCATAACTCAAGATGAGTTTTGTTTGTGAACCTCACTATTTAGTTTGGTTCTTATATTACTCTCTTTAGAGTTTGAACACTGCCACAATTTATGTTTGTGTTGTTTGAAGTAGTTGGCTTTGTTTGCGCTTCCTTCAAAGCACAATAGCTTGTTGTATTACAAGTTTTGTTGGTAGATGTTTAGTCAGAGTTTTTTGCTCACTTAGTAAACTGGCACTGCCACAGGTTTATGCCCATGATTATTTGAGGTAGTAGGCCGTTTTTGGCCTCCTTCAGAGCATGGCAGCATGTTTCTTTGTACTCCCCTTACTGTAAAGGTTGGAATTATCTTTACTGAGTACATTGCTTGTTGTAATGTGTAGATTTTAAGCTCAGGTTGAGTTAAGCTAGGGAACCTTACTTGGTAGTTTGGTTTCAGATTACGCTTCCTTAGAGCTTAGACTCCCGTGTCTTTCTGGGGTAGTAGGCCCTGTTTGGGCCTCTGTCAGAGCACGTTGGTGTAGTTGTACTCCTCTTGCTTTAAGAGTTTTTTGGGTACATTGCCTGTTGGAATGTGTTGGATAGAATCAGGCTCTGGTTGAGCTAGATAGTTAACCTCACTAATAGTTTGGTTCTAATTATGGCTCCTCTTGCTTAAAGAGTAAAAGTTCTTTTACTGAGTACATTGCTTGGTGGTATGTTTCGTTTATTTTACACTGCCACCGGCTGACGCCCGTGTCTTTCTGGAGTAGTAGGCCCTGTTTGGGCCTCTTTCAGAGCATGTTGGCGTAGTTTGTACTCCTCCTTAAAGAGTTTGTTTTACTGAGTACATTGCCTGTTGGAATATGTTAAATAGAATCAAGCTTAGGTTGAGCTAAATAGTTAACCTCACTGGAGAGTTTGGTTCTAATTATGGCTCCCTTAGAGCTTGGAGATTGCCACTAGCTGATGCCACGTGTTATGTGGGCACTCTACAGTCTTATCGGTTTGACACTGTTTTATTCTGAATGAGTTCCATGTTTGTGGGATCTTGCTTATCAGCAAGTGAGCTGTTCTAGGTGTGTGGCCTTCACAGGCCGCCCTTTAAGCTTTCCCCCTACCACATCTGGGTGTTCTAAAGCAGATTGAGCATGTAGTTCACATGCTGGCTTTTTGCAAGGCTGCTGTGATGTATTTCTACGTATTGTAGAATTTGTGTGATGTTAAAGGCCCTTTTTCTGGGCCTTGTTGAGGGTTGTCCTGCATAGTACTTGGCTCCCTAAGCTGGTCAGTTGTTAAATGCCTCTCTGTGGCCTCCCTATTGAGGATCAGCCCCTAGGCTAGTAACCTTTGTTGGGTTCCTTTTAGAGTGCACAGCCTCCTCAGTGCAAATAATCAAGTGCTGAGTAGATCCTAGGATTGAGCAGAGTGTTACTCCCCTCATTGGTAAGGGTAAAAGGCGCTAAGCTAAGTCCTGCTCTCCCATCTCTATGCTCTGGTCTAAGTTAGTTACTGCCTTTTTGCAGTCAATCTTACTGGATATCTTCTCTGAAGAATGTGATTCGAGACTCTGTGATCAGACCGGTTGTTGGCCAAGACTAGGTTGCTTTAGACCGGGTCGGTTTCCCTGGTGATATTCAGGGTTGACTTTGTTCCCCTGACAGGTGACTGGCTTGGATTCCTTCGGGCCCCCTTGCTACATTCCCTTAGAGGTACCCTCTTTTCTGCGGAAAAAAAGTTTGGTCCCAGAAGCCTTTGAGTGGCCTTGGTAGGCCTTCTGTGGAAGGCCTCTTTGAGGCTTATAGCTTGGGCTGTTGGCCAAAGGGAGTGCTGTCACTGACAGCCTATGTTTGACCCATAGGGAGAGTAGCACTTCAGTTGAAGCTGCTAGTTCTGTCTAGCCATTTGTTTGGCATGGTGGCGTGGGTATATCGTTCCCCATATGTGTTTCAAACACAGTGTGTTGTTCCCTGTTCTCAGGGAACCATGGTTACATACGTAACCCGAGATGATTTGCTGCTCAAGAAACAGATGTGATTATTATCAATGTTGAAAAGAGTTTTTTTTTTTTTTTTTTTTTTTTTTTTTTTTTCAGGATTCCTTGATGAATAGAAAGTTTAAAAGAACAGCATTTATCTTAAATACAAAGCTTTTTTTAAACATTATACACTGTTCAAAAGTTTGGGGTCAGTAAGAATTTTTATTTTTTTTGGAAAGAAATTAAAGAAATTAATACTTTTATTCAGCAAGGATGCATTATATCGATCAAAAGTGACACTAAAGATATTTATAATATTACAAAAGATTATATTTCAAATACTTTCAATTTCAAAGAATCCTGAAAAAAAACAAAAAAAAACTGTACACATGTTTGTACACAATAAATGTTTCTTGAGCAGAAGATCTGCATGTTAGAATGATTTCTGAAGGATCATGTGACACTGAAGACTGGAGTAATGATGATGAAACATCTCAATGTTTATCAGCTAAACCTGAGAATAGTTTGTCAATTGGAATAGGTTGCCAACTTGGGTATTTTAAAATGTTAAAAATGTGATGATACTAGCATAGCCTAGCATTTTCACACGGGAGTGTTTGGAAAACAGGCGTCTATAACAGATGCCCCAGCGGATATATTAAGGATCCACTGAGAGACGCCTGCTTTCAAATGCTCACGTGTGAATCTGTAAGTGGTCGGTGAAGAGTCTCAAAGATGTCTATTTACAGCATGTTTGTGTAGCGTTGATCATTGCAGCCCATCACAGACAGCGCGTGAACACACAATGGCCAATCAGAGGTGTTTAAGAATCTGCTCAACAGCGCTCAAAATGCTAGGCTATGCTAGTATCGTTACATTTTTAACATTTTAAAATACCCAAGTCGGTACCTTTTGACAAACTTTTCCCAGGTTTATTTTTAAGAAGCTGGTAAATATTGAGATGTTTTTTTTTTATGTATCAGGTTTATATAAAAGTCGATAAGCAGTTAACTTGGGCTAAATGTATCCGTTTACACACAAAGAAAAGTTTAAGCTTTTAAAAAGTATAAGCATGAAATGTTTAATTTACTTAATGTTAAATTTAATTTACAGAATCCGCTGATAGACGCCTGCTTTCAAACGCTCCCATGTATCTGTGTAAGCGCTCGCTGAAGAATGGCAAAGATGTCTACATTTGCAGCCACAGTGGTATAAAAGCCTAAGTGCATCCGGTAACACTTTAGTATAGGGAACATGTATTCACTATTAACTACGACTTTTCCCTCAATAAACTCCTAATTTACTGCTTATTAATAGTTAGTAAGGTAGTTAGGTTTAGGTATAAAATGCTGGAACAAAGACTGTCTACTTTGGACAATAAAACATGTTCCGTGACATTTTGCTTAAAAGGGTCCCAAGCTTTATTAAACTGGTTAGATGAACCTCTTATAGAATGTTTAATTTTTTCCAATTTTAGGAAAAAGAGGAACAGTCTAATCACGAATCCATTGTGTTGGGGTTGGAGGCCTCTGATTCTTCCACTTCAGCAATATTAATCGTTTGGCTAAGAGCTATAAAAGCTATACAATCAGATTGTATCTTTGTAAGATGATATGACACAGAAGTAATTCCAAAAATGGAAATCAGTGGGCAAGGTGAAATCGGTCTACCCAAGAAACCAGAGACAGTCTCAAAAACAGTGGCCCAGAAGCCCCTAAGCTTTATACAGGACCAAAAAATATGTGCATGAGATGCTGGGGTAAATTTACAGCGATCACAAGCAGGATCTATATTCTGAAAGTGCTTAAAGAGTTTCAGCTTTGTCCAGTGTACACGGTGTACAATTTTGCACTGCAAAAGACTGAAGATTTGTGTATTCTGTATAGGACTGATTCCCAGTCCCCATCCGAAATAGCCATTTCTAAGTCATCTTCCCACAAAACTTTTATTTGTGAAAGGGATTTATAGACTGGGGCCAAAATTTACAGTACAGTGTTGATATAATGCCCTTCCATCTTGGAGGGTTCTCCAACAAAAAATCAAATGGAGAGCAGGGAGGCAGAGCATTAAAATGAGGGAACATTTTACACACAAAATCACAAATTTGGAGATAACGGAAAAAAATATTCTTTGGAATATTAAACTGCTCACACATCAGAATTAAGGAAATTGAGGCTTCTCGTAGAGTTTGGGGAAGACAGGCTAGATCAAATGATTCATTGTACATATTTAACAAAAGGGAAGCCAATTGTCTAGAAAATGTCAAAAAATTCAGCTGGATGGCCATCTGGCCCAGGGCTCTTGCCACTTTGCATGGCTGAAATGGCATCCTGAATCTCATTTAGAGAAATAGGGCTGTCCAGAAACTGCACAGCATCAGTACTGATGCAAGGTAATGAGAGATAATCAGAGGTTTGTTTAGAAGAGTACAATGACTGATAAAATTCCAAAAATGAATTATTGATTTCATAATGATCTGACAGTAGGGTATTGTGCACTTTAATAGCTGGAATGATATGGGAAGCAGAGGATTGTCTAAGCTGGTGGGCTAAAAGCCTGTTTGCCTTCTCTCCATACTCACAATAAATATGCCTTGATTTAATCAGCATCTCCTCAGTGGTAACAGTAGAGAGAGTGTCAAAATTAGTTTTTAAAAGAAGACGTTCTTTAAATATATTGGGTGAAAGAATTGTGAGACCCATCTTCTGCGTAATTTAGTGTGGCCAGAGACATGAGATGTTTCCTGCAAAAAGACTATTTTAGCTTGTAAACTATCCAAGTGAGTTATAACTTTATTAAGCTTAGAAGGGCGACCAAGACCTTTCACATTCCAGCTTACAAAATTAATGACCCTGCTTATAGATATAAAAGTGAAAGAAAACTGTTGAAGATATATACAGAGATGTTGAAAATTGACAAAAAGATTTTTTTGGATTGTGCATTGTACAGTATAAAGCCAAGTAAAGTGTACTGTTAACTGTGAAGTACAGTAAAAAGAGAGAGAAAAAAAAGAATAAACTAAAACAAAAACTTCTGGAAAAACAACAAACCTGTAACCCCCACCCACGTCAACACCTCCCCGAACCAGGTGTATGCAAAACCCCATAAGGCAAGAAAACACAGATGAGGATACGCTAGCAAGAACTAAGCTAAGCGCATCATTAGGTGAAGAAACGTAAGTTGAGTACACAGACCACAGCGTGTTTATCCAGTTAACACCAGTTAAAAAAAAAAAAAAAAAAAAAAAAAAAAATGCCATGAGTCTGAATATCAATAATTATCAAAAAAATTTGATTCACGGTCGCTAAGGGGCGACAAAATGAACATTCAGGGCGAAGCCACTTTTACTAAAATGGCTATAATTCGAGAACGAAATGAGATATTTGCAGTCACTCTTGGTTAAACTTGGTACACGTGTGTAGGGGCTCAAAAAATGGCATCAGGAACAAAACCAGTGCAGGACAATTCTCTGGACTCTCTAGATCAATAATTATCAAAAAAAAGTTGAACATTGCCCTTTGTTTCGTTATAACAGGGTCATTTAGAAAGTGGGTGTGGCTAAATGTACCCAAAAGCCTATAAAACCTAAACAAAAACTCAGAACTTCACAAAAATAGGTGAGCACATGCAGCATATGACTCTAAAGAAGCATGCCTATTTTTATGGAGATCGGACCATAGGTGGCACTATAACTTTTAAAAACCTTTACAAAAACATGTTTTTAATGGTTTTGGATTAAAATGTGTATAACTTTGTGTGTGGTCGACTTATTTTCACGGGAGTCATTTCCTTAGACTTCTAAAACTGTGCCGAGTCCAACGATACCAGACTTGCCAGGTTTGGGCTTATGGTTTGTGCAATGTTGTGATTTAGCGTTTAAATAAAAATCTCATTATATATGAAATGAGATATTTTCGCCAAAATTAACATGCATATGTATGGGCACACTCTGAGGACACTCAACAAAAGTGGTAGAGATCAGGCAATAGGTGGCGCTATAACTGTCAAAACCTTTAAAAAGCATATTTTGCCTTTGTTAATTGCCTGAAACTGTCATTTTGTGCCACCAGATGGCAGCAGAAGACCATTAATATAGTTGAAGGTTTCAAGGTGTCAAAGTTTTGTCATTTAAAATCCCTAAATTTAAACTATATGTATCCTTATAATAACATTACAAATCACATTTTGTCAGGGTTTACCACATTATTTGTTAATTTGACTTATGTTTTTGCAATATAACATTACAATTGCATTGAGACCTGAAAATGATTTTTTTTTAAAGGGAAAACCTGTAATAAGCATTCTCTTACCTCATTGATTTAAAATATCCATTTCTGCATCAAAATGTGTGTGTAAGCACGTTTAATTAATGGATTTAACTTGGAACAACAAACTTGACACAAAGCAGACACTTTTAAAATGAAAGTGAGCTAATAAGAGGTCCTCTGCTGCCACCTGCTGTTTAAAATTGTAATTTTGTCATACTACTCACTAATATTGTTCTATAATTCATATTTAGACTTAATAAAATCATTATTTTAACATTTACTATCACTTTTTTGGCAAAATTCATCACTTCATTTCCTTTCGAGTATTAGTTTTAACAGTTGTGCCAAATTGAGTAAAATGAAACCTGAAAATTGTGTTACTGAGATTTGAAGAAAACATCTTTACCCATCATATATTTCAAATACTGAATCAACAAGAAAATGTGTGTGTTTGTGTAAGCATGCTTAGAATGTACCAAGTATCTTGTTTAAGCCTTTTCTTTCTCTGTGATTGTTTTACCATATATCATAGCTGTTCCTCTATGATTTCAGTGATTTACATGCTTGCTAAAAAAAAAAACAATTCCTTTTTACGCACATGTGCTTAAAGGCCTAAATTAGCTTGAACCCCGGTAAATGCTGCTCGCAGCTTTAATTATTTAATTGAAATTTCACCTGTGAGGAGCTCACTAAAAACGTGTTCGCACACACAATGTGGGCGCACCCCCTATTTAATTTAATTTCTATTTAATTCATAGCAAACTACTGTATCTAAGAACATTTGACAAATTATTCAATATATTTTACAAGTATAAGGGTTATTATAGTTATAATAACTAAACCTAAAACCATAAAATTACTTGAAATGAACGTTAACTGAAATAAAAAATAAATATATACAAAAAAATTTAATCTAGTTTCCAAGCTTTAGCTTAACCTGATGTACTAAAATAACTAAAACAGAAATAAAAAAAAGTATATAGATGTTTAAAAGCAAAAACTAAAAGACGAAAGCAAATGAAAGCAGAAAAACTTGGAACGGTCAAAAACTGCCCTCTTCGGCGAGTAAAGTACAGTTGGTTGTCTTAAGTGAACATAAACAGTTTGGAGAATATCAGATGTATATCAGTGTATTGGATCTGTGTATTGTTAGAGAAATGCTTACTTAATGCATTGCAATTTAACTAAATTAGATTTTAGTCGACTAATCTTATTTAGTCGACTAAAACTGGACTAAAACCAAAATTATTTCCAATGACTAAAATATGACTAAAACTAAATGCCATTTTAGTCAAAAGATTATGACTAAAACTAAATCAAAATTTACTGTCAAAATTAACACTGCCTATAAGGTTTTGATCAATTATAACAATTTAGTGTAGTTAATTAAAAGTTATGGCACAATACTTTTACTCAGGGGCGGCATGCGGGGTGGGTGGGGAACTGACGATTCTAAGGGCAGACAGGGGCCCCCTTCCCCCCACATACACATTTGCTTTTGAATTCGGCCAACTCTGACAGCTTAGCTTCCTGTATATTCCGGTGTGTATTCCAGCCTTAAGGCTTGCCAGTTATTATCTCATACAAGTAGGTTAGTTTAATACGATGTGCATAAAATTGTTACAGGTTAATCTGAGATGTGGTAGCCAGTAAAACTCTTAAAAACATTCAGATTTCTGTTGTTCATTTAGGTGAGGAGCTACATTCGTGAGCACAGTCCACGGCAACGTCCCAGCATGACACGTGATGGCTGGAAGAGGAGCATGGCGAGCAGTGGCAGCACCAGTGGTGTCAGTGCTCACAGCAGCAGTAATGCCAGCATGGTAAGCAGTGCCAGCAGTAGCACCGCTTCCACGGGGTCCAATTCCTCCACAAGCATCAGCCGTGCACACAGTGATGGAAACCTGGCCACTGCTGCAGAGCGAATACGAGACTCTAAGGTACATTCAGCACTCAGTTACTTCAAGACATCAAGAAAAATAACATAAGACAGTGTACTGCAAAAGCGACTTGTCTTAATACAAACATACAATGCAGCCATTGTAATCTGATTTACAAGGAAATGTCTTATAAGTCTGTTCTTTTAAATGGGGGGGATACAGATTGAATCAGTTTGACAAATTATTCACTGTATGATAGGGATGTGCGGATTAGCTCAAACGTCACCTGAATCCGCTTTTAAAAATTAGTCATCTGCCTACTCATGATGGGAATTCCAGCTCTTTTTAAGGAACTGGATCATTTGGCTCAGCTCAGTATTATAAGAGCTGGCTCTTTCAGCTCCCAACTGTTTTTCGTTTAGTACTACTTCTGGCTTTTTAAATTCAGCCAAATTTTGCAATGTTTGGCCTGTGATTAATATGTATGTGCATATTTTACTTAAATTATTTAATGTAATTATATTAAACCTTAAATTTTACATTGTCTGGTAAAAAAAACTTATGTAATTATGTAAAAAATTTTATATTATGTAAAAAAATTTTTTTAAAACCACCAAAGACTATTACATGTGTATTGAATATTTGAACAGTTGATGTGCAAATGGCACATCACTACCACCCACAATTTAAATATCTGCACCCGACCCGATCGTTCGTCACATTAGTTATTCAAATTCTCAGTGTTAGGCGCCATGAAATGGTAACACATTACACTGAACTAGGCTGCTTTTAAATAAATTTAGATATTTAAAAAAAAAAAAGGTCTTCTTTGGCAAAATTACGTGTTTTTAATAGAGGCTTTTTATTCTTTTCAAACTTAAACTATTATGCATAATTCACTTTTGCATGGTGTTTGGACATAAATGTGTGTTGGCAGTGTGCGTACACAACCACCCTATAATGATAAAAATCCAACCACTCCTTTTTTTTTTAATCCCCATAAATCATAAGCAGTGTCTCAGAACAAGCCGTTTCCAGATTCCTGGCAGTGTGATGTCACATTAGCCACAGGCCCCGCCCACGATTGTTGACAGACACTGCCGTTTTAACATAGAACCGCCCTGAGCGAGTTCACAGTGAGTTTACACAGTCCACCGTTACTGCACTGACGAGAACGTCTCCTAAGCGTTTTAGGTGTTCTGTAGCTGGATGGATTAATCCACATAGCTCTCTCCATTTACTTCCGAAATCTGAGCTGCTGAAGACGAGGTGGATTCATTTTGTTTTTTGTTTTCCCTTCTCATAATTATTTGTTACTTTTGTGTAGATTTTAGTTAAACATTTGCGCAAGTATTAAGCAATTTCTCATGTAGGTTTTTCCCTATGTGTTCTATAATGTCCACTAGGAATTTCTCTAGGCAAATGTTTTCCTTTATTGGTTTTCCCTGAAGAGATACGCTGTTTTTGAAAACTGAAGTAAGAGTGATGCACGTTCATTGCATTTTACTGTGAAATGAGTTTGTGTCTTTATTAAAATGAAGACATTCATGATTTATTGATCATCTGCATTCCCATTGGAATGTTATTTTTTTTATTACCCGACCTGCGGATTATACTCTGTTATACCCGCGCCCCGGATATAACCGTGATCTGCACGATCAATCAATCGGTTTATCCTGTGAACACAGTATTAATTATTAATTAATTCTAAGAGAAGGGTATTTTTCATGGCCACAGAAAAAAATAATTATTTCTTGGCATTTACAGCGCTTAGAGCTTGTAACAAAATCGAGATCATTTAAGTGACCACTTGCTTATCCACAGACAGGGAGTCAGAACCAAATATATATTGTGCACAAGTTTTATTAACTAGATCACGAACACATAACTAAACTAACAAACACATACATACACACAAGTTACACATACACATACACACAAGTCACACGCACACAGGTAAAATGATAAATGACACAGTGAAACCTGAAGTGGGAACAGGAAATGGTGCTATGGAGAAGAGTCAATAACCAGGAAAGAATCATCAGAAATCTTCTTTGTTAACAAAGGGGGTTCACAACTTTAACCAACTAGCAGCAATTTAGTATATTGTACGATACCTGCATTATGCCTCAGCTGTTTGAAGAGCATCTGGATATACTATTGCAGTAGAAAGTTCTGAGAGTTTGGTCCGATGATGCTGAAGTTGCAATCGATTTCTCCTGCCATGAATTGAAGAAATGATGATGAACTTGCATGGTTAGTTTGACTCTTGTAGTAGGGAAGAGTTTTTTTCTCTCTTCTAGGCAAGTACATTGTTGGGGCAGGTCGAAGCCTGTCAGTCAGGCCAACAGGCAGCGCCCCACAGATGCAGTGCCAGTCAGAGCAAGCAAGAGAATGGAAGGAGAACTGTGCGCTGGCTTTTAACCTCTGGTGCTGGCCTCTCCTCCTCTGGGTCAGTGGGCCAATCATACTCAAGCTTCCGAAAGGAAAGTTTGTGATCCTTGAGCAGATTGTTTGCATATGTAACTGGATTGGTTAGAGATGGAGCAGAAACTATTAAAGATTCTTGTAATACTGATATGTTGCATAGGTATTGACATGACATATATACGCGAGCATTTCTTCAAAATACAAACTTGGTATAGGTGAGTTTACGTTAACCATTGGTTCTTATCATAAAATATGCATAAAACAAAATACCATACAAAAGACACTACACAAAACAGTCATAATCATAAACACAATGTCCTGGGATGCATGTTTATTTATAGAACAGTTTGTCTATAAATTGAGGCAGAAGAGTCTGTTTTTACAGGCTTTGTGTCTTCCCTATGGCTATTGCTCTTCCACATAGCAGGGAGGGCAATAAACCCACCTTATAACCGCCCCAGTTGGTCTTCTTGGGGATGGGTCTACAGACTCCTCCAGAGTGAGTTTTAAACATTATTTGTTAAATATAACAAATAATTGTGTCTGATTCGTCTGTCGTTACACATCACTACTGTATGAACTAAGTAACAGTAACTTTTAGTTGATGTTCTTTTTGTTTTCTTAGTACTTTTCTGATTAAGCTATTTCACAACAATTTACACATTATTTCACAAAACAAAACAAAAACTGAATTTAGACAAATTGGTCTAGTTTAAAAGTAGTGCAGCCATAGTCACTGATCATTAAGGAAGCTACGCACCATAATAAAACCCAAAGGGATGTAACCCTTTGGGTTTTATTATGGTGCGTAGCTTCCTTAATGATCAGTGACTATGGCTGCATTTACACTGCAAGTCTATGACAATACTTCTCATCTATTGCCCCCCTAAACAAAACTCAACAGTTTTCATTTCAGAGATGGACGATCTACATGCAACATTCTGCACAATTTCTGCCAACATTATAATACTTGTAGATTTTAATATTCATGTAGACACCCCCTTCTGCCACTTTGCAGCTGAGTTTCTGCAACTACTGGACTGTCTCAACCTCCAACAACATGTTGATGTCCCCACACATTTCAGGGGCCACACACTTGACCTGGTCATTTCAAACTTAGCCCCTATTAGTAACCTTCTGTTGTATGAACTGGGTGTATCTGACCACATCTTAATGGAGCTGCCACTCCCCTTTTCCTACACTAAAGACAAGTGTCAAATCTGTTTCAGAGACATGAAAAAGATTAACCTAGACACTTTGACCATAGACCTCCAGCATCTTTTCTGTTCACTTCTAAGTTACTGAGTCAGTTGATTTTACACTTTGACCATAGACCTCTAGCATCTCTCTTCTGTTGACTTCTCCTAAGTTACTGAGTCAGTTGATTTTTACAACCAATCTGTGAGGAGTATTTTAGATTTCCACGCCCCTGTCAGAACTAGAGCTTTCACCTTTTCGTGCTCAGCCCCCGGTACACCTGCAAACCGAGAAGACAGCTGGGCGTGTCCTTGAGCGTCACCTTAAGGCCTCAGGACTTACTGAGAGCTTCTAATGCTCTCTGTACAGGCCTACAGAGAGCATTAGAAGGCCAATGCGAGGTCCTTGACTGTGCATCTCTCACAGTTATATTCCAATATCATCAACAATAGCCCTGGCAACTCCAAGCAACTTTTTTCCACAAACTCATTGTCATTCAGGAGCTACAGAGGAGAGGTGCAACAACTTCATCACTTTTTTTAGGGAAGAAGTAGATAACATTCGCACCCTCCTATCCAGCTTCCCTGTCCTCCCTGTCCCGACTGTCAACCCACAGCCTGGAATTTCCCAGCTCCTCTGCTGTTTCTCTGACATCTCACAGCAAGAGGTTGAGAACATTATTAGAAAGATGACACTCAACTCTGTCAGGACCAAATCAACCGCATCTGCTGCCCTGCCATATTCCACTTTGACCACCTGCCTGGAGGAGATAAAGGCATGGATGAAGCAAAACTTCTTGCAGCTAAACAGCTCCAAGACTGAAGCCATCCTAGTCGGCATTCCAAACCAGGTCCGAACATCTGTCATTAACAGCATTACCTTCTCTGGTCAGGATATTCCACTTTCAACATCAGTTACCAACTTGGGTGTTAAAATGGACTCTCATCTGACCTTTGAAGACCACATCAAACATCTGTATAAGACCTCTTCCACCTGAGGAACATCGCCAAACTCTGCCCCATGCTCACTCTTGCAGATGCAGAAAAGCTTGTCAATGCCTTTGTTTCTTCCAGGCTAGACTATTGCAATGCGCTCCTCATTGGGATCCCTGGCAAAAGCCTCTAGAAGCTGCAGTACATTCAGAACAGTGCTGCTAGGATGCTGATGAGGGTGCGCAAATATGATCATATCACTCCAGTAGTGTAGTCGGGCTGTATACTTTTTGCCCAGGGCTGTTTGCGTATTACGACTTCTAAGGATCAGTATTTGTGTATACCGACTTGTTTTTTTGCTTCGAAAATCTATAATCTATTGTCATGTTAGCTTCCCCTTTAACTGTGTGTCTGATGCTGTTGTGTTAACTCGGGATTCTTTGTTGTAATTGGAGCATTAGCACTTCCATCATTCTACCATTTCCCGCCCATCATCGACTAATAAAATGAAATAAAAAAATGGTGCGCGAATCCTAGGCCTACTCTGAATCTTAATAAGAATCTTAATCTTGAATCTTGCTAAGATTTCCATGAGCAATTCCTATCGTGACACTAATGATAAAATGTGTGATCCATTTGAATTATATTGAGTTAAAAACTTTAAAACACTATAGAGAAAGTCAAACATGATCTAGACTGGTGAAGAAAATGAACAAAAGACTGATGAAAAGAGGAAATAACATCATCTTGCGCCAACATTTATTTTAAAGCTTTTTAAACTATTCATGACCCACCCTTACTAATATTAGAATATTAGAATTTGTTTTAATTGTTATTAATTGTGGTAAATTTGGCTAAGTTGTAGAATTTATAATCTATTAAGGGAATATATTTTCACTAAATTAATATTACAACTGGGACATGTTGTAGCTATTGTTTCTATATGCTATGTGTAGGTTGTAATTTTTCATAATAAATGTTATGATAAAAAAAGGAGAATGTTATAGTTTGACTTCTTATGGCATATATAAGTAGAAAATTCTGTCAAACTGTTAAGCTTACAGGTGCTTAAATAATATAAAACATCATATAAACCATGATGCAATTCCTGACGGTTAGTATATCACAGTTTAATATTTTTATCATCATTAAAATGACGAAAGTAAGCAACAGTCTCATGCAGACACAGGCATGTATAGTTTTCGTTTAGTTTAAAAAAATGACGGAAAGAAGCAAGAGGTTTTACAACCTTTACAAGTGAGTGCTGAGGGAAATTATATGAAATTATATGAATTAAAGTATAAATGACTTGAGAAGTTTTCATCTTCCCTCCATGTAACGCATAGTTTATAAACAGCGCTGCTTTGTTTACTGAGGTTACCGGGGAAACAGCTCTATTTCTGCTGTTGCATAAGCGCCACCTTCTGACAGAGTGGATTTAAATTTTCATTCAGCCTGGCTGCGGTTTTTGTTTGTTTGTGAAACTTAGACCACATTTTTATGTGCTGTTGTACAATTTTACCTACCATTTTAAATAGTCATACTGAACTAGTTTTATTGCAGGTTTGAAAAAAACACCATTCACACTTTCTGTAACCCCCGTCTCCCCCACACCTTCAATTCAGTTCAGTGAAGATGACGTGCGCCAGGTCTTCAGAAAGAACAAGAGAAGAAAGGCGCCAGGCCCAGACACCGTTTCACCAGCCTGTCTGAAAACCTGCGCTGACCAGCTGGCCCCCATCTCCACACAGATCTTCAACAGATCACTGAAGCTGTACAAAGTCCCCTCATGCTTCAAACGCTCCACCATCATCCCTGTCCCAAAGAAACCCAAAATTACTGGACTTAATGACTACACTCTAATGTCTGTGGCCATGAAATCATTTGAAAGACTGGTTTTGGCTTATCTGAAGGACATGAACATGAACAGCACTGTGACTGCAGTGGAGTCATTCAGGTTCCTGGGCACCACAGTCTCCTAGGACCTGAAGTGGGACAACCACATTGAGTCCATTGTGAAAAAGGTCCAGCAGAGGTTGTACTTCCTTTGCCAGCTGAGGAAGTTCAGCCTACCACAGGAGCTGCTGAAACAGTTTTACTCTGCCATCATTGAATCCATCCTCTGCACTTCTATATCTGTTCAGCTCAGCTACCAAATCTGACCTCAGAAGACTACAGAGGGTAGTCTGGTCTGCTGAGTGAATCATTGGTAGAACCCTCCCCACTGTCCAAGAACTGTACTTATCCATAGTGAGAAAAAGGGCAAAGAAAATCACTCTGGACCCCTCACATCCAGCACACTCCCTCTTTGAACTGTTGCCATCTGGTCGACGCTACAGCGCTCTGAGCACCAGAACAACCAGATACAGGAACAGTTTCTTCTTTCAGGCAATCCATCTCATGAACGCTTGACAAACTTAATTTATTTAAAACACATACTTATTTATATTTCAAATTTGCACACATCTGGGTGTCTGGGTAATAGTACACCACTTCTTTTTTTTAGGACTATACCACTGTATCGCTTCTATCCTGTGGGGCCTGCTGTGATTTGCACCTCGAAATGTGTCCGCAAGCCTTAGTTTTCTGTTACAGCCCAAAAGGTATTGTTTAGCCATCTGGTTTTAAGGTCAACAGAGCAAAAGATCAAAGAGACCCTCTTTTGTTCTGTTACCTCTGGCCAACACTGAACAGTGCATGATTATTATTCAGGCAGCATTACAGGTCAGAAGTCAGATTGGGATCGGAACAGTCAAAATATTTAATCCAGTTCCATCTGGTTGAAGATCAGATTCATCACGTCGGTATGGAATGGTTATGTTGAGGATCTGTGCCACTGGTTGTTGTGTCGATGAGGCCCTCACAGGGGATAGTTGACACAATCTAGCTGACATTTCTTTTCTTTTTTTTATTATGCAAACAGACAATTACAATATTTACAGATTAGAAATTAAATGCAAAATACAAATACAAAGACCAACATAACAGCCAATCTGATTTTTGTGTGTGTGTGTTTGTGTAACTAAGTGTAACCGGGTGTGGGAGTGGAAATGAATGAATAAAGGAGCATGTAGGGAAGTACAACAGACATAACCAGAGTTTTAAAAAAAAGAAGAAAGAAAAAAAATGGAATGACAATAATTATGATGATAATAGTATCACACAAAAAAACTGGAGAATGAGGAGGGTGACAATAGCAATAAGAATAGCAATAATAATAATAATGGTAATAACAATATGATGATAAATCCAGTTACGAAAATGACAAATAGTAATAATAGTATTAGTAATAGTAGTAATGATAGCCATATTAACAAATAAACTAATTTCATCTGGAATGAGGAAGAGGTTAAAGGATCAGGAAGAGGATGAATAAAAATAATAGTAGTTGATAATAATAATAATTAATGATAATAATAATAATAGTAGTAATATTAATAATGGTAATATTGATACAGTTATGTATCAATATGTATCAATAATGATAAGGTGTTAAAAGGCTGCCTCTGATCCCCCCATGGCCATGGCATAAGTTAGATCCCCGCCAGCATCATGTTGCAACGGGCCATCAAGGTGAGGTGCTGTGGGTCCCAAAATGCACACCCATTGACACACACATGCTACGCTTACCCTGCTTTCGTGGGTTTTTTTTTTTCTTTCCAAATATGGCTGCATTCATTGTTATACTCATGATAAGCGTGTGTATGTCAACTAGTGTATAATGCATTAAAAAAGCATGGCGTGCAGCGTGGAACCAGCCCAGTGCAAAGCCCAGGCCGCCACGCCACTGCGAGACACGTTGTGCTGAACCAGCCGGAGACGGAGGGCGAAAGCCCAAGGCCCCCGGCCCCACATCACACCCACCTACAACTAATCAGAACCGCACATGGCAGGGACTGGTATGCCACAGCCAACCAGGGTCCAAAAGCAGTGAAAAAGAGAAAGAGAAAGAGAGAGAGAGAGAGAGAGAGAGAGAGAGAGAGAGAGAGAGAGAGAGAGAGAGAGAGAGGGAGAGAAAGCGGGATAGAGAATTGAATTTCAAAGATCCTTTATTATAAATTCTAAAACATTATCCAGTCAATTAACACACTAATAAACAAAATAAAAAACTAAATGAGCTTAAGATGGGTGTAAAGTACAGATTATCTTCAATAACCTCACACAAAGCCTCTTTGAAACACCAAATCAAATCAAAAGAAACAAGATCATTCATGGCTTTGAAATAATGAAAATCAATTAAAATTCTGGATTTCACAGAATTAAAAAACATTTTGTTCAATTTTGTGTTTTCTAGTATTATAAATTGCCATTTTAGCTTGGCCTAATAGAAAGTTTAAAAGTTGACACTTAAACCGGTGTCTCTGCACATATTTAAAACCACAAATAAAAATTCTGACAGAAAAGGTTTCACCAAAACAAACAAATAAATTCTGTAACACAGTGAACAAAGGCTTTAATCTAACGCATTGCATAAATGCGTGAAACACAGTTTCTCTTTGTAAACAAAAAGGGCAATCATGACCAACAACAGGATTTAATACTGAAATAAAAGAATTGACTGCAATTGCGCCATGCAAAATTCTCCACTGTAAATCCCCTATTTTCTTAGCTAATGGTGACTTATACAATCTTCTAGAGAAGGCAATAACAAAAGATTAGGAAAGGGATCTCTACAGCCTGGAGAAATTAATCCCTTTGAAAAGTCCTCCAGCAGTCTGAATTCTGCTACTGTGAGCACAAGCCTCCACTTTTCAAGAAGTTTAGCCACTATGCGTTTTGAGTGAAGACCCAGCTACTGAATCAACATTCTTAAAACCTGTTCCTGCTATCCTTGAAAGATGTCCAAGTGTCGATACTCCAGAAGGAAGAAGAAATCCTTCAAGTGCAGGGAGAGGTCCTTCACAAGATATGTCCAATGCGTGAACCATGAATTAAAGGTTCTTGCAACAACCAGTGCAATGAGCTTGTACTACTGGATCTTTTTACTATGAACAAAGACCAAACTTTAAAAAGGTTCCGATAAAAAACTGGTAGCTTGAAAAAGTCCATCCTTTTAGGAATCAACCGAAACAAAGGCTTGTCCAGGCCTAAGTCTTAAATTCTGTAGAATAGCGAAAGATATAGATTTCCAATTTGAATCCACTGGTCCAGTCAAAAGTCTCTGTACAAATTGAAGCCGAAAAGCTGCTGTTCTGCTCTGTAAATCCATGAGTGTCCTCCCTCTTCTTTGGGCAAATACAAAACAGCTTTTGGAACCCAGTGCAGCTTATCCCAAAAGAAAATTGACTGAACCTTTAACAAAAAAATCTGGTGGAGGATCAACACAAATTAAACGATGCCAGAGAGAAGATGCTACCAGGTTGTTAATTATCAATATACGCCCCCTATATGACATTTTTGGAAGCAAGAAACCTTTTATTTTTTCAACCACCCCTTCAAAGTTTTTCCCCATAACCATTTCATTCCCTAAAAATACTCCAAGGTATTTAAAACATTCCCTAGTCCAGGCTAAACCATCTGGGAGACTTGGCTCGCCAACTTCCGACCAATATGGCTCCACATTTTGACCAATTACCTTTATAGAAGAAAAAACTTTGAAATCTTTTAATAATTTTAGTAACAAATTTACATCTCTCTGGCAACTAATTAAAATAACCACATCATCAGCATACGCTGATAATTTAAACACATTTGGACAATTAACAATATACAAACCATACAAATCAGTTCATAATTTATTTAAAAAGAGGTTCTATTGATAAGGCATAGAGCATACCAGACAAGGCACAACCCTGTCTAACCCCTCTAAAAACCTTAAAAGGAGCACATAAGTCACCATTAACTTTCAATATGCTCTCAACATCACTGTACAAAACCTTTATCATAGAGATAAAATTGGAGCTAAAACCAAAAGCTGCCAAGACATCCCATAAATAATTGTGCTCGACTCAATCAAAAGCTTTTTCTTGGTCTAATGACACCAGGTCAAAATCTATGTTGAGACTCTTACCAATGTCCAAAACATCTCTAATAAAAGATATATTATAAAAAATTCTGGTCAGGATGGATCACTTTCTCCAATACTTCTCCCAATCTATTAGCTAGAGCCTTAGAGAGCAATTTATAATCACTGCACAGCAAACTCACTGGTCTCCAGTTTTTGATGTCATTCAAGTTTCCCTTTTTTGGCAACAAAGTAAGAACTGCTCTACAGCAGCTTATGGGTAATTGCCTACTGGCTAGGCTTTTCCCAAGTACCTCCAACAGATCTGGACCCACTTCTGGCCAAAAAGACTTGTAGCCCATCGACTCCAGGCGCTTTGCCGCACTCCATACCTTGGAAGGCTTTTTCCAACATCCAAAGTTAAAGCTTTGCTAAGTTCAGCATTAGCCTCTTTGGATAACTGAGGTCAATTCTCAAGGAAAACATTAACAGCAGTTTATTCATGTGGGAGTTCACTTTTGTACAGCTCTTAATAAAAACGTACTGCTCTTCTTTGAATGTCAGAAGGATCTGACAATAAGACTC
This sequence comes from Elopichthys bambusa, assembly GCA_037101425.1. Lineage (NCBI taxonomy): Eukaryota > Metazoa > Chordata > Actinopteri > Cypriniformes > Xenocyprididae > Elopichthys > Elopichthys bambusa. The sequence goes on along the minus strand of CM074447.1, from coordinate 11,259,948 downwards.
CAGCATCTGAGCATAAGGCATGAATAAACCTTCTTTGCCCATTTTTCTTTTCCAAATTAAAGAATTTTGAGGGTGCATCCATTAATTCTACGCTCTGAAAGCGAGACCTGACCAGAGCTCCTTGTGCAACTGTGTCCAGCAGTTCAGCTAATAAATTCTTTTTATTAAAAGTTTAAAGATGGGTCAAATTTCCTGTATTATCAGCAAGCCCCTGAAGCTCTACTAGATCTTTCTCTATTGTTTTCAGAGAACAGGTTATGTCTCTTGTGACGTTGCAAGTATATTGATGACACAACTGTTTAATCTGTGCTTTTGCAAAGTCCCACCACTGCCGTTAAGACTGGAATGAAGATCTAAAGTTCTAAAATTATTCCAAAATTCTTTAAAAATATCTTTAAAATGCTTGTCACATAATAAATTGTTATTAAAATGCCAGTAGGCACTTTTTGGCTTAATGGAGCTCAAAGACACAACACACTATATCAAGCTGTGATTAGAAAAGCTTACTGGAACAATTGAACAGCTTCTAAAAAATACTAAGCTGGTGTTTGAAGCCATAGAATCTATCCAACCTTGCTAATGAAATTGAGTTATCATATGCATGGGCCCATGTATATTGCCTCTGATTACCATTAAAATTCCTCCAAATGTCAACAATCTTCTGTGACCTCAATAACTGAATAAGGCGCTTTCGTGAAGGCATGTGTGGTTCAATATGATTTCTATCGAGGATATGCTCAGTGCAATTAAAACCCCCACCTAGGAATAATAAATCCTCTGTATTACAATTACATAAAACATTACTCAGAGTATCTAGAAAGATCATTCGCTCCAATGCATTGTTTGGGACATACACACAGATGAAAATAAAGGAGTGATTTTCAAACTGAGCTTTAACTTTTAAAAGTCTCACCTTTATAATCTCCCCTACCTGATAAGAACAGGGAATGAAATTCTTAGAAAATAAAATAGCAACTCCACCACTGGTTGTGGTCAAATGACTTAAAATAGATAAGCCATTATTTTTTTCTTGCCCAATCAGAGGTATTTAAAATGTCACTGTGTGTTTCTTGAGCAAATAGAACATCTATTTTCTTCTGCTTAATTATCTCGAATAATTGAAACCTTTTCCTCATTTCTCTGTTCACATTCACATTTAGAGAAGCAACAGATATTTCTCCCATAAAGGAAAAAAGAAGAAAACATAGCAAGTGCAGCCAAAGGAAAAAATGCACAGAGAGATGATATTTAGGCATTATCATTACTACCACTGAGTCCTGGTTGGGCATTAAGTTTGGCAAGAATTTTCTTTAGTCGATAGACATCCTGGTTAGTAAAACCTCCATCACTTCTAAAAGCCATTGCTTTTTCAATAAATTGTGCCACATCAGGAAAATGATTCAACTCGAGTTCTTCAACTCGCACTTTTCTCGCATTTTTTGTTATTTTGAGAAAAGACTTTATATCATCCACAGTATAAGCCCGACTGGAAAATCCACTCTGAGGTAAACTACATGAAACACTACATTCAGAGAAATCGCTTTCACTCACTGTATCAGTCTCACTCAAGTCACAGTTATCCATTCTTTTTGTTTGTTTGCCAATATGATGTTGCTTTAACCTTCTCTTTTGAGGCGTTTCAAAAGCACAATTATCTAAATCCATCAAGGAACACTGATTCTGCTCTATATTGTCAGAACAAGGTTGTTCAACAGCTGCAGCAGGGCCGTCACTGTTTCGCGACTCGTTCTCCTGACCCGCTGACTGAACGCTTACTGCGGAAGATTTCTCTTTCTCCGCCAAAGTGGCAGCAACACTCTCCCCTTCAAAAGGCTTATCCTTTGGGGAGGTTATATTAATTAGCTCTGAGATTGGAGGGGAAAGGTCTAGATTAACTGTCTAAGTGTCGATTTGTGATTGAATAGATAATTTGATTTGTAAGTATTCCAAAAAACAATTACTCCCAATGCCGTATTTCTGGACCAAGTGGGAAAATGGTGCCCGGTTGTTATTAAGGAGGATGTGTTGAAGTTCTGTGATGCCCTTGTCTGCCCATGTGCGTAAGTTGAGTGGCTTCTTGTTAACTGCAAAATCTGGGTTATTCCAGATCGGGGTGTATGTAGATGCAAGAGGGGTGTTTGTGATTAGATGAAATTTCCACCAGGCTGCTGCTATTGTCTGTGTTTTAAAACAGTGATGCTTTTTGATTGTCTGATTATAGAAAGGTAATTCTGAAATTTAAATGTCCTTACATTAATTTACATTAACAAATTGACTGTGCCACGTGTTTTCTGATGGGTTAGGATGAATCCATTTGTATATATTTTGGAGCTGATTGGCCAAAAAGTAGTGGTAGAAAGTGGTGCTTTCAGTCCTCCTTGTGTTTTTGATTTCTGTAGTGTAGTCAATTTAATTCTTGGGGTCTTATTTTTCCAGTAGAATTTAGTGACGATTAAATCTAGTGATTTAAACCAGGTGAGGGTGGGTAGTGCTGGAGTCATTGTAAAAAAATAGTTTAATTTAGGGAGTATAGTCATTTTAATTACTGATATTCTGCCCATAATTGATAGTGGTAAGTTCATCCAGCGATGAAGGTCATCATTTATTGTTTTAAGTAATGGAGTAAAGTTGAGTCCAAACAGCTCTGACAGCCTGGGGGAAACATTGATGCCTAAGTGATATAGTTGGTGCACAAAGCAATAGGTGGTGTCTGGGATGTCACATCCAAGCTGTTGGAATGTAATGAGAGTATGGCAGATTTACTCCAGTTGGTCGAGTATTCAGAGATATTTCAGAATGAATCAATGAGTTTAATCGTTTCTTGTAATGATGATGGGGGGTCTTGTAAATATAGTAATATATCATCAGCGTAAAGACTAAGTAAAGACTAATTTTGTGGTGCATGTTTAGTGTTTGAATTCCTTTAATGTAGCTGTTTTGACGGATGGCTGCTGATAACGGCTCAATGAAAATGGTGAATAATGAAGGCGAGAGTGGGAATCCTTGTCTATTTGCAGTGTGAAGATATGTGAAGTTAGTTCATTGGTGATGACAGTGGCTGAAGGTGATGTATACAGAATTTTGATCCAATTAATGAATGACTTCCCAAAACCAAACCTCCCTAATGTGGAAAACAGGAATTTCCAGTTGACCCTATCAAAAGCTGTTTCTGCATCGAGAGTAACTATGATGGTTTTGATTTTTTGAGTTGATGAGTAGTGCATTAAGCAGATTCCCCTGCTGTGTCCATAATCACTGGTATCGTAGCTTTTTCCTTATTTTGTTTGATTTGATTTGCCAAATATTTACCAGATTTGTTACTATGATGGAAGTCTTCTTGTCTTAGCCTATGAATTAGGAATTGTGTATGTTTATGGATTATATTTTTATTAATGAATCCTTTGTTTCTTCTGTTAGGTTATTTATGTTAATGTCTTCTAGTAGTTTGATTTTTTTTTTTTTTTTTTTTCAAGTTCGACTTGTCTTGCCTTTTCTTTCCGTTTTTTTGTAAACGGAGAATGAAGTTATTTTTCCTCTTAGTACTGCTTTCCCTGTTTCCCACAGAAGAGATGGAGATGATTCCGGGTAGTCATTCATCTCTAGAAAGCATGCTCTTTTAAAATAATCAAAATCATGGTCTTTCAGAAGAGATGTGTTAAATCGCCATCTGGTAGTGGGTTTATGTTGACTAGTTGTGTTTCATTTTAATGTTACCGGGGCATGATCATTAACAAAAGAGATTTTTATGAACAAGAGATTATTATTATTTTTTTTTTTTTTACTTATTAGAATGTATACTCCTCTTTGTTTTGTGTTGTAGTGAGCTGAGAATAAATGACTAATTTGATGATTTAATTTTGTTATAATCTGATTCTGATAGATGTGTTTCTTGCAGGAGACATATGTCGGCTTGTAGTTTATTTAAATGATTAAAAACGTTGACCTTCTTTGTCTGAGAACTAAATCCACGAACGTTCCAGGTTATAAAAGTGATAGGTGACATGTTTTAGTGAAAAATAGACATAAATGTATATTAATATGTGGGCCTGTTAGTACTGTGTATGTATAAATGTGAGTGTATGTATTCGAGGGTGTAGTAGTGCATATTAAGGCAGACTAACAAAAGTACAGATACACAACTGACAGAATATACACAGCAGAACAGCAACAACAAAACAGAAACCATTAAATACAAACATATGGTGGAACATGGAAAGGGGGACACGAGACCTAGGTGCAAAAGTAGGAGCACATCAAATAGATTAGAGAGAGAGAAAGAGAGACAAAGAAAGAAATAAAGAAAGAGAGAGAGAGAAAGTGAGAGTGAGTGTATTTAGTTCAGTTTATGATTATGGCAGTTATTGACTCAGGAATGGAAGTGAAGTGTTCAGAAAAGCCAGGGAGTAATGTCCTTATCGCGATATAGTTGTCCATCTATGTATAATTTGTCCACTGTAATGACTGCCTTTTTTCCTTTTATTTATTTTTTGTTTTCGGATTGGGAAGAGTTGTTTCCGACATTCGAGAATGTCCTTTTGATATTGCTCAATGAGTCCATAGTTTGTGCCCTTGAGTTGTCTGCCTTGCCTCTGAACCAGTTCTTTGTGTTTATAGTGTTTGAATTTTGCGACGATCGCTCGTGGTCTGTTGTTGTTGTTGTTGTTGTTGTTTTTGGATTTGATACTGTGAACACGGTGAAAGGTGATGCTCTGTACTATTTCCACTGGTAATTTGAGTTGTTTTATCATAAAGTCCTTGACTGATTTTTTTTTTTTTTTTTTTTTTTTTCGAGGTCGTCTGGAGTTTGTAAAAACTAAATTGTCCCTCATGCTGCGCGATTGTCCAAAATGTTTTCTTTCATGGTTTTATTTTCGGCGACAACGGAAGTGAGTTGAATGGTAAGTGTGTGAACGGAGTCCTTTAAAAAGTTAAAAAGTTTCTTTAGTGAGACTGTTTGTCTGTTTTGGGCTGAATTCTAAGCTGTGCAGCAGTTCCTGGAATTCCTTGTGTATGACTTCTATCAATGCAATCATGGTATCAAGTCCGGTGAGTTTATTTTCAATTGAGAGCAAAATGTTGGTTACCTCGGTGCAGCACGGCGGTTTGGGTGGTGTGGATGGTGGTGTACTTGGGCTGAAAGGTGAATCGGGACAAGGTCTCTTGGAGTTTGGAGTGGGGTTACCTTTACTTTTTTGTTGTGGTCTGGTTTGACCGTGTTCATGGTGCAGCAGAATGTGTTGTAGTGTGCATTGATATATTCTTCGATATGATCCAGGTTGTATAATATTTTCTCCAGTTTTGAAACAGAGAAAAAAGACAAAATGAAAGAAGTGTAGAAGGGGGGGAAAAAACGAGAAAAAGCTATTTGAGTTGTTTACAATCTAGCAGACGAGAGCTGCCATCTTAGATCACGCACCGGGTCTCGTGAGGTCTCGCGTTACTCAGCCATCACCTCTCGTTGTGAAATTTCAGGGATGCATTGTGATCCTGTCTAGGCACAGGTCCTCCATCTGATCTGGATATGGCCCAGATCTGGCTGACTATGGTAAACCTCGGGGTAAACAGAGACTAATATTAGCGTAGATGCCAATTTTTCTTATGATGTAACAAGTACATCAGGTGTTATAGGAGTATTCCCAGGTTCCAGCTAACCTAATTTATGAAGCCTAACAATCCTTTAACGGATGTGAAAATATAAATTGATAATGTGTTCAAGATTCGAGATTCTTTGTCACTGTACTAAAAGTACAGCGAAATTAGAGCAATCCGTACAGTGCAATCACACATAAATTAGTGTAAGCTAAACATCTTATTTAAATAGAAAACAATTTAATTAGGACTTCCAAAAAAAAAAAAAAAAAAAATACAATCACTATACAATACAATATTTCAACAATCAATATACCACAAAAAAACAAAAACATTTAAATATTGCACAGAAATATTGCACGGTAAGCAGAAAGTGCTTCATGATATTGCACACAATAAAAGAGAGGCAAGTACAACAGAATAGTAATAAGATGTAAACTTATACCTTAACTGACACAGGTTAACAACATCCTCTGTACACCTGTGTACATTTAGTATAAGATGCACCATCAGATTGGTGCATTTCTCAGTTTGTGTGTGTGTGTGTGTGTGTGTGAATGCTGGCAGTGTTCAGCAATTTATATTGTCTTAATTTATTCTGTTTTTCTTTGGTTGGGTTGTTTATATTGATGTCTTCTAGTTGTTTGATTTTTTTTTTTTTTTTTTTTTTTTTTTCTCCAGTTCATCATCATGTTCATCTTGTTGTTGTTTTTTGTAAACGGAGTATGGGATTATTTTTCCTCTTAGTACTGCTTTCCCTGTTTCCCACAAAAGAGATGGAGATGATTCCGGGGAGTCATTCATCTCTAGAAAGCATGCCCACTCCACAATAGTTGACATATTTTTATGAAGAAATTGAAAGTATGCAAAAAATGTGTATCAATGTGTGAGCATGTTAGTATTGTATATGTACAAGTGTGTGTGCATATTTTCATGTAGTTATGAAAATGTGTGTGTGCGTGTGCATAACAAGGAAATGTTGTTGGCAGACTAACAAAACTAAAGATATACAAACGACATATACACAGCAGGACGACAACAATTAAACAAAAGCCAATAGGTGCACGAGCCATAGGTGCAAAGTAAGAACACATCTCATAGATTTAGAGAGAGAGAATACTGGTGAGTGAGGTAGTGATGGTATGATTATACTGTAAGTTTATGATCATGGCAAGTATTGAATCAGGAGTAGAGGTGAAATGTTCAGAAAAGCCAGGTTGTAATGTCCTTATCACAATATAATTGTCCGTTTATGTATAATTTGTCCACTGTAATGATCGCCTTTTTACCTTCATTTATCATCTGTTTTCGGATGGGAAAGAGCTGTTTTCGACATTCAAGAATGTCCTTTGGGTATTGTTCATTGATTCCGTAGTTTGGGCCTTTTAAGTTGTCTGCCTTGCCTCTGAACCAGTTCTTTGTGTTTATAGTGTTCTAATTTTGCAATGAACGGTCTTAGTCGATTGTTGTTGTTTTGTGGTCTGAGACTGTGCACTCGGTGAAAGGTAATAGTCTGTACTATTTTGGATGATAATTTGAGTTGTTTGATCATAAAGTCCTTGACTGATTTTTCGGGGTTTTCTGGAGTTTGTTCCGGGATGCCTGTAAATATGAAACTGTTTTGCATGCTGCGCGATTGCAAGTCCAAAATGTTTTCTTTCATGGTTTTATTTTCGGCGACAACGGAAGTGAGTTGAATGGTAAGTGTGTGAACGGAGTCCTTTAAAAAGTTAAAAAGTTTCTTTAGTGAGACTGTTTGTCTGTTCTTGACTGAATTCTAAGCTGTGCCGCAGTTCCTGGAATTCCTTGTGATAACTTAAATCAGCACGATTCTTGTATCGAGTCCGGAAAGTTTATTTTCAATGGAGAGCAGAATGTCGCTTACCTCTGTGCAGCACTGTGGTTTAGGTGAGGCAGATGGTGTTATACCTGGGCTGGGGAGTGAATCAGGACGGGGTCTCTTGGAGTTTGGAGTGGGGTTACCTTTACTTTTTTTGTTGTCTGGTTTGTCCCTGTTCATGGTGCAGCAGAATCTGTTATAGTGCTCGGCGATGTATTCCTCAAGGTAATCCAGATTGTATAGCGTTATAGTTCAGTTTTGAAATGGGCAAAATGTGGAAAAAAAGGGGGGAAAGCGAGAGAGAAAATAATAAATAATTTTTAAATGTTTGTCTTGGCATTGTTTACAGTCTAGCAGCCGGGAGCTGCCATTTTAAATCTGGCACCAGGTCTTATTGAGTCTCGCGTTACGCAACCATCGAGTCTTGTCTACGCACTCTGTTGCAGAATTTCAACAGCATCAATATTGAGTCCATGTGACAATATTACAAACCCGATTCCAAAAAAGTTGGGACACTGTACAAATTGTGAATAAAAAAGGAATACAATCATTTACAAATCTCATAAACTTATATTTTATTCACAATAGAATATAGATAACATATCAAATGTTGAAAGTGAGACATTTTGAAATGTCATGCCAAATATTGGCTCATTTTGAATTTCATGAGAGCTACACATTCCAAAAAAGTTGGGACAGGTAGCAAAAGTTAAAAGAGGCCGGAAAAGTTAAATGTACATATAAGGAACAGCTGGAGGACCAATTTGCAACTTATTAGGTCAATTGGCATAATGATTGGGTATAAAAAGAGCCTCTCAGAGTGGCAGTGTCTCTCAGAAGTCAGGGCAGAAGATGGGCAGAGGATCACCAATTCCCCCAATGCTGTGGCGAAAAATAGTGGAGCAATATCAGAAAGGAGTTTCTCAGAGAAAAATTGCAAAGAGTTTGAAGTTATCATCTACAGTGCATAATATCATGCAAAGATTCAGAGAATCTAGAACAGTCTCTGTGCGTAAGGGTCAAGGCCGGAAAACCATACTGGATGCCCGTGATCATCCATATCTAAACATGATCCAGAAGCGCAGGCGTTTTCTTTGGGCCAAGGCTCATTTAAAATGGACTGTGGCAAAGTGGAAAACTGTTCTGTGGTCAGACACAGCCAGCCTGCAGTCCAGATCTTTCACCCATAGAAAACATTTGCTGCGTCATAAAGAGGAAGATGCAACAAAGAAGACCTAAGACAGTTGAGCAACTAGAAGCCTGTATTAGACAAGAATGGGACAACATACCTATTCCTAAACTTGAGCAACTTGTCTCCTCAGTCCCCAAATGTTTGTAGACTGTTATAAAAAGTAGAAGGGATGCCACACAGTGGTAAACATGGCCTTGTCCCAACTTTTTTGAGATGTGTTGATGCCATGAAATTTAAAATCAACTTATTTTTCCCTTAAAATGATACATTTTCTCAGTTTAAACATTTGATATGTCATCTATGTTGTATTCTGAATAAAATATTGAAATTTGAAACTTCCACATCATTGCATTCCTTTTTTATTCACAATTTGTACAGTGTCCCAACTTTTGGAATCGGGTTTGTAGATCTAAAGTATGATTACGACAATGAGTGGGTCCTGACACGTGTTGCCGAACTCCAATGGAGTTTAAAATGTCTTAAATGTATGAATGTGTCAGGGGGGAAAAATAGCAAAGAGACATTTTAATTATTTATTAATAAACTAGTGTTTTCTGAGTCAGTGTCGGCTGCAAAGATGAAGTTGACTATGCTGCTTTGCCATCTCCGCAGTATAATGAACGTGCCTTTAAAGAGAAAAGGCACCTTTCATGCGGATTACATAGCAGAGAATATTTCTTTTCGTTTCATATTGGTTTGTTTAAAAGTAGACATTTCAAACTTTCTATAGATATATTTCTCATGTCTGTGAGGCAATTAACCTATACGCTGAGTTTCAATTTAATTTTTGTGACGCGCTCCAGTTCAGGGAGACAGAGACAGCAGAAAGCGTGTCCTGTTTGTTTTCTTTATTTTACAAAGGCACAATGTTTTGTTGTTGTTGTGAGTTTATCTGTATGACCAAAAATGTTGTATTTTAAGTTGTTTTCACTTTTATCAGAAAAAAATGCTAATGATCACGCTGACGCCACCATGTCTTGCAGTAAGCATGCTATACTCTAGCTTCCACACTCCATACAAATACTTGGATATGAATGGATAATAATAGCGCACATTTATCTAGGTTAATGTTAGAGCAAGCAGTGAAGCTACTACATATTTTCTATGGATGATAGGTCCTTGTGGTAATTACAGTATGTTGGGCAGGAAATCCAAACGTTCGCCTGTCATTAATGATCTGTTCCTTGCAGTCTGCATGACTTCACCACAAGGTTTTATTTTCTGCGACTAACCAACTAAAATTTTGGTTTAAGCCTCTTCTATTCGACGAACAATTATTCGACTATTAGGGGGCAGCTCTAGTGTAACAGTATATTGGATCTGTGCATTAGCTCTTAAAGTGACAGCAGCCTAATATACCTGCTGCAGTCTGTCATTAATGATGATCAAACAACAAATGACAAAGGAAAATCACTTACTGATCTTGACTTAATAACCTAAGTAGCTTTAATAAGGATTCATCTATATTTAACGTGTACAGTAAGACTATGCAGTTATTTTACATTTGATTATTTTATTTTTTTTGTAGGCTATTACTTATTTGAATAGCACTGTTAGTACATCTTCCTGAAAAACTTAAAACACTGTTTATTTCAATTGTAATTTCACTCTGTTTTATTTATTTGTTCGTTTGTAATTAATTCTTTGTTCTTATTGTATTGATGTTTACTTGTTTTATGTAGTTGTTTTAAGGAAATTTTTCTTACATTAGTTAACCTAGTATTAGTTTTTGCTGAAGTATCAATAATTGTGAAATTTCACTGATATTTAAAATGACACATTGTGAAATAAGGCTTTGATCATATCGCCCACAAATAATCATGTTAAATAACTGAGATTTCAATATTAACTAAAAATAATTGTGATATGATTTTTGCCATAATCAAGCAGCCCTAATTGGTGCATCCCAACTTTAAATGCTTTATTCTTAATTCTGCTGTGATCATCATCTTTTACAGAAACGCTCCAAGCAGAGGAAAATGCAGCAGAAGGCTTTACGTAAGCGCCAGCTGAAGGAGCAGAGACAGGCTCGCAAAGAGAGATTGAGTGGTCTCTTCCTGAATGAGGAGGTCCTTTCACTTAAAGTCACAGAGGAGGAAGACCATTGTGATGATGTTGATGTATTGATGTGACAAGAGTGAATTATTCAGTGTTCCTTCTAAGCCTCTTCCATGCAACATTAATTACTCTGTTCTCTCGGCAATCAGGGGCCTGATGTATAAATGTTGTGTACGCACAAAAAAGGCATTGAAATGTGTGTACACAATTTTCCACGCACACATCAGGATTTATAAAAATAAACTTAGCGTAAATATGTGCACACCGTCCGCACACTCTAGACCGTGCGTACGCACTCTTTTTACTGGAGTGAGCGAAGTAATGAAGTAAACAGAATGATTTTAAACTCTGTTTTAATTTTGATACACATTTAGATTAAATATTCCACTCTCATTAATGGAGTTAAAGGCACAGTATGTAAGTTTTGCTACTAGAGGTAGTTTTCAAAACAATAATAAAGGTGTGAAATCATGGTAGTTGTATTCACCTCCACAGCCAATGGAAAGCAATCCAATGAGACTTGGGTAGAAATCATGCTCATGGGTGAGCTAATGTATTAAAGTTTTATTAACTTTATGGTGGTATGAAGCGGGGCAGGGCCAAGAGCCTGGGACAGTTTACGTTGCTGTTTTTATAATGCTTATATGCTGCAATCAGCCGCTGCTGCTCCTTACGTTTTCTTGTTTATTTTACAATTAAAGTTATGTTTAGTGTCCGCCTCCTTCCCTGAACTTTGTTACAGTTACATTTGATCACTTAAATTCACACTATTTTATTTCATTCTAATAAAACAGCCGCATGTGCTGAATTACTTCTCATACGGGTCACTTTATCTGACAAATTAAAATTGTTTTGACCACGTAAAACAGTGCTGCTTTAACCCACAATCATACTAAAATACTTTTGAGTTTGTTGAAAGTCGTTTCAACATTACTTTGTGCATTAGGCTCGGTTGCTGGTATGAGACGCTTGTTGCACACTTCAGTAAGCTAGATCAATATGAGAATATATTAATAAAAACTGGATGACTTGTGTTGCTAAATGGCATGCAATTAATTTTAAAATATATTGTATGGTGGAGAAAATGCTGTATTACTGTTACTACAAATAAAGCTCTTTCTGATTATGCTATGTTAGCCACTTGACAAAATAGTGCTGTCTCTGAGGCATGGTACAAACATGTTACTTGCGGTAAATCAAGAAAACAAGAGATTCAAATAAAGCTCTATTCGGACAGTAAGTGTTTCTCATAGGGATCTAAGGTATTTTCAACATTTACAGGGGCTGGTCCGTGATTTTATTGCTGTCCGAATCCAGAATGTCAGTGTTTTTCTCCCACCACCCACATAAAAATCCCTGGCCAAATTACCTACTGTTTTTCGACAAATGCCAAGGTCGTGTGATAATTTAATTGCATCCGAATCCACATCTCTCTAGTTTACAAGAGGAGATCAATTCAAAATTCACAGTTTAAATGCTTTTTGCACTGTGGAACACCATACGATAACTGTTGTGCTTCACTGTAATTTGCATGCATTTTAAATATGTACACTTTTATTACTGAAATGCTGGGAAGTATTTACAAGAACAATATTTCATCACCGCTCCACCTCAGCAAAAGGAGAAAGAGGAAAAAAACCATGTAAACATTTGTAATGTGCCATTACAGCAATACCATTTTAAAATGTATTATATACAAATACATTAAAATAAAAACCAAGCAGCTATGTTTACCTCATGTAAATAAGAGGCTGTTAACTTATTTCTGCTAATTTTCATATTTTTAAAATGACATCCATCGTTTTGAGATAAAACGCAAAACAGAAAACCATTTCAACTATGATGTGTCTATCTTCCTATTTTTAAACAGGAGATGTAAATAATCACATAATAAATAGAATATTAATTTCCTATTATTAAGTTAAATATGAATTTATTTGTATTATTCCAAGTATATATTTTATTTACAGCAGACAATCACACGGCCACGTGAGCAAGCGCGTTCCTGGGTTCGTAGGATCACTAAACTCGCTCCTCCACCGTGAATAAATCACCATCTGAATGCATGAGTTGTATCACTGAGGTGCCATGCAGATTTGCTTTTACAGACGCCCATGTGAGAAGACTGTCCGTCCGAATAGGGCTTAATGGTGTACTCACACGGCACGGTTGCCTTGAACTGAGTCTGAGCGTGTGTTAAAGCATCTTTGATGTTTCCATGGCTACGGAAGTAAAACTGGAAATCAAGGGTAGCGCAGATATGATGTAATTTACTGGCGTCGCAATGACACGAGCCATTACACTGGTTAAAATCACAGATTTCTCTGGATTTAAACATTGTTGGAAACATTTTGGGATAATGCATGTACACAAGTCAACTAAATTTGGCGGTTTTTTTTATCCAAAAATCTTACATATTGTGCCTTTAAGAACTCAAATTACATTGTCATTATCCAGAAATTAAACAAAAATGATATGAATTTAGAAATATTTTAGAAACATTTGGATGCGCTGCTTTTCCTGTGGCATGCTACGTTTTCATTTTTTAGTGACCGCGAAGAGTGCCAGGTGCATGATTCCTCTTTAAACTAAATTCCAGAGCTCATGTTCTAAGAAAATATTTCTCACGAGAACAATAATCAATCATGCGCTCTTTCGTTCAGTGGTAGAGCGGTCCATTGGCCGGTTTAAATAGGTCCGATGATAATATTGTACAACCACTACTGCATGGAGGTGTGATGCTGATGTCGTGTGCAGGCAGACAGTATCCTAATAATAACTCTTTCTGTGATCTTCCCTAACATTATGAAAAATACAATTGTATTTGAAAGATAGAATTTGGGAAAATAGGAAATGGTAGGATTTGTATGTCAGTAACTTGCAGAGTCAGACAATTATATTTACACTGCAAAAAATAAGGCCAATCTGTTTCCATTAAAAGTATAAAACATTCTAAAACATATATTTACCTTATAGGCAAAATTGCATTCATTTTATTTGTTTAAAACAATTAAAAATACTATTTGTAACTTTCTCTGAAAAGTAGGCCCTATTTTATCAATTTTTTCTTTTACGGATATGTTGATATATTTATTCTAAAACGAGACAAGGATACTAAATTATTTTTAGCAATGTAATGTGACTGCACAAATGGCATTTATAGTCCGTATCTCATATTTTCCTAATGTCTTGTACCATTAAAAATGGCATTGTGTGGTTGGAAATATGCATATGGAAATATGTAGACGTTATGCATAATAAAACTAGGCATTGTAAGCTCCATATGTTTATTTCAGGAAGAAACGGGGTGAAGATGCATGTATGCACAATCTTCTGCTGACTGGGATTTATAAAGGTAATTTTGTGCAGGTTCCACACTTTTAGGAGGAAATCTACGTAAAGTTTTATACCTGAGGCCCCAGATCTTTAGTTGTAATAAAGTCTCTCTGAAGTTAAGCTAATGGTAAATATTGTCTGACCAACATTTCCAGTGACCATGTATCATCTCTGTAAATGTAAAATAATGTACATCTTATCAGTTGTCTGAAGTAACATCAGAGGTGCACATACCTACACATGAAATCGTTTGCAAGAAGAGTTGTGCATGCAGTTAACAGACCCATAAAAGACTGCTGCCTCCAAAGTTGTTTGTACTTGATATATGTTAGTAGTCAGTACCAGTGGCAGTGAAGTTTCATGATCCTTGGTACCACAGCAAAAATGTCTGTGCTATTGAACACACTTTACTTGGGAAAATAAAAATAAATGATTAAGCAATTGCATATGTTACCAAGTTTAATCTGTACTTGGTACAGGTTTAGTCAGAACCACATACTGTAAATGATAGTTTTTTTTTTAATGGTTTGCCACACTGGTGATGAACATGAATCTAATATGGAGAGCATTGAAATTGCATATAATGAAAGACCATTATATTGTTGTTTTAGCAATCGTATAATTATTTCTCAGTCTCTTTATTAGAATATAACCAGAAAATACAGGAAATTTGTATGCAGAATTAAAAACAGAAAAATCAGGGGAAAAATGACTCTTAAACCTAAATGGAATGGAAAAGTCCTGCAAGGCAAAGAAAACTTTCAAAATCTGATGAGAAGTTTCTCAGATTTTCTTCTTTGAGAGACTGGAAGAGGTCCAGGAGGTCACACTAAATACTGACTTTTGCTTAAAGAAGCACACGTGTGTGTGTGTGTGTGTGTGTGTGTATGTGTGTATATATATATATATATATATATATATATATATATATATATACATACATATATTTGAGGCATAAGTCATAAAAAAAATAGAACCTTGGGAGCACAGACTTAAGTTTGGTCTCATTTAAAGAAGACCCTTGGCAGATTATTGTTGAAGAAAATTTTAAAAGGTGAAACTAAAAAAAGTTCTAAAGGTTTGAGTTTATGAAATTGTTTATGAACATTATTTTATATAAAATATATATTTTATGAAACATAAAACTGCTAAAAAAAAAAAAAAAATCAAAGCCATAAATCTATACAAGTTGTGTTTCAAATTTTAAGTTGATATCTCAAAAAAATGAGCTTTCAGTAAGGTTTTGTTTGGGTACAGTACCAAATTTTCCCCATTAGATTCCAGCAAATCTCTGCTGGTACACACAGTGGTTGGATTTGTGATTTGCAGTAGAGTTTTTCTCTCTCAAATATTACACACACATACAATTTTTTATAACACGCATACAAACCACACTCTGACATCCATACTAACACACCCACACAATTATAGCTGCATAATTTATCCAATTGGCTCTATAATATGCATAAGCAGAAATCAGGAATAAAGCAAGTATTTGCTTTATGGGCCAAACTTGGCACCATCTGCTAAAAAATAGTTTTTTTTTTTTAATTTTTATTTTAAAGCCTTGTCAACATAATCAAAGCCTGTTAACAAAGATTGCAACATTTTATAGTTAAAATGGACCCTGGATTAAAAAAATGCATTTTAATGGGTTTCAATGGGGTCATTTTTGTCCTCAAGGCCCTGAGAGGCAGTGTTGCCAACTGCTTTCAGTTAAAAGTAGATATTTATATATATATTATAGAGCCAATTTGATAAATGATGCAGCTATAATTGTGTGGGTGTGTTAGTATGGATGTCAGAGTGTGGTTTGTATGTGTGTGTAATATTTGAGAGAGAAACTGCAAATCACAAATCCAACCACTGTGTGTACCAGCAGAGATTTGCTGGAATCTAATGGGGAAAATATATATATTTTATATACAGGGGGGGAAAATATTATATATATATATAATTTTTCCCCCCCTGTATATTTGATTTACATTAACAAAAAAAAAGAAAAAAAAAAAAAGCGTTTGACTCTTGCCCAGAAGATAAAACATACAGACATCTTTTTGTAATGGCGTAGTTAAATGTGCATTGTATCATACAAATAAACAAATAATTGGTGTTTAAAAACAAAAGGACAATGATGAATATTTGAAAATGTATTTCATCATGTTATACAATGACATCAATTTTTCATATGTACATAATTTATTGTGTAATTACTGTTTGTAGAAGTACGTACAATATGAACTCAGGCATAGAGGGAACACTGACAAATGAAGTCATTGCCTTCATTTTGCATCTACTTTTAATTTGTTTGAAAGGTCATACAATTATGTTTTGGAACTCTTTGACATTTAAATTTCACATGAAAAACTAATAGAAAACACTAACTTTAAACATGTTTGTTGACTTAATATTTTTGAAAATATTACTTATGCTTTCTTAACAAAGGTAGAGAAAAGTAATATTTCATCATTTTTATTGTGATTTATATTTATATTATCTGGAAGTGAAGGGGCTACTGTTTAGTGTAAAAAATACACACATTCAGTTGTCTTACATCTTGTAATTTTAGGTTAGAATTTATTTACAAAACTTCTTTTTTAAAACCTTAAATACAGTATGTGTTATTAAGCATATAATTAAGCTTCCTTTATTGCAAATGTGCAGAAAACAACATTGTGCAAAAATGTAAAGATTTATCTAAAGTATTTTCCCTTTGATCTCTCTAAACATAAATGAGCAGATATTCAAACAGTGGGATGATTCCCAAAAATGTTTAGTTGCAATGTGTCTAAATAAAATACATTTTTAGAGAAGAGATTTTTTGTTATTTGTTACACTATTTGTAAGATTAGTACTTAGATATTTTGATCCAGACATATAAATGTTGAAGGTGAAATTAGTATGATTTAACTGCTTTGTTGAAATGTCTGAATATTCGTAATTTCATCAAATAAAATTAAAGTATGACATGATTGAGGTGTGAAATATATTGCATATCGTGCTGTATCGTGCTGTAGCTTTTGTGTTAATTATATATTGTCTTGACATGAAATACTTTCAGCATTTAAATCCGTCTTTACAGTAAGTGTATTGTCTTGACAGCCATGTATTGTAAGTAATTGTGTGCTCAAACATTTAACATTTTTATAAATGAGAATTAAACAGTTTATATATTTATAAAGAGCAATAATTGTCTATACAGTGCATCCGGAAAGTATTCACAGCGCTTCACTTTTTCCACGTTTTTGTTATGTTACAGCCTTATTCCCAAAGGGATTAAACCTCTCAAGCTCCATCAGGTTGGATGGGGAGAGTCACTCAAGGACATTCACGGAGTTGTCCTGTAGCCACTCCTTTGTTATATTGGCTGTCCAATCCAGAGAATTTTGTTTCTCTTGGTCTGAGAGTCCTCCAGGCAAGCTGTCATATGCCCTTTACTCCACCTGATTGGTGGAGTGCTGCAGAGATGGTTGTTCTTCTAGAAGGTTCTCCTCTCTCCACAGAGAAATGCTGAAGCTCTGTCAGAGTGACCATCGGGTTCTTGGTCACCTCCCTGACTAAGGCCCTTCTCCCCCGATCGCTCAGTTTGGCCGGGCGGTCCGCTCTAGGAAGTCTTGGTGGTTCCAAACTTCTTCCATTTAAGGATGATGGAGGCCACTGTGCTCATTGGGACCTTCAATGCTGCAGAAATTTTTCTGTACTGTGTTGGGGATTAACAGTTTAGGACCCTTGCTTGCATGGCTGTCAGTGTACACACTGACTCTTTTCCCCTTGCCATACTGCAGTGCACGTGTCAAAGCAACCAGTTCTGCCACCTGAGCCCCTCCTCCTGAAAGAGCACCACAATCAACAGTTTCACCATGTTCATTAACAACAGCCCAGCCTGTGAAGCGTTCTCCATGTTCATGGAAGCTGGACCCATCCACAAACAAATTCATGGCGTCAGGAAGTGGTTCACAGTGAAGTGGGCTCTGGCTGTCATCTTCCAGCAGTTGTACACAGTTGTGTGCAGTTCCTTCATCTGGTAACAGAGAGGCAGGTTTGATAGCAGTTTCACAGTCAATTTGTATTTCCACATTTTTACTCAGGAGATGGTCTCCCACTTAGCTCGTCGTTGATTAGAAATCGAGCCTAAGCATGTGTTTGTTAACAGTTTGAGAATTTTATGTCTGGTGTATAATACCACCTTTTGGTGAGCGACAATGTCCTCTGTGGTTTTCACCGCCCACTCTGCGCTGTCACATATCAGCAAACAGGGATCAGAGCAGAATAATATCCTACCATCCCATAGGAGTTTCTTCCTGGAACCCTCTGGCCCAGGGCAGCTGAGTAGGCCTTGTTTCCCACCCAGGTCCATAGATGAAACGGTCTGTTTGCATCAGCATGTCTCAGTGCTGGAGAGGAAGCAAGAGTCTCTTTGATGCTCACAAACGCCTTCTCCATCTCCTCCGTTCAGTCGATCAGCTCAGGCCCAGGTTTTCCTCCCTTTAAGGCCTCTGTGAGTGGTTTAGGCAGTTCAGTGTATTCAGAAACATACTAGCGACAGTAATTTAGTAACCCCATTACTTGCCTTAGACCAGTGACATTGTTTGGTTTTGGAAGTTCAATGATGGCTTTAATTCTGTCAGGAGTAATGCGTCGGCCGTGAACCGCGACAATCTGACCCAAATAGGTTACCTCAGGTCGTGCTAGCTGAGCTTTATTCAGATTCACTTTGAAACCCCGTTTTTTGAGGGCATTCAAAACAGTCTGTACAGCAGTCAAATGTTTGAACCTTGTTGGGCTAGCAATCCAAATGTCATCCACATATTGCAGGATAACAGAGCCATCTGATTCAACAGTCTTTCGTACAGGGTCAATGAATGATGCAAGTACCTGATGAAACAGTGTTGGCGAGTTGCAGAATCCTTGTGGCAAACGACTCCAGGTCCACCGCAAATTTAGCTTGGTCTTCTGGTGCTAAGGGGCAAGTCTAGAAACCGTTAGAAATGTCCAAAGCAGTGAAATAACAATGTTCAGATCCTATCTCATGTAAGATAGTTGCTGGGTTAGCCACCAGGGGGTGCATTTTCACAGAGACAGCATTCAAAGCGGTATAATCAATGGTTAAACAGCAACTCCCATCTGGCTTACTGACAGGCCACATGGGGGAGTTGGTGGGGGAGGAGCAAGGAATGACGATCCCCCGTTTATGCAATTCTTTTACAACATTTTTAGCTCCGACTCGAGCATCATTTTTCAAAGGATATTGGCGTTTGGCTTCATGCATGGGACCCGGTATTCTGAGTGGCTGAACCTGTGCAAGACCACAATCAAATTTATCTTTTGCCCAAACTTCAGGAAATTTAGAAATCACAAACTTCCACTCAGGACGAGTTTCAGTTATACTGACAGTCTCAGCCACAGCACACCCTTTCTCATGGTGTGGACCAGATTGAGATAAGCGAATTGTTTCATTGTAGCCAAGCACAAGCTTATCTTTTGAAAGCAAAACATCAGCTTCTAGCTCTCTCAAAATGTCAAAACACCAGCGGAGCAAGCTTTACCAATTTTGAAGATCCACAGAGCTGTTCATAAGCAGGTCTCTGTATTGTTTGCTCAGCCCGCTTGTGGCGGATTCAATCACAATGGCAGAGTCATAATCTTCTTGATTGTTATTTGCAGCACAGTAATTTTCATATGCAGCACGGAAAAGCTCAACGTATTCTAAGAGGTTTTCGCCAGGCTTTTGTTTAACTTGTGTCACACTGGTCCAGGGAAATGATTCCCGACCCAAGAGGTTTTTCACATCGTTTTTATAGTCACTATAAGCTATACAATACACCCGCCAAGTGAATGGGACTGCAGGAGCAACATGGATTCTCTGAGCATCACGCAATTTACTTGCAGGAATTAAACTTTTTACCAAAACTCGTACATCGAGTATTTCCAAATTTTGCTGTCTAGCAATGGCCTTAATTTTATCCCACACAGCCTTGTTTGGGTTAAACAACTTGAAAGGTTCCAACCCTGCAAGCAAACTGTTTTTCTCAGAGGCTGAGAGCCTAGTCCACTCTCCAACCTCTGCCCCAACCCCAACCCCATTTCTCACAACGACAAGGGTGTGTCTGATTGGGGCAGCCAAGGTCGTCCCTTTTGGGGAGACCACACTCTCTTCCATGGGTGTCAGTTCAAGATTTCTGAAGCGGAGGGGGCAGATAAGGTTGGGAGTGATTCACACTTAATGGCATTATCTGCTTTTTTTACACACTATCTCAAGCCCTTTACTCAAACCACTCAGATCACACCCTACGTCAATTCCTGTGATTTCAGCTATTTTATCACGTTGGGAAGTCAGACTGTACCATCCCTCAGTTACATCTGGGATTTTTCTTTCAGGAGTTAAAGGTACACCACCCATTTTACAAATCCAAGAATAAGCACAAACAGCTAGAAATTTGAATCTTTCAGGCTCTTTCTTGGTCTGTAGCCAGTCAAGTTGTTGAACAACATTCCAGTCAGAATCAAAACCCTGACTAACCATTTTCTTGATTAGCTCTGCATATTTCTTTGAAGTGAGAGCCTCAGAGCAAAGCTGCTTACAGCGTGTGCTCTGTTCTGTCTCATTATTTGTATCAGGGCTGATCAAATTATTTATTTTGTCAGCCATTGTTGGTCACAGTTGAAACCCACAAAAAGAATTAGCAGCAAAATTGGTCAATACAAGAGCTGTACTTCTATGTGATGAAACCACAAATTATTCTCCAAAATCACATAAACTGGTACAAGTCAATTAGGGTCACAAAATCTTACTTTTCTCTGAATTGTTCCAGATGCATCCCAGGCAAACAAGAAACCCTATATTTATTTGTTTATTTATTTATTGTAATTAACTAATAGCTTAATCCCTAACTGTCTCTGGCTCTGTGAAGAGACAGAGCCAGGTTCACGGTGCCACCGGATCTACTTTATCCAGTGCCGTACATTCCCTGTAGGGGTACCTCTGTACACCACGCCGTGTACCTTCCCGGCCTCAAAATCCAGTTCCACGGTACTCCTCACTCACGTCTGAGTGAAGCTCTTCCGCTCCCCTTACCCAGTCTCTTCCACTCAGATAGCCCTAGCGAAGTAATAAAACAGCTTCCTACCTTGTTTGTTGTTTAGCCAGGGATGTCACTGAAGAATGATTGCCCGCAATTCCTCCACCATAAACTGTTGGGGATTAACAGTTTAGGACCCTTGACCAGATATGTTGAATGAAAGACCAGGAGTCAGGGATGCAATCAATTGAAGAAATTTTACTGAAGAATAGTTTGCAGTGTCATCAGCAGAAGCCAGCTTTAAGTCTCACAAGGAGTTTGTAGGCCGCTCTGCGTACATTCACATTTTCACAGCGATTATACTCTAACAGAGTCTACTATGTCATTACTAAGCTAAAAATGATTCTGATTGGCTAAAAAAGAATAGACAAGATTAGAAATCTTCCACACATGGACAGATAGTAAGAAGCGTATCTCCATGCATCAAGATGCTGACGAGGGGACCCTGGATTTAGGGACTAAATGTCCCTTTGGGGTCATGAAGTGGTGTCTCCCAGTCTCCAGCCGAAGTGCCAATTGTCAGGACCTGCACAGAATATTAGCACACATACACAGATACACAGGTGAGAAGTACGTATAATATTCATCTTTATTCTTTAGAGAAGTACATAAAGACAGGGTAACTCTGAAATGAGGAATAGTCACATAGTCCAGGAGCTAGGTTGACCTTTGTGACCCTAGCTGTCCAGGGTGTTAGAGAAACTTAGATCTATGGCTGGGAGTTGAGAGTGTCTCCAAACGGACAGACAAAGAACACAGATATCAGCAGATCATCTGAAAAGGACATTTCAACAGCCACATAATCATTCTATGGTTGCATATGAAAGAAATTATTCAAATAATTTAATAATAAAAGAGGTTACACATATTGGTTATTGATTATCAGTCTTATTATAGTCACTCATGTCAATCATTCAAAAAGGATATATATATATATATAGAGGCAAGGGAATTTTGATTATCTCCTTTCAACTGTTCCCCAGATACAATCCCCAGATGCCTTGATACAATCCTGTCTCGGAGGTCTACGGACAATTCCTTGGACTTCATGGCTTCATTGTGCTCTGACATGCACTGTTAACTGTGGGACCTTATATAGACAGGTGTGTGCCTTTCCAAATCATGTACAATCAACTGAATTTACCACAGGTGGACTACAATCCAGCTGTAGAAACATCTGGATGGTCAGTGGAAACAGGGGCTGCATCCAAAAACCTAGGCAGCTGTCCTATCAGGCAATGACTTGTAAGGCAGCGTTTGTGCATGAAGGCATCTCACAAAACTTTTCACGAAGAGATTTTGGACAGACTTCTGAGGCAGTGTAACAGTTTAATGATCTACCGCAAAATAGTGCGAGCTCTGATGAAAACAAAACAAATATTTAATTACTACAGTAGTAATTTTTCGCTAGAAATTACATCAAAAGTGGAAAATGTTGGTCAAAAACGTACATCTACATACAAACTGACCAGCAAATGCAACTTTCGGACGCCATCTTTATTTTTCTAACTCAGCTGTCACAGAATGTAAAGCACAGAATTGTGGGATACCAAAGGCAGTGAAGGATACATCTATGCTGGCTTCAAAAATCAATCAGATGAAGGTATCTCAGGAAACAGGAAGTGAAGCTAACATTGGATTCGGGTGTGCCTTGATGCCTTCCTACCTTGAAATGTGTTCTCCGAAGGCAGCATTTTCCAGTTTTTGGATGTAGCCAGGATGTACCTAAGCTTAATTTTGAGTGTCATGGCTGTGAATACTTATGTACATGTGATTTTTTTTTAATTTTTTTATAAATTTGCAAAGATTTCAAACAAACTTCTTTCATGTTGTCATTATGGGGTATTGTTTGTAGAATTTTAAGGAAAAATAATGAATTTCATCCCTTTTGGAATAAGGCCGTAACATAAAAAAATGTGGGAAAAGTAAAGCGCTGTGAATACTTTCTGGATACACTGTAAATATTTATTTAGTCCTTTGAAATGACTTTTCGGCTAATGTGAAGGCTATTGTTTTATTTGACCTTCATTTTTCATTCATGCAAATGAAAGAGTGTATTTATTTGATTTGCACAAGTGGGAGGGCCTGATTAGTTAGCCTGCAATGTCATTGCTGCTGTTCCTTGATCTTGTTGTTTGGGGTAGAACAGCCAATAGATCTTTTGTCAATATATGTCATCACTTTTGTCACACACAAAAATGGTGGAGGGGAAAAAAACTCCAAATGGTCACACTCAAAAGACCGGCATGAAGTATAAATGACATAATCTTATCTGATTATAATGTCATGCTCTGCTGTTGGTTGTCAAAATCGTAATGACATAAACTGAGTTCTATGCCATTACGCAGCACGCAATTTTTTATTTATTTATTTTTTGCTGTTATTGCAATCCAAAAGAGAGAGTTTAACAGAATACAAATGTTTGTCTTAAAGAGACACACCATGTCTTTTAGTTTTCTATTTTCTTGCATAGAACATAGCAACTCTAAACTGACTTTACAACAACGCCGCCAAATTCTAGTCAAGTCATCTTTATTTATATAGCGCTTTTTACAATACAAATTTGGTTTCAAAGCAGCTTCACAGTGATAATAGGAAAATTAATGGACAGAGATTGTTTTGGCTTTACAGCAGCTCTAGCACATTTGTCGTGTAAACACTGGGATTGGTCTATTTTACACATGGAAACTGTCAGGGTTCTGCCCTGGCAGCCTTGTCTGCGTTGTCTTTGTTTCATGTCAAGTCAAGTCACTTTTATTTATATAATGCTTATTAAAATGCAGATTGTGTCAAAGCAGCTTTACAGTGGTAACTTGCAAATAATTTTGGCTGCACAGCAGCTCTAGAAGAAAATGGTATCATTGTCCAGCTTTCAGTACAAGTTCAGTACTGATTAATTTCTTTGTAAAAATTAATAGTTATTAATTTAGTTAATTCAAAACAGTGATGTCATCGTCCAGCTCAGTTCAGTGCGCATACAATGGTGTCAATGCAGACGGATCAAAAACATGACATGTGGTCATGTCTAGGCGCAGGTCCTCCATTTGATCTGGATACGGCCCGGATTCGACTGACTACAGTAGACCTCGGAATAAACAGAGAGACTATTATTAGCGTAGACACCATTATTCTTCTGATGTAACGAGTACATTGGGTGTTATAGGAAGTGTTCCCGGTTCCGGCTGATCTAATTTATGCGGCCTAACAATCCTTTAATGGAAGTGAAAATATAAATTGATAATGTGTTATGTGTATGCCAGGTTAAAGTGATACATTTTAAGTCTTGATTTAAATGGACAAGAGTGTGTCTGCTTCCCGAACAATGCTAGGAAGACTGTTCCAAAGTTTAGGTGCCAAATAAGAGAAGGATCTACTGCTTACAGATGTACTCGTTACATCAGAAGAAGAATGGCATCTACACTAATATTAGTCTCTCTGTTTATCCCGAGGTTTACCGTAGTCAACCGGATCCGGGCCGCATCCAGGTGAGACCAAGGACCTGCGCCTTGACACGACCACCACGCAGCCCTGAAGTATCAGCAGAGTTTGAGTCAACTAGATCATCCACTGTGAAGGCGTCATCAACATGACAACCAGTGGCGCAGCTCCTCAACAACAGTCCATACCGGCGTGATGAATACGATCCTCAGCTGGATGGAACTGAATTAAATACTTTGAATGTTGCGATCCTATCTGACTTATGATAGCAACCTGAGTCGTAACAAAGCACTGTTTGCCAGAGGAGAACTGGCCCCCCGACTAAGCCTGGTTTCTCCCAAGGTTTTTTTTTTCTTCTCCATTTTAACACCTGTTTGCCACCTGATGTCACCTGTTGGAGTTTGGGTTCCTTGCCGCTGTCGCCTCTGGCTTGCTTAGTTGGGGACACTTGACAATTGACATTCGATTTTCAACAGTGCTTTGATCTGCCTGCATTGACACTATTCTTTAAGAGCTGCTGTGCAGCCAAAATAATGTACCAGTTATCAATGTAATGCTGCTTTGACACAATCTACATTGTAAAAAGCACTATATAAATAAAGGTGACTTGACTTGACTTGACTTGACTGTATGGTGCCCTGGTGGCCTGTATGCAGTAGCCAGCACAAATGTCAAGCAGGATTCATTGCTTACACTAGATAACATTACATAAAGCATGATCACTTCGAAACTTTTGAGTAATACTGAAGATATTACTATAAATGACAGCAACACCTCCCCCTTTGCCTTTCAGACGAGGCTCATGTTTGTAACAGTGACCTTGAGGGCTGGGATCATTTAAAGTAATGTGACCTTGTAACACTAATGAGTCACATGACACTGGGGAGTGAAAATAGCTAATTGGGCCCAATTTGGACATTTTTCACTTAGGGGTGTACTCACTTTTGTGGCCAGCGGTTTAGACATTAATGGCTGTGTGTTGAGTTATTTTGAGGGGACACCAAATTTACACTGTTATACAAGCTGTACACTCACTACTTTACATTGTAGCAAAGTGTCATTTCTTCAGTGTTGTCACATGAAAAGATATAATAAAATATTTACAAAAATGTAAGGGGTGTACTCACTTCTGTGAGATACTGTATGTGACATTATGCTTAGATCACTCACAATTCATGTAATTGTTGTAACTATTGAATGGTTGATTGAAGGTGTGCCTTGTTTGGTATGAGTGTAAATTTCTGTTCATAATTCAAAGAATGGCATGAATGAAATCTGTGTAAAATGTATTGTATCATTTTTAGAGAAATCATGTCTAAACTGTGCTCTCTGTACTCTCAGTAAGTTAAGAGACCACAGATAACATTTAATTTATGATCAGGAGAGGGGAAAAGCCACCTCTGAAACAAAGACGATACCTAATTGGTCAGAACTCCTCAAAGAGGTTGGAAACCTCCTCAGTTTAAAAGTCAGTACACAAAGACAATTTAGAATGAGACAGACAAAAGAAAAAAAGACAATGAAAAGCAGACAACCTGATCAAGGCAGATCAACAAACAGTTTCATTTAAGCCATCCAACTCTCATCTCACTCACTTATTTTCCTTTCTTTTACTTAGTTTCCTTTCTTTACTGTTGAGAGTCTTGTGTTCTAAGTTAAGTTTTGCCGCAAAGTTTAATCAATGACTCTACAGTCTTTGCCCGCCTCAAAACTTCAAACTTCAGCCACGAGGGAGACTCCATTCATCCACCAGCACACCAGAATGTGATTGGCTTCCCAAGACATCAATCCGAACCCGAAAACACCTGCAGGGAATCAAAAGAACCTGGGAAACACCTTTCTTCAAGCTGTTGCGCCCTCTATAGGACCAGCGACTAGTCGACATCAAGCTTAAAGTCCCTGTAAAGCCATATTAAAGTATGTGTTCTGAGTTTGTCACACCACAGTAAAATGCGTTATTAACCACCCAGGCAAATTTGAATGATTAAAAAAAAAAAAAAATTGCCAAGTAAATGAAATAAGTTATCAAAATCTTGAAAAAATAAGCAGTATTCTCTGCTCTCAAATACTGGGGGCATGTCCGCTGAAACCACACCCACTCGCGAGAGCTGCCGCCTCAACTTATTTGTCCAATCAGTCAAATACACTGATACATATAAACAAAAGAATCACGTTAGAGGATTGCAAAATTTAGTAGAGTTACTATGGACTACCTACTAATTATAACATAAGCACACAAGGCAACATACACTCATTGGTGGGCACGTACTACAGACTGTCAACAGATATCGGTGCCGCAAGACGGGAGGATGAAGGCCGGGATGAGAGAGATTCTGTCCGGCCCCATTTTATTGGTTGTCGGTGGGACAGGAGGATGAAGGCTGAGGCGGAAGATAGTCTGTTCAGCCCCATTCACCAATAACAGCGGATTATCAGTGAATGATCTGTCTGTGATCAGTGATTATCAGTCTGATGAAAGTTTGTAAAACTTTCCGGTGTAAAATTATCACTGCAGAGACTAATTTAATCCACCCCTTCTTCATATCATCGTTTTTTAGGAAATTTAAATAAAGAGACCAAGCTGTTTTGTGTATTATCGCAACCAGGCAATATGCATTTGCATGATGAAGGCATTACTAGCTAGCAAAATGTAGGCTGTATAACTAATGGTAATGACACTCAAGATTGAGCCGGCGAGCTGCTGTAGCGTTAGGGGCGGCACTATGCTTGGTTGCTCTAGTGTGTCATCGACAGTTATATAGTGTTAGGGGTGGGGCCAGTGCGTCATCGAGCCCCCATTTTAGCTCCGCCCAAAAAATTCCGAGCACAGAATTGGTGAAAAACTGTTTAACGCTCTAACTTCACAATTCAGTACTACATAGTTCAGTCTTTGTAATGTTTTTTATAAATTTGTAACATTTATAATGTGTTTAGAAACAATTCTCAGAATTGACTTTACGGGGACTTTAAAGTGTTACGGCAGAGCATTAAAGTCGACTAGTCAGTTCAACTAGTGTATAGAAGCGTGATGACATCATCCATAGCAACTTAAATATACATTTAAATAAAATAAATACAACTTTATAAATAAAAATCAATTAAAAACTTTGCAAGGACAGTGCTAAACTCTTAGTGATTTCTGACATTCTTGACAGTTAACGTTATAGAAGTTTAATGAGGATAATAACTGCGACATATCTATATCTATCTATCTATCTATCTATATATATATATATAGTCATTGGTCGGAACACATCACTTCATTAGGCTTATGTCCAACATAATATGCTGATAACGGTATATAACTGTCTTCATTTATTCCATTATTTCTGTTGTGGCCCGTACATATAGTGAAACAAATGAGAAGAATAGTATTTCGTGTTAAACAGCTTGTTTTTTTTTTTGTTTTTGTTTTTTTAAAGTTGGTGCTTATGTAGCCTAAAGCTGCTCTTAATTTTCATTTATGACTGCAGTGTTAGGAAATATTATATACTGTTAATAATTTTAATTATAGGTCTAATTCATTGTATAATAGACCGGAAAAAAGTGTAAAACATTTTCAAAGAGGAGCTGATAGCATTTTTATTATCCTCACAGCACGTCAGTTATGCAGTGATGCGCTGTGAAATTATTGCGGGGCAAATTTATTATAATATTAATTTAATAATAAAAGTAGCTTACCTAATAGTAATAATAATAGACTAGAAGAATGTAACAGGCTTACATTAATTGGAAATGCCAAATCCTCTTAATATTGCCAATATTTGTCAGAGTAACGTAGCCCTCAATCACGCTGCAGTGTTTGTGAGAGCTGCTGCCTTCTCCACCCCAAGCACAGAGTTAAATTCTCTGATTCCGATACAGGAAAAATAAAACAGAACTTATAACATTGGGGCTAATATGTTAGCAAGCAAGCTGCTGGTAGTTTTGGACTACAGTCCTTATAGTTAACTACAAGTAAATAAACCTTTAACCAGCTGTAGCATTATGCCAGTTCCTGAAGGTTCTATGCTATTCGTTATTTATTTCACCAAGTGAAGCAACACTTCATAGTTTACTAGTAATATATAGTACATATATGGCCATAGGACTTTGAAATATCAGAATTTAAGCCTTAGGCTACCTTTATCTCCCAGGACTGTTGTTGAATCTTCCAAAAGTTTCAATTCACATGCGACAGCAGCACATTCCACCGCATCTATAACACAGGGCTGCCCGCGGACGTGCCTGGCTTTAAATCGGCGCTACTAAACACAGATATCGGCCGATGCCGATATATAAGAAAAAGACAAATATCGGCCTGATATATCGGCCGACCTCTATTTAGGAGAACTTTTAGTGGTAAGATAAAACATTTTGTGAATATGGCCCCAGGTATATTGGACCAGGTTTGGTGCTAAAGTCTGAAGGACAGTAGTTCTCGAGGGCCAGAGCTGAGATCCCCTACGATATGTTCTGAACATGACAATTCAGAGATCCAGAATGACTGCTAGATCGATCACTAACAACAGTGGTGTCCAGTCCTAGTCATGGAGGACCAACATCCTGCAGTATGTAGCTCCAACTTGCTCACACATCTGCCTGTAGTTTCTGGTGATCCTAAAGACCTTCATCAACTGGGTCAGGTCTGCTTAAAGGCTGGAGCCACAGTTAATTCTGCAAACAGGACTAGATGGCAATAAATACTGAAAAGAGAGAGGACAGACAACATTTAATGGTATAAAGCCAGTTTAAAAATGTATTCATGAATATGTATAATAACATCTGAGAATGTACATATGACACCACTGTACTGAAAAATACAGTATTTGTCAAGTAAGTGAGGATCTCATTTAAAATTTTTAAAAAATGACACCCGAAATATTAACAGATAACATAAGCAAAATGTTCATGAAAATAGTTATATGGTGCAAAGAAAGTTTTTGTATATGTCTATGACAAATCTACAATGCAAAAACTGAGAATGTGTGACTGAGTCAAATAGTACTTACAGAGCAGAATGATCTGATTACACACAATGAAGACGGAGAAAAAAAAATTAATATATCAGTCAAATATTGCTCTGTATGGATGGAGGTGCTGTTGAAATGTACACATTCAAGAGAAATTATTACATTAATATTTAATGTGATTTATTTCATGGCCTAAATGTTTTACTTCAGTTATATCTTTTCATAATTAATTAAATATTACAGATGGTTGATTTCATTTGACAGTTATCTTTTCGGGTGAATATATAGGCTAATGAGTCCTCTCTCTCTCTCTCTCTCTTTCACTCTCTCTCCCTGTGCAGGCGTCAGCTTGTGCGTGAGACAACGCATACAAAGTTATAATTGTAAAATCTGGTATTTTTAGGTCACGATAACATGATAGTAATTTGACCGTATTTTTGTAAAAATTCAAACCACATGTGATTTGCTTTCTGTCAGCACGCAGTGTTTATCGATCAATTATACATTTATCATATAAGCCTACATTATATATACATTAATCATATATAACGAGATTTAAAAAGGGTGTGCAGCTTAGGTATTATATTTACGCTACATAAATCCTCGTTTACATCGCTGTTTAAAACTTTAAAACAAAGACATGACTGACTCAGCCCGGCCATCATGCCCAGCTCGGTCGTAAATTTAGTCATCGCGTAAAATAGCAATAATAAATCAAATTAACACCAAATTGGATGTAAACCAATTCAAGGTAATGAATTAATGCAGTTTTTTAAAGTATATTACCTCAGAATACCATGAAAATGAATCGTCTGAGTGTCTAGTCGACCGTAACCGTAAAATATATAATAATTGTCTCAGTCTGACTTTATCGGTCTGGGAGCAGCTACAAACAAACAGGTAAAGACAGTACTTGTCTTGCTATCTTGTTGACTGTGTGCAGTTTTAGTTATGAGATGGGCAATTGAATGTAATGACATAGGTGACATTTTACTAGATTGTTAAAAATAGTTTAAATAACCCTGGACCTTGAGCATTTAATCGTAAAACAATGATTTAACTTGTACTGTGCTGTGAACATGGGGGGATGCCCACAGTAAACCTGCTATGGGCCCTGGAGCTAACCAACTTGGGGCCTGTGTGGGTTTTCATGGGGCCCCAAAGAGTTTGCTCTTGCTCACTCTGTCCCACAGAAAACCCACACTTAGTGGGTGAAGGATGAAATTAAACATGAGTTCTATGTCGATAAATTAAAATTGATTTCAGGACAGGATTTTTGTACACACACAAACAAACACATTGTGTTTTCATGTTTTATGGGGACTTTCCATATACATAATGGTTTTTATATTGTACAAATTGTATATTCTATCCCCCTACACTAACCCTACCCCTAAACCTACCCATCACAGAAAACTTTCGGCATTTTACATTTTTTTAAAAACATCACTTAGTATGATTTATAAGCTGTTTTCCTCATGGGGACCAAAAAATGTCCCCACACGGACAAGGATTTCAGATATTGCCATCTTTGTGGGGACATTTTATCCCCATAATGTAGAGTTTACCAGGCCACACACACACACACACTCCTGTCCCACCCAGTTTTTAAAACAAAGTTACGACATTGTCTCCCATGCGGTTACACTGCAAGAGAAAATGGGACAAGATGAAAAGTTATGTTGACCCGTGACCTATATGAATGAACAATTTTGTGTGAATTCTACTAAACAATACATATATTTAACAGCATAATTTCTATACATATTACATAAGGATAAGCTTAATACCATTAAACAATTGAAAAATGAGCTAAGATTTAGTTTGTGTGTCATTTTTAATCTATTTTGTTGTGTTGTAATAATTGTAAAAATAAATAAATAAATAAATAAATAAATCTGCATCTAATCTATAAATTATGTGTATGTGTACATCATTAAATCAAACTAATGAAACCACTAAATTTATTGGAGTCCTAATGGTTTATACTGGTGTCCAGTAGATATCAATGTGTAATCTATAGGTTGCCAAAGATGTTCTATTGGTCCTTAATGGTGTCCAATAGGCAAAACATGCCACCAATAGAAGATAGCAAATTACCAATAGAAACCCACTTGGAACATTACATTTTCCATTAAAACCAATACAGACAAATAGGCAAAACATGCCACCAATAGTAAAAAGCAAATTACCAATA
Source organism: Elopichthys bambusa (assembly GCA_037101425.1). Taxonomy (NCBI): domain Eukaryota; kingdom Metazoa; phylum Chordata; class Actinopteri; order Cypriniformes; family Xenocyprididae; genus Elopichthys; species Elopichthys bambusa. Next base: position 11,228,267 of record CM074447.1, on the reverse strand, counting down.
GAGACCCACTAGGACCATTACAGTTTCCATTAAAACCAATACAGTTCCCTTTAAAACCATTACAATTTCTGTAATGGTTTCTATTGTTTTTTTCAGCAGGGAATTACAGAGATTTTTACGCCCCCTAGTGACCGTGAATCAAAATTTCAACTTTTTTTTGATAATTATTGATAATCAGACTCCAGAGGACATTTCTGCATTGGTCTGGTTCCGATCGGGCAAAAAACCTATGACTAGCTCGCAAAAGTAGGTTTTGGACAAAAATTTTTCATGTCGGAAATAAAATCGGAGATATACATTTTGTTCGTCCTGGGCTTCCTTAGACAAGCGGTCTAAGAGTTATGAGCCATTTCACGCAATTGATCGCTGTAGCGCCACCTATTGACCGATTTTGACGATTCCAGGTATCTGAGTAGCGAGCAAGACTACTACCATTTGACAAAGTTTCAAGTCTGTAGGCCTTACGGTTTGGGCTGCCCGATCAGTTTTAGGGAAGAAGAAATAAAATAATAATAATAATAATTAAAGCTGCAAGCAGCATTTACCGGGGTTCAAGCATTTAAGGCCTTATAAAAAGTTATTATATTTTATTCAGCAAGCATGTAAACACAAATCATAGATGGAAAAGACCATTTACAGCCAATACAGGCAATTCAGTAAGGAAATACATGGTTCTTAAAGGTTGTTTGACAGTTATAGCGCCATCTATTGCCCGATCTCCACCATTTTTTTTGGTTGTCCTCAGAATGTGTCCATATATATGTGTGCCAATTTTGGTGAAAATTTCAAATTTCATTTTGAAGTTATAGACACTTATATATAAGAGAGCAGAAAAAATGACCCATGAAAGACTTTGATTGGATTTTTTTTTGCCACTTCCTATCAAAATTTTGACATTTGGGCTTTTACATATAGTAAACTTAGGTTCCTTGCTTCCTACGGTGGTTTCGTCTCAATCGGACTAACGGTTTCGAAGATATTCGCAAAAGTTTTTTAAGCACAAAATCACAACGTAGCACAAACCATAAGGCGAAACCTACCATGTTTGGTATTGTTGGACTCGGCAAGGATTCAGGAGTCTAAAGAAGTGAAAATGAAATCCCATGAAAATAAGTCAACCACATCCAAAGTTATATATATTTAAAAATATATAAAAACCATTAAAAACATAAGTTTTTTCACAATTAAAGCGCCGCCTATGGTCCGTTCTACACAAAATTGGCATGCTTCTTTCGAGTCATATGCTGCATGTGCTCACCTATTTTCGTGAAGTTCTGAGTTTTTGTTTAGGTTTTATAGGCTTTTGGGTATATTTAGCCATGCCCATTATCTAAATGACCCAGACCTAACGGGTAAAGTTCAACCTTTTTTTGATAATTATTGATCTGGAGAGTCCATAGAATTTTCCTACACTGGTTTCGTTCCGATCGGGTGAAAAACCTAGGAGTAGTTCACAAAAGTAGGTTTTTCACATATTTACGAATATTTTGCGAATATAATTAATGAACGATTTGATTGACAGCATTGGTTCTTGAGGCAAAGTTGTTCAGCATGAGAAAATCTATCAAATGATATGCATATTGAGTGGATTTGTAAAACACCACGTAATTACTGAGGTGTAAAAGTCGTTAGCGCCAACTTGTGGCCAATTTCTTTCAAAATTTTTACAGACCTCTAGGACCATGAGCCGAACATGCCCACCGAGTTTCGTTCTGATCGGCCTCCTTTAACCTTGTCTAATAGGTACTAAAATTTCATTGGCCGATGGCGGCCATGTTTTTTGAGATATGCCAATGTCCTCATAGACTATCATGTCCCCTTGGACCAAGACACGGCATACCAAATTTCAAGTCAATCGGACTAACGGTTGCATAGTTACAGCTGATTTCATGTTTTTTTTGTGTTATAGCGCCACCTATTGTCCAATCGCCGCGATTTTTTTTTATCGTGACCAAAGATTGAGCCCCTACACATGTGTACCAAGTTTGGTGCAAATATCTCATTTCGTTCTCGAGTTATAGCCACTTGGTAAAAGTGGCTTTGCAACCATGAATCAAAATTTCAACTTTTTTTGGATAATTATTGATATTCAAAAAACCTAGGATTAGTTCGCAAGTAGTTTTTTGACAAAATTCAAAATGGTGGAAAAATGTGCATACTGGAAATGAAATCGGAGATATACGTTTTGTTCATCATGGACTCAGCTTTCCAATGATATTAGACACTTGAGACATTGGGTCAAACGGTTTAGGAGTTATGAGCCATTTCGCGCTTTTGATCGCTGTAGCGCCACCTATTGGCCGATTAAGGTCATACTCTGTCAACCTCTCCTCGGTTTTTGTACTATCATCTGATAAAGTTTAAAGTCTCTAGCACTTACGGTTTGGTCTGCACGATTCGTTTTATGGCACGAGAAAAATAATAATAATAATTAAAGCTGCAAGCAGCATTTATCGGGATTCAAGCATTTAAGGCCTTTTTTAGCACATATGCGTAAAAATATATATACATTTTTTCATTTGCACTATAGTTATCTCTGGTGATAGTATCTGTAGTAATTATCTAAAAGAACAAATAAAGAAATAAAATGACAAACTATATTCTATGAAGATATGAGTTGCAACAACATGACTTGCAATAATAATAATATCAATAACATATGCACAATACACAGATTAGACTGTCAGGTCTATGTCTTAACATATTTATGCAAAGTGCAATGATACAGTAATGCAACGAAACGAACATAAAACACACACACCTGGCCCAGAATAATACTTCCGTGGCTAATGCTAATTAGCGCATTTCTAACTGCAAATTACGACCACGATTACATTTCAGATCTCGCCAAAGTAAACAATGAGCATCAACAATATATACCAGATGAATATAGACACATATGTGGACTTACGTCGATACATAAACGCATTCAGTCTTCCTGTGTTCAATGCTGAAATGAGAACGTATGGAAAACAACTTAGGTTCCTATGACAGTCTTTCTGACAACAGAGATTAACTTACCTGTATAATCAACTGTTTAAATGTGCATTCCCCCGAACAATATTCAGTATTTAGATGGTATAAACAATCCTTATTTGTGTAAAGCACTTGAAGCATGTATTCATATAACGTTTCAACCGATTAACAAAAAAAAAAAAAATGCATGAAAGATTTCTTATCCTGTGTCTCCCTCTATTGGACATCAGTATTACAGCCAATGTCAGTCTATGGGATTTATAAACATTGACAACATATAATTTTGAAAAGTCACATGTGCTTACTTGATAAAAGGTCTGAGCATTTCTTGAGTAGTTATTAGCTACACACACACACACACACACACACTTGTGTTTTACATGTAGATATTTTTTAAAAAATTAACAATTTTTTCCCCTAGTCTCCTAGTCATATATATGATGGGTGACAAAATGTTTACTGCAAGTATCCTTCAGGTTTCACATTCCCCATAATGTCATAGTGTGATACAATTGTCAATACTAATTCTTCAATAGATATTAAGTGAAGAATTTTGACAAAATGTGCTTGTAAATGTTATAATAGTGATTTTATAATGTCTAAATATGAATTATAGAACAATATTAGTGAGTAGTATGACAAAATGACTATTTTGACCAGCAGAGGGCAGCAGAGGACCAGTCATTGGCTCACGTTCATTTTAAACGTCTCTGTTTATGGTTTTAGGCACATTTTCCATGTTAACTCCATTAATTAAATGTGCTTACAGAAACACTTTGTTGCAGATATGGATATTTGAAATCAATGATAGGTTAGAAAATGCTTATTCCAGGTTTCCCCTTTAAAAATCATAATTTTCAGGTCACAATGTAAATGTAGTGTTATATAATTGCAAAAACATATATCAAATGAACAAATGAAGTGGTAAACCTTGACAAAATGTGAATAGTAATGTTATTATAAGGATTTATATAGTTAACTAATATAACCTTGAAATATATTAGTGGCCTTCTACTGCCATCTGGTGGCACCAAATGACAGTTTCAGGCAATTCAGTAAGGAAAAACATGGTTCCCTTTCGAAAGGGAACTTCTACTCTCAAATCCTATTGGCCGGCGACAGCCTATGACGTCATACAGGCACGACCCGGAAGTATAAAAGGGGCGCCTGGGGAAACAGTCATTATCTCATTATCATTCGGGACTGTTTGTGTCAATTGCCACTGTCGAATATACTCTTAGTATCCTGTGAGTACGTCTCCGTTATGTCTGAGGGCAAAGAGAAACGTTTCAGGAAGTGTGCGGATCCATGCCCGAGGTTTTTGACTCCGGAAGATTTGCACACCCTATGCGTGTATTGTCTGGGAGAAGAACACGCACGGACGGTGCTTGAGGGTGCTGTCTGTGTGAATTGTGAGCGTCTTCCTATGAGAACGCTCCGTTCCCGCCTGGAAATAGCCCGTCCGCGGCAGACTTGACGAACATTTCCTTTCTGACCACAACCCCGTAACTCCAGCGAGCCTTCCATTCCTTCCAGATCTCCACGCTGAGATCAAGAAGGCATGGAAGAACCCATACTCGGCTAGAATTCATCCACATCAGCGAGGGAATTTCGCTGATGTGGAGGGATTGGGCCAGCATGGGTATGTGTCGCTGCCGCCCATTGACGAGACGTTTGCCAACTATCTCGTCACGGGCAGGGCACCGACACTAAAAGCTCCGGTTCTGCCGTCCAGACCCCTTAAGCAAACATCTTGTCTGAACGGCAGAGCATATGCTGCTGCTGCAGGTCAGGCTGGCGCGGCTTTGCACACTATGGCAGTGTTGCAGGCCTACCAGGCTGACCTGCTGAAGGACCTGGATCCGGGCCACCAAGCAGACGGCCGATTAGGAGATCGATGGCAGCCATGGTGGCCACGGAGAGGCATCTGTGGCTGAACATGGCGGACATCGGGGAGAAAGAGAAGGGCTCTCTTCTCGATGCCCCAGTTTCGCCAACTGAACTTTTCGGCGGCTCCGTTGAGACAGTGCGCTCAGCAGCTTATAAGAATTGCATACCGCTCAGGTCCGATCCTGGGCCCAGACAGCCGGGAGGCCCTGGCCCGTCTCGAGTCGAGGCTCTGAGGCAGGGCCAGAGGTTTAGTGTCGCCGCTCGAGCACCTCCTCCACCTCGGAGCAAGTCGCAGAAGCGGCGGGATACGAGGACGAGGAAGGTTGATTTGAGGGAGGTGACTGATCACTGGCGCCAGCAACGCCGCTGATCGATCCCCTCTCTTGGCGAAGGTAATACTATTTTTGCCTTCGCCCCTCTTCCTTGGCCTCCCAGGGCGTTTTTTAATTACTGTGTATGTTCAGGTTGACAACTTTGAACAGTCAGGCTGACGGCCGGGCCTATGATGAGTCTTTTCTGAAGGCCCACCTTCTGGCTTGATAGTGAAAGGGTTCTTTGGGCTTCTAGAACCATAGATGTTTCCTTCCCATTTTTGTGAAGGAGCAGTCTTTGGTCTTCGAGCCACAGGAAGGTAAGACAAGGTCAGATTTAATTTCTTAAATGTTGACTTTGTGTTGTTCCTGTGTATTTCCTGAACATGTCACAGTAAATGTAACAGTGAAAATGTAGCATTTAAAGGTTTTTTTTGGGCAAAACTGGAGTGTTGAGACTGACTAAGCAGGTCACAAAATGGCTGCTGCTTAGTTTTTTCTCTATGTATGAGTAGCCTCTCTGCTATTTTTCAGTATAGTTTGAGTTGGCACTCATTACTTCAGTTTGTATGTCTACGGCGGTCCTAACCAGCCGCCTGACTTTTCAGCTTTGAGCTTCACTTTATTTCTCTCATCATGAGATTTAGAAGTGGAGATCAGGCTTTTGTTATGGTGCCTGTTGTATGTAATAAAGAAAATAGGCCTATAACCCCATATGTATTTACTATCCTTTCAGGATGTGTTTCCTAGTTCTGGTTTCCTCCCGAGGGAGTTGTTTAGGCTGTACGCCCAATTATCCCCTTGCTTGTGTAGGTGCAATTTTGAGTTTAACAGCTAGGTTGTAGGCTGTTTTTTGACTACCTGATTCTGTTTCTCAGGTGGTAGGCCCTTATCTTTGCGTGGATAAGTTATGCAGGTGTGTGCTTGGCCCCACTTTCTAGAACTTTCGTGCTAAAGGAAGAACTTTCTTCTGAGCCACTTGATAATTTGTTTTATCAAGTTTGAGGTGACGTTGCTAGTTTTTAGCTCCTGTCCTCTGGGGCTTAGATCAGATTTGAGGATCTGTATAGAAAGTGTTTTTCCTTTCAAAAACAGCATGTAGATCAAAGTTTGTGTTACTTTGAGTTCTAGACTTTTGCCCTACATTGTATGTGAGTTTATGCTGCCACAGGTTAGCACCTGCTCTCATAACAGTAGGCCCTTTGCTGTGAAACGGCCTCTATTTTGAGTATTTGGTGACTTGTATTCCCCAGTCAGAGGTTTTTTGTCACTGGGTGCATCACCTGTTGGATTGCATACTCAGGGTAGTTAGTGACACTTTTTTGAGGAAAGTTGGTATCTATTAGCTCCCTTTTTTAGTGATCTTGTTAACAGTTATACTGTATATAACTCGGATTGTAGGTCTTATGATATTCGGCCTTCTAGTTAACAGTATAGTACTGCCATCTGGTGGCAAATGACAATTTCAGGAAATTGCCATTACAAACATAAGAGCATTGTCATTCAACACCTTTTTAACTGTTAGAGGTAGCTATTGTCCCAATCTCCATGAAATTTCTTGTTTAGAGTCATGTCACACGTGCTTGCTTATTTTCAAAAAGATCTGAGTATTCCTTGAAGAGATATATGGCTTTCAGGGACACTTGGTGAAGGCCACATTTTTAAATGACCCTTTTATATACGCTAATGGAAAAGTTTAGCTTTTTTTTTTTTTAAATCTTTATTAAACAACAGAGTCCAGAGAATTGTACTGCATTGTTTTTATTCAGATTGAGCCAAAAACCTAGGACTAGTATGCAAAAGTATTAAAACAATCTTGAATGAACGATTTGATTGACAAAATAAATGATGGGTAACAAAATGTTTACTGCAAGTCTCCTTAAAGTTTCACATTACTCATGATGTGGCACAATTGTCATTAATACTTCAACAGAAATTAAGTAATACATTTTGACAAAATGTGATTGTAAACATTATAATAGTGATTTTATCAAATCTAAATATTCATTATAGAACAATATTAGTATGATAAAATTACTACTTTAACCAGCAGGTGGCAGCAAAGGACCAGTTATTGGCTCACTTTCATTTTAAAAATGGTCTGTTTTTCGTTTAAATTACATTTTCCATGTTAAACATGCTTACACACACATACACAGTTTGTTGTAACCCTATTGTAATTGTACTGCAAGTCTCATCTTTCTAACACCATTTCTGGTTTCAGAATGAATGAATGGGAATTCGGATGAATGGGAATTTTGCTTATATCTCGGGAACAGGACGTGCTTGAACCCCTAAAAATCAGTACAATTACAATAGGTTTTAAGCACTTCGTGCCTGAACCCCTAATAATCATAAAAATCAGTACAATTACAACAGGTTTTCAGCACTTCGTGCTTGAACCCCTAAATATATGAGCAATTACAATAGGTTTAAAGCAATTTGTGCTTGAACCCCTAATAATAATAAAAATCCTAACAAATACAATAGGGTTTCAGCACTACGTGCTTGAACCCCTAATAATAATAATAAAAATCCTGTCGCCTTTGGCTTGCTTAGTTGGGGACACTTGACATTTGATATTCAACATCTGCCTGCATTGACACCATTTTCTTTAAGAGCTGCTGTGCAGCTAAAATTATATACCAGTTATCACTGTAAAGCTGCTTTGACACAATCTGCATTCTAAAAAGCGCTATATAAATAAAGGTCACTTGACTTGACTTGACTAACAAATACAATAGGGTTTCAGCACTACGTGCTTGAACCCCTAATAATAATAATAAAAATCCTAACAATTACAATAGGGTTTCAGCACTTTGTGCTTGAACCACTAATAATAATAATAAAAATCCTAACAATTACAAAAGGGTTGCAGCACTTCGTGCTTGAACCCCTAATAAAATCCTAACAATTACAATAGGGTTTCAGCACTTTGTGCTTGAACCCCTAATAATAATAAAAATCCTAACAATTACAATAGGGTTTCAGCACTTTGTGCTTGAACCCCTAAAAATCCTTACAAATACAATAGGGTTTCAGCACCTTGTGCTTGAACCCCTATAAATCCTTAAAATTACAATAAGGTTTCAGCACTTCGTACTTGAACCCCTAATAATAAAAATTCTAACAAATACAATAGGGTTTCAGCACTTCGTGTTTGAACCCCTAAAAATCCTTACAAATACAATAGGGTTTCAGCACTTCATGCTTGAACCCCTAATAATAAAAATCCTAACAAAACAATAGGGTTTCAGCACTTCGTGTTTGAACCCCTAATAAAAATCCTAACACATACAATAGGGTTTCAGCACTTCATGCTTGAACCCCTAATAATTAAAGCTGCAAGCAGCACTTACCGGGGTTCAAGCATTTAAGGCCTTTAAGCACATAAAAAGGTATATTATATTTAGCAAGCATGTAAGCACTTAGATCATAGATGGAAAAGACCATTTACAGCCAATACAGCCAATTTTAAAAATAAGAAAATATGCTTTTTAAAGGTTTTTTTGACAGCGCCACCAAGCATGTCACCACTTAAATCACAGAGAAACAGCTATGATATATGTTAAACCAAACACAGAGAAATAAAAGGCTTTAAACAATATTACTTGATGCACACTAAGCATGCTTACACACACACATACAGACACACACACACACACACCACTTATTGGCTCACTTTCATTCTGTGTCAAAACAGTGTCTGTTTTGTGTTTCAAGTACATTTTCCATTTACACTACATTAATTAAACGTGCTTACACACATTTTGTTGCAGATATGGATATTTGAAATCAATAATGAGGTAAGAAAATGCTTATTTCATTATTGATGAGCTTATTCCAAGTCTCAATGTAATTGTAATGTTATATTACTGCAAAAACAGTCAAATGAACAAATGAAGTGGTAAACCTTGACAAAATGTGATTTGTAATGTTATTATAAAGGATTTATATAGTTTAAAATAGTGTTGTCAAAAGTATTAGTACTTCGGCACCAAGTCGGTACTGAAATTCTGAAAATGTGACGATACCAGCATTTCTGTAGTACCGGTAGTACCGAGTATCCGGGTATATTTGCTACCTACTCATAGGGCTGTACCAGTATTTACGTGAATATGACGAGTGAATCACAAAGCTTCGTTTACAGAAGAAATAATAGGTTAGCAATTAAATGTGACATCGCAGCCATAGAAGCAATTTGGTTCATGCCGAACGAGAGAGGTACGTGAGTCCATACATTTAAGCTTTGTATTCTGTTTTGTGAATTGCGACCTGATAAGCAGAGAATTTAACAATATTCCATTAGTTATTCCACTGAACATAGTATCTCAAATCTTCACTCATGCAGGGGATTAACGTTTCTTCCTTTGGTTCGTTTTTAATTAGGCCTATTATATTTGCATTCTTTACTGTGGTAAAATAGGAAAAAAAAAAAAAAAAAAAAAAAAAAAAAAAAAACACTGTAGGACAGCTCTTTTTGCTTGCACGTCAATTTCTATTTAACTCAGTTTGCGCTTGTTATTAGACTTTATAAGGCGTGTCAAGTTTATTTGTAGATAGCGCGTTTCACACATGGCGATGATTTTTACTTTCACTTTCTCTGGCAGTGCAAAATCAAACATAGCCTGAATGTCTGAAGATAAAACTCGCTCTTCAGACCTTTTACAACAAGTGTCAGTTGCTTGTAACATCAGGAGATAACATGAAGATATTATTAAAGAGAAATGGTCTCTTTCCTGCTCGTGTCCCACATCCCTCTCAAAGTGCATAGCAATAGACTATATGACGCATCTTTGTGTGGAAATAAAAACGAATGTTTTTGAAATAATATTTAACTTTCTAATTATTAAGTGTCAGGACACAGACGGAGGCAGAGGGGTGAGTGAACACCGGTGTTTATTTAGTTATTACAAACATAAGAACATTGTCATTCAACACATTTTTAACTGGTACTTACTGATCATAAGAACCTGGAGTATCTCAGAGATGCCAAGAGATTGAATCCTCGACAGGCGTGCTGGGCGCTATTCTTCACCCGTTTTAACTTCACTATCTCCTATCGTCCAGGTCCCAAGAATGTCAAGGCGGACACCTTTATCCCGTCTCTATAATCCTGAAGAGAACACTGAATCCAGCTTGAATCCATCCTACCTGAAAGGATTATCATGAGTCCCATCAGCTGGTCTGAAGCCACCATTCCCTTCTCCAATGTCTCCACCAACACTCTGCCGGGTTGTCCACCAGGTTTGCTCTTCCCACACGTCGCTGGGCACTGGCCACCCTGGGGTCAATGAAACCCTCTCGCTGCTAAAAAAGCGCTTCTGGTGGCCAAACATGGCAAGGGACGTCAGAAGGTATGTGCAAGGATGTCAGGAATGCGCCATCTCAAAGAGCCCTCGCCATCTTCCCTCCGGCAAGCTCCATCCTCTGCCCGTTCCCAACAGACCATGGTCACACCTAGGAGTGGATTTCACAGACTTACCTGCATCCAACAACTGCACCTGTATCCTGGTGGTAATTGACAGATTTTCGAAGTCTTGTCGTCTGATTCCCTTAAAGGTAAACCTGGGTGTGCTCTTTGATACCAATCTTTCATTTGAAGGCCATGTTTCTAGCATCTGTAAAACCGCATTCTTCCATCTTAAAAATATATCTAAACTACGACACATGCTCTTAATGACAAATGCAGAACAGTTAGTTAATGCGTTCATGAACTCAAGGCTAGATTACGGTAACGCTCTACTGGGTGGTTGTTCCGCTCGCCTGGTAAACACACTACAGCTCGTACAAAATGCAGCAGCTAAAGTTCTTACTAGAACTAGGAAGTATGACCATATTAGCCCAGTTCTGTCAACACTGCATTGGCTTCCTGTTAAAATCTTGCTAATTGCTAATATTATAGTCCTTCACGTCTATTGCGATCTCAGAATTCAGGCCAGCTGATAATATCTAGAATATCAAAATCAACTGCAGGTGGTAGATCCTTCTCCTATTTGGCACCTAAACTCTGGAACAATCTTCCTAGCATTGTTCGGGAAGCAGACACACTCTGTCAGTTTAAATCTAAACTAAAAACACATCTCTTTAACCTGGCATACACATAACACATTATCAATTTATTTTTTTCAAATCCATCTAGTTGACTCAATCTCTGCTGATACTTCAGGGCTGCGTTGTGGTCGTGTCAAGGCGCAGGTCATTGGTCTCACCTGGATGTGGCCCGGATCCGGTTGACTACGGTAAACCTCGGGATAAACAGAAAGACTAATATTAGCGTAGATGCCATTCTTCTTCTGATGTAACGAGTACATCTGGTGTTATTGGAAGTGTTCCCGGTTCCGGCTGACCTAATTTATGCAGCCTAATAATCCTTTAATGGATTTGAAAAAATAAATTGATAATGTGTTATGTGTATGCCAGGTTAAAGAGATGTGTTTTTAGTTTAGATTTAAACTGACAGAGTGTGTCTGATTGTTCCAGAGTTTAGGTGCCAAATAGGAGAAGGATCTACCACCTGCAGTTGATTTTGATATTCTAGGTATTATTAACTGGCCTGAATTCTGAGATCGCAATAGGACTATAATGCATTAATAGCTCGCTCAGGTACTGGGGAGCTAAACCATTTAGTGCTTTGTAGGTAATTAGCAAGATTTTAAAATCTATACGATGTTTAACAGGAAGCCAATGCAGTGTTGACAGAACTGGGCTAATATGGTCATACTTCCTAGTTCTAGTAAGAACTCTAGCTGCTGCATTTTGTACGAGCTGTAATTTATTTATCAGGCGAGCAGAACAACCACCTAGTAGAGCGTTACAGTAATCTAGCCTTGAGGTCATGAACGCATGAACCAACTGTTCCGCATTTGTCATCGAAAGCATATGTCGTAATTTAGATATATTTTTAAGATGGAAGAATGCGGTTTTACAGATGCTAGAAACATGGTCTTCAAATGAAAGACTGGTATCAAAGAGCACACCCAGGTTCCTAACTGACGATGAAGACTTAACAGAGCAGCCATCAAGTGTTAGACAACATTCTAGGTTATTACGTGAGGAAGTTTTTGGTCCAAAAATTAGAATATCTGTTTTTTCTGAATTTAGTAGTAGGAAATTACTGGTCATCCAATTTTTTATATCAGCTATGCATTCCGTTAATTTTGTGAATTGGTAAGTTTCGTCAGGGCGCAAAGAAATATAGAGCTGAGTATCATCAGCGTAACAGTGAAAACTAATGCCATGCTTCCTGATGATATCTCCCAAGGGTAGCATGTACAGAATGAAAAGCAATGGTCCTAGTACTGAGCCTTGCGGTACTCCATATTCAACTTGTGATCGATATGACCTCTCTTCATTTACTTCTACAAACTGATAATGGTCAGATAAGTATGATTTGAACCATGACAATGCAATTCCACTAATGCCAACATAATTTTCGAGTCTATTTAAAAGAATATTGTGATCAATAGTGTCAAATGCAGCACTAAGATCCAGTAACACTAATAGAGAGATACAACCCCGATCTGATGATAAGAGCAAATCATTAGTAACTCTAATGAGAGCAGTTTCAGTCACAGACACGCCAGGCTCCAACATCACCCAATCACAGCGCACTCCCTCACCAGAGTACTGATCACACGCACCTGCACTCAACCAGCACCCCAATCAGTCACCGCATCTATCGTCTTTGATCGATTGCTCCTGTCTGCCTCGCTGCTCAGAGTGGTTTGCGTCTGTAACTCCGTATCGCTTCGATTTGAATCTCTTACTTTTATTCATTGTTGCTTATATTATTAGTACCTTATATTTAATATTGCCTACCACATTAATCTGACGTCGCTAGCTTGAAATCTTTGAATCTAAATCGCTGTTACAACGCGTTTGCATCTCGCTAGCTTGTTAACTTGTCATCAGTCTCTCGCGCGCTCCTTTTTCAACGCGCTCATCAAACAGCTGTGGTAAATCGGATCAGTCTACAAACACGGTGAGTCATGTCATCCTCTCCTAGCATTGTTACCTGTTCCATTTGTCACATGTTCAGTATAGCTCTCTCTGTCAGCGACGAGGGATTTACATGTCATAAATGTAGGGAAATAGGCCGACAGAGAGAATCTCAGAATTAGAGACACGCATCCAAACTTTAATCGAGGATAGTAAGAACGCAAGGGCTTCAGATACTGTTTTGGATGCGAATAGCTTAGTGAACTCTGTACATTGTTCGGTTCCGGCTGTAGAGCCCGTGCAGCAGGGCACCTGGGTAACGGTGAGGCGGCCTAGCCGCGGAAAACACCACTCTTCCGTTCCAATAAAAACATCAAACAGGTTCTCCCCACTCAGTGACGCACCCACTGAGAATCCTGTTGAAAGTGCCCTATTTATTGGCGATTCTATTACACGGAACGTGAAAATGGAGACACCAGCCAGCATAGTCACATGTTTGCCGGGAGCCAGAGCACCTGACATCAAAGCAAATTTAAAAGTGCTGGCTAATGCTAATCGTAAATACTCTAAAATTATTATTCACGTCGGCACTAATGATGTTCGACTTCGCCAGTCGGAGATCACTAAAATTAACATTAAAGAGGTGTGTGAACTCGCAAGTACAATGTCAAGAGAAGTAATTTGCTCTGGTTCCCTTCCTGTTCGTCGGAGTGATGAGATAGTTAGCAGATTGTCATCACTCAATGGCTGGCTGTCTAAGTGGTGTCCGCAAAATAATATAGGTTTTATAGACAATTGGAAAAGTTTTTGGGGCAGACCTGACCTGTTGAAAAGAGATGGTATTCATCCCTCTCGGGATGGTGCTGCTCTTCTCTCTAGTAATATGGCACATAGTCTTAGAGCTGAAACATGACAAACTGTGGCCCAGGTCAGGGAGCAGACAGACTGGCTAAACCGACCGTCTGCTAGCTGCCTCACGTTACAGAAGTCAGATAATTCCCAACACATAGAAACTCTTCCACCTAGATATTATCACATAGAGACTGTGTCTGTACCCCGAATTAGTAAAAACAAAAAACTTACAAACCCATTTAATGGTAAAAATTTAATTGATGTTCAACAAATAAAAAATAGAGATAGTAATGATAAACAAATGATAAAGCTTGGGTTGTTAAATATTAGATCCCTTTCATCAAAATCACTTATTGTAAATGATATTATCACAGACAATAATCTAGATGTGCTGTGTTTGACAGAAACTTGGCTAAAACCGGACGATTACATTACTTTAAATGAGTCTAGCCCTCAAGGTTATGATTATTGACACAATCCTCGTCAGAAAGGCAAAGGGGGAGGTGTTGCTGTAATTTATAGTAATATTTACAGTATTAGTCAAAAGTCTCTCAAATATAATTCCTTCGAAGTGATGGTACTTTACGTAACATTATGTAAGTTGACATTTGTGCTGGCTACTGTATACAGGCCACCAGGACACCATACAGACTTTATCAAAGAATTTGCTGATTTTCTATCGGAGTTAGTACTAGCAGCAGATAAAGTACTTGTTGTTGGTGACTTTAATATACATGTAGATAATGAAAAAGACTCATTGGGATTGGCATTTGCAGATATTCTAAACTCTATTGGTGTTAGACAACACATGTCAGGACCCACTCATTGTCGTAACCATACCTTAGATCTAATATTGTCATATGGAATTGATATTGATGCCGTTGAAATTCTGCAGCAGAGTGACGACATCTCAGATCATTACCTAGTCTTGTGTATACTACATTTAGTCAAAACAGCTGAACTGCCTCCCTGCCATAAATTTGGTAGAACCATCACTTCTACCACTAAAGAACGCTTTATAAATAATCTTCCTGATCAGTTTCATCGCCTTAGCATACCAGACAGCTTAGAAGACCTCGATGTTGCAACGGAAACTATTGCCTCTGTCTTTTCAAGCACATTAGACTCAGTTGCTCCTTTGCGTTTAAAAAAGATTAAGGAAATTAATCCAATGCCGTGGTACAACGAGCACACTCAGGCCCTAAAGGTAGCAGCCAGAAAAATGGAACGCAGCTGGAAGAAAACAAAACTAGAAGTATTTCGCATTTTGTGGAGAGAGAGAATGGTTGAGTACAGAAAGGCCTTAAAAACTGCTAGATCTGCCTATTTTTCAAAACTTTTAGAAGAAAATAAACAAAACCCTAGGTATTTATTTGATACAGTGGCTAAATTAACAAGAAATAAAGCTTCAACTTCTGATGTTCCCAAAGAGCACAGCAGTAATGACTTTATGAACTTCTTTACTTGCAAGATTGATAATATTAGAAAAAAAATTATAACCACGCAACCGTCTACTACAGTATTGCGTCAGACGGTGCACTGTAGTGTCCCTGAGGAAAAATTCAATTCATTTACTCCTTTAAGAGAGGAAGAACTGTCTAAACTTGTTAAATCGTCAAAATCGACAACATGTATGTTAGACCCTATACTGACTAAGCTATTGAAAGAGATGCTTCCAGAGGTCATAGATCCTCTTCTTAATATCGTTAATTCATCTTTATCACTAGGATACGTACCAAAAACTTTTAAGTTGGCTATTATTAAACCTCTTATTAAAAAACCACAACTTGATCCTAGAGAATTAGTCAATTACAGGCCAATCTCAAATCTCACTTTTCTGTCAAAAATACTTGAAAAGGCAGTATCATCACAGCTATGTTCCTTTTTAGAAAGAAATAGTATCTATGAGGATTTCCAGTCAGGATTTAGACCGTACCATAGTACTGAAACTGCTCTCATTAGAGTTACTAATGATTTGCTCTTATCATCAGATCGGGGTTGTATCTCTCTATTAGTGTTATTGGATCTTAGTGCTGCATTTGACACTATTGATCACAATATTCTTTTAAATAGACTCAAATTATGTTGGCATTAGTGGAATTGCATTGTCATGGTTCAAATCATACTTATCTGACCGTTATCAGTTTGTAGATGTAAATGAAGAGAGGTCATATCGATCACAAGTTGTATATGGAGTACCGCAAGGCTAGGTACTAGGACCATTGCTTTTCATTCTGTACATGCTACCCTTAGGAGATATCATCAGGAAGCATGGCGTTAGTTTTCACTGTTACGCTGATGATACTCAGCTCTATATTTCTTCGCGCCCTGACGAAACTTACCAATTCACAAAATTAACGGAATGCATAGCTGATATAAAAAATTGGATGACCAGTAATTTCCTACCACTAAATTCAGAAAAAACAGATATTCTAATTTTTGGACCAAAAACTTCCTCACGTAATAACCTAGAATGTTGTCTAACTCTTGATGGCTGCTCTGTTAAGTCTTCGGCATCAGTTAGGAACCTGGGTGTGCTCTTTGATACCAATCTTTCATTTGAAGACCATGTTTCTAGCATCTGTAAAACCGCATTCTTCCATCTTAAAAATATATCTAAATTATCTATCTATTAATGCATTATAGTCCTTCGCGTCGATTATGATCTCAGAATTCAGGCCAGCTGATAATACCTAGAATATCAAAATCAACTGCAGGTGGTAGATCCTTCTCCTATTTGGCACCTAAACTCTGGAACAATCTTCCTAGCATTGTTTGGAAAGCAGACACACTCTGTCAGTTTAAATCTAAACTAAAAACACATCTCTTTAACCTGGCATACACATAACACATTATCAATTTATTTTTTTCAAATCCATTAAAGGATTATTAGGCTGCATAAATTAGGTCAGCCAGAACCGGGAACACTTCCAATAACACCAGATGTACTCGTTACATCAGAAGAAGAATGGCATCTACGCTAATATTAGTCTTTCTGTTTATCCCGAGGTTTACCGTAGTCAACCGGATCCGGGTGACACCAATGAGCTGCGCCTTGACACGACCACAACGCAGCCCTGAAGTATCAGCAGAGATTGAGTCAACTAGATCATCCACTGTGAAGGCCTCATCAACATGACAACCAGTGGTGCATCTCCTCAACAACCGTCCATACCGGTGTGATGAATACGATCCTCAACTGGATGGACTTGATTTAAATACTTTGAATGTTGCGATCCTATCTGACTTATGATAGCAACCTGAGTCGTAACAAAGTAACAAAATTGTCTGTTTTTCGTTTATATTACATTTTCCATGTTAACATGCTTACACACACACACACACACACACACACATTTTGTTGTAGATATTTGAAATACATGATAGGTAAGAAAATGCTTAGTGCAAGTCTTGTCTTTCTAATATCATTTCTGGTTTCATATTGAATGAATGAAAATGAATGGGAATTTGGTTTTTCACTTATATCTCGAGACCAGGACGTTGGTAGATAGTGCATAACGGGCCCTGTGGAACGAGACCATCGCGGGGATAGTGAATGGTGGGGGTCGGGAATTATGCCAAATGACAGTGTGGAAAATGACTGCAAAGCAGTTTGTTTGCAAGTCCAGAATAGATATTGGCCAAAATAAAACTAATAACCATTCGGATTTATTTTTTATTATTGATCAGATGATCCCCCGGGCCGGATTGGACAACTTTGTGGGCTGTATTCGGCCCGCAGGCCTTGTGTTTGACACCTGTGTCATAGACTATCATGCCCCCTTGGACCAAGACACTGCATGCCAAATTTCAAGTAGATCGGACTAACGGTCAGGTGGTTATAGCCGTTCTCATGTTTTTTTCATGTTATAGCGCCACCTAGAGTCCAATCGCTGCAATTTTTTAAATCATGACCAAAAATTTTGCCCCTAGATAGGTGTTCCGAGTTTGGTGCAAATATCTAATTTCGTTTTCGAGTTATAGCCATTTTAGTAAAAGTTTTTTCTAAAGATTTTTACGTGACCGTGAATCAAAATTTCAACTTTTTTTTGATAATTATTGATATTCTGACTCCAGAGAACATTTCTGCACTGGTGTGGTTCCGATCGGCGAAAAACCTAGGACTAGTTTGCAAAAGTAAGTTTTGGACAAAATTCAAAATGGCGGAACATTTTTTCAGGCGGAAATTAAATTGGATATTTTGTTCATCCTGGGCTCAGCTTTCCAATGATACAAGACTTTTCGAGCATGTTTAAGCCCTCAAAAATGCGATAATGTTTGGAAAAGAATAATAAATATAGCTGCAAGCAGCGATGGCGGGCCCAAGCCAGGTGGCACCGCCGCCCTGGTGGCTTCAGGGCAACTGTGCACGGCGGGCAATATGTATTTAAACTGGGTGAATGTAAAAGGAATATGTCAAAGTCATCTGAATATGCCGCATATACTGGAGTCAGCTGGTGCTCCTATAACTGTAAACCACAACAGCTAGATCCATGAGATCATTTAAATTTAGATGAATTTCATGTCATAGGATGTCATAGGTCACTTTGAAATGAGTGCAGTTATCTTTTGCAGCTCAAAATTTTGTAAGTCTACATCCAGTGTAAATCTCAGTCCAGTATTTATTTTAATTTTTTTTATATATATTTCACCCCGCCATCTCCAACTGGTTTAAGAACCAGTTGGAGATGATTCAACATCATTTTAAACAAAAATAATACAATTTTTACTGTGACAGAAATTAGTCTTTGATAATCTCTTAATATATACATTCAATAATACTAACTAAAAGTTATCATTATCAGTTAAAAATGTTATATGTCCAGATGAATTTATTTTAAGATTTAAGTTACTATTAACAAAATTATTAAACTAATTATATAAAACTATATAGTCAGTGCACTGCAAATGAACTAGTTCTATGCCTTTATTTTGTTATACAAATTTATAGAAGAAAGGGCCTAAGAGATTTCCTATCCTATAATGCAGTCAAAAGGACACAGCAGTGAAAGGGTTAAACCTGGGTTAAAGACTCTAAAACAGACACACAGAGAGATAGAGACACACACACACACACACACACACACACACACACACACACACACACACACACAGAGGAGGAACAGTTGGAGCCTGACCAGTTAGTTGAGTCAGATGATTCAATAATATTTTAAACAATAAGAATAAAATATATACTGTAACAGAAATTAGTCTTTGATCATCTCTAAATACAGGTGCTGGTCATATAATTGGAATATCATCAAAAAGTTGATTTATTTCACTAATTCCTTTCAAAAAGTGAAACTTGTATATCATTATTCATTCATAACTGACAACTAAGGAAAATCCCAAATTCAGTATCTCAGAAAATTAGAATATTACTTAAGACCAATACAAAGAAAGGATTTTTAGAAATCTTGGCCAACTGAAAAGTATGACCATGAAAAGTATGAGCATGTACAGCACTCAATACTTAGTTGTGGCTTCTTTTGCCTGAATTACTGCAGCAATGCGGCGTGGCATGGAGTCGATCAGTCTGTGGCACTGCTCAGGTGTTATAAGAGCCCAGGTTGCTCTGATAGTGGCCTTCAGCTCTTCTGCATTGTTGGGTCTGGCATATTGCATCTTCCCCTTCACAATACCCCATAGATTTTCTATGGGGTTAAGGTCAGGCGAGTTTGCTGGCCAATTAAAACCAGGGATACCATGGTCCTTAAACCAGGTACTGGTAGCTTTGGCACTGTGTGCAGGTGCCAAGTCCTGTTGGAAAATGAAATCTGCATCTCCATAAAGTTGGTCAGCAGCAGGAAGCATGAAGTGCTCTAAAACATCCTGGTATACGGCTGCGTTGACCTTGGACCTCAGAGAACACAGTGGACCAACACCAGCAGATGACATGGCACCCCAAACCATCACTGACTGTGGAAACTTTACACTGGACCTCAAGCAACATGGATTGTGTGCCTCTCCTCTCTTCCTCCAGACTCTAGGACCCTGATTTCCAAAGGAAATGCAAAATTTACTTTTATCAGAGAACATAACTTAGGACCACTCAGCAGCAGTCCAGTCCTTTTTGTCTTTAGCCCAGGCGTTGTTCAAGAGTGGCTTGACACAAGGAATGCGACAGCTAAAACCCATGTCTTGCATACGTCTGTACGTAGTTGTTCTTGAAGCATTGACTCCAGCTGCAGTCCACTCTTTGTGAATCGCCCCCACATTTTTGAATGGGTTTTGTTTCCCCATGATTGTGTAGCCTACAGAACTAGACTGAGAGACCATTTAAAGGCCTTTGCAGGTGTTTTGAGTTAATTAGGTGATTAGAGTGTGGCTTTTCTGAGATACTGAGTTTGGGATTTTCCTTAGTTGTCAGTTATAATCATCAAAATTAAAAGAAATAAACATTTGAAATATATCAGTCTGTGTGTAATGAATGAATATAATATACGTTTCACTTTTTGAATGGAATTAGTGAAATAAATCAACTTTTTGATAATATTCTAATTATATGACCAGCACCTGTACATTTAAAATATAAAACTATACTAAAAATATAAAATAAAAAAGCCTTTTATAACTAAAATGTGTTCTTGTCTTCTCAACCCTGTTAAAAAATAGATATTTGCTGCCCTCTAGTGCTTATTCTATATGTGACATTTGAATATTATTTTAATTATTTTAACGAAAGAGCAGTTATCTGCCTAATTTAAATTTACACATACTTCTTGTAATTAAAAAATGATTTAAAATGTGTTCATTTATAATATTTGTATTATTATATACTGAAATAAAGGGTGTATATTTTTAAAATAAGGGTGTATATTCCCTTCTTTGTCCTTAATTTAATCACTTAAGATGGCAACAATGTTTGAGATATCGAACATCCCTTTTCAATTTAACAACTTCAATGTCTTAGCAACAAGTTAAGTTTGGTGTAAATTGTATAAAGCCTGTAGGAGTAGTAGTATAAAATTGATAGCCTGTTTTTAAAAAAAAATCCACATTCAAACCAAAATATCAGACTTCCTGTTGGTCGGAGCTAATGCTTGTAATATGAAAGTTGTCCGGCTTAATGAGACCAATTTGTGTACCGAGTTTGGTGACTGTAGGTAAAAGTAACCCGCCCACTTTTGTCAAAAGGTGCCACTACTGAGCCCATCCACCATGCCCATTTCTAAGTCTTTGTCCATGTCTACTGGTTGACAGTATTGATGTGTGTGTCGAGTTTCATGCAATTTGAAGCATAAGAGCCTCAAACACACTCAAGAATATTATTAAAGTTTGACATGTTGCCATGGCAACAATATTTAAAATATCAAAAATCCTGTCACAGGTCTACATCTGTTATTGACATTACACTGATATTGACACACTTCTTGCTGCCAGTTGGTGGCGCTATAACTTTGACTCACAATAGTCACATCCATGTGATCGGACTCCTACAAAGAACACACAGCTGAAGTTTCATAAAAATCAATCAATGTATGCAGACATTATAACACATTTCCTGTTTCCCTTTTCTTGCCATAAATTTATCGTCTTGGCCAAACCGTTCGAGATATTAAAAATTTGCTGGCAATTTTACATCCTCAATGTCTTGACTTCATGCTGACCGAGTTTGGTGGTGATCGGATTAATCACCTAGGAGGAGTATATCAAATTCCAGAGCATGCGTTTTTCAAACAACCCGTAATAGTCAGCTTCCCGTTGGGGTGGTGTATAACTTATAAGTATGAAAGTTGTTAGGCCCGATGAGGTCTATATGTGTACCGAGTTTCATACAAATACGTGCAAGCGTGTTTGATATATGGACCAAGCATCCTAATGGCCGCAGATTCTAATGTGTGTGCCAATTTTCAAGAGTTTTTGAGCATGTTAAGGTCCCCAAAAAGCCCCGGATGACGAAAAAAAATAAATAAATAATAATAATAAAAAAATAATCCTTAGGGGATCAATAGGCCCCTGCGTCTTAGTGGCTTGGGCCCTAAAAAGAAGAAAAAACACTAGTAATAACGTGCTACTTGGGGACTTCTGTGCCAAGGGGTAAGTGTCACAGATCACTATTTTCCAGAGACACAAAATTAGATCAGTTATCATAAAAACAGGTCTTACTGACTAAATCTCACAAATGTTGATATTTAGGTGAAATAAAAAATTTTAGAAGAGCACATTCATTCATCCAAAGTGTTGACACAAGATTTTGTGCTATCTATGGTCAAGAGAAACAGTACCTCGGGGGGCATCTTACCCCGTCTTACCCTATTAGTAACAAAGCACATGTGCATGAATCATGCGATATCTTCCTTTGATATTATAGGTGGCTGATCCTACGAGAAGTGAGAACTGTGTGTCTTGACTGCATTTATTTCACTCCTCCATTGACTATGGCCATCTACTCTCAAACAGGACAATTTTTTATTGGTTAAGATCAAAGTGATTGGCTGACAGAGTGACAGATCCACATGTGTATTGAGATTAGGAAAGTCTCAAAATACCCACACACAAATCACATGTGATAGACCACCACAGGGAGGCGCTAACTAATACACGTATATTGTCATAAAGCACTGCAACACTATTTCAGCAAACACTCCTTCTATACATGTCTGAATATTCAAAACAGATACATGAAAATAATTATACTTAAAGAGTTTTTTTAATAAACGGACTAAAGAATTAAGTGCTGAAGAACAGTTCCACAGCATAACTACATCTCTACATTCTACACATAATTCTACCTTTGAACGTATCGGTTTGTTCGGACGGTTTGTTTCAGTGAACCGGTACACTGATTCGTTTGATGACTGAAAGGAGTTCGCAAAAGTAATTTTACGTGTCATGTTGCAGTACAAGTTTTAATAAAATACAGCTGTTAATCACTTTGTTTTTGGTTATTGTCTAACAGAATCCAACGTCTTATGAAGTGTTACTCGCCGTCTTCACTGTCGAGTGATTCACAAATGCTGTGCGAATCGGTTCAACCAAATCACTAAAAAGCTGCTTAAAAGATGATTCGTTTGCGAATCGGTCACCAATACTGTATACTGCATTCCTATTAGGAGTAATATGGTAGTGTGCCGATCTGAAAAGCCCAGTAACAGCATGTGTGATACGACTGAACTCTCCATCTATCAGCTGCTTCCTGACTTACGTGTGAGGCGCTTCCAAAGGATTGAATTCACTCTGAAGAGGGAACACCGCAGAGAAAGGGGCAGCTATCGTCCAGGTGCTGGTTAAAAAAAAAAAAAAAAAAAAAAATCTGATAGGATGGAAGTTCTAAGTGGATGTCAAAAACTAACAGTTCGATCAGATGATATATGACGATCCGCAGACATAACTTTGGCGACTTCTGACAAACTGCATCGTTCTATTGACTGACATTGTCTCGCTATTTACTGTTCACCTCAGTTTATCTCGTTTAATTTCCTCTGCGGGTTCTGTACGTAATAAACTACATCTTTATGAAGTACATTTGATATAAACTTGTGGAAATACATCGCAAAGATCATTCGTTCATCTGACGTGCGAGGATAAAAGCACTTCAGCACCATCCGGTAGGTTGACTGTATGAAGTAACGTTGACTGTCTATATTGTATCTCTTGTGTGGCTGATATGGCATTTTTATTTTTTGTTAATCTCAAGATTTTAGCCTGTTTTATTTAACACAACTTTACCCACACAGATAGCGATCTGTTATGTTAAATGCATAGCCATATAAATGACTGGCGATTTACTATATGGAATAAAAATAAATAAATAAATGAAATAAAAAAAAAAAACTGGTAAGGGACAGCTGACCCTTATTAAAGTCACCATGGTAACCACCAAAAAGATGGTACTTGTACAGATTTATTGTTGCACTATACAAAAATGGAAATGTGCATTCCTGCATGATCTTACCTAGTTTTAACCTAGTATAGTGTAGTCAGATTGATTCGTTCACAGAAATATTTTGATAATATGTTGCCATACTTCTACAGCGGTGGCTTGGTATTGGCCCCTTCAGTAGTCAAAAATATAAACTAAATAATAATAATAAATAAATAAAACAACATGGCAGAAAACTTCTGAAAGCTACTTACAATGACTGAAAGAGCTGCAATATTATTTATGATTTTACTGTATGAACAATAGGCCTACACATGTCTTATAATTATTATCATGGTTACTAATGGTACATTTGTATAATGTTCAAATCATATGGGAGTAAGAACATAATATGAGGGGTAGGAATGACATGAGGCAAAGTAAATGATGACAAAATATTCAATTTGGTCCTCTCTGGAAAAAAAGGCTTTGTAGAAACACATTAGGTTTCATTGGTATGTTGGCAAAGAGTGAATGAACAAATAGACACAAATTCACTTTTCTGGGCCACATATAGCCCAAGACTGGTGAAAGAGTGAGGGTGAGTGAAATTAACCTTCTACATTTTCAGGGGAGCTTCTTCATGCGTTTTGCATGTAACAGTACCATGAACAATAGGCCTACATGTGTCTTATAGTTATTATTATGGTTACTATGGTCAATTTTATAAGGTTCAATATAATTTGGATGGTTCTATATGTTGATCACATTGTATATGAGATAAGACGTACATGGACTGCACACTATTAGTGCTACTTTAACAGGGATATAGACATTTGGTGATATTCCATGGCAACAATGTTCTTCTGCATCACAGTCAGTCTTTGATTATTTCTTTCTTTATATATTTATTCTTTCATTCTGAAGAGAGCTTTTTGTCTGTAAAAAATTTTTTCTGTGATAAAAGGCTGATATAGAGAATTAGCGGTTATAGGTAACGGATGAAGCTTTATAGATAAAGATTTAGAAATATTTTAAAATTTTAGAATTTCGTGTCATGCCCTCAACATACATTTCAGACAAAAATAATTTTATTTATATACAGGTGCTGGTCATATAATTAGAATATCATCAAAAAGTTGATTTATTTCACTAATTCCATTCAAAAAGTGAAACTTGTATATTATATTCATTCATTACACACAGACTGATATATTTCAAATGTTTATTTCTTTTCATTTTGATGATTATAACTCACAACTAAGGAAAATCCCAAATTCAGTATCTCAGAAAATTAGAATATTGTGAAAAGGTTCAATATTGAAGACACCTGGTGCCACACTCTAATCAGCTAATTAACACCTGCAAAGGCCTTTAAATGGTCTCTCAGTCTAGTTCTGTAGGCTACACAATCATGGGGAAGACTGCTGACTTGACAGTTGTCCAAAAGACGACCATTGACACCTTGCACAAGGAGGGCAAGACACAAAAGGTCATTGCAAAAGAGGCTGGTTTGGGGTGCCATGTCGTCTGCTGGTGTTGGTCCACTGTGTTTTCTGAGGTCCAAGGTCAACGCAGCCGTATACCAGGAAGTTTTAGAGCACTTCATGCTTCCTGCTGCTGACCAACTTTATGGAGATGCAGATTTCATTTTCCAACAGGACTTGGCACCTGCACACAGTGCCAAAGCTACCAGTACCTGGTTTATCCCTGTTTTTTTTTCGGCCAGCAAACTCGCCTGACCTTAACCCCATAGAAAATCTATGGGGTATTGTGAAGAGGAAGATGTGATATGCCAGACCCAACAATGCAGAAGAGCTGAAGGCCACTATCAGAGCAACCTGGGCTCTTATAACACCTGAGCAGTGCCACAGACTCCATGCCACGCCGCATTGCTGTAGTAATTCAGGCAAAAGGAGCCCCAACTAAGTATTGAGTGCTGTACATGCTCATACTTTTCATGTTCATACTTTTCAGTTGGCCAAGATTTCTAAAAATCCTTTCTTTGTATTGGTCATAAGTAATAAATTTTCTGAGATACTAAATTTGGGATTTTCCTTAGTTGTCAGTTATAATCATCAAAATTAAAAGAAATAAACATTTGAAATATATCAGTCTGTGTGTAAGGAATGAATATAACAAACAAGTTTCACTTTTTGAAGGGAATTAGTGAAATAAATCAACTTTTTGATGATATTCTAATTATATGACCAGCACCTGTATATAAAATGTGCAGGCCTGTTTGAATCCTGCCAATACGATGGTAACATTTTCAAAGCATTTCTCTGGTAGATTGGGCATTGATGCAGTTGTACCAGATCTGTTGCTACGATCTATTACAAGTTTCTGTGTAAAGATGTGTGGTAATTTACCAGATGTAGTATTGTTGAATACTTGCAGTACTGCTCCTATATTTAATGTGAAAGTAACAAATGGTAATACATTTCACCATCAACATTGTTTTAATTGACAATACGGCACAGTACACATGCAGTGTTTTTTCAGTATCAGAATCAGAACGAGCTTTTATTCGCCAAGTGTGCGCAAACACACAAGGACATTTTTTTTTCTTTTTTTTTTTCTTTTCAGGAGCTCTTGGTACATACATACATATACACATATGACAAGAAAAACAGAAAGAACATTTAAGTAAGACTAAGGAAAAAAGATAAATAAGTAAATAACAAAAAAAAAAAAAAATAGTAAGAACAGAAGACTTATATACAGATTTGTGCATTATGTACTGTATATGTACAGCTGTATAAATAAAATATGTATGTATTTACACAATATCTCATTCTCTCAAGTACTGAGAATGAATTATAAAAAGAGATAGCATGGGGGGAAATAATGCTTTTGTGCCTAGATGTTCTAGTGCACAGAGATCTGTACCGTCTGCACGAGGGCAGAAGTGCAAACACGTTGTGTCCGGGGTGAGAGGGGTCTGTGATAATGTTACCTGCCCGTTTCTTCACTCTGTAGTTGTACAAGTCCTGAAGGCAGTTGCACACCAATTATCCTTTCAAACCTCAAAATGAGAAAAACCTCAAAATTAATTTACTCATCCTTACGTTTTCTTTTTCCATGAAACACTAAAGCAGATCTTGTCAGAATGTCTGAGCTTCTTTTTTCTCCCTAAAGTCAACTTTGGAAAAAAAACAACAACAACAACATAGATTTTGGTCTGTTCCCCACACAAATCTTATGGGAGTAATATGAGGGGTAGACTGGCATGAGGCTAAGTAAATGATGACAAAATGTTCATTTTGGGGTGATCCGGTCTTCTGTGGAAAAAAGGCTTTGTAGAAGCACACTGAGTTTCATTGGTGTGTTGGCAAAGAGTGAATGAACGAATGGATACGAATTCACTTTTCTGGGCCACATATAGCCCAAGACTGGTGAAAAAGTGAGGGTGAGTGAAATTAACCCTCTACATTTTCAGGAGAGCATCTCCATGCGTTTTGCATGCAACAGTGCCATGAATCTCTGGCTAAATGAAAACAGATGACAGTGCCAATCCCCACGTGGGTGCTGCTGTGCCTCTGCCACTACCATTTATCACCGTAAACTCCCTTGGCCTCTTGGAGGAAAAAAGTGTGCTCTTGTTTGCCATGGAAGAAATTCTAATCTGCTGTCTTCAATGGAGCTCTTTGTAGCTTTGTAACCAGGATGAAATAGCAAGTGGAAATGCACAAGCTGAATTTTATTATTGTATAAATTGGTGACAAGAATTTACATGCATTCCTCAACAGTATTTCAAATGAAGGTGTCATTAAGAAGACACATTTTAGCTACTGTATGAGGCTTAAATAGGCATAGAACTCATTGTAGATTGTAGTAATTGTGTTAAAGATAAATCACTCTTTCTGTATGAGCCCTGCACTCGACTGAAAATAATAGCTGTATCCCAAAGTTTAAGAGATTTATTTGAAAGAATTTTGCAAATGGACATTTATAATTAAAATTAAAAACTGCAAATCCAGTTTTGATGGATGTTCATCTGACCAGTGTATGACTATCAAAGTCGGCTCGTCCAACAGGCGTTACAGGCGGTCGCCTATAGGGCCCCGCCTTATCTGGGGGGCCCCATGGCCATGAAACTATTAGAATAATCGGAGTGTCTATTTACACTAAGTGCAAATAGCCCACCATGTTGGCAGATGAAATTTCTGGTTTAGACAGACAAAAGTATAAAAAACGTTTGTAACTTGTCAATAACAGTGGCGTAAGGAGTAAAGAGTCTGGCGTAGCAACTACTTTTAATGCAAATCGACCAGAGTTCAAATCCGCCTTTTACCGAACTTGTTCTTCTCGCTTTTTTAATTGCATATAAGATTGGAAAGGCATTTATTTTCAATAAATATTCAAGTCAAGAAGAAGATTTGTTCATTAATTGTTCAATAAAGATCAAGAGAATAAATAAAATCTGAAAACATAAGAAACATACACAATAGCCTAATACTGCCTGTGATATAGTGGGAGAACTTGAGTACCGTAATTATCACAGTATTTATATACACAGATTCCACCACACTTCTCTCCAAAATGCTCATTTTCGTTAGAAACGTGAAAAATATTGTATTTTAGTGGCACGCTTAGCCTAATCTTTATTAATGCGTAATTTCTTATTAAGCATTTTGTATGACAGAAAATGTGCTGTCAAAACTAAAAATTCCAAATATTCTAATCTCTATGGTAATATCAACTTCACTGATTTGGATATTGCCTGTTGGAATAGTCTCTCATAACATCATGACGTCTCTTCATACACAATGCTATTTTTAGTTCATTTAAATAATAAGAAGAATATATAAAGTGAAGTTGTGGTAGAAATGGCATCCAAACGCTATCTTTACAGAGCTGAAAAAAAAGGAAAAAGAGAAGAGCACAGGAAGAAAGACAAGGTCAAAGTAAAAGTATGCTCTTATGACTGCTATAAAAAAAGCACATTATTATTAATTGCTTGTGTCACATATGAGGGAAACATTGGACCACATTCAGCGTGCTAAGTTAAATAATTATCTACTCATGCATTTTGTATTGATGTACTGTCTGATGAAGTTCCCTTGCGATACTACACGAGTACTGCGTCGTTTGTCTTTTTAATTAATATTGAATAAGTATTAATAAGACAAGACGCTACGGGGAAAAGTCCTTTTTCTCCGATTCTGAAACCTTTACACAATCATGCAGTGTGAACTGCACGGCCATTGGTTTGTGAAGTTAAAGAAAACGAACCGATGACGGCGTGGAACGCGCGAGTCAATGGTGAGCCAAAAAGGGCGGGGTCTCGGGCTATATAAGCGGCCGTCACCATGGCAAATCGATTCATTCTCCTTCAGCGGCACATATCATCTCTTCACTTGATCTACGAGACTTGAAGCCCCCTTAACCTGCAAGCATCTGGATTCGCCATTGATCAACTCGCCGTTCTGCAGCAGTTTAGTGAGCTCGCCTCTCTGCTCGCAGCTCTTTAGCAGCCGCCGCCTCGAGCAGCCTGCCGCTCTCTCGCCGCTCTTGTGCATCGCTGATCGCCCGCCGCTTCGCAGCAGCCAGATCAGCTTGCCGCTCTCAAGCAGCTCTGTTCCCACGCCGCTTCCTAGCAGCCTGGTAAGCGCTTCACCCCTGAGCCACCTGCAGTTCGAGCAAGTGCACTACGGTGTATCCTTTGCTACACAATTGCTGTCTAAAGAGCTGTTTCTAAAGAGCAGAATTCTGCGACATTGTTGCAAATGTCGCGCTATGGCTGTGGCACGTGCAGAGCCCCTCTGCACTCTGATGACGGGCACAGTGAGTGTGTTTTATGTCTGGGTAAATCCCACGCAGAAGCCGTACTCACGGGAATGATCTCCTCTCACTGTGAGAGTGTGAGTCTGGCCTCTTTGCACTCGCGGATAGCGTTCTTTTCAGAACGTGACTCCACCCATCGCGCCCACCCGTTTCCTTCCTCCCAGGAGCCTTTGAGGAAAAAACAGCGGGGCAGAGGATCCCAGCGCTCGGATGAGTGTGAGCTCACATCGGCTCAGGACCCGCGTGCCTCACTCACTCCACATAGAGAGGTTTCCCCCGTCTAATTCTCCTGCCCAGACCAACGCCCCTCTGCCATCGCAAGCGAGTTGGTCTTGTTCGGGAGATCTGATGAAGAGCTGCTGGACGACAGCATGTCACTGGCGGCTTCGGATGCCGATGAGTGGTCGGGCTCACTTCCTGACCCCGCCCCCTTGCCGTCTTTAGAACCGATTGACACCAGGGCATCAGTCGACTCGGAGCTCACCCGTGTGCTGTCTAAAGCAGTTGAGCAGCTCGTCTGGAGTGGTCTGCACCTGAGGAACCCACACGCAGCCGCTTAGACGAGTGGTTCTTGCCTGGACATCGCCAAGCGCCTCCTCAGTGGTCAGCGCCCTTCTGTCCTGAGGTGCATGATGAGCTTACCAAGTCATGGCGTGCTTCCTACTCTGCCCACTTGCATCCTTCTGTCTCTCACGCTCTCACCTCTGTTGACGGCGCGGGGCAGAAAGGATATGAAAAGCTGCCTCCCTTGGATGAAGCTGTGGCCGCACACCTGTGTCCGCCCGCTGCCATTGCATGGAAGGCGAAGGCCGACCACCCATCAAAACCCTGCCGTACCACCTCGCTGGACGGCGTACATCTCGGCTGGTCAGACAGCTTCTGCTTTGTACTCCATGGTGGTACTCCAGGTGTACCAAGCGAAGCTCCTCAGAGACCTGGATGAGGCTGGGCACGACTCAGCCACCTTCAAAGAGCTGCGTAGTGCCACGGACCTGCCCCTCATGCCACGAAGACCATGGCTCAGGCTAATGGGTGTTCGATGGCCAGCCTGGTGGTGCTGGAGCGCCACTTAAGGCTCAACCTGACCGAGATCAAGGACGCAGACAAGGCCGTCTTTCTTGACTCGCCAGTCTCCCCCACTGGTCTCTTTGGGCCCACCGTCGATGGTTTCGCTGAGCGCTTCACAGCAGCACAAATGTCATCCCAGGCCATGCGACACTTTTTGCTGAAACGCTTCAGCTCCTCTGCTTCAAGCCGTCCTAAGTCAGCGCCAGCTCAGCCACACGGGCCGAGGCCTGGCAGGCCATCCCTGGAGTGTCAGCTTGGGTTCTGAACATAATAAAACGAGGTTATGTAATCCAATTCGCTCAAAGGGCCCCGTTTTTCAACGGCGTGGTCCAAACCTCTGTGGAAAGCAAGGATGCACATGTCCTGTGTTCCGAGGTAAACACCATGCTGGCGAAAGGAGCCATAGAAGTGGTTCCTCCAGCACAGAGCGAGTCAGGCTTTTACAGCAGGTACTTCCTCGTTCCCAAAAAGGATGGCGGTCTCAGACCCATTCTCGATCTTAGACATCTGAACAGGGCCCTGATAAAGCGCTCATTCAGAATGATCACTTTGAAGCAGATCTTCCCGCAAACTGATTCTTTACATCCAGATAGCCCCCCATCACAGGCGATTCTTGAGATTCGCCTTCGAAGGGGTGGCATATCAATACATGGTCCTTCCATTCGGGCTATCTCTGGCTCCCCGCACTTTTATCTCCCCTCTGAGGCAGATGGGTGTGTGCATACTGAACTACCTTGACGACTGGCTCATTCTGGCCCAGTCGGAGGCGGAGCTAATATCCCACAGATCCATTATCCTCAACCACTTAGAGTGCTTGGTGCTCAGGGTCAATTTTACAAAGAGCTCATTATCTCCCAGCCAACGTGTGTTGTTCTTGGGGATAATTTTAGACTCGACCCACATAAGGGCTACAGTCACTCCAGAGCATTCTCTGGCCATTCAGCAGCTCGTACAAACCTTTATGCCCAGGGCTTCTCTGCCACTCAGAACGTTTCAGAGGATGCTAGGTCTGATGAGTTCAGCATCTCCGGCTCTGCAGCTGGGCTTGCTTCACATGCGCCCTCTGCAGCTCTGGCTGAAACCACAGGTCCCGCCCCTAGCCTGGCAACATGGTCGTGTGTCACAACCCTGGCCCCTTAGACGAACCTTGCTGGTTCAAGTAGGGCGTGACAATTGGGACGATAGACAAGAGGAAGGTCATCTTCACAGATGCCTCCAAGATGGGTTGGGGAGCTCTGTGCGGCCTGGAAACCGAGCCTGGAAATGATGGCGGTATATCGAGCTCTCCAGGTTTTCCTTCCTCTCCTGGTGGGACACCACGTCTTGGTCAGGTCAGACAGCATTACAGTGGTATCCTTCATAAATCACCAGGGCGGCCTCTTTTCAAAGCCCCTCTTCACTCTAGCGAAAACCAAGCGAGAGGGACAATATGGCACCCCAGACCCGAGCTGTGGGACCTCTATGTGTGGTTTCTCAATGGGAGCCTGCAAGCCTCCCCGAGAATGTCTTAAATGCTATCTGTCAGGCCAGAGCTCCGTCTACGAGACGTCTCTACTCCCTGAAATGGGCCATCTTTGCTGCCTGGTGTACAGCCCGGGGCATGGACCCACTGACTTGTGACATATCCCAGATATTGTCCTTCCTTCAAGACTTAATGGATAGAGGCCGTACTCCTTCTACCCTTAAAGTCTATGTTGCAGCTATAGCAGCTTCTCATGCGCCTATAGCGGGGCAGTCGATAGGAAGAAATGACCTTGTTGTTTGCTTCCTTAAGGGATCCAGGAGGTTGAATCCCCCTCATCCCCTCACGATTCCTACCTGGGATCTTTCTGTGGTTCTTAGAGGCCTTAAAGGCCCTACCTTTGAACCAATCCAGACTGCCGATCTAAGACCCCTGTCGCTGAAAACTGCCTTGCTGCTAGCTTTAGCATCAGTTAAACTTGTGGGAGATTTACAGGCACTCTCTATAAGTCCCTCGTATCTTGAGTTCGGGCCTAACGACTCCAAAGTCGTCCTGAAACCGAGACATGGATATGTCCCGAAAGTCCTATCTACCCCCTTTAGGGCGCAGATGGTAGTTCTCTCAGCTCTTCCTCCTTCTCAGGATGAACAAGAGTTGAACCTGCTCTGTCCTGTCAGAGCCCTGAGGTCTTATATTGACCGTTCTGCCTCCTTTCATCAGGCGGAACAGCTTTTTGTCTGCTTCAGTCATCTGGTCACGAAGCCCAGGCTTTCCAGATGGATAGTCGACGCTATAGCACTCGCTTACTCCTCCTTAGGCCTTCAATGCCTCTTTGTCCACATTTGTCAGGTTTTATATCTGGATGTCCCTGCGCTTCAGTCGTGGACTCACGCGGGCTTGCTCACTATTGGCTCACGCGTTCCACGCCGTCATTGGTTTGTTTTCTTTACGAACTAATGGCCATGCAGTTCCCACTGCGTGATTGTATAAAGGCTTCAGAATCAGAGAAAAAGGAGTTTTCCCCATAGCATCTTGACTTATTAATAATTAGTAGGATTGATTACACTCTTATTTGTTTAATCTATTAAAATACTTTATATACACATTTAAATACACATTTATACACTTAAATATTAGTAGTATTATATTTTCTATTTTTATATATAATTTATTTGTATTTTATTTAGTTTTTAAGTACAATTCACACATTTTATTTGTGTTTCATGTACATGTATTTAGTTCAATTTTTCAAGCTCATTTGCACTCTTGTTTAAATCAAATCTGTTTTAATATTTTTTTTTTCATATGTAGGTTGAATATATTACCCTCAATACACATTTATACACTTAAATACTTTCTCTTTACTCGTAAAATTGTTATGATCGTTTTTACTCCAGTGAGGCGTATTTTCATGATCTCGCCTAGGGCCCCACAACCCCACTGGCCGGCACTGATGGCCAT
Source organism: Elopichthys bambusa (assembly GCA_037101425.1). Lineage (NCBI taxonomy): Eukaryota > Metazoa > Chordata > Actinopteri > Cypriniformes > Xenocyprididae > Elopichthys > Elopichthys bambusa. Next base: position 11,194,711 of record CM074447.1, on the reverse strand, counting down.
AATCAAATAGACTGAGAAAGACAAGGTGTCACAGACACGCCAGGTTCCATCATCCAATCACAGCGCACTCCTTCACCAGAATACTGATCACTAACACCTGCACCTCATCAGTATTACAATCACCAGCACCATAAAAGACACTCACACACTCACCCTCATTGTCCGGTCTCATTCATGTCTAAGGTACCTACCTCTGGCTTATCGAATGGACTCCCTGAACTACTTACCTTACTCCCGCGTCTTCGATCATCCTCCTGTGTCTCCTGATCCGTGTGTGAGTGTCGTCTGCCTTCCTCGTTGTCTTAGTGCTCCAGCCATTCCATCCTGCAATCCAGAAAATACATCACTACCTGTTCACCATTCCCTTGGCACTTCAATTACTTCACCAAACTCACCTGTCACCACTACCGGCTCTACTTGTGTAAATAAACCCATCTTTTCAACATCTTTGGTTTCCGACCTGTTTATACTGTAACACAAGGCTACTTAGAATTTAAATGGCCTATGCAGTGTTAGAAGAGGCGTATAAATATGTAGAAAAAAGTCTCTTTAAATAATGTGAGACTGTGAACAGATAAAGAAGGTCAGATAGCAGAGCAAAGTGTCAATAATAAAGTAGGCCTAATGTTGTTCAATAATTCTAAAATATTTTTGAACATCCTTTTAAGTTGTGGTACTATAAATTTAAGACATGGCCTGTACTACAGGGCAGTTCCAGCGTTATGGACGTGACATTTGAAGTCAAAACTTGAAATATAAACTCAAAGAATGCATTTAAGTCTATTTATATATTCATAATCCCTTACTAAAGGAGTCCAGACATTAGAAAAATATCAGTCTATACAATCGTTTTATATTTTAGATGAAGGAAATATACAGCGTTACGGACGTGACAAAAAAAGTCACTAAAGTCAAGTTTTAGGTGTCAACATATATTTTAAAAATTCTGTGAATTACACTGCACAAACCAAAAGTAATACTGCCCACCGAATGAAGAAGGGCTGGCTCTCCACAGAGCATAAAATAATAATTTTTCGTGTTCGCATTTATGAGGAAAAAACAATGTTACTGACGTGACAGTTCTCCGTTACGGACTGCTTGCTACCCTACATTGACAAATATTAATGTTTATCATAAAACAGTTTAAAATCACATGTTTTCAGGTAAACCGATTGACATACACTATTGTTAATTGCAATCATGTCAGTTTTATGTTTTGTGTATGATTACACGGTTTTTGGCTAGTTTGCACAGTTTGAAGCAGTCTTAAGTCAAAATGATCAAACTTTATTTCAAGTCAAAATTATTGCAACCTTATTATTTTTATTTTGTCAGCTTGATTGCGCGGATTGTGATCAATAGGCTATTCATTTTTTTAACCAACAGGTAAAAACACTAGGGAAGTCTCTTCTATAAGTTGTACTGTATCATATAGGCCTACCTTTTGATGTTCATATTTCATTCTGTAACTGGCAAGAGGAAGAGAAGATCGGTTCATGTGCACCTGATCCGCTTGATCTGCCGCCAAGTTTACACTACAGGACTTTAAATGTCGGCAGATCGCTGTGCTGTTCAGACTACATGACTTACTGTGGAGTCTTGAAGTTGTTGTGGTGTTCACACTACGTGACACTACAAAAATTATCTGCAACAGGTTACACACTACATGAGCTGGCGACAACTGTCACCCAACGACTTTATTTGAAAATAGATGTTGGGAGGAAATTAGATGAAATTTGGAATTAAATTTAATTAAAATGAAAATAACCCTTTCACACTTAACATCACTGACATCCCAGAGTTAAGGCGATAATCTTAATATATAACGTGAATTCACCCGTTTGTCCTGAAATACATGTGGCCGGTGAACTGGGAGATCAATCGAGTGAGTGAGCTTTATACTTACTTACACAATGTGTATCTGATATGAATAAACGTCGGCAAATTATATTTGAATGGATTGTTATTGCTGCTTCCATAGACATCAGTGTATATTTCATTGGCTGTTGCGTCACAACAACAGTTGGCTTTGTTGCGTTTCATATTAAAACTAACAAAGCACAAAGAGTAAAGATTATTGGATATGTTCTGATATATACGGTAAGCCTGAAACAGATCATAGCAATATTTTAATGGTTGTTCAGAGCAAAGTAGTGAGATGAGTTGTTGATCCTAATAAGCATAAACATAATTTAGCTTTGCATATAAAGTTTCAAGTTATTTGCATTTATAATTGTTATATGACATAAACTTAATCTTTAAAACGTTACGGACGTGACAGAGCACTGAAGCGTCTTGACCTCTTTATTCTAGCCCTTATAAATTCAACAGGCAGTGCTGTTATGACAAAATGAGTGTATTTATTTCTCAGGCATTCCTCCATTTTTCTACACAATGCTTACTGTTAAAATAAAGTTTAAAAAAGGGGGTCTTTGATTCCTTTTTTGAAAGCATACAATTTTTTTAATTTAAGCATTGTTGCTTACCTGATATATTGTGGATAAACAAGGCAATTTTCTTAATTTATGTTAGAGCACATTCATACAGTATATTACAGACCTAAAGGGACAATTTAAAAAGGGCTTTGTTCTTTTGGTAAAAACTTTTTTTTTTCATGGTAAAGATGACCTTTGCGTGGATGTTTCTGCTAAAATAGTAAAATCAGTGTACTAAACATTACTGCTTACTAAGATAAAATAATTTGAAAGTTACATTAATTTTAAATGTTTTCACTTTGCTTAAAAAATTATACTGATCATCAATCAATAAACTTAATACACTTAAATTTGGTCCATGGCATCAATTCTTAATTAAGTGTGCCGGAAAAACTGTAAAAATGTAACTAACTTAATTTTAATGTATTTTTTATAGTAATTATGAGTGGGGTGCCCTTTTTTTTCACTTGAGCACCTGCCACCCAAAATGTCTGTGCACGGCCCTGATAATAATAGAATAATGTATATCTTCTGTAATAAGAGTTTTTTTTTTCTTAACAAATGATTAATAGTTTATTATTTGATTCTGTCATTTCATTTTTGAGTTGTTTACTTTGAATTCCAGTCCATTCCCACCAAATCTGACCCATTCAGGTTGATTTACAGAAAGTTTGTAAACATGAGAGACAAGAATTATGGCATTCCCATGGTAATCAGCTTGCGATCTTGCGATCATAGCATCTTGCGCCCTCCTCTCACGTGACTTTTTGCATGTACTTCGCCGTTACCCCTCTCACATGAAGTAGGAGCTCAAAGAGAACAAGTTGAAAGGAGGGGAATGAGACAATGCCTATTCCACTGGTGTTGGATAGTGTCACTTTTATTTTGTAATATGTGACAATTATATTGTAACAGTTATATTATACATATGTCTAATTTTTTTTGTCATTACATTTTAATTTATTTATTTATTATTATTATTATTATTTTATTTTATTTTTTTATTTTTTTTGAGGAGGCACTGCCTCACTTGCCTCCTTGGAAAACCCCCCCCCTCCCTAATCCATGTGCATATACAGGTGTTGGTCATATAATTAGAATATCATCAAAAAGTTGATTTATTTCACTAATTCCATTCAAAAAGTGAAACTTGTATATTATATTCATTCATTACACACAGACTGATATATTTCAAATGTTTATTTCTTTTCATTTTGATGATTATAACTGACAACTAAGGAAAATCCCAAATTCAGTATCTCAGAAAATTTGAATATTACTTAAGACCAATACAAAGAAAGGATTTCTTTAAAATTTTGGCCAACTGAAAAGTATGAATATGAAAAGTATGAGCATGTACAGCACTCAATACTTAGTTGGGGCTCCTTTTGCCTGAATTACTATTGCAATGCGGCGTGGCATGGAGTCGATCAGTCTGTGGCACTACTCAGGTGTTATAAGAGCCCAGGTTGGTCCGATAGTGGCCTTCAGCTCTTCTGCATTGTTGGCTCTGGCATATCGCATCTTCCTCTTCACAATACCCCATAGATTTTCTATGGGGTTAAGGTCAGGCAAGTTTGCTGGCCGATAAAGAACAGGAATAAACCAGGTACTGGTAGCTTTGGCACTGTGTGCAGGTGCCAAGTCCTGTTGGAAAATGAAATCTGCATCTCCATAAAGTTGGTCAGCAGCAGGAAGCATGAAGTGCTCTAAAACTTCCTGGTATATGGCTGCATTGACCTTGGACCTCAGAAAACACAGTGGACCAACACCAGAAGATGACATGGCACCCCAAACCATCACTGACTGTGGAAACTTTACACTGGACCTCAAGCAACGTGGATTGTGTGCCTCTCCTCTCTTCCTCCAGACTCTGGGACCCTGATTTCCAAAAGAAATGCAAAATTTACTTTCATCAGAGAACATAACTTTGGACCACTCAGCAGCAGTCCAGTCCTTATTGTCTTTAGCCCAGGCGAGACGCTTCTGACGCTGTCAGAGTGGCTTGACACAAGGAATGCTTGTACACTTTTTTCTACCACATCTTTTCCTTCCCTTCGCCTCTCTATTAATGTGCTTGGACACAGAGCTCTGTGAACAGCCAGCCTCTTTTGCAATGACCTTTTGTGTCTTGCCCTACTTGTGCAAGGTGTCAATGGTCGTCTTTTGGACAACTGTCAAGTCAGCAGTCTTCCCCATGATTGTGTAGCCTACAGAACTAGACTGAGAGAACATTTAAAGGCCTTTGCAGGTGTTAATTAGCTGATTAGAGTGTGGCACCAGGTGTCTTCAATATTGAACCTTTTCACAATATTCTAATTTTCTGAGATACTGAATTTGGGATTTTCCTTAGTTGTGAGTTATAACCATCAAAATGAAAAGAAATAAACATTTGAAATATATCAGTCTGTGTGTAATGAATGAATATAATATACAAGTTTCACTTTTTGAATGGAATTAGTGAAATAAATCTACTTTTTGATGATATTCTAATTATATGACCAGCACCTGTATTATAGATAAGCATGATGTATTCATGAGACATTCTTGCTCCATATGGGATAGTCAGTTGTATACTTTTCCCCACAGATTTCCATTGTAAGTGCATAACTGTAAAAAAAAAAAAAAATAGTTTCTTTAACTTGCATTTAACTTTAGAGCACTACTATCTCCCAATTTTAGTTTGAACAGTGCAGATACATTAAAACAATTCTATGAATTTTGTGACCATAGACCATTTGGGAGCTAACGTCACGGTTACGTCACTTGCAGCTGCGCGCATTGTGGTGGTCAGTTTTTGCTTTCACTTTTACTTTCACTTTTAGGTAATAATTGACTATGATTTGAGGCTCCTTCACCAGCATAACTTCCGTACAAGGTGTTATGTGAAATATTTCTATGCAACGTAACATTTTTCTTTATCATCGACTATCTTGCAAAATGATACAAATGATAACAAAAATTAAAAAATGAGTGAATAAGTAAATTAATGATCAAATATGTTGCTTAATTAATTCTCACAATTATCTCACAAGAATGTTTTCTCGCAGTTGCGAGATTATATCTCACAATTCAGACTTTATAACTCGCAATTTGAGTTCATATCACAATTGTGAAAAAAAAAATCAGAATTGAAGTTTACTATATTTTTTTCTCAGAATTGTGAAAAAAAAAAAAAGAAATTAGCTTTTTTATTATTTTATTCCATGGCCTCCATAGACTAAGATTGCAGAACTGTAATTTTGAACTTTTGAACAAAATTTGAACGGTATGCACTAATGCCATCATCTATAGAAAGAGGTTTCATTAAGTGATGGTTGCGTTCCGTATTGATCAAGTGATAAGTCAAGTGATGCCTGATTTCACTGATGTCTTTCATATCTAAGCCTTCTAAGGTACAGGTTATATTTTATAATATATTTTATAACATTTTGTAATTCTCAATGACAGCATCTTGAGGAGTAAAAAATATGTTCTTGTAGATACTCGTGGCATCACCTTTGACACAATATTTACATAACATTCCATTAAAATAATGAAATATTTTTTTGTATTTCAAGGTGGGCTGTTGTGTGATGTTTTAGGTATGGATAAGGTGTAGAGTGCTGATGCTGCTTCACTTGGTTTATTCTTACAAAACATCAGTGCATCTCCATGTCAGTACACTGAGAGGCCAGCCAACTCCGGTCAGCTTGCTTCCTGTGATGTTATTAGATCTGGCTTAATAGTGCCAACTTGTTTCTCCACTGAACTTCTATCATCTGAGTTGAGAAATCTTTGTGTGCCATACTGCTGTAAGCAATTCAACAATCACATTTTAAGTCACATTTATTTATTTAGCGCTTTGTACATTAATAAATAGGAAATTAACCATATTTCTGTCATGACAACTATGTGACGGTATTTGGCCTTAAAAGATTGGGTTCGGGCGCCAAAGGTAAAAACCACCACAATTATTGAATTAAATTAATCATTAGAGACACTACATATAGGGATGATATTATCAATTCTTTATGAATCAAATTGAACAAGGAACCACAAGAAAGTTGATTTAAAAGTTTTCTATTCAAGTTCAATTCCAATCATATTACATTACAATTCAGCACATCATATTCAACTCAAAAAAAGGAAAAGAAAGAAAGAAAAAATAGAGTAAAAAAATAAACAAATAAAAAAATCACGACTATTAATTTCAAGCCCAGAAACATTTACCTTTTAGTTACCTCACAACAATAAATGAGTGACAGATAAATCAAATAATTAAATAATTAATATAAATGCAATGCAATTAATCTTATGCAGGAACAAAAATGAATCAAAATGCAAATAAGCAGCTGCATAAGAGAAAAACAGGCATAAGAAAAAAAGGAAAAAAAAAAAAAAAAAAACTGGATCCAAAGTTCAACAAAAGAAGGAAAAAAACATTAATTTGCTTACCATGTCACTCATTGAACTACTGGGCCTGAAACGCAATTCATTACATCACAAACAATATTTACAACATAATTCGGCAACTCGAGCGCCAAAATAAACAGCAAAAGAAAAACCTCCCTAAAAAAACCCTCCTCAAAACATACTAACGTTACATATAATGCCCTGAATTAGCGTCTAAACCACAACATAACCGGATTGGGGAAAAAAACTCTCTCTCAAACGCTCCATTTACACACAAATCGGCAAAACGCTCTCATCACAACTTGCTAATGCTTTACGAAATTCAATGAGGGAAACATTCCTCAAAATATGAATCGTAAGCATTAAAAGCAGAAAAAGACTGCAGCATTAAATGTAGCATTAACACATTGATACAATCTGCTACACTGCTGCTGCTGCAGAGCAAGTACAGGACTTTATACTGCCAATAAATACACGCTGCTGTGACCAAGTAAGACATGCTGCTGCTGTACAATATACATGAATTACCCATAGCAGATCTATATAGGTGGAGCTGGGGAAGGTGGAGGGTTTCTGAAAGCATGCCGCACTGCTAAGGCAAATGCTAACCAAGTATTTGAAGATTGAGCATGCAAGCTCTTTGGCTACTGATACAGCAGGAACCAATCAGCTGTGCCCTATAGAGAATGATATGATTGCAAGCAGGTTGAGTTAAGGACCTATTAGCCTGTGCTATCTAGAGTTTCATGACAGAACATTTCAGAAAAATGAGTTCATTAAGCCCACATCTAGCGATCCCAATGCTCCAAATAGCAATTAAACATAAAAGTAAAATAAAAATTCTTAAAAGATAAAAGTGTATTTGGGTTACAGTGGGAGCTTCTTCGTCGGGTCCGCCCCCCCACTCCACCAGGACGCCATGTGCCATCGAGTTGCCGGATGCTGGTGCGGCTGCCTCAACTGAGGTACCTCGTGTCACATTCGGCACTCCGGATGAGGATCTGATGTCGACCGCTGCATGGGAGAGCAGGCTTTTGTCCTCTGGACAGGATGAGGATGCTGAACTTCCGCTCTCCGGGGTGGTCGTTCAGGCGGAACCGGATTCAGAGTTGACGGCCATGTTTACCCGGGCCGCCACGGACATTGGGCTCGAGTGGAACCCTCCACTATGTCCGGCTGAATGATTGGTTCCTGGATGCGGGGCGTGGTTCTCAGCCACATGCCGCCCCATTGCCGTTCTTTCCGGAGGTGCATAAGGAAGTTCAGAAGATGTGGAAGGCACCTTTTACAAGGAACCGTTCTTCTGTCTCTTCCACTCTCACTACCCTCGATAGTGGGGCCGCTAAGGGTTACGTGGACATTCCACAGGTGGAGCATACAATTGCTGTGCACTTGTGCCCGCAATCTGCTGCCACCTGGCGGAATCGTCCGCATCTCCCATCCAAGGCGTGTAAGACGACGGCAGCTCTGGCTGCTAAGGCTTGCTCTGCTGTTGGGCAGGCGGCCTCCACCCTGCATGCCATGGCCATCTTGCAGGTCCATCAGGCAAAAGCTCTGAAAGAGCTGCATGAGGGTAATTCTGAGCCAGGCTTGTTGCAAGAACTGTGCACAGCGACTGACCTCACTCTCCGGGCGACAAAAGTGACTCTCCGGCGCGGCCCTTGGCCAGATGATGTACACCCTGGTGGTCCAGGAGCGTCATCTCTGGTTGGACCTGGATGAAATGAAGGACGCAGACAAAGTTCGCTTTCTCGACGCCCCCATTTCCCAGGCCGACACTGTCAAAGACTTTGCCCAGCAGTTCTCAGCAGTCCAGAAGCAGACAGAGGCCATAAAACACATCTTGCCCCGGCGTGATACAACTACCGTTCCGTAGTGAGATGGCCCCCAACCTGCTCGTCGCCAGGGGCATCCCCCTGTGGCTGCACAGGCTCCGGGAACCTGGAACCATCCTGTCCTCCCCAAGCCCCCTGCAGAAAGGCGATGCAGCTCGCTTAGGCCGCTAAGCCCTTTAAGAAGAAGCCTCCTAAGTGGCCCTGAGACGAGTGGCCCAGAGATGGAAGGGACTGCTCTATTCCAGGAGACGGTAAAGGCACCGCTCCATCCCCCAGGAGAGGACTGGGTGGAAAATCCTGTGTTTTATTTCTGTTCCCACCTTTTCAATAAAAGAGCAGTTTTCAAAATCTCTGGGTCATACTGGATCTGTGCTGACAGCGAGCGACGCGCTGCCTCCTAACTCTCAACCACATTTGAAGACAGTGCTCCTGACTTCCTTCAAGAGCGCTCGCTTCCTTCAAGAGGATCGGGGACCTGCAAGCATTTTAGGTCAGTCAATTGTGCCTGAAATTGGGGCTAGTTCTGAAGTTCTGAAGCACTCTTCCCTAGGGAAAGGAACAACAGCTTTGACCATCGACCATTTATGATGCATTTCAAATAATATGATGTTGAAATCCTTGTGGGAATTTCAGAAGTAACCTATTACAATTAACATATCACGTAATGGACAACAGACTTTTAAGTATAACTACTTACAAACAAGTAAAACTAAACAACATATTAATTTTAAGTGCTTATGGCAATGCTTAATAATAGTTGACAAATGTTTATAATACATTATAAGTTGGTACAGTGTAAATGTTAAAAATGTTTTTCAAAATATCTTTCTTTTGAAAATATTAAAATTCTAAATATATAAATATTCAAAATAAATTGCTATAGGCCTACACATGGTTATAAAGTACATTTAAACCCACTAAAAGCTGAATCATTTTGCTATGTTCTTAAAGTACACATAAAATATACTTTAAGTAAGAATAACTTAAGTATGTAAATACTGTATTTTCTGTAAATACAGTTCACTAAAAGTATGCTTGTTTAGCCTTTTTTGAAAAAAAAAAACTGTAACTAAGAATATATTTATTACCAAAGTACTTCTAGTATACTGTTTAGAAATATATAAAAAATATGCTTTTTTTAAGCATATTTCTTAAGTGTAACTAAGCATATATTTATTACCAAAGTACTTTTAGTATACTTTTTTGAAATATATTAAAAGTATGTGTGTGTTTAGCATATTTCTTAAAAGTGTAATTAAACATATATTTATTACCAAAGTCACAGACACGCCAGGCTCAGCCATTACTCAACCACAGCGCACTCCTTCACCCGAATACTAAACACGCACACCTGCACTTCATTAGCACAGCAATCACGGCACTACAAAAGACACACAAACTCACACACTCACTGTCCGGACTCGTTAGCATCCAGACCTACCTTAGGCTACTTACCTGTCTCCAGCATGTTCCCAAGTCTCCTTTGTGATCCCTCCTCTCGTGTGAGTTCTCCTGTGTCTCCTTCATTCCAGTCAGTCTCTGCATCCACTACTTCTGCAAAAGAATAGGACAGTATCAGTTCCATTGCCATTACCCACCACCTGCATTCACTTAAAACCTGTTGTTCAAATAAAACCTGTTACCTGCATTCCCGTGTCTCTGTCCCTTCTGTTTATAACACAAAGTATTTCTAGTATATTTTATAAAAAATATATTAAAATGCAATTCAGTATATTTAATGTACTTCAAATAAGCATGTTGGGAATACAAATATATTATTAACATACTACTTGCATTTCAAGGATATTTTAATACATTTAATGTCTTTTTCACCTGGGTGATACAGTAGGTCTTGATATATAGGACATCTGTTTCATTATTAATGTTAATAAAACAATTGTGGAACCATGGAAAAAAAAGTTGAATAAATTGTCTCACGTTACGACTGTAACCCTGGTTCCCTGAGAACAGGGAACGAGACACAGCATCCTAGAACGTGCACTTGTGTGACCAGTGTCTGAGACAATCTGTCAAATCACGACAATCCTATTGGCCGGCGACAGCCTATGACGTAATACAGGTGTAACCAGGAAGTATAAAAGGGGGCCTGGAGAACATGTCATCAGCTTTTTGTCTGAAGGGACTGACAGCAGGCAGAATGAAGGCATGGCAACGAGAGGCATGCAGAGAGGAGTGCATGCTAAATGGCTGAGAAAAAAGGCTTTTAGAAAAAGCCAAGCACTCAACTCCTTCTGGTCAAACAAGGCTGTCAGTGACAATACTCCCTATGGCCAAAGCCGAGCTGAAGCCTCAAAGGAGGGAGCCCTCTGAGAAAGAGGGCATGACTCACCAAGGCCGCTCAAAGCATGGAACCAACATCTAGAAGAAGAGGTTCCCTAAAGGGAGTCAGGCCAGAAAGCTCGAGCGGAGCTCTGGCCAGTCACTTTCAGAGGGACAAGTGTCAACTCCTAGAGTCAAATCAAGTAAAGTCAAGTCACCTTTATTTATATAGCGCTTTTTACAATGCAGATTGTGTCAAAGCAGCTTTACAGTGATAACTGGTATATAATTTTGGCTGCACAGCAGCTCTTAAAAAAAATGGTGTCAATGCAGGCAGATGCAAAGCACTGTTGAATATCAAATGTCAAGTGTCCCCAAACTAAGCAAGCCAAAGGTGACAACGGCAAGGAACCCAAACTCCAACAGGTGACATCAGGTGGCAAACAGGCTTAGTCGGGGGGCCAATTCTCCTCTGGCGAACAGTGCTTTGGCGAATAAGTCCGATGGGATCGCAACATTCAAAGTATTTATTCCAGTTCCAGATCGTATTCATCACGCCGGTATGGACGGTTTGTTGAGGAACAGTGCCACTGGCTGTCGTGTCGATGAGGCCTTCACAATGGATGATCTAGTTGACTCAATCTCTGCTGATACTTCAGGGCTGCATTGTGGTCATGTCAAGGCGCAGGTCCTTGATCTCACCTGGATACGGCCCGGATCCGGCTGACTACGGTAAACCTCGGGATAAACAGAGAGACTAATATTAGTGTAGATGCCATTCTTCTTCTGATGTAACGAGTACATCTGGTGTTATAGGAAGTTTTCCGGGTTCCGGCTGACCTAATTCATGCAGCTTAATAATGTGTTATGTGTATGCCAGGTTAAAGAGATGTGTTTTTAGTCTAGATTTAAACTGACAGATTGTGTCTGCATCCCGAACAATGCTAGGAAGATTGTTCCAGAGTTTAGGTGCCAAATATGAGAAGGATCTACCGCCTGCAGTTGATTTTGATATTCTAGGTATTATCAGCTGGCCTGAATTTTAAGATCGCAATAGACGTGAAGGACTATAATGCATTAAGAGCTCGCTCAGGTACTGGGGAGCTAAACCATTTAGTGCTTTGTAAGTAATTAGCAGGATTTTAACATCTATACGATGTTTAACAGGAAGCCAATGCAGTGTTTCTAGATCTAGTAAGAACTCTAGGTGCTGTATTTTGTACGGGCTGTAGTTTATTTATCAAGCGAGCGGAACAACCACCCAGTAGAGCATTACAGTAATCTAGAATATGGTTTTACAGATGCTAGAAACATGGCCTTCAAATGAAAGATTGGTATCAAAGAGCACACCCAGGTTCCTAACTGACGACGAAGACTTAACAGAGCAGCCATCAAGTGTTAGACAGTATTCTAGGTTATTACGTGAAGAAGTTTTTGGTCCAAAAATTAGAATCTCTGTTTTTTCTGAATTTAGTAGTAGGAAATTACTGGTCATCCCAATTTTTTATTTCAGCTATGCATTCCGTTAATTTTGTGAATTGGTAAGTTTCGTCAGGGCGCGAAGAAATATAGAGCTGAGTATCATCAGCATAACAGTGGAAACTAACGCCATGCTTCCTGATAATGTCTCCTAAGGGTAGCATGTACAGAGTGAAAAGCAACGGTCGTAGTACAGAGCCTTGCGGTACTCCATATTGAACTTGTGATCTATATGATATTCTCTTCGTTTACTACTACAAACTAATAACGGACAGATAAGTATGATTTGAACCATGACAGTGCAATTCTACTAATGCCAACATAATTATGTTAATTATGTGGTATCTGTGAGGATTACTGCACCAGCCTGACCCGCCACCACGTATGCTCTGCCATTCAGACGTAAGGTGGTTTTAAGCGATCTGGTAGGCAGAGCCGGAGATAGTTCGCAAAGGTCTCGTCAATGGGAGGCATCGCCACATATCCATGCTTACATAACCCTTCAACACTGGCATAATTTGCATGCCCATGTCAATGGCTGAATAAGGGTTATTCCATGCTTTCTCAATCTCAGAATGGAGATCGGGAAGGAATGGAAGGCTCATGGGGGCTGCATAACGGTGGCCAGAAAGATAACGTTCGTCCAATCTATCACAAACAGTCTCTTCCTGAACGCGCTCCCCAGACAGCTTTAATCTATCTGAAGCATGCCCCATCACATCAAGCAGCTCCTTATACTCGGGGCAGGATTGCTGAACCACTATCTGCTGAACCAGAAAATCGTATGCTGGTCTTTTTGTTAGATGCGTGCAGGACTTAAAGTGACAGCAGCCTAATAGTAAACATGCTGCCACTTGTCCTTAAAGAGATAGTTCACCAAAAAATGAGAAATGTTCTTTCTCATGTTGTTCCAAACCTGTATTCATTTCTTTAAATTTAGAAGAATGGATAACCAAACAATTGCTGGTCCCCAGTGACTTCATAGAAAAAATATACTATGTAAGTCACTGGCGACCAGCAACTGTTTAATTATTCTTCAAAATAACTTTTATGTTAAACAGTAGAAAGTCAAGTCAAGTCACCTTTATTTATATAGTGCTTTTTACAATGCAGATTGTGTCAAAGCAGCTTTACAGTGACAGCTGGTATATAATTTTGGCAGTACAGCAGCTCTTAAAGAAAATGGTGTCAATGCAGGCAGATGCAAAGCACTGTTGAATATCAAATGTCAAGTGTCCGCAACTAAGCAAGCCAAAGGCAACAGCGACAAGGAACTTAGACAGCCAGCCATTGAGTGATGATAATCTGCTAACTATCTCATCACTCAGATGAACAGGAAGAGGGCCAGAGTAAATTACTTTTTCTGACATTGTACTTTCGAGTTCACACACCTCTTTAATGTTAATTTTAGTGATCTCCGACTTGTGAAGTCGAACATCATTTGTGCCGACGTGAATTATAATTTTAGAGTATTTACGATTAGCATTAGCCAGCACTTTTAAATTTGCTTTGATGTCAGGTGCTCTGGCTCCTGGCAAACATGTGACTATGGTGGCTTGGGTCTCTATTTTCACGTTCTGTGTAATAGAATCGCCAATATCTAGGGCACTTTCAACAGGATTCTCAGTGGGTGTATCACTGAGTGGGGAGAACTTGTTTGATGTTCTTATAGGAACGGAAGAGTGGTGTTTTCCGTGGCTAGGCCGCCTCACCGTTACCCAATTGCCCTGCTGCACGGGCTCTACAGCCGGAACCGAACAATGTACAGAGTTCACTAAGCTAGTCGCATCCAAAACAGTATCTGAAGCCCTTGCATTCTTACTGTACTCGATTAAGGTTTGGATGCGTGTCTCTAATTCTGAGATTTTCTCTGTTAGCCTGACTACATTTATGACATGTAAATCCCTTGTCACTGACAGAGAAAGCTTTACTGAACATGTGACAAGCAGAACACAATACAATACTAGGGAGAGGATGACTCACCGTGTTTGTAGACTGATCTGACTTACCACAGCTGTTTGATGAACGCTTAGAAAAAAAAAGAGCGCGCGAGAGACTGATGACAAATTAACAAGCTAGCGAGATGCAGACGCGTTGTAATAGCGATTTAGATTAAAAGCTAGCAACGTAAGATTAATGTGGTAGGCAATATTAGATATATTATATATAAGGTAATGATAATATAAGCAACAATGAATGAAAGTAAAGAGATTCGAAACAAAGCTATATGGAGTTACAGACTCAAACCACTCTGAGCAGCAAGGCAGACAGGAGCCTAGAGCCACCAGGGAGGCCGACCTAGCCCAAAAAGAGGCCTAGTCCGCCAGCAACCTGTCTGTCTGTCATGGAACAGAGTCCCTTACATTAAAACCCAAGAAAGGCAGCCATCTGAGAGGGACTGCAGAAAGGCAGAATCCACTCCTCACCGGAAAGAGACGTGCATCCAGGGAGCAGAACTCAGCAAAGTGCTTCCTAACCCTCAGATCGAGGGGAGTAAATTGCTCGACCTTGGATCTACAGAATGCTAAAAGAACATTCTGGAGGCTGGCTATTCTACTTAGGGCCCAAAGGGGCTACGAGCTTCACCAGAAGCTGGTCTAATTGGAGTAAACACCAAACTCCTAAATAACCCTAGACCGAACTCAGGGAGCAAGGTCCAAATTGGTAGAAACTACTGCCTAGACAAAAACTGATTTTTCAGGGAGGCTGAGAAGCCTTCTACCAGTGATCAAAGCTCGGGAGTGCAGAACCCTACTAGAGGGGAGTAAACAGACTTAGATGAGTAAGACCAAGCTAAGCAGACGACTGGGAGGCTCAGAAGGGAGCATACAACCCAACACAGACCAAAGAACCAGCATCTAAAATTAGCCTGGATAAAGAGCTAAGAGCCTGGCTCATACAACACAACGGTGGAGACTCCAAGAGGAGAGGGTGGAGTGTGCAAACTCTCAGAAAGGAAAGAAATACTTACTGGCGTTCAGAACACCTGCGCTGTATAACTTCCCTAACATCCTGCTTCTTCCTCCTAGCTTCTCGCCTTCTCTGCGACCTGCTCTTCTGAGGAGGAGGGGCACGAGTGGTGATGCTAGATGCTAGATGCTAGCCGGTCCCCCCGGCTGTCTGGACATGGATTCAGACTGGCGCGGTATGCAAGATTTAAAAGCTGCTGAGCGCGCCCTCGCCTCTTTGAACTTCCCAACAACCGCCTCAACGGAAGTGCCAAAAAGTTTAGAGGGTGAGACTGGGGCATCGAGGAGAAAACCCTTCTCTTTCTCCTAATATCCGGCAAGTTCACCCACAGGTGTCTCTCTGTTGCCACCATTGCCGCCATCGATCTACCGATCACGGCAGCGGTCTGCTTAGTGGCACGGAGAGCCAGATCTGTGGTGCGGCACAACTCAGCTACCGCCTCGCATGCTCTGCTATTCAGATGCAAGGTGGTTTTAAGGAAATCCTCACAGATACTATTTCTTTCTAAAAAGGAACATAGTTGTGATGATACTGCCTTTTCTAGTATTTTTGACAGAAAAGTGAGATTTGAGATCGGCCTGTAACTGACTAATTCTCTAGGATCAAGTTGTCGTTTTTTAATAAGAGGTTTAATAATAGCCAGCTTAAAAGTTTTTGGCACGTATCCTAGTGATAAAGACGAATTAACGATATTAAGCAGAGGATCTATGTCCTCTGGAAGCATCTCTTTCAATAGCTTAGTCGGTATTGGGTCTAACATACATGTTGTTGATTTTGATGATTTAACAAGTTTAGACAATTCTTCCTCTCCTAAAGCAGTAGATGAATTTAATTTTTCCTCAAGGACACTACAATGCACTGTCTGACGCAATACTGTAGTAGATGGTTGCATGGTTATAATTTTCTCTCTAATATTGTCAATCTTGCAAGTAAAGAAGTTCATAAAGTCATTACTGCTGTGCTGTTTGGAAACATCAGAAGTTGAAGCTTTATTTCTTGTTAATTTAGCCACTGTATCAAATAAATATCTAGGGTTGTCCTTATTTTCTTCTAAAAGTTTTGAAAAATAGGCAGATCTAGCAGTTTTTAAGGCCTTTCTGTACTCAATCATTCTCTCTCTCCACGAAATGTTTTATTTTCTTCCAGCTGCACTCCATTTTTCTGGCTGCTACCTTTAGGGCCCGAGTGTGTTCGTTGTACCACGGCGTTGGATTAATTTTCTTAATCTTTTTTAAGCGCAAAGGAGCAACTGAGTCTAATGTCTAAAAGACAGAGGCAATATTTTCTGTTGTAACATCAAGGTCTTCTAAGTTGTCTTGTATGCTAAGGCGATGAAACTGATCAGGAAGATAATTTATAAAGCGATCTTTAGTGGTAGAAGTAATAGTTCTGCCAAATTTATGGCACGGAGGCAGTTTAGTAGCCTTGACTAAATTTAGTATACACGAGACTAGATAATGATCTGAGATGTCGTCACTCTACTGCAGAATTTCAACGGCATCAATATCGATTCCATGTGACAAGATTAGATCTAAAGTAATGATTAAGACAATGAGTGGGTCCTGACACGTGTTGTCTAACTTCAATAGAGTTTAGAATGTCTGTAAATGCCAATCCCAATGCGTCTTTTTTATTATCTACATGGATATTAACTTTTGATTAATACTGTAAATATTACTATAAATTACAGCAACACCTCCCCCTTTGCCTTTCTGGCGAGGATTGTGTCGATAATTGTAACCTTGAGGGCTAGACTCATTTAAAGTAATGTAATCGTCCAGTTTTAACCAGGTTTCTGTCAAACACAGCAAATCTAGATTATTGTCTGTGATAATATCATTTACAATAAGTGCTTTTGAAGAAAGGGATCTAATATTTAACAACCCAAGCTTTATCATTTGTTTATCAGTATTATCTCTATTTTTTATTTGTTGAATATCAATTAAATTTTTTCCCTTAAATGGGTTTGGAAGTTTTTTGTTTTTACTAATTTGGGGTACAGACACAGTCTCTATGTGATAATATCTAGAATATCTGGAAGAGTTTCTGTGTGTTGGGAATTATCTGACTTCTGTAACGTGAGGCAGCTAGCAGACGTTCAGTTTAGCCGTTCTACTTCCTGACCTGGGCCCCAGTTTGTCATGTTTCAGCTCTAAGACTATGTGCCATATTACTAGAGAGAAGAGCAGCACCATCCCAGGAGGGATGAATACCATCTCTTTTCAACCAGACTGTCAGGTCTGCCCCAAAAACATTTCCAATTGTCTATGAAACCTATATTATTCTCGGGACACCACTTAGACAGCCAGCTATTGAGTGATGATAATCTGCTAACTATCTCATCACTCCGACGAACAGGAAGAGGGCCAGAGCAGATTACTTTTCCTGACATTGTACTTGCGAGTTCACACACCTCTTTAATGTTAATTTTAGTGATCTCCGACTGGCGAAGTCGAACATCATTTGTGCCAACTTGAATTATCATTTTAGAGTATTTACGATTAGCATTAGCCAGCACTTTTAAATTTGCTTTGATGTCAGGTGCTCTGGCTCCCGGCAAACATGGCTATGGTGGCCGGTGTCTCTATTTTCACGTTCCATGTAATAGAATCGCCAATAACTAGGGCACTTTCAACAAGATTCTCAGTGGGTGCGTCACTGAGTGGGGAGAACTTGTTTGATGTTCTTATTGGAACGGAAGAGTGGTGTTTTCCGCGGCTAGGCCGCCTCACCGTTACCCAATTGCCCTGCTGCACGGGCTCTACAGCCGGAACCTAACAATGTACAGAGTTCACTAAGCTAGTCGCATCCAAAACAGTATCTGAAGCCCTTATATTCTTACTATTAAGGTTTGGATGCGTGTCTCTAATTCTGAGATTGTCTCTGTCAGCCTGACTATTTCCCTACATTTATGACATGTAAATCCCTCGTCGCTGGCAGAGAAAGCTATACTGAACTTGTGACAAGCAGAACAACTTGCAATAGAAGGAGAGGATGACATGACACATCGTGCTTGTAGACTGATCCGACTTACCATGGCTGTTTGATGAACGCGTAGAAAAAAGAAAAAAGAGCACGCGAGAGACTGATGACAAGTCAACAAGTTAACGAGGTGCAAATGCGTTGTAATAGTGATTTAGATTAAGAGATTAAAAGTTATTGACGTCAGATTAATGTGGTAGGCAATATTAGATATAAGGTAATAATAAAAGCAACAATGAATGAAAGTAAGAGATTCAAAACAAAGCTATATGGAGTTACGGACGCAAACCACTCTGAGCAGCGAGGCAGACAAGCAGACCCATTCAGGTTTAAAACAACTTGGAGAGTGAGTAAATGACAAAATTTTCATTTTTGGGCGAACTGGTCCTTTAATGTTAATACATTTATTATTGATATAGGTCCATCTGATCTGTTCATTTTATGTTATTATTTATGTATTTAATTTAATATTGTGTGTTTTGAACAATTTAATTTATATATATATATTTATATATATATATGTATAAAAAGACAGTTTATTAAAGTAATCTTAACTGAGGGGCCCCCAAATAAAATTCTGCGTTTAGGGTCCCATTAAGGCTTGGTCCGACGATGAGAAAGTTATGATTATGATGGTCTGTTTTGATAGTGAGAATACCCTTTCAGGCTTGTATGGTGGTAGGTCGCCACCCTGTGGCCACAGGTTGAACTGTTAAAATTTAGGCCTTTTACTTCTAATAAATACTACTGTATTTATTTTAGACTGTTCCCTGTGTAGGATGTGTGTGGGCATTTATCTAAATTTAAAATGTTATTTTATTTATTGTGAGTTACTATGGCCCTGAAGTCCCTGTAGGTTGGCTAGAAGGATCTTTTAAAGAGAGAGAAGTACCATTGGGTCTTCTTAGGAAATGAGCTGTGCTGGTCTTGCTTATTGTATGCTCTCTGGTGAGACCACCGCTCTTTTGTGTGTTCTCTTTTTAGCAAGGAAGTTTGCCTCCTCCTACTCGGGAGTGGTTTTAAGGCTGTTGCTCTGTTGCAGGCTGGCCCTCTGCAGGCTGCCTTGGTAGCTACCTCAGAGTAGAGTAGTTTGTCTCCTCTCCTACAAGGTTTGGAGGTCTATTTTGTACAAAGAGACAAGCGCTTTGGCTTCAGATAGATTAAATGTCTAGCGTCAGCCCACTGGGCCACCTGACAGTGTTACCTGGTTAGAGTCACTCCTCTTAAATTAATTTAGGATAGCTAAGGCTTTAATGGGGAAAAAATCTGTTTCAGTTCGAGTGATTGTGCCTCCTCTCGTCTTTGAGAGTTGTTCTGTTGAAGCTGCTGCTCTGAGGAGCGCCAGGTAGATCTATGCTTTTGGGCTGGCCCTTACCAGGGGTGCCCTGACAGCTGGCCTAGGCTAAGCGCTAGGGATGTTGGAGGCAGTCTGCTAAGCATTCCTAAGCAATCCGGCCAAGGCCATATGCAGGGCATAATGCAGGTTGGTTTAGAGGCAGAATAGGTGGTTTAGGCCCCTTTCACTTTGCGAACAGTATGCTCTTTGCTGTGGCCCTGCATTTCAGAAGCTAATTACTGTTAGGCCCTAGCTAGACTCTCCTAAGCCCGCTGAATAGACGTTCAAGCGTTCTGTAGGCCTTCACCCTGCAGCATCCTCAGGGTCATGCAGATTGTACTCCCTTGTTAATACAAGGTGTTATCTGAGTGCTTCGCTTATAGCTCTGTTTTTTTATCTGCCCTTCACCATTGTGGCTCAGGTCGAGCAGTATTTTGACTTTCACTTCAGGCTGGTCATTTAGTATGCTCCCTTGTAGCCCAAGCATTGCCACGAGCTGATGCCCGTGTTTGTCTGGAGTAGTAGGCCCAGGTGGGCCTCTTCCAGGGCATGTTGGTGTATGTTTGTACTCCCCTTGCTTAAAGGGTAAAACGTGATTTTACTGAGTACACTGCTTGTTGGTGATGTGATAGGTCCATAGACGCTGTTTAAACAGTCCATCTCTGCTACTAGACTCACTATAAGGTAGTTGGCTTTAACATGCCTCCCTTTAGTGTGAGTCCCCACCATGTTGGTCTCTTAGCAGCCAGCACATGTGTTGTCAGGTAGCGGTCCTTAGCAGGCCTCCCTGTGAGCAGCCCCCATTAAATGGGTTCCTGGTGGCTATTATATTTTTTATCAGATAGTAGGCCTTAGCAGGCCTCTCTGTGGTGAGCCCCCATCAGTGTGGATGTTGTAGCAACAAGACACACTGGGTAACTGGCCTTAGCAGGCCTCCCTGTAAGTGAGTTCCCAGCACTTTGGGTATGTGACAGCTAGCAGAGGTTTGCTGTCAGGTAGCAGGCCTTGGTGGGCCTCCCTGTGGGCGAACCCCCAATGTTTTTGGGGCTCTTGGCAGCCAGCAATTACTTGCTATTAGATAAGTAGGCCCTAGCAGGCCTCTTTGTGAGCGAGTCCCCAATAGCGTGGGTACTTTTTAAGCCCCATCTTGCTGGAACTTGGTAGCCAGAAGATTCACTCTGGTAGTTGGCCTGAGCAGGCATCCCTGAGGGCCAATCCCCAGTATTTTGGGAACTTGGCAGCTAGCAATGGCTTGCTATGAGTTGGATGGCCTAAGGCAAGCCCCAGCAGTGCCATGTAGAACTGGCAACCCTGGCATCCCTAGTCAGTACTAGGGATACCAGGCCCAGTTACCAGCGGTAATGGGTTTTCTGGTAGGTGCGCATATACTTGCTTCAGATAGTAGGCATCAGCAGGCCTCTCTGAGGGCGAGTCCCCAGCAGTGTGGGTTTCTGGCAGCTAGAGAATGCTTGTTCTCAATTGTTGGCCTTAGCAGGCCTCCCTGTGAGTGAGCCCCAGTGTTGCAGGCTTTGACAGCTAGCTAGACTTGCTATCAGGTAGCTGGCCTCAGCAGGCCTCCCTGAGTATTAGCAGGTCTCCCTGTGGGCGAGCCCCAGTGTTGTGGGCCCTAGAAAGCTAGCTAGCAGGTAGTTGGCCTTAGCAGGCCTCCCTGAGAGCCAGCCCCTCTACTCTGGGGTAGATCTGAGTACTTAGCTCCCTAAGTCTGGTCAGATGTTGAAGGCTTCTCTCGAGACCTCCTAGTTTTATCAGCCCTGAGGCTGTGAGCATTCCCCTTGTGAGGGTTCCTTTTTAGAGAGCTTTCCTTAGCGCCTTGTAGATCCTAGGATCGAGCAGATATACTCCCTTCACTTGCAAGGGTCGATTGCGCTTTGCAATGCAAAGTCCTACTCTCCAGAATGCCCGTCTCTAGATCCGGTCTGAGTTGGTTACAGCCCTTTTGCAGTCCCTCTTTCTGGATGTCTCTTCGTGAGACTTATAGAGGTTCTTTTGCTGAGGAAACAGACAGGTTGTTAGCAGACAAGGCTACTAGTACAGCTAGAAGCCAGGTCAGCCTCCCTGGTGGCATTCGTAGTTGACTTTGTTCCCATGAGAAGTGACTGGCTGGGGTGCCTTCGGGCCCCCTTGCCACGCTCCCTAAAAGGAACCCCTTTTGTGGAAGTGGTTGGTTCCAGGCCTTGCGCTGCCTTAGCAAGCCTCCATACGTAAAATATGCAGGCCGGCCTGAGGCTTATAGCCGAGGCTTTGACCGCTGGGAGTGCTGTCACTGACAGCTCATTTGTGACCCGTAGGGAGAGTGGGTTTGGCGTTTCAGTTGAAATTGCTTCATTCTGACAGTTGTCTCTGCCATACGTTGGCATGCACTCCCCTCAGCATGGCGGCGTGTGTATATCGTTCCCCTAGTGCTCTGACGTAGTGTGAGTTCCCTTTCAAAAGGTAAGAACGATTTAATAAAAAGCGATGACTGATTTCTTAATTTATTTACAAAAGAACGATTTAATAAAAAGTGATCAACAATTTCTTAATTCATGGGCACTTTATTTTTCTGCATGTTATGCACAGGTTATTATACCCTAGTTATTGGTGATTCTATTACACGGAACGTAAAAATAGAGACACCAGCCAACATAGTCACATGTTTGCTGGGAGCCAGAGCACCTGACATCAAAGCAAATTTAAAAGTGCTGGCTAATGCTAATCATAAATACTCTAAAATTATAATTCACGTCAGCACTAATGATGTTCGACTTCGCCAGTCGGAGATCACTAAAATTACCATTAAAAAGGCGTGTGAACTCGCAAGTACAATGTCAGAAACAGTCATTTGCTCTGGCCCTCTTCCTGTTCGTCGGAGTGATGAGATAGTTAGCAGATTATCATTACTCAATGGCTGGCTGTCTAAGTGGTGTCCGCAGAATAATATAGGTTTCAAAGACAACTGGAAAAGTTTTTGGGGCAGACCTGACCTGTTGAAAAGAGATGGTATTCATCCCTCCTGGGATGGTGCTGCTCTTCTCTCTAGTAATATGGCACATAGTCTTAGAGCTAAAACATAACAAACTTGGGCCCAGGTCAGGAAGCAGACAGACCGGCTAAACCGAACGTCTGCTAGCTGCCTCACGTTACAGAAGTCAGATAATTCCCAACACATAGAAACTCTTCCACCTAGATATTATCACACAGAGACTGTGTCTGTACCCCGAATTAGTAAAAACAAAAAACTTCCAAAACCCATTTAAGGGTAAAAATTTAATTGATGTTCAACAAATAAAAAATAGAAATAACACTAATAAACAAATGATAAAGCTTGGGTTTTAATATTAGATCCCTTTCTTCAAAAGCACTTTTTGTAAATTATATTATCACAGACAATAATCTAGATTTGCTGTGTTTGACAGAAACATGGCTAAACCCGGACGATTACATTACTTTAAATGAGTCTAGCCCTCAAGGTTACGATTATCGACACAATCCTCATCAGAAAGGCAAAGGGGGAGGTGGTGCTGTGATTTATAGTAATATTTATAGTATTAGTCAAAAGTCTTTCAAATATAATTCCTTCAAAGTGATGGTACTTTATGTAACATTGTGTAAGTTGACATTTGTGCTGGCTACTGTATACAGGCCACCAGGACACCATACAGACTTTTGCTGATTTTCTATCGGAGTTAGTACTAGCAGCAGATAAAGTCCTTGTTGTTGGTGATTTTAATATCCATGTAGATAATGAAAAACACGCACTGGGATTGGCATTTACAGACATTGTAAACTCTGTTGGAGTTAGACAACACGTGTCAGGACCCACTCATTGTCTTAATCATACTTTAGATCTAATATTGTCACATGGAATCGATATTGATGCCGTTGAAATTCTGCAGCGGAGTGACGACATCTCAGATCATTATTTAGTCTCGTGTATACTACATTTAGTCAAGGCTGCAAAACTGCCTCCCTGCCATAAATATGGTAGAACCATCACTTCTACCACTAAAGATCGCTTTATAAATAATCTTCCTGATCAGTTTCATCGCCTTAGCGTACCAGACAGCTTAGACCTTGATGTTGCAACAGAAACTATTGCCTCTGTCTTTTCCAGCACATTAGACTCAGTTGCTCCTTTGCGCTTAAAAAAGATTAAGGAATTTAATTCAATGCCATGGTACAATGAGCACACTCTGGCCCTAAAGAGAGCTGCCAGAAAAATGGAGCGGAGCTGGAAGAAAATAAAACATTTCGTGGAGAGAGAGAATGATTGAGTACAGAAAGGCCTTAAAAACTACTAGATCTGCCTATTTTTCAAAACTTTTAGAATAAAATAAACACAACCCTAGGTATTTATTTGATACAGTGGCTAAATTAACAAGAAATAAAGCTTCAACTTCTGATATTTCCAAAGAGCACAGCAGTAATGACTTTATGAACGTTTTTACTTGCAAGATTGACAATATTAGAGAGAAAATTATATCCATGCAATCATCTACTACAGTATCGCGTCAGGTAGTGCATTGTACTGTTCCTGAGGAAAAATTCAATTCATTCACTGCTTTAGGAGAGGAAGAACTGTTTAAACTTGTTAAATCATCAAAATCAACATGTATGTTAGACCCAAAACCGACTAAGCTATTGAAAGAGATGCTTCCAGAGGTCATAGATCCTCTTCTTAATAACGTTAATTCGTCTTTATCACTAGGATACGTACCAAAAAGTTTTAAGCTGGCTATTATTAAACCTCTTATTAAAAAAACATGACCTAGAGAATTAGTCAATTACAGGCCGATCTCAAATCTCACTTTTCTGTCAGGGAACACTTCCTATAACGCCAGATGTACTCGTTACATCAGAAGAAGAATGGCATCTACGCTAATATTAGTCTCTCTGTTTATCCTGAGGTTTACCGTAGTCAGCCGGATCCGGGCCGTATCCAGGTGAGATCGATCCTTGACATGACCACAATGCAGCCCTGAAGTATCAGCAGAGATTGAGTCAACTAGATCATCCATTGTGAAGGCCTCATCGACACGACAGCCAGTGGCACAGTTCCTCAACAAACCGCCCATACCGGCGTGATGAATATGATCATCAGCTGGATGGAACTGGAATAAATACTTTGAATGCTGCGATCCCATCTGACTTATGATAGCTACCTGAATCGTAACAAAGCACTGTTCGCCAGAGGAGAACTGGCCCCCCGACTATGCCTGGTTTCTCCCAAGGTCTTTTTTCTCCATTTTAACACCTGTTTGCCACCTGATGTTACCTGTTGGAGTTTGGGTTCCTTGCCGCTGTTGCCTTTGGCTTGCTTAGTTGGGGACACATGACATTTGACATTTGATATTCAACAGTGCTTTGCATCTGCCTGCATTTACATCATTTTCTTTAAGAGCTGCTGTGCAGCCAAAATTATATACCAGTTATCACTGCTTTGACACAATCTGCATTGTAAAAAGCGCTATATAAATAAAGGTGACTTGACAGGGCTTTGTGTTGTACGGGAATAAATGTTTCAATGTGGTTAACGATGTTGCAACATCGAGGCAACATTGAGGTTGTAGCGAAATTAACTCAAAGGGGAAATATTAATAATTATTCATAACTCATTTTGATGATTAATTATGATTAATTATGAATATGTGAAACAGTTAATAAAATTAACTTGATGTAGCTACATTAAAATTAATATTACAATCAATTACACCTGTTCGTCAAGTGGACACTTAGTGTTAATTGTTTATTAAGTCTAAGAAATGTTCATTTCCAGGTTGGAAAAACAACATTCTATTTGTACAGTACTACTCAGAGCATGTAGTCAAGATCTAAATCATTTAAGAGGCAATTTATTAGCAGAACCAAACATCTATTGTGCACAATCTTTATTAACTAACTCACAAACACATAACACACACGCAGGTCACACACATACGTAGGAAAAAATGAGCAATGATAGAGTTGAACCGGAAGTGGGACCGGAAACAGAGCTACGGAAAGAGTCAAAGAGTCTGGAAAAGAAATCATCAGTATTTCTCAGTAATAAAACACCTTTTGCTGACAGGTGGTCTACACATTAATACTAAATCGCTGTTTAGTGTTCAAATGTACGATACTTGCAAGGTGCCTTTAGGCTGAGGAGCATCGGATCTGCAGACTGAGGAAAAATCGATGATTCGGTCCGAAGTCGTTGCCAGTATCTTCTGCATTGGATGAAGTAATATGAAACAACTTAAGCTGTTAGTTTGACTCTTAGTGGGGAAAGAGTCCTTTCTCACTCTCACAGATGAGCACATGGCTGGGTTGCAGGCCTAGGCTTACAGGCCTTCCAGGCCCTCCAGGCCCACAGGCCTTGGCCTGATGAGGCCTGGAGCAAAAAGTCCTTTTTGTCGTCCCAGAAACAAGAAGAAGAAGAAAGAAAGGAAAGGGGGCATTGTGCTCTAGCTTTTAACCTCTGGTCAAAGTCCAACCTCTTAGGGTTGATGTTTCCAGGTGACAACACAACCCTTGTCTGGGCTTTTACGACAGAGCAAGATTAACTGATAAACTGAGTTTTGAAGAAGAACTATTAAACATTCTTGTAATACTGATGTGTTGCACAGGTATGGACATACCGCATACACAAGCATTTAAATCTTCTTGATATGAACCCATAGACACTAAACGTGGCATAATTGAAGTTACCTTAAATGTATCATAAAACGTGAATACAATGAGTGCAATACAACAACAGTAATAATGGATACCATTTCCTGCGGATGTGCATGTTCATTTATAGAACAGTCTGTCTATAAATTAATGCAGGAAAGTCTGTGTTCTGTGGGGATAATGTAGGAAAGATGCACGTTTCCTGTGTCTCTTCTCTGCTCTCAATGTGGCAACCACATTCTTTAGCACAATAAAACTTCTCGGGGGATGGGGGACAGGCCCCAGAGTGCTTTAAACAATTATTGGTTAACTATAGCAAATAATTGTGTCTGATTTGTCTCAGTTGCTACAAGGTCTTTTAAGCTGTCTGCTATGCTAAATCGATGAAACTGATCAAGAGGATTATTTATAAAGCAATCTTTAATGGCAGAATTGATGGTTCTACCATATTTGTGGCAGGGAGGCAGTTTAGGAGCCTTGACTAAATGTAGTATACACGAGACTAGATAATGATCCGAGATGTCGTCACTCTGCTGCAGAATTTCAACTGTATCAATATCGATTCCATGTGACAATATTAGATCTAAAATACGATTACGACAATGAGTGGGTTCTGACACGTGTTGTCTAACTCCAATAGAGTTTAGAATGTCTGTAAATGCCAATCCCAATGCGTCTTTATCATTATCTACATGGATATTAAAATCACCAACAACAAGGACTTTTATCCACAGCTAGTACTAACTCTGATAGAAAATCAGAAAACTCTTTGATAAAGTCTGTATGGTGTCCTGGTGGCCTGTATACAGTAGCCAGCACAAATGTCAACTTACATAAAGCACCATCACTTCGAAGGAATTATATTTGAAAGACTTTTGAGTAAGACTGTAAATATTACTATAAATTACAGCAACACCTCCCCATTTGCCTTTCTGACGAGGATTGTGTCGATAATCGTAACCTTGAGAGCTAGACTCATTTAAAGTAATGTAATTGTCTGGTTTTAGCCAGGTCTCTGTCAAACACAGCACATCTAGATTATTGTCTGTGATAATATCATTTACAATAAGTGCTTTTGAAGAAAGGGATCTAATATTCAGCAACCCAAGCTTTATCATTTGTTTATCAGTATTATCTCTGTTTTTTATTTGTCGAACATCAATTACATTTTTTGGAAGTTTTTTGTATTTACTAATTCGGGGTACAGACACAGTCTCTATGTGATAATATCTAGGTGAAAGAGTTTCTATGTGTTGGGATTTATCTGACTTCTGTGACGTGAGACAGTTAGCAGACGGTCTGTTTAGCCGGTCTCTCTGCTTCCTGACCTGGGCCCCAGTTTGTCATGTTTCAGCTCTAAGACTATGTGCCATATTACTACAGAGAAGAGCAGGAGGGATGAATACCATCTCTTTTCAACAGGTCAGGTCTGCCCCAAAAACTTTTCCAATTGTCTATGAAAACTATATTATTTTGCGGACACCACTTAGACAGCCAGTCACCATTGAGTGATGATAATCTGTTAACTATCTCATCACTCCGACGAACAGGAAGGGGACCAGAGCAAATGACTGTTTCTGACATTGTACTTGCGAGTTCACACACCTCTTTAATGTTAATTTTAGTGATCTCCGACTGGCAAAGTCGAACATCAGTAGTGCCGACATGAATAATAAATTTAGAGTATTTACGATTAGCATCAGCCAGCACTTTTAAATTTGCTTTGATGTCAGTTGCTCTGGCTCCCAGTAAACATGTGACTATGGTGGCTGGTGTCTCCTATTTTCACGTTCCATGTAATAGAATCGCCAATAACTAGGGCACTTTCAACAGGATTCTCAGTGGGTGCGTCACTAAGTAAGGAGAACCTGTTTGATGTTCTTATCGGAACGGAAGAGTGGTTTCCGCGACTATGCCGCCTCACCATTACCCAAGTGCCCTGCTGCACGGGCTCTACAGCCGGAACCGAACAATGTACAAAGTTCACTAAGCTAGTCACATCCAAAACAGTATCTAAAGCCCTTGCATTCTTACTATCCTTGATTAAAGTTTGGATGCATGTCTCTAATTCTGAGATTTTCTCTGTCAGCCTGACTATTTCCCTACATTTATGACATGTAAATCCCTCGTCGCTGACAGAGAAAGCTATACTTGTCACAGACACGCCAGGCTCCAACATCACCCAATCACAGCACACTCCCTCACCAGAGTACTGATCACACACACCTGCACTCAATCAGCACCCCAATCAGTCACTGTATAAAAGTCACTCACTCACTCCAGTCAGCGTCCGGTCTCGGCTTACCCCTTACCTCTATGCTTACCTTAAGGACTTCAGTATACTTACCGTCTCGTCTCCAGCGTGTTCCTAGATTCCTTCTATGTTCCTGTCTTCGTGTGAGTTCCCAAGTGTCTTCTCTGCTGTTACAAACGCCATTCATCTGCCATCCACGATCTCCAACCCTACAACACAAAGGACAGTATTATCACTCCGTTATTCACCATTCAACCTGCAATTCTGCTATTCACTCACTTGCATTCCTGTTTGCTCCACTGGTTGTTTAATAAACATCACTTACCTGTTTCCCATTGTCTCCGACCTTTCTGTACTGTAACAATACTATGCATGTGACAGCAGAGCAAGTAACAATAGAAGGAGAGGATGACATGACTCACTGTGTTTGAAGAGTGATCCGACTTACCACAGCTGTTTGATGAACACGTAGAAAAAGGAGTGCGCGAGAGAATGATGACAAGTTAACAAGCTAGCGAAACGCAAACGCGTTGTGATAGCGATTTAGAATAAAGATTAAAAGCTAGCATTGTCAGATTAATGTGATAGGCAATATTAGATATAATGATAATATAAACAACAATGAATGATAGTAAGAGATTCAAAACAAAGGTATATGGAGTTACAGACTCAAACCACTTTGAGCAGCGAGGCAGACAGGAGCAATCAATCAGGAGCCAAACAAATAAGTAGGTATAGCCACAATTTAACTACAACAATGGATTTAATATGCAGGGACGAATTAAAACGTCCTCATGTTTTAACTAAAGCGAATGATTAATAAAACATGCTTCTGAGTTTATATCCTTTTCCCTATTCCCTAAACATTTTCAACACGTGGCCTTCATAAAGTCTGGGAACAGACTTTAAACTTATTAATTTTTTACTCTAAACTTATAAACTTATTAATTATTGTAGGTTTTCATAGAGAGTTTGTGTTTGTATTCCCTGTGTGATGGGATGGAAAATAAGACGATGCAGGGTCTGTAAAGACATTAATAATATGATTGGTCCATAAGAAATTCAAAAAGACAATTTAAGTTAAGTTTTATTATAAATGATAATTATTTTATGTTGTGTTATTAGCCTAACTGCTGTTTTCCACAAAATGCAGCACGATCACTGATCAGGATTTGAATGCACCCCTTGTATAATAATAATAATAATAATAATAAACACCACAAGACCATCATAACTTACAGTCAGTGCAAGAAATGTCACCTAAAAAAATAAATAAAAAAATTAGATGCAATGACGCTGATTATTTTTACTATAAGTGAGACGAATGAGAGCGCTTCTCTCTCTCCAGTATGAGGAACATGCTGGTTAGGCTACTGCTGGAAAAGGGAATTTCTGGGCATTTTGCAGAACGTCTATTCGTAGTCAAGTGGTCAAGTAGTCAAATGGTCAACTATGCCAGTGATACGGGTTCAAATAAAGGCTTCTGTTTTTGCTTGTTTGTTTGTTTGTTTGTTTAATGCAGAGATATGTGTGTATCCTACTGTTCTAAAACACACTGATTTATGTTACACCATAATTTTTAAAATTAAATAAAACATTTTACATTTTCTATAAAATTACCAAGCATTTCCATTTTACACTAAGCAACAAATATTATCCAACAGTACATGATATGCCTATAACTCAATGACTCATCATTGAAATAATGAAATATTTAACAATTAATAAACACTTATGACAGAAATACTACAATATTACAAATACTATAACAATAAAATAATGTTATAGCCATATGTGTAGAATGTCTTAGCGACTTCTCGTTGTTTTTAGTAGTCAGCCTCAGACACTCTCCTAGATATTAGGGGTTGGGAGGGACAGTTCAGTAGCTTCACGGTATGTGTGCAGGACAATATAAAGGTACAAATCGCTGTCATATAGCCTAACTGATGAGTGTTTTAACTTTCAGAGCAGGCAAAGGCAAACTTTGTTTCAGGATAAATGTCTCTATGTGTCCAAATGTATCTTATTGTAAAAAGGTTTTACACATTGTTTAATCCATTGAAGTGTTTAGTCCAAGTGTTTCAAGTGGTTTTGTAAGTTTTTAGAATGTTTGAGCAGTGTGTTATTATTGTCAATATTTGGCATTAGCTAACTGCTGAGGAACATTTCAAACGTTTAGATTAGAAATTAAGAATTATTATTTTTTAAACATGGGGTAGTACTGCATTATAAAGCACAGAAAATTAAACACAATTTTAAGTTTTTTTTTTTTTTTTTTTGTAATCTCTACATGGTGCAGTTGACTGCTACTCGCAAAAATGAGCTGTGAGACGTCAACTCCATAACATGTGAAAGTTTATGGTTATAGCGGCACTTAGCAGTCAAGAGAAGAAATGCACTTCCCGCTGTGAACACTTTGGTGTGCCGCGTCACCCTCTGGGTGGTTTCTACCGCGACCACGTAACACTATCTTGCTCACGAGCCACTTCCTCTTTTCATATTACTCAACTCCTGTAAAAGGTTTACCTTTATAGATTCAGGAGGAGTCAGGTAGGTGTATAATATTCTCTTCTTTGATTATATTATCTCAGGGTCTACTCTGCTACCGTACCCCCTAGGCCTACGGTTCAGATAACCAAGCTTACCTGGGTGGGGTGGGTTAGCCTTTCATTCAGTGCACTACAGCTGGCTCTGCGCCCTCAGAGGACAGCTATGCCTGCTTATGCACTCCCACGGCCCACTCTGTTGTGACTGGTTGGCAACCTTGACTGACTTTGTAAAGTCCGTCGGGATATCTTTATAAAAGTCTATCTTTTTCAGCAAGTCATCTCATGATACCCCAAATATATTCTCACTCTACAGCAATAAACAGACAGGCAAAACTATCAGACTTTGAGGGCAGTCATCATTCTCATTTTATTATTTCTTGCAAAAGCTAAATACACCACTCTATGCCAGCTAAGCTGGAAGTTCCATGGGCTAGAATAAACAGTTACAATTTAAAGCTTACCCTCTTCTCTATTCAGTATATGTTCTCTCTAAAAAAAATCAGGTGTCTCCTTTGATCTTCTGAGGGTTGTGGCTTCCGCTTGCTGCTTTCTGTTTGTTCTCTCTCTCTCCAAAAGATCTTCTACACACACACACCAGAGTGCTCTAAGGGCCTTTTTATATTCACTATTGACATTATCTCTACATTTGTGCACGCTGCTTCTACTTGCGTTAACATATTTCCTACTTGTGTTAATTGTTACATTACTTGCGTCAGTCACTTTATTTACCTGTGTCAACACTTTTCCTGTTTGGGTCAATGGCACTAGCAATACACACGTTAGTGTTGTCACGGTACCAACATTCCAGTAGTCGGTACCAATACAATTAAAATTTTACGGTTCTCTGTACCAATTTCGGTACCACAGGAAAATCTGTTGGAAATATTTTACTATTTTATTTAACTAGCCTATTTTAAAGACATTAAATAGGATGGTAATCATACATATAAATATTTGGAGCGTGTGTGTGTATGTCTGTGTGTGTATATACAGTATACCTCAGTGAAATAAATTTTGAAATATAAAAAAAATAAACAAATGCTCAGACATCAATTTTGTAACAGACGTACATGTTTATTTTAGCTATTCCGTCAGTGAAACGACACACTACAACCTGTAAAACTATAAAATAAATATCAGTAAATAATGGTAACCTTAATGTCACAGAGTCACAGCCAACACCTTCCAATCACCACACATCGTCACCAGATCTTCACGCTCCTCCCACTCATTCACAATCCCCGGAGTTCTGATCACCTGCACCTCATCAAAAGACACTCTCCCCTTGCACTCAGCGTCTGGTCTTGTCAGACTCGCATGGATACTTACCTGCCACTTACCTTGTCTTCCTGTGTCTCCCTCTGTCTCCATCCGATCGTCTTCCGTCTCCAGCAGTCTGCTCCTTGTTGTCATCCACACCTGCAAGAAAGAACTCTTATTACTATCAGCTAAGTGACTGTTTAAAAATTTCTCATTCATCAACTCACCTGCATTCTCCATTGCCTGTGTTCATGCCTCTGTCTAAATAAACACCAGTGTTCACTCACCCCTCCGTCTGTGTCCTGACACTTAATAATTAGAAAGTTAAATATTATTTAAAAAACATTCGTTTTTATTTCCACACAAAGATGCGTCATATAGTCTACCGCTATGCACTTTGAGAGGGATGTGGGACACGAGCAGGAAAGAGACCATTTCTCTTTAATTATATCTTTGTTATCTCCTGATGTTACAAGCAACTGACACTGACCCCTAAACCTACCCATCACAGAAAACTTTCGGCATTTACATTTTCAAAAACACATCATTTAATGTTTATTAATCTATTTCACCCATGGGGACTGCTGACTGGTCCCCACAATGTAGGCAATCTCAGATTTTACTATCCTTGTGGGTACCAGTTGGTCCCCACAATGTAATATAAACCTTTACACACACACACACACAAAGAGTGAGACTGAGGGGGAGGGGAAGGAAAGACAGAGAGATTTTTAAAACACTTTATTAAAACATTCTAAAACCAACACTTCATTATACCTTACACCTATTATGCCATATTTTACAAGATGTAAAATAAGTCTCTGTTGTCTCCAAAGAGACAATTTCTCTTTAATAATATCTTCATGTTATCTCCTGATGTTACAAGCAACTGACACTTGTTGTAAAAGGTCTGAAGAGCGAGATTTATCTTCAGACATTCAGGCTATGTTTGGTTTTGCACTGCCAGAGAAAGTGAGTGTAAAAATCATCGGCGTGTGTGAAACGCGCTATCTACAAAATAAACTTGACGCGCCTTATAAAGTCTAATAACAAGCGCAAACTGAGTTAAATAGAAATTGACGTGCAAAAAGGTTTCTGTCCTACAGTGACAAAGCTTTGTGCTTCACTCGTCATATTCACGTAAATACTGGCACAGCCCTATCAGTGGGTACCGAATATACCCGGATACTCTGTACTACCGGTACTACAGAAATGCTGGTATCATCACATTTTCAAAAGTACCGGTACTTTTGACAACACTAACACACATTGTTCTTTTTTTTTTTTTTAAATCAAATTTCTCCTTTCTAGACATTTAATTCCAAACTGTATTCATTTTTGGCAGTTACACAACAATGCTCCTGTTCCCCAGAACCCAAGTTCACCCACACACATAATGCAACATACGTCATCTTTACGGAATGTGGTATACTCTACACTTGAGTGCACAGCATGTGTGTGTGTGTTTTTGTCACCTTATGTAATCTTCATGGCCCCTAGAGATTTTCCAAGATCTCCAATTGTCTGCTTTTTTTTTATCTTTTCTCATATTTTTATGATAAATAAACAAATAAAATCTTATAATAAATCTTTATCTAATTGTTTGAAAAAAGAAAACTCCATTTCTCTTGATATGATCTGCGGCGGCAAAAAGATGCATTCTGGTTGAGTACCATCTTTATAAGTTTAGCATGTGCAGTGTATTATTATATGAAATAAGTAGAAACATTTGCTAATTTAGTTGTTATAGCACAAAATGCCAAATATTAAAAGAAGGGCAAATTGGCTCCCTACCTGGGGTAATAACCCATCCCCCCCCCCTCCTCCCCCCAGATAAACTTTTACAGAATGTATGTATGTTCTTACAGTACGTTACTTACCAAATGCTTCCAGCAATGTTTAAATCCAGAGAAATTTGCAATTTTATCCAGTGTAATGGCCCGTGTCATAACATGTTGGTACCATGCCTCAAAGACAACACTATTTTGTCAAGTGGTTAACATAGCAAAATCAGAAAGAGCTTGTTGCGATCGCGAAGGATTACTACAAATAAGGAGAGGACGAGTACATATACCTTGCAAAACATCTGAGCTTTATTTTACATGCATGCTTAAAATAAGCCAAGAGTTAGCCATCTAGAGCCATAAGTATAGACACAAAGAGGTAAAAACTGACACAAAGTCCATCGCAGAACCAGATCAGAGACAACGTGCTGAAAGGAAGAGGCTGCTTTTATGGAGAACGAGAAACACCAGCGCGCCGGTGCTCCCAATCGAGCCACAATCAGCCAGTCACCTGCAAAACAGAGGCAATACACACACGCACACCAAAGCCGTTTCTCAATATGCGTTCTTGTCTGTACTTGTGTTCTTGTGGACGTATGAAACGTCATCAGTCGCTACCCAAGTACTGTTCCAATTCAAAGTCCACATCTAGCCAAGTACAGTTCAAATCCCCGGATGTGTTCTTGATTCGCCCCTTTTATCGAGGATGCATCGAGAGGTGACTTGTGCGGACTTGAGACAGGCAGGTATCCCAAAATGCATCTCTCACTAACCAGCAAGCGCCAGTAGTAAAGGAGAAAACCCGCGTAATTTAAACATATTACTGTTATGTCATGATATGTAGTTTTTCAGGCGAGAATGTACTGTTTTAAAGCTCAAATTTGTGGTTTATTGATAAAGATAGCGCCTTTCTGAAAATTTCATCTGACGTCGGAGTTGTGAGATCCAGACGATCACCGGACCCTCAGCGCTCATGTACACCGCAGAGAGCAGCCTTACCTCGGCTAGTCCTTCTGACGTTTGACGCTGGCTCTGATGTCTCTGTAGCGGTTAAACATGACACAATTCGTCTTTTGTATATCTAACGGGCGGTCTTTGGTCTCACGAATCTATAATTTGTTACATGGCAAATCGTTTTGGCTGAGGGCAAAGTGAAGTTTCATAACTTTATATATTTAGGCTATTTAACTTTACCGTTGTAGCCTACGCTTGACTGAATTGTTTGCTTTATTTCTTATTGTATATTTTTATACCTTTTATAATGGCTATTATTGATCATTAAAACTGACATTTAACAAAAAGAGATAGGGTTGTGTTTTATTTAATTTTGTTACAGTGAAGATAATAAGAGTATGCACATATATTAATATGTTTAATATTTTTGAAATGTAAACGAAAAGACGCAGGGTTGTTTAATATTTCGTTTTGTTATAAATACTATATATACAGACATTGAAGAAAATCAATGAACATTTGTGAGGCTATTAATGTTTTTGTTTGTTTGTTTGCTATTTAAACAAAACGAAAAGAGGCAGAATAACACATTTCGTTTTATTGTTGCCTAAAACATATACAGAGATAACCGGATAAGCCAGAGTGAGCTGAGTAACGTTATCAAGTACGCTGCTGTGCCATTTGCAGAATCACCGGACTTGTGTCCTCCCGTCCACGGGAGTTCATTCTCCTGAGTCGAACTTGCCAAGTCCTAACTACCAAGGACGCAAGTCTGAACTTTGCGAACTTGGTATTGAGAGACGCCTCAAGTAATGACCAACAGGGACGTCACAAGCTTTATTTGTTGTAACAGTAATATAGCCTAGCATTAGCTCAGTGATTGGTATTGGTACATACATACATATATATATATATATATATATATATATATATATATATATATATATATATATATATATATATATATATATATATATGTATATATGTATATATCTATATATGTATGTATATACGTGTATATATATATAAATACATGTATTTTTTATTTTTCCTACTATTGTAGTAGTAAATGGGGGGCTCTCTAACCATCAAGAGTGAAAATGACACACACACACGTTTGTTTTTGTGAATTGTGTTGATTGTGGGCACAATCCATAGGCGTAATGGTTTTTAAACTGTACAAACCGTATTTCGTATCGTATTTTCTATCGCCCTACACTACCCCTACCCCTAAACCTACCCATTACAGAAAACTGTGCACATTTTTACTTTCTCAAAAAAACTCATTCTATGATTTATAAGCCTTTTGAAAAATGGGGACATGGGGTAATGTCCTCATAAGTCACCCTCTCCTTGTAATTCCTATGTCATACCCATGTCATTATACAAATTTGTGTCCTGATATGTCACAAACACACACACACACACAGTCTAGCAGTTTTATGATGTTTATTGTACTTCACACAAAATTATGTTTTATTAACAAAATTCGGGAGGAGCACTTTCAAATGATCCTTTCAATCATCACGTCATTCCAACCAGCTGTCAGCAGTCAGTAATCAACATGTCTACCCAATCAGCATAAGTGGAGAACACTTTAAATACGCAGTCGACTCACCCATGTTACTCGACAGTTTTTCAGCATCCCTCCACCACCCCGTCTCCTCACACTCGCACGGTTATCTTCCTAACCAAATCTCACACTCACCTGGTTATCTTCCTAACCAAATCTCTTACTTGCCCGGTTATCTTCCTTAACCACAATACGGGGGGAGTACTCTGGGTTCGGGCCAAATACCGAGCTCGGAGCCCTCTCCTCGGACAGCACGCCAAATATGCATACTATTTATTTATCTGACTTATTTGCAAGTGTGAACTTGTGAAATAAGAAGTGTCCGTTTTCACTCTTAAAAAATCACTGTAAGAGCTTAATAAAACACAGTGCAAGTGTGCATTAAAATATTATCCATAAACTCTCTCTCTTTCCCTTGCATTATCATCAACATACATAGCGAAGTACACAAAACACTCATTACAGCTAACAGTAAACAAATATATAAAGACCTTATGCCTTTTCGGGTGTTGCTTAATAAACTGGTACACTTTATTTAGGTCAAGTCAAGTCACCTTTATTTATATAGCGCTTTTTACAATGCAGATTGTGTCAAAGCAGCTTTACAGTGATAACTGGTATATAATTTTGGCTGCACAGCAGCTCTTAAAGAAAATAGTGTCAATGCAGGCAGATGCAAAGCACTGTTGAATATCAAATGTCAAATGTCATGTGTCCCCAACTAAGCAAGCCAAAGGCGACAGCAGCAAGGAACCCAAACTCCAACAGGTGACATCAGGTGGCAAATAGGTGTTAAAATGGAGAAAAAAACCTTGTGAGAAACCAGGCTTAGTCGGGGGGCCAGTTCTCCTCTGGCAAACAGTGCTTTGTTATGATACAGGCAGCTATCATAAGCCCGATCGGATCGCAACATTCAAAGTATTTATTCCAGTTCAATCCAGTTGAGGATCGTATTCATCACACCGGTATGGACAGTTTGTTGAGGAACTGTGCCATTGGCTGTTGTGTCGATGAGGCCTTCACAATGGATGATCTAGTTGACTCAATCTCGGCTGATACTTCAGGGGTGTGTTGTGGTCGTGTCAAGGCGTAGGTCCTCAATCTCACCTGGATACGGCCCGGATCCGGTTGACTACGGTAAACCTCGGGATAAACAGAAAGACTAATATTAGCGTAGATGCCATTCTTCTTCTGATGTAATGAGTACATCTGGTGTTATAGGAAGTGTTCCCGGTTCCGGCTGACCTAATTTATGCAGCCTAATAATCCTTTAACGGATTTGAAAATATAAATTGATAATGTGTTATGTATATGCCAGGTTAAAGAGATGGGTTTTTAGTCTAGATTTAAACTGACAGAGTGTGTCTGCTTCCCGAACAATGCTAGGAAGATTGTTCCAGAGTTTAGGTGCCAAATAGGAAAAGGATCTACCGCCTGCAGTTGATTTTGATATTCTAGGTATTATCAGCTGGCCTGAATTCTGAGATCGCAATAGACGTTAAGGACTATAATACATTAAGAGCTCGCTCAGGTACTGGGGAGCTAAACCATTTAGTGCTTTGTAAGTAATTAGCAAGATTTTAAAATCTATACGATGTTTAACAGGAAGCCAATACAGTGTTGACAGAACTGGGCTAATATGGTCATACTTCCTTGTTCTAGTAAGAACTCTAGCTGCTGCATTTTGTACGAGCTGTAGTTTATTTATCAGGTGAGCGGAACAACCACCCAGTAGAGCGTTACAGTAATCTAGCCTTGAGGTCATGAACGCATGAATTAACTGTTCTGCATTTGTCATTGAGAGCATATATCGTAGTTTAGATATATTTTTAAGATGGAAGAATGCGGTTTTACAGATGTTAGAAACATGGCCTTCAAATGAAAGATTGGTATCAAAGAGCATACCCAGGTTCCTAACTGATGACGAAGACTTAACAGAGCAGCCATTTTGGTCCAAAAATTAGAATCTGGTCCTAGTACTGAGCCTTGCGGTACTCCATATTGAACTTGTGATCGATATGACATCTGACCGTTATGAGTTTGTAGTAGTAAACAAAGAGATAAGTATGATTTGAACAATGACAGTGCCATTCCACTAATAACATAATTTTCGAGTCTATTTAAAAGAATATTGTGATCAATAGTGTCAAATGCAGCACTAAGATCCAGTAATAGAGATGAGAGACAGATCACTAATAGAGAGATATAACCACGATCTGATGATAAGAGCAAATCATTAGTAACTCTAATGAGAGCAGTCTCAGTACTATGGTACGGTCTAAATCCTGACTGGAAATCCTCACAGATACTATTTCTTTCTAAAAAGGAACATAGTTGTGATGATACTGCCTTTTCTAGGATCAAGTTGTGGTTTTTTAATAAGAGGTTTAATAGTAGCCAGCTTAAAAGTTTGCGGTACGTATCCTAGTGATAAAGATGAATTAACGATATTAAGAAGAGGATCCATGACCTCTGGAAGCATCTCTTTCAATAGCTTAGTCGGTCTAACATACATGTTGTTAATTTTGATGATTTAACAAGCTTAGACAATTCTTCCTCTCCTAAAGGAGTAAATGAATTTAATTTTTACTCAGGGACACTACTGAGTAAAAATTCTCTCTCTCCACGAAATGCGAAAAACATCTAGTTTTGTTTTCTTCCAGCTGCGCTCCATTTTTCTGGCTGCTACCTTTAGGGCCTGAGTGTGCTCACTGTACCACGGCATTGGATTAATTTCCTTAATCTTTTTTAAACGCAAAGGAGCAACTGAGTCTAATGTGCTGGAAAAGACAGGGGCAATAGTTTCTGTTGCAACATCGAGGTCTTCTAAGCTGTCTGGTATGCTAAGGCGATGAAACTGATCAGGAAGATTATTTATAAAGCGATCTTTAGTGGTAGAAGTGATGGTTCTACCAAATTTATGGCAGGGAGGCAGTTTAGCTGTTTTGACTAAATGTAGTATACACAAGACTAGATAATGATCTGAGATGTCGTCGCTCTGCTGCAGAATTTCAACGGCATCAATATCGATTCCATGTGACAATATTAGATATAAAGTATGATTACGACAATGAGTGGGTCCTGACACGTGTTGTCTAACTCCAATAGAGTTTAGAATGTCTGTAATTGCCAATCCCAATGCGTCTTTTTCATTATCTACATGGATATTAAAATCACCACCAACAAGGACTTTATCCACAGCTAGTACTAACTCCAATAAAAAAATTCTTTGATAAAGTCTGTATGGTGTCCTGGTGGCCTGTATACAGTAGCCAGCACAAATGTCAACTTACATAATGTTACATAAAGTACCATCACTTCAAAGGAATTATATCTGAAGAACGTTTGACTAATACTGTAAATATTACTATAAATTACAGCAACACCTCCCCCTTTGCCTTTCTGACGAGGATTGTGTCGATAATCGTAACCTTGAGGGCTAGACTCATTTAAAGTAATGTAATCGTCTGTTTTTAGCCAAGTTTCTGTCAAACACAGCAAATTTAGATTATTGTCTATGATAATATAATTTACAATAAGTGCTTTTGAAGAAAGGGATCTAATATTTAACAACCCAAGCTTTATAAGTTGTTTATCAGTATTATCTCTTTATTTGTTGAACATCAATTAAATTTTTACCATTAAATGGGTTTGGAAGTTTTTTGTTTTTACTAATTCGGGGTATAGATACAGTCTCTATGTGATAATATCTAGGTAAAAGAGCTTCTATGTGTTGGGAATTATCTGACTTCTGTAACATGAGGCAGTTAGCAGACGGTCGGTTTAGCCAGTCTGTCTGCTTCCTGACCTGGACCCCAGTTTGTCATGTTTTAGCTCTAAGACTATGTGCCATATTACTAGAAAGAAGAGCAGCACCATCCTGGGAGGGATGAATACCTCTTTTCAACAGGTCAGGTCTCCCCCAAAAACTTTTTCAATTGTCTATGAAACCTATATTATTCTGTGGACACCACTTAGACAGCCACCCATTGAGTGATGATAATCTCATCACTCCGATGAACAGGAAGGGGACCAGAGCAGATTACTTTGCGAGTTCACACACTTCTTTAATGTTAATTTTAGTGATCTCCGACTGGCGAAGTCGAACATCATTAGTGCCGACGTGAATAATGATTTTAGAGTATTTACGATTAGCATTAGCCAGCACTTTTAAATTTGCTTTTTCATGTCAGGTGCTCTGGCTCCCGGCAAACAAACATGGTGGCTGGTGTCTCTATTTTCACATTCCGTGTAATAGAATCGCCAATAACTAGGGCACTTTCAACAGGATTCTCAGTGGGTGTATCACTGAGTGGGGAGAACCTGTTTGATGTTCTAATTGGAACGGAAGAGTGGTGTTTTCCGTGGCTAGGCCGCCTCACTGTTACCCAAATGCCCTGCTGCGTGTGCTCTACAGCCGGAACTGAACAATGTACAGAGTTCACTAAACTAGTCGCATCCAAAACAGTATCTGAAGCCCTTACATTCTTACTATGCTCAATTAAAGTTTGGATGCATGTCTCTAATTCTGAGATTTTT
The DNA here is from genome assembly GCA_037101425.1 of Elopichthys bambusa. Classification (NCBI taxonomy): domain Eukaryota; kingdom Metazoa; phylum Chordata; class Actinopteri; order Cypriniformes; family Xenocyprididae; genus Elopichthys; species Elopichthys bambusa. The sequence continues at coordinate 11,153,435 of CM074447.1, read as the reverse complement.
ACTGTCAGCCTGACTATTTCCCTACATTTATGACATGTAAATCCCTCGTCGCTGACAGAGAAAGCTATACTGAACATGTGGCAAGCAGAAAACGATATAACACTAGGAGAGGATGACATGACTCACCGTGTTTGTAGACTGATCCGACTTACCACAGCTCTTTGATGAACGCATTGAAAAGAAAATGCACGCGTGAGAGACTGATGACAAGTACAAATAAGGTAAATCAACTCTGATGAACTGTAATAAAGTACTCTCACCTTCATTACTGCCGTATCCAGTATCACTCTGGAGACTGTAATTACAGGTTAAGCTGGATCACGAACAGTTTTTACTTTAATATATCCTTGAGTAGCACATTTTTAGCACAACCTCTGTTTTGTATTGTCCCTTTGTATTGATACTCGTTCACAAAGCAGTCCGGTGTGAAATGATTTGCGCAGACATGATTTGCGAATTTCGGTAGAATTGAGGGAGCATTTTCTTGGAAGACAAAATTAATCCACCTCATTTTCAGCGGCTCAGATTTTAGGAGTAAATGGGAAAGCTATGTGAATTTAATCCATCCAGCTACAGAGCAACTAAAACGCTTGGGAGACATTCTTGTCTGCGCAGCAATGGCAGACTGTGAGCTCGCTGTGAACTCGCTCAGGGCGGTTCCATGTTAAAACGGCAGTGTCTGTCAACTGCATTCTACGTTCTAGCAACATAATGGAACCAATCTAAAAACACTCAGTAAAAACATGAAATACAGATTCTGGTAAAGAGCAAAAAATGCAAGATGGTAAAACATTCAAGTTAAATTTAGCAACATGAGAATTAGTGGGCAGCGCACAATGTAATAACTTCCACAGTAGGTCTCCAGATTGTTTAGGTAGAGGACCCTTACAAAAAAAAAGCCTCCAAGAAGGTGAAAGAGCAGCAGGACCTGTTAAACATTTTCTCCATTTTGTATCACCTCTGTCCTTAATATGCTCAAAATAATCCACTTTAACACATAACTGATATAGATCTCTTTTTTCCAACCACCTGAAAATCAACCTCTTGTAATCTATTAAATGTCAGCAGCTTTCCTTCATGATCATCTTCAAAACCAACCTTGGGAGACACAAATAACTTAGGAAACAAAACTCCAGAAGGACCTCCAGACAGAAAACGGTTAACAAACACGAGGAGTGTGGAGGGAAAAGATGCTTTCAACCCACCAATGAGCCTCTCTATCATCCTGACTGATCTAATACCAGCCCAATTACTAAAATTTATCATTAACCTCCATCTTTTAGACGAGGTATCAATCAAGTCTGAAACTTTTGTCAGTCGTAACCCGTGGTTCTTCAAGGCCAAAAAATTATTTTTTTCATGTCTAATCAATTTAAAACCTTTCCAGGTGTTTAACACAGAAGCATAAAATTTTACATCAGCCGAAAACTTTCAATCATAAGAAGAATTGTTTAACAGAGGTTGCAACAAATGTTTTGGTGGGTCTAGGACATTTAAGTGATGCCACATCATAGAAGCTGCCAAGTTGTTAATAATGAGCACTCTTCCAATATATGACAAGTGAGGCAGTAACCATCTCCATTTTTTAAATGCCCAGAAACTTAAAAAAAAAAATGCCTAACAGTTTTCAGGTCTGAGGTGGACGGACACACTGTTGATATGCCACCCAGCTCCAACCATTCTTTTTTAACATGCTGTATGTGTAAGTATACAACAGTTTAATATAAGCAATAATAGATGGACCGAAACCAAAAGCCTCAAGGCACTTAACCAGGAAACCGTGATCGACCCGATCAAAGGCTTTCTCCTGGTCCAATGAAACAAAACCAATGTTAAAATGATGTACTCTAGAAAAAGAAATTGGGTCTCGAATCAAAAAAAGATGATCAAAAATAGTCCTTCCTGGAATGCAGTATGACTCAGTATGAATCACTGAGGAAATGTAGAGTTTAACTCTGTTAGTTGAGGACTTAAAGTTAACTTAAAGTAACATTTTATGAATGTTTTATTAATTCAGTTATAATTCACTTATAAGTTATTAGTTAATGGTGAATAAATTATTTACAAAACATGACTATACGTTCATAAATGATTAATAAGTGGTATGCTAATGATTTACAAATGTGTTGTAAGTTACAAATGTGTAAATCATGAAATAAATCAAACAGATCATTAGCAGATGGTTGAAAGTTATTAGTTTATTAGTTGATAGTAACACTTTACAATAAGGTTCATTAGTTAAACATCAGTTAATGTATTAACTAACATGAACTAACCATGAACAATACATTAGTTACTGTATTTACTAATCTTCGTTGATGTTAGTTAATGAAAATACAATTGTTTATTGTTTGTTCATGTAAGTTCACCGTGCATTAACTAATGTTAACAAGATTTTAATAATGTATTAGTAAATGTTGAATTTAACATTAAAAAAGATTAATAAATGCTGTATATGTGCAGTTCATTAGTTCATTTTAACTAATGTAGTTAACTAATGAACCTTATTGTAAAGTGTTACCGTTGATACATTATCACTTATAAATCATTGAAGTATTTATATCAAAATTGCTTTAGTATCAGTATCTCAATAAACAATTGTTAATCATGAACAAATGATGAACAAACCATTAGTGATTTATTGATGAAGTTGTAAGCTAGTCTGTGTTCAAAAGCACAAACATGCAGGTATGCTAAAGCTCTATTAATTTGTTTTGTAATTTATTTGTTTTGAAGTGGATAAACATTTATAAATGCCTTACAGTCAGGGGCTTCCAGTGGGTTATGGTAAATCCTTTCACTCATCAGCACAGACATGTGGAGTGTGTGGGATCTAGTGATAAAGTGAACCTCTGAATTGGTTTTACCTTCCACTGAAGCTCACATCAGGTGCACAGAGTTAAAGACTCCATGTGTGTCAGAAAAGACAGCTGTCTATACACTCACCAGTCAGCACGTACACGGCAGTACTCACTAAAAAGTGTTCAACACCTGTTATAGATGATGTGTAAACACATGAATAAATCATTTACAAAGCTTTCTGCATCTACTAATCTAAGTGAATGTGATATATATCATTTGTAGACCTATCTTACCTGTTAAAAATTATTTGTATATGTATACAAGTAATTTATAACGCTTTCTGCATCCCCTGATCTAAAGTGTAAACTATTCATCACTTGTATATGTGTTACATATAATTTGTAGACCTTTCTTACCTGTTACAAATTATCTGTATGTGTATACAAGTCATTTATAATGCTTTCTGCATCCCCTAATCTAAAGTGTAAACTATTCTTCTTTGTAAATGTATTACATATCATTTGCAGATATTCCTGTTACATGATCCATCTCATCCATTTTAAACTTTCAAAATTGGTGCTTCAAACACTACGACACAGGTTTGCGGCAGTGACGTTAAACCTCGCTCCTTATTGGCTGTCGCTTGTGATTTGCGACCACCATAGACTGTTTGCGACATGCCAAATTTGAGTTGCTGTGTTGAATTGAAATGCAGCGCAATGCTTTGGAGGGTAAGTATACAACAGGTGGGTTATCTGGAATCAGAGGCACGAACACAGGAATCACAGATCAATGGTAGGCTGATATGAACACATTGAGCAAAGTCACTTAGCTGAATGTTAACAGAGTTCTTTCTGATATGTTGCAGGTTCGACGAAGGAAGACAGGACAAGACGAGGGAGTGGAGCATCAGTTTTACAATTCTTTCTTCCAGGACAGTAGGTGACTGTGAAGTTGAACCTTGTGAAGAATAAAGCCCAGCGGGCTTGGCGAGGATTGAGTCTCTTAGCTTAGGTACTCGAGGTTACGATGGTCGGTAATGACCTCAAAGGGGTGAAGTGCTCCCTCCAGCCAGTGTCTCCATTCCTCCAAGGCTAACTTAATGGCGAGCAGCTCTCTGTTTCCGATGTCATAGTTTTGCTCCGCCAGTGATAGCTTCTTAGAGAAAAAGGGACATGGATGGAGTCGCGGTGGATCATGATGAAAGGGAGTTCTGGATTCGGATGGACCAGGATCAGTGAGGAAAGCTTCTTGTAGCTGATGGAAGGCTTCTCAGGTGGAGGGACTCCAGGACAGAGACTTGGGCCGGCCTTTGAGGAGTGATGTGACAGGTGCACTGAGGAGACTGTAGTTGTGAATGAAACATCTATAGAAGTTGGCAAATCCTAGAAAGCGTTGTCACTCCTTGACTGTAGACGGAAGGAGCCAGTTGTGGTGTCCACCTTCCTCTGGTCCATCTGTATGCCATGCTGATCGATGATGTATCCCAGAAAGTGAACAGAGGTAGTATGGAACTCGCATTTCTCCGGCTTGAGGTACAGGTGGTGCTTGTGTAGTTTCTCTAGGACCTGGGAGACATGTTGGCGATGGTCGGCCAGGTTCCGGGAGTAGATGAGGATATCATTGATGTACACAATTACGAACTGGTGGAGGAACTCCCGGAACACCTCATTCATATAGTTCTGGAACACGGAGGGAGAGTTGGACGAGCCGTACAGCATAACCCAGTATTCATAGTGGCCAGATGGGGTCACAAAGGCAGTCTTCCATTCATCCCCCTGGCAGTTACGAATGAGATTTTACGCATTCCGCATGTCCAGCTTGGAGAAAATGCGAGCTCCCCGTAGCTGTTCCAGAGCTGCTGGGACCAGAGGAAGGGGATAACTAAACTTTACAGTCTGGGAATTCAGATGATGGTAGTCTATGCACGGCCTCAAGCCTCCATCCTTCTTAGCCACGAAGAAGAAGCTTGAAGCGGCAGGGGATGTCGATGGACGGATAAATCGCTGGTTTAAGGCTTCGTTGACATACTTCTCCATGGCCTTTTGCTCCGGGATGGACAATGGGTAAACTCTACCCTTGGGTAGAGTAGCCCCAGGTAGCAGGTCAATGGCACAGTCCCATGGCCGGTGAGGTGGAAGTTGTGTAGCCAGTCGCTTACTGAAGACATCCTGGAACGCCCGGTATTCTGGAGGAATTTCAACTTTCTGATCAGTTTCTGGACTTTCAGTGGAGGTAGAGAGAAGAGAAACATACTTGGAATGGGAAAAGGTGGATTGGGACTTCGCAAGTGGTTTCTTCATCAGAGATAACCAGGATTGGAAACAGTTTTCACCCCATTTCAGGATCTCCCCGGTGTTCCATTGTATCTGTGGTTGATGTTGCGTTAACCAGGGGCGTCCCAGGATGATGTCAGCAGTGGATCCTTCCAGCACCATGAACGTGATGATCTCAGAATGCAGGCAGCCGATACGGAGTGTCAGTGTGGGAGAGAAGTGTGTTATGTGACCACGGCCCAGCGGCTTTCCTTGGATGGTTTGGATTCGTAGATCTTGTTGACATTGTTTTCGGCGTACATTCAGTTTTTGAAGAACTTGTGGTGCTGATGAAGTTTCCCGCTGATCCAGAGTCTAGGAGGGCTTGCGCTGAGACACAGAGAGAACGTGAGAGTTTAACAGTTGGACATTAGTTCTTGTAAGAGGCGTGGTGGTCGGATGGGACACACGGTGATGACATGTCCTTCTCCCCCACAGTAGAGACATAATCGTTGTTGAATTCTTCTCTGACGCTCCGCTCGGGTGAGGCGGAAGGAATCTACCTGCATCTGTTCTGGTGCTGGAAGGGCGACAGATGGTGAGGCAGGCAGAGAACTGGCAGCGGGTGGAAGTGGCTGCAGTTGATGTGCTCGTGGACTGTGGTAAGAGGGAGGATCGTACCACGTTCACCAAGGAGGTAAACGGATCCAGGGTACAATCCTCGCCTGTGTTCGTGGAGCTCTGCATATGGTATGGTCTTCTGTCAGACACGGACGGGAAAAAGAGGGTAAGTATACAACAGGTGGTTTATTTGGAATCCGAGGCACAAACACAGGAATCACAGATAAATGATAGGCTGATATGAACACGTTGAGCAAAGTCACTTAATGTTACCAGAGTTCTTTCTGATATGTTGCAGGTTCGACGAAGCAAGACAGGAAGAGACGAAGGAGTGGAGACACGGGAACATCGAGGAGAGGTAAGGTGTCCAGGTATGTGTGAACAAGACCAGACACTGAAGTGCAGGGAGTGAAAGTTCTTATAGTGCTGGTGTGATGCGATGAAGGTGCAGCTGATCAGTATTCTGGTGATTGGGAACGAGTGGGCGGAGTGTGGAGATCCGGTGACGATGTGTTGTGATTGTTGGTGGTGGGAACTGACTCCGTGACAATAACAGTCACTGTAAATATATCTATATTGCATTTTTATTTTTGTGAAGTGGCTAAAAAGTGGTCATGTTTAGGTATATGGGGTGAGTTAGGGGCTTAAAGATATCTATATAATAGTAAAATATATTTGCATAAAACATATTTATAATTTAAATATCATATAAGGGATTTGTATATATTTTTATATCCTGTAACTGAAAGGTATACCAGAACCTTTGCATATGGCAAATAAATGGTAAATTTACAAATTACTGTTTGTACATAATTTATAAAGAAGATCTGCAAATGATATGTAACACATTTGCAAGTGATGAATAGTTTACACTTTAGATTAGGGGATGCAGAAAGCTTTGTAAACGATTTATTCATGCGTTATCTATAACAGTTGTTGAAAACTTTGTAGTGTGTACTGCAGTGTAAGTGCTGACTGGTGAGGGTATAGACAGCTGTCTTCTCTGACACACATGGAGTCTTTAACTCTTTGCACCTTATGTGAGCATCAGTGGAAGGTAAAATCGGTTCAGAGGTTTACTTTATCACTAGATCCCACACACTCTATATAGAACACAAGTCTGTGCTGATGAGTGAAATGATTTACCATAACCCACTGAAAGCCCCTGACTGTAAGGCATTTATAAATGTTCATCCACTTCAAAACAAATAAATTACTCTTCTTAAAAATAGTGCTTTAGCATACTTGCATGTTTGTGCTTTTGAAAACAGACCAGCTTACAACTTCATCAATAAATCATATACTGATCATTTACTAATGGTTTGTTTATCATTTGTTCATGATTAACAATTGTTTATTGAGATACTGATACTAAAATAATTTTGACATACATTATTTATCACTTATAAATCACTGAAGTATTTATCAGCTGATAACTTTCAACCATCTACTAATGATCTGTTTGATTTATTTCATGATTTACACCTTTTTTAAGATAACTTACAACACATTTGTAAATCGTTAGCATACCACTTATTAATCATTTATGAATATATAGTCATGTTTTGTTAATGATTTGTTCATCATTAACTAATTTATAAATTAATTATGACTGAATTAATAAAACATACATAAACTGTTAGTATATGACTTATTAATCATTAATGAATATATAGTCATGTTTTGTAAATGATTCGTTCATCATTAGCTAATAATTTATAGTGACTTATAACTGAACATTATTATAAAGTGTTACCCATCGTCCAGCTCAGTTCAGTTTGCATACAATGGTGTCAATGCAGGCAGATCAAAAACATTGTTGAATATCAAGTGTCCCCAACTAAGCAAGCCAAAAGGCAACAGCAGCAAGGAAACCAAACTCCAACAGGTGACAAAATGGAGAAAAAAACTTTAGGAGAAACCAGGCTCAGTGAGGGGGCCAGTTCTCCCCTGGCCAACAATCAACAGTCAATGATTATGATTCAGGTAGTGTTACAGTTCATAAGTCAGATTGGGATCACAACAGTGAAAATATTTAATCCAGTTCCATCTAGTTGAAGATCGGTTTTATCACGCCAGTATGGAAATAGTTTGTTGGGGATCTGTGCCACTGGCTGTTGTGTCGATGAGGTCTTCACAGGGGATGGTCTAGTTGACACTATCTCTGCTGACACTTCAGGGATGCGTTGTGGTCATGTCTAGGTGCAGGTCCTCCATCTGATCTGGATACGGCCCGGATCCGACTGACTACGATAGACCTCGGGATAAACAGAGAGACTAATATTAGCATAAATGCCATTCTTCTTCTGATGTAATGAGTACATCAGGTGTTATAGGAAGTTGTTCCGGTTCTGGCTGACCTAATTTATGCAGCCTAACAATCCTTTAAAGGATGTGAAAACATAAATTGATAATGTGTTATGTGTATGCCAGGTTAAAGAGATGCGTTTTTAGTCTAGATTTAAGCTGACAGAGTGTGTCTGCTTCCTGAACAATGCTAATATTGTTCTAAAGTTTAGGTGCCAAATAGAAGGATCTACTGCCTGCGGTTGATTTTGATATTCTAGGTATTATCAACTGGTTTCACTCAGATTCTGCGAAGCTAAACCATTTAGTGCTTTGTAAGTGATTAGCAAGATTTTAAAATCTATACGATGTTTAATAGGGAGCCAATGCAGGGTCGACAGCACTGGGCTAACATGGTCATACTTCCTGGTTCTAGTAAGAACTCTAGCTGCTGCGTTTTGGACCAGCTGTAGTTTGTTTATCAAGCAAGCACGGCAACCACCCAGTAGAGCATTACAGTAATCTAGCCTTGAGGTCATAAACGCATGAAATAACTGTTCCACATTTGTAATTGAGAGCATATGTCGTAGCTTAGATATATTTTATCAATACCCAGTTTAGATATATTTACTCAATAACCAGACCAAAGTGAAGGTTAACATTCCGCTAGACCGGAGCCACGATGGTGCAGGGCAGAAAAATGCAGAGCTATAAGCAAAGTACTCAAATAAGACCCTGTTTTAACCCGGGAGTACTAATAGCATAACCCTGAGAATGCTACAGGGTGAAGGCCTACAAGTGGGACACTTACCATGACAAAAATGTTTTCTGCACTCAGCCCTAGGGGAATGGAAGCCTTTCTGTGCTTGAACGTAAGTTCAGTGGGTTTAAGGAAGAGCCTAAGCTGGTGGCCTTGCTACTAGTTAGCTTCTGAGGAGTGGGGCCATGGCAAAAATGCACTCTATTCACAAATGTAAGGGGCCTAACCCCGCCCAAGAGACAACTGCACCAGGGAGGCCTATGTTAATAGCCTACGACCCTAGCCGCTATCTATTCTGCCTCGACACCAACATGCATTTAACCCAAATGCAGAAAGGAGGCGGCCTTGGCCAGATGACTCTCGCAATGAAAGGAGGCCAACACTAGTGATGCTAGATGGAACCTACACTCAGATACTGAGGGGTCAGGGGCAAGAATGCTAGAAGACCGCCTCTACTATCCCTGTGGTTGCCAGAACTTTACTGTAAAAAGCAACATTTTAGGTTTTACGGGACAGCACTTAGTTTACTGTCTATTTTACAGTTTAAAACCATCTAATTTAAAGGTTTATATTGTAATACTTACGGTTTATTTTACACACTGTAAAAAAAAAACAAAAAAAAACAAACAAACAAACAAACAAAAAAAAAAGTTACATTTATGGTAAAAGCAGTTGTGGTTGCCAGAAATTTACCATTAAAAATACGACAGCAACATTTCAGGTTTTACAGATTTAACTTAAATTTACAGTAAAAAAAAAGTATTTCATTTACTGATATAATGTTAATTTACCAACCTATTGAAGTACTAATATCTGTTTTATACATTTGTAATACACTGACAACAACCAAACACAGTGGTGATGAGTCACATGATCAATCAAAGCTCATCACAAGCAGCTTTTCCACCAGCTGAGAAGGACAATACTAATATATAGAAGGTGTCATTTTTAAAAATATATATATATATATTTTAGCAAAAGCAGATAACTCTAACAGTCGTTTTTTTTGGCAAAAGCAGATAACGTCTCAGGTTACGTATGTAACCATGGTTCCCTGAGAATAGGGAACAAGACGCTGCGTCCCCTAGGGGTCGCTATGGGGAATGCCTCTGGCATGCCAGGTGTCTGAAGCGTGAGTCTAAACATGACAATGAACTTGACATTGGCAGGTGGCAGCCTATGACATCAGGTGCGACCATGAGTATAAAAGGGCACCTAGAAATAACGGTAACATACTATCACGTATATGTATGAAACTTGGTACACATATAGATCTCATCTTGCTGAACAACTTCTATGACTATGTCATCAGTTCCGCCCAACAGGAAGTCGGCTATTTAGGGTTGTTTGGAAAACGCATGCTCTGGAATTTAATATACTCCTCCTAGGGAATTCATCCGATTGTCACCAAACTCAGACATTGAGGATGCTAAATTGCAAGCGGATTTTTGATATCTCGAATGGTTTGACCGTGGTGTTGAAACGAATTTATGACGAGAAAAGGGAAACAGGAAATGTGTATAACTTCTGCATACATTGTCTGATTTGGATGAAACTTTAGCTGTGTGTTCGTTGTAAGGGGCCGATCACATGGTTGTGACTATTGTGAGTCAAAGTCATAGCGCCACCAACTGGCAGCAGGAAGTGTGTCTTTCTGCCTCGCTGCTCAGAGTGGTTTGCGTCTGTAGCTCCGTATAGCTTTGTTTTGAATCTCTTACTATCATTCCTTGCTGTTTATATTATCATCACCATACCATATTGCTTAGTTGGGGATACTTGATATTTAACAATGTTTTGATCTGCCTGCGTTGACACCCTTGTATGCAAACTGAACTGAGCTGGATGATGACATCACCGTTTACTCCAGTGCTGATATAGATAAATTAACTAAATTAATAACTATTGATTCTTACAACAGAATGAATCAATACTGAATTTACTTAAGCTGGACAATGACACCATTTTCTTTAAGAGCTGCTGTGCAGCCAAAATTATTTACCAGTTATCACTGTAAAGCTGCTTTGACACAATCTGAATTGTAAAAAGCGCTATATAAATAAAGGTGACTTGACTTTCAATATGCTTTGAGATGACCCTCTTATTTTTACCCGATTTTGCTTCAAACTTCATCAGAATAATGTCAAGTCAAGTCATCTTTATTTATATAGCGCTTTTTACAATTCAGATTGTGTCAAAGCAGCTTTACAGTGATAACTGGTACATGCACAGCTGCTCTTAAAGAATAGTGTCAATGCAGGCAGATCAAAGCACTGTTGAATATCAAATATCAATTGTCAAGTGTCCCCAACTAAACAAGCCGAAGGCGACAGCGGCAAGGAACCCAAACTCCAACAGGTGACATCAGGTGGCAAACAGGTGGCAAACAGGTGTTAAAATGGAGAAAAAAAAACCTTGGGAGAAACCAGGCTAAGTCAGAGGGCCAGTTCTCCTCTGGCAAGCAGTGCTTTGTTACGACTCAGGTTGCTATCATGAGTCAGATAGGATCACAACATTCAAAGTATTTAATTCAGTTCCATCCAGCTGAGGATCGTATTCATCACACCGGTATGGACGGTTGTTGAGATGCGCCACTGGTTGTCATGTTGATGAGGCCTTCACAGTGGATGATCTAGTTGACTCAATCTCTGCTGATACTTCAGGGCTGCGTTGTGGTCGTGTCAAGGCGCAGGTCCTTGGTCTCACCTGGATGCGGCCCGGATCCGGTTGACTACGGTAAACCTCGGGATAAACAGAAAGACTAATATTAGCGTAGATGCTATTCTTCTTCTGATATAACGAGTACATCTGGTGTTATTGGAAGTGTTCCCGGTTCCGGCTGACCTAATTTATGCAGCCTAATAATCCTTTAACGGATTTGAAAAAATAAATTGATAATGTGTTATGTGTATGCCAGGTTAAGGAGATGTGTTTTTAGTTTAGATTTAAACTGACAGAGTGTGTCTGCTTCCCGAACAATGCTAGGAAGATTGTTCCAGAGTTTAGGTGCCAAATAGGAGAAGGATCTACCACCTGCAGTTGATTTTGATATTCTAGGTATTATCAACTGGCCTGAATTCTGAGATCGCAATAGACGCGAAGGACTATAATGCATTAAAAGCTCGCTCAGGTACTGGGGAGCTAAACCATTTAGTGCTTTGTAAGTAATTAGCGAGATTTTAAAATCTATACAATGTTTAACAGGAAGCCAATGCAGTGTTGACAGAACTGGGCTAATATGGTCATACTTCCTAGTTCTAGTAAGAACTCTAGCTGCTGCATTTTGTACGAGCTGTAGTTTATTTATCAGGCAAGCAGAACAACCACCCAGTAGAGCGTTACAGTAATCTAGCCTTGAGGTCATGAACGCATGAACTAACTGTTCCGCATTTGTCATCAAGAGCATATGTCGTAATTTAGATATATTTTTAAGATGGAAGAATGCGGTTTTACAGATGCTAGAAACATGGCCTTCAAATGAAAGATTGGTATCAAAGAGCACACCCAGGTTCCTAACTGATGACGAAGACTTAACAGAGCAGCCATCAAGTGTTAGATAATATTCTAGGTTATTACGTGAGGAAGTTTTTGGTCCAAAAATTAGAATATCTGTTTTTTCTGAATTTAGTAGTAGGAAATTACTGGTCATCCAATTTTTTATATCAGCTATGCATTCTGTTAATTTTGTGAATTGGTAAGTTTCGTCAGGGCATGAAGAAATATAGAGCTATCTAACGCCATGCTTCCTAATAATATCTCCCAAGGGTAGCATGTACAGAGTGAAAAGCAATGGTCCTAGTACTGAGCCTTGCGGTACTCCATATTCAACTTGTGATCGATATGACCTCTCTTCATTTACTACTACAAACTGATAACGGTCAGATAAGTATGATTTGAACCATGACAATGCAATTCCACTAATGCCAACATAATTTTCGAGTCTATTTAAAAGAATATTGTGATCAATAGTGTCAAATGCAGCACTAAGATCCAGTAACACTAATAGAGAGATACAACCCCGATCTGATGATAAGAGCAAATCATTAGTAACTCTAATTAGAGCAGTCTCAGTACTATGGTACGGTCTAAATCCTGACTGGAAATCCTCATAGATACTATTTCTTTCTAAAAAGGAACATAGTTGTGGTGATACTGCCTTTTCAAGTATTTTTGACAGAAAAGTGAGATTTGAGATCGGCCTGTAATTGACTAATTCTCTAGGATCAAGTTGTGGTTTTTTTAATAAGAGGTTTAATAATAGCCAGCTTAAAAGTTTTTGGTACGTATCCTAGTGATAAAGATGAATTTACGATATTAAGAAGAGAATCTATGACCTCTGGAAGCATCTCTTTCAATAGCTTAGTCGGTATTGGGTCTAACATACATGTTGTTGATTTTGACGATTTAACAAGTTTAGACAATTCTTCCTTTCTTAAAGCAGTAAATGAATTGAATTTTTCCTCAGTGACACTACAATGCACTGTCTGACGCAATACTGTAGTAGACGGTTGCATGGTTATAATTTTTTTTTCTAATATTATCAATCTTGCAAGTAAAGAAGTTCATAAAGTCATTACTGCTGTGCTCTTTGGAAACATCAGAAGTTGAAGCTTTATTTCTTGTTAATTTAACCACTGTATCAAATAAATACCTAGGGTTTTGTTTATTTTCTTCTAAAAGTTTTGAAAAATAGGCAGATCTAGCAGATTTTAAGGCCTTTCTGTACTCATTCTCTCTCTCCACGAAATGCGAAATACTTCTAGTTTTGTTTTCTTCCAGCTGCGCTCCATTTTTCTGGCTGCTACCTTTAGGGCCCGAGTGTGCTCATTGTACCATGGCGTTGGATTAATTTCCTTAATCTTTTTTAAACGCAAAGGAGCAACTGAGTCTAATGTGCTGGAAAAGACAGAGGCAATAGTTTCTGTTGCAACATCGAGGTCTTCTAAGCTGTCTGGTATGCTAAGGCGATGAAACTGATCAGGAAGATTATTTATAAAGCGATCTTTAGTGGTAGAAGTAATGGTTCTACCAAATTTATGGCAGGGAGGTAGTTAAGCTGTTTTGACTAAATGTAGTATACACGAGACTAGATAACGATCTGAGATGTCGTCAGTCTGCTGCAGAATTTCAACGGCATCAATATCAATTCCATACGACAATATTAGATCTAAGGTATGGTTACGACAATGAGTGGGTCCTGACAAGTGTTGTCTAACACCAATAGAGTTTAGAATGTCTGTAAATGCCAATCCCAATGAGTCTTTTTCATTATCTACATGGATATTAAAGTCACCAACAACAAGGACTTCATCTGCAGCTAGTACTAATTCCGATAGAAAATCAGCAAATTCTTTGATAAAGTCTGTATGGTGTCCTGGTGGCCTGTATACAGTAGCCAACACAAATGTCAACTTACATAATGTTATGTAAAGTACCATCACTTCGAAGGAATTATATTTGAGAGACTTTTGACTAATACTGTAAATATTACTATAAATTACAGCAACACCTCCCCCTTTGCCTTTCTGACGAGGATTGTGTCGATAATCATAACCTTGAGGGCTAGACTCATTTAAAGTAATGTAATCGTCCGGTTTTAGCCAAGTTTCTGTCAAACACAGCACATCTAGATTATTGTCTGTGATAATATCATTTACAATAAGTGATTTTGAAGAAAGGGATCTAATATTTAACAACCCAAGCTTTATCATTTGTTTATCATTATTATCTCTATTTTTTATTTGTTGAACATCAATTAAATTTTTACCATTAAATGGGTTTGGAAGTTTTCTGTTTTTACTAATTTGGGGTACAGACACAGTCTCTATGTGATAATATCTAGGTGTAAGAGTTTCTATGTGTTGGGAATTATCTGACTTCTGTAACGTGAGGCAGCTAGCAGATGGTCGGTTTAGCCGGTCGGTCTGTCTGCTTCCTGACCTGGGCCCCAGTTTGTCATGTTTCAGCTCTAAGACTGTGCCATATTACTAGAGAGAAGAGCAGCACCATCCCGAGAGGGATGAATACCATCTCTTTTCAGCAGGTCAGGTCTGCCCCAAAAACGTTTCCAATTGTCTATGAAACCTATATTATTTTGCGGACACCACTTAGACAGCCAGCCATTGAGTGATGACAATCTGCTAACTATCTCATCACTCCGACGAACAGGAAGGGGACCAGAGCAAATTACTTCTCCTGACATTGTACTTGCGAGTTCACACACCTTTTTAATGTTAATTTTAGTGATCTCCGACTGGCGAAGTCGAACATCATTAGTGCCGACGTGAATAATAATTTGAGTATTTACGATTAGCATTAGCCAGCACTTTTAAATTTGCTTTGATGTCAGGTGCTCTGGCTCCCGGCAAACATGTGACTATGGTGGCTGGTGTCTCTATTTTCACGTTCCGTGTAATAGAATCGCCAATAACTAGGGCACTTTCAACAGGATTCTCAGTGGGTGTGTTACTAAATGAGGAGAACCTGTTTGATGTTCTTATTGGAACGGAAGAGTGGTGTTTTCCACGGCTAGGCCGCCTCACCGTTACCCAAGTGCCCTGCTGCGTGGGCTCTACAGCCGGAACCGAACAATGTACGGAGTTCACTAAGCTAATCGCATCCAAAACAGTATCTGAAGCCCTTGCATTCTTACTATCCTCAATTAAAGTTTGGATGCATGTCTCTAATTCTGAGATTCTCTCTGTCAGCCTGACTATTTCCCTACATTTATGACATGTAAATCCCTCGTCGCTGACAGAGAAAGCTATGCTGAACATGTGGCAAATGGAACAGGTAACAATGCTAGGAGAGGATGACATGACTCACCGTGTTTGTAGACTGATCCGACTTACCACAGCTGTTTGATGAACGCGTTGAAAAAGGAGCGTGCGAGAGACTGATGACAAGTTAACAAGCTAGCGAGATGCAAACGCGTTGTAACAACGATTTAGATTAAAAGATTTCAAGCTAGCGACGTCAGATTAATGTGGTAGGCAATATTAAATATAAGGTACTAATAATATAAGCAACAATGAATAAAAGTAAGAGATTCAAATCGAAGCTATATGGAGTTACAGACGCAAACCACTCTGAGCAGCGAGGCAGAAAGGAGCAATCGGAGAGGCAGACAGAGTGAATGTAGACCTGTGAAAAGAATTGTAATATCTCAAAGATTGTTACCATGGCAACACATTAAACTTTAATATTCGTTTTGGATGCTTTTGAGAGTCGTAGCATGCTTCAAATTGCATGAAACTCGATACACACATCAGTAATGTCAACCAGTAGACATGGGTAAAATCCTAGAAACAGGCGGGGAGGAGGGCCTCTATAGCGCCACCTTTTGTCAAAAGTGGGGGGGGGGGTTAGTTTTACCTACAGTCATCAAACTCGGTACACACATTGTTCTCATTAAGACAACTTTCTAATTTACAGTCATTAGCTCCGACCAACAGGAAGTTGGCTATTGTGGTTTATGTTAATTAAAATATAAAAACACACTGCAAATGATAACTTTACACTCATTTGAAATTAAACTGACACTATATCACTATTTGGACAGGACTACTTTTCTAAATGACACTTGAGTTACAATTCTTATTACCTAACAACTGTGATTTCATGTATTGATTCAGACAAGAGTACTAATTTTTTTTTTTTTTTTTTTTTTTACAAAGGAGAGTGTGTTTTGTAGACATGGCCGTTACAGAAGGTCATGTGCTGTGTTTGCGAGCATCATGTATGACGCATATGTCTTTAAATTAATTATTTATTGATA
Source organism: Elopichthys bambusa (assembly GCA_037101425.1). NCBI lineage: Eukaryota > Metazoa > Chordata > Actinopteri > Cypriniformes > Xenocyprididae > Elopichthys > Elopichthys bambusa. The sequence goes on along the minus strand of CM074447.1, from coordinate 11,136,937 downwards.
TAATTCTAATTTATTCAAAACCTATATTAACATAAATTTCACATGATTTTAAAAGTGGCTGTTTATAACAAACTTGTACAAGTGAGCAGAAAAATCTAGACACGTACCTTACTTTTACCCGAGACAGATATTAAAATCGTCTTTGCAAGTTCTGTGATTTGGCTCTATTTTTTAATTTTGTCATTTTTATTTTTACACCAAATAGCACTCATACTGAAATTAAATGAAAGCATGATTTTGGTGCATAAGATTGGTGCACAAACAACAGCTCAGGTAGGTCAAAAAACACATGGAGAAGTGTTAGGGTAATACAACATTAGCACACAGACATTCACATTACACTGGATTAGATTTCTCAGAGTACTGTTGAATTTTCACAAATAACAGTAGGTAGTTTGCTCTGGAATTTTATCGTGGTTGTCTGAGAAAAACACAAACATGGCAGATTAGGACGGTATTCTGCACTTATTTGAAATTGACTTTCTATGACATGAAATTCATATACATTTAAATTATCTCATGGATGTGGCTGTTGTGGTTTGTGATCATATGACACCACAAAGACCTTTTATGTTTAACCCTTTTAAATGCCCATTGCCCGCTGTGCACAGTTTGCCTTGAAGCCACCAGGGTGGCAGTGCCACCGGGCTTGGGCCCATCATCACTGCTTGCAGCTATATTTAGGGCCCAAGCCCAAATGGCGAGATTGTCGGCCTTCAGGGCTGGGCTGGGCTGAAGCTGGTACCGGGGCATGGCACAGGGGCTCGACAGCGCCTCCTTGAATGAGGTCCGAAAACATGGTCCATTTATCAAACATGCTTGCACGTATTTGTATGAAACTCGGTACACATATCATGGAGCCCAACAACTTTCGTGCTCTAAGTTATACGCCAACTCAACAGGAAGTCGGCTATAGTGCCACTAACTGGCAACAGGAAGTGTGTCACTTTCAAAAAGCTTTGAGATCACCCTCTTATTTTAAACCGATTCAAACTTCATCAGTATAATGTCAAAACATGGCAGATGTGGACCTGTGAATGTATTTGTGATATCTTAAATATCATTGCTGTAGTGTCTGCACAGGATCAGGAGAAGCAACACAACTGTAAAGTAAAGAGGAGAACTGGCCAGAGGAGAACTGGCCCCCCGACTAAGCCTGGTTTCTCCCAAGGTTTTTTTTCTCCATTTTAACACCTGTTTGCCACCTGTTTGCCACCTGATGTCACCTGTTGGAGTTTGGGTTCCTTGCCGCTGTCGCCTTTGGCTTGCTTAGTTGGGGACACTTGACAATTGATATTTGATATTCAACAGTGCTTTGATCTACCTGCATTGACACTATTCCTTAAGAGCTGCTGTGCAGCCAAAATAATGTACCAGTTATCACTGTAAAGCTGCTTTGACACAATCTACATTGTAAAAAGCGCTATATAAATAAAGGTGACTTGACTTGATTTATTTCAGTTTATTGAGTAATCTTATAAATTAGAAAAATCACTTATAGAACTTATTAAAACTCAGTAGTCGTTAATAAGTTTGATAAGCTCTTATATTTAGCAGTAGATTAATTTAGACTGAAAACGGGTAAAGGCAAATACATTTTTTTGTTTCTATTCTATAGAATAGCAGTCTATTCTATCTCATGCAGTTGTGCACTTAAGACAGAGAATACTCCAGTTGCAGGGAATGTCACAGTTCCCTTCCATTCTTGACTCCATATCCCATCATCCTCCCTGTCTCACACCTGCACGCACTTCCTCATCATCTCTCCCGCTCTCCACGGATCACTTGCACCTGGACTTTGTAATTAGAACTCCCTATATATTGGACTCGCTTCCCTGCACTCCTTGTCTGTTGTTATTGTCTACCTTATCGTACATTTGTGTTTGGTTGCTGTTTTGATCTCCTTTGTTTAATAAACTCATCTATTTTGGAAGTCCAATTTTGCTTCTTCGCTGCAGCAGCCACACCATTGTGACAGGGAACACATTGGTAAGCTAAGAAGCAAATATATTTATGAAGTATAACAAGGTTTGGTTCCTTAAACTGTCCATCTAGACTAAATAAGTAATTGTAAAAAAGAGTATTGTATTTTGCCATATTTTGTAGTGTAAACATTCAAGTGCGAATGAGAACCGTTTGCGAGGGGGATGCCTGGTGTACGCAAAAAAACAAAACAAACAAACAAACAAAAAAAAAAAAACACAGAAAGCAACAACTAATATTCAAATCCAAAAATTGAAAATTGAATACCAACCTACCAACCTACCAAACGAATATTCGAATAATCGAATATTCTGGTCCAGCCTTAGAGATAGTGGACATCCCTGCCTAGTGCCTTGTTGTAATTGAAACGGTGGTGATGTAATATCATAATAACTGATGCCACTGGTGTATTGTAGAGTAACTTTATCCAATGTATAAAGGTTTTCACAGAGCCATATTTTTGCAATGTTATATATAGAAATTGTCAATTTACCTTATCAAATGCTTTCTCAGTGTCGAGTGAGACAATTATTGTATTTGTTTTTTGTTTAGTGGTGTTATTTATTATATTGAATAATCAAGTATTATTGGATGATTGACGTTCTTTAATAAATTGTTGCTAGTCTATTTCTTTTGCTCGAAGACTCCCATTTTTGCCGTATAAAAACGCAATTATCAATCGGCTATTTAAATATCACAACAGGCCTAATTTTCATTTAATTTTGAGATTGTAGCGGGACAAATTAGAATGTGATGGGCCGCCACAGTCTAGTTAAATGTATGGGAAACACTGGTGACTGGTAGAAATTCCTGAATGTCTTATCTATCTCTTCTTTATTATGTATTATGTCTGAGTTTTTGATGGTTGTTATTAGAGTTTTTCTTTATTTCATTTGAGTAGGTTAGCTAAATATTTTTTAGATTTATTATGTTCAAAATGTAGTAATTTTAGTCTCTGTTTTTGAAACTGTACTTTCTTAAGGTTAATTTCTTCTAATTCCAATTTAATTTTATTTAATTATTTTAATGTCTGTTCTCTAGGGTTTTGGGAGTATATATTATTTAATGTTTTTAAATAATGTATTTAACTCTTTTTCTTTTTGTTGATTTAACTTTTGTTTATATGCTGATTTTTATATTATTTTTCCTCTTAAAACCGCTTTAAGCAGTTTCCCAAAGTATTGATGCAGGTATGTCTGGTGTATCATTTATTTCTAGGAAAGATTTCTTTTTTAAAGTACTCATTAAATTCTTTATCTTGTAATAGTGATGTGTTCACTATTCGTTCACTCCCATCGTTGGGGTGTTTTCGCATTATTTTTATTGTTGAATATCAATGAAATAGGTGCATGGTCTGAAATAACGATTGGGTTTATTTTTGTATCTATTATATCTTGAATGATTGAATTGCTTATTAAAAAGAAATATATACACGAGTATGTTTTATGTACTGGTGAGAAATAGGTATAGTCTTGTTGTGGGATTGTTTAGTCTTCAGCTGTCGCCAAGTTCAATCATATACTGTTTTATTGTATCTGTAGATTGCCATGTTTTTAATTGAATTCTGTTATTTGATTTATCTAATGAAGGATTAAGAACTGTGTTAAAATCTCATCCGATGATGATTTTGGACTGTGGAAAAGTGGACACTATTGAAAACACCTTGTGGAATATTTCATCATTGTCTGTTTGGTCCATAAATGTTAGCAATAGTCATTTCTGTATTATTTATAGATGCATTTATGATGATATAACATCCTTCTGGATCTGAAATTTCTACTTTGATATATTTTTGTTTATTAATATCATGACTCCTCTTTTTTTGAGTTAAATGAAGCACCGAAGACTTTAGTGTATTTTGTTGACTGTAATTTCTTCGATTCGGACTGAAGTGTTTCTTGTAACATACATATATCAGCATTTAGTTTAAGGTAGTTTAGTATCTTATTTCTTTTAATTGGTGAGTTGATGCCCCTCACATTCCAGCTGACAAACTTAATCTGTGACATACTTAGTGAAATAATATGCAAGTATATTCATACACATACATCTATATACATTCATTTGCGAACGCATGAACGCATACATTTCATTTGAGTGTATATTCATTTTCCAATCAGTTAACCTTACGTGTAATTGTTTAACTCCCCGTTTGTACATTACGACACAAAAACGAGACAGGATTGCTGTTCTCACTTTACAGTAGACCCACACCCAGTGTAACATGTAAGACATTGGTGATTTAACTTTATTGACGTTAATGCTTGGGTAGAAATATGACGGACATTTTGTTATTCAATGATTTTAGCAGGCGACATGATAACGATTTATTTCCCCACTTCAATCAAGCGGAGCTGGTGTCTTTGTATAATTGTCCATTAATGTACAGTTTGTCTACGACCAGTGAGACTCGTTTTCTCTCGCTTCTATGGCGTTTCATGATTGGTATTTTTTTACGTCTTTCCTGTATTTCTCACGGGAACTGGTCGTTGATTCCATAGTGTGTGCCGTGTAGCTCTTTCCCTTTACTCTTGACTAGTTCTTTATGTTTGTAGTGTTCAAATGTAGCCACTATTGGTCGGGGATGTTTGATGCCTGTTGACTAGGTGTTTTTTTTTGACTGAGACGGTGGATGTGATGAAAGGTGATGTTTCTTTTGGGATCTTCAGAGCTGAATGCATAAATTCCTTTATTGTCTCTTCTGGGTTGTCTTGTGTTTGTTCTGGTATGCCGGAAAAGATTAGGTTGTCATGCATACTACGACACTGAAGATCTAATATTGTCTCTTTCATGAGTTTTTCCTCTGTGATTTGGACCAGTTGTGTAGTGATTCTTATTTTGCAGTTCTTTGTTCTCATTTTGTATTGATTCAATTTGTGATTGACTAAATTACAGGCTTATCTTTAGGTCTTTTATGTCTTGATGTAATAGTTTGAGGATTGCCAGTTTATTGTTGATTGACTTTAGTACACATACCTCTGTGTTCGTTGTTGTGCTGTCTTCTAATTGTCTTCTAAAAAACTTTCTTTGACTGGAGCATGGTGAGTAATCCCAAGTAGTAACTGTCTATGAAGTATTCCAAAGTTTCTTTCGTTTCTGTGATTTGTCTGTTGTATTTTGCTGAGTTATAAGAAGTTGTTTACTTTCAGAGCGTTGCCATGTTAGATCTCGCCCGTCGTCTCACGAGTCCTCAGAGTTCACACATCAGTCTCATTAAGCTGGACAACTTTCTAATTTACAGTCATTAGCTCTGACCAACAGGAAGTCAGATATTTTGGTTTGAATGTGGATTTTTTTCTCTTTCTCTCTCTCTCTCTCTCTCTCTGCGCATGCGTTTGTGGAGCGAGTGCGTGTATTTGCTTTTTTGTATGTGTCCTTTTCTTTTTTTCCTTTTTTTCCTTCTAAGTTTGTTTATTTGATTTAGTATTTATCTTATGTGTGTCTTTCTTAGAAAGCATGGCAGCTCAGGGTGGGAATGGGCTTGATTTCCTCACAGAGTTAAAATAGTATCCGTGGTGAGTGTAGAGGCTTGCTGTCTGGGTGTAGGAGAAGTTGTTGGCCATCAAAACATTCTCTCTGCATCCAGAATGAATAACGCAACTTATTTTTTTTATTTTTTTTTTTATAAGTACGGTGGAAAGAGCAAATGAGGTGGTTGCGCAAGGAATAATCATTGATTAAAAACTTACACCTGTTTTGCCTCTGTTACCTTCAAAGAAAGTCACAATATCGAATATCCCTCCATTCCTTAATGATGATATTTTGACACAAGCGCTCTCATGTTATGGAAAGTTTGTTTCGCTGATCAAAGATTGCGATCGGGTGCGAGACTTTATTGAAACATAGTTTCATTTAGGAGATTCGCTTTTTATGATTATTAAAGACGACGCTGAATTGGACTTGTCACTAAATTTCCGTGTGGATGATTTTGAATACGTAGTGTTTGTAACTACTGACAAAATGAAATGCTTCGGATGTGGTAAATCGGGCCACTTAATCTGTCCATGCCCTGACGAGTAATGCAGCTGGAGGTAGTAAGGTTAGTGCTGAAAATGAGGAAGACAGGCCTACTGTAAAGCCGTCTGATGTCGGTCTGGCTGAAGCAGTGCCGACCGTGGATAAACCTGCTGGGGAAGGAACATCTGTCTTGGGGCCTGTGGAAGCTGGATAGACTTCAGCAGAATCAATGATACTTCTCACTCTCTAGGGATACTTCAGAAACTTCTCCAAATGCAGAAACTGGATTGTTGAACAGTGATGTAGAAAACTTGAGGGAAGATGTGTCTGAGTTAGAAACAGAGAAAAAGATGTTCAAAGTGCCAACAAAAAGGAAAAATGTGGAAAAGATCAGTAGTGCAAAGTGTTTTAAAAAAGGATGTGTGTTTGAAGAGCAGAAAGAGTCAGAAAGTGAAAGTGAATTCAAGTATAGTGTTGTCGCAGACTGAAGGTATAAGCAGGAGCTATGATGTTGATGACATAACGTTTTCTTAGTATCACAAAAAACAAGAGGTGTGATTGTAAAGGAAAATTTCCCTGATCTAAAACAGTTTTATGACAAAGCCAAAAGTCTAATAGCAGAAGGGTGCCTTTCAAACAAGAAAGTTTACTGTCTGAAAAAGATTGTGAGGAAAGTTGGTATGGATTTAAATGAAAATGAGGATTAAAATGTCACCATGATGTCCTGTATTGTCTGCACCTGTTCTCATTAGTCCCTGATTAGTTTAATTTCCTCCACCTGTGCCTGTTTAGCTCCCTCATCACGCTGTGTATTTGTACTCCTCGTTCTGTTCATCCTGTGTCGGTTATTGTGTGTGGTTATGCTGCTTGCTACCAGTCATTCTCTAGTAAACTTTACTGTTATTTGTATCCTGCATTCCTCGTCTTCTTTACACGGTAGGAACCGTAACAGAACAACCGACCTCTCTGATACGAGATATAAGTATCATGGACTCACCAGTGCTGTGGCTTCTCATGCTCCCAGAAATCAGGCCGTATCTGGGCTACCTGGCCTAGATGTTCCAGAATGGCGGCCTCTCCCTCACAGCCAGCGAGCCCGAGGCGTCCACCGAGGTCTTTCCAAAACAGGAGCCAGAGAATATCGAAATCCCGGAGTTGACGCAGGCTGGTCAATCCACCGTAGAGCCAGGAGAAGATCTAGACCTGATCGATCTGTGGTCCGCGGATCCAATTCCCACCTAAGTCCCCACCCTCGAATCTTCCTCGTCTTCGCCGGTCCTATCCGGTTATTTGGATGTTCTGGTCCAGCTACGCCGGAACCCTGCACCCCTACAGCGTCATCGGGCTCCTCCCTTACTCCAACCTCCCCGTCGTGCAAGCTTGCTCCATCGTCACCCCGGTCATCCGAGTCTCCATCATCGCCTCAGTCCCGGGAGCTGGCAGCTCAGTGCCAGGCTTCCAGGCCTGCAATGTCACCTAGGTCAGTCAGCCGCTACATTCCGCCAGCTCCTCCACTCACCATGGTTCCGCCTCCGCTGATCGGTCCCAGGGTTCCGTCTGCCCCTGCAGTCAGGACTCCACCCTGGCTCCTCCCACCGTCAACTCCACCATGGTGCCCGTGGCCAACTCCTCCAGGCTCCTGTCCGTCTCGAGCTCCACGCCCTCCACCGAAGCATCCGCCCTATCTCCTCTTCATAGACTTTCTTTATGGCGCGAGGACGCACCTTTCCGGGGGGGTAAACTTTACTGTTATTTGTATTCTGCATTCCTCATCTTCTTTACATGGTAGGAACTGTAACATAAGAACATTAGTAATTTGAGTTTGCTTGTGTTTTTTGGTTGTTCATTTATTTCAGTATGGCTGAAGTGCAGATTGCCTCCTTGAATGTTAATGGTGCTAAAGATTATAGAAAAAGAGCTGAGCTGTATGAAATAATTAAGCAGAAAAAAATAGATAGTGATGTGAACAATATTAATGATTGGATGAAGGAATGGGAAGGGTTATCTTTTTTTTTTAGCCACAACACCACGTTAAGTGGAGAAGAAGCAATTTTGGTTGCAAAAACCTTTATTCCGATCTCGTACCAAGTTGAGGAGTTTTTGAAGGGTAGACTTTTAAAAGTGAGAGTACAAGTGGAGAATCATAATTTTTTTTTTTTTATTTGTGTGTATGTCCCCAACTCAACCATTGATAGGATTTTGTTTTTAGATACACTATATTCTGTTTTACAAGATGTTTCTAATGATGAGTATTTATTTTTGGGAGGTGATTTTAATTGTACAGTGAGTAATTGTGACAGAAATCATATTGAACCCCATATGCCTTCAATAAAATGTCTCATTCAAATAATTAATAAGCATGAGTTGATGTATGGAGGTTTTTTCATGAGGATAAAAGACAATATACTTGGTTCCATGCACGTGATAATGTTTTATCTCTGGCAAGATTGGATAGATTTGATGTGTTTAAGCATCATGCTGGTATTTTTAAAAACTGTTGTATTTTTCCTGTTGGTTTTTCAGACCATTGCATAGTACAATGTTCCTTTATTTTGAATTCTGTCAAGCCTAAAAGTGGTTATTGGCAATTTAATGTAACTTTGTTAGATAACAAGGATTTTATACGCACTTTTAAATTGTTTTGGGCTGATTACAGAACAAAAAAAGCATTTATTTCAATCAGTACAAAAATGGTGGGATTTTGGTAAGATACAGATTAAACAGTATTGTCAGCAGTATGCTCACAACACCACCAAAGTTTTAAATCAGTTAATGAAAGACTTGGGGACATAATTAAGATACAAGAATTGGCGGAATCAACAAAACAAAGTTATTTGAAAATTCTTTCTAAAAAAAAAAAAAAAAAAAAAAATCAATTGGCAGAATTATTAGGAGTTAAAACACAGGGGGCTTTGGTCCGATTAAGGTTTGTAAGTCTTGACCAGATGGATGCACCGTCAAAGTTTTTTTTTTTTTTTTTTTTTTAATCTTGGAAGGCAAAATGGGCAAAAAAAAAAGAAAAAAAGAATCATTCATGCTTTGCGATCTGAGGAAGGATTTCTGTTGTTCAACCCTGTAGCAATTAGAAGGAGGGCAATTGGTATTTATGAGAAACTGTACAGAAGTAAATTAGGACCAGACAATATCAGTGAGAGTGTCTTCTTCAAGAATTTACCAAAGGTGTCTGATGAAGCTAATGCAGAGATTTCAGGTGTGCTCAGCCTGGGAGAACTGCATAAGGCTGTTCAGAGCATGGAATCCGGAAGGGTGCCTGGAATCGATGGCATATCAACAGACTTCTGTAAATGTTTTTGGGATGTTTTAGGAGAGGATCTTTTAGAAGTACTCAATGGTAGTTTGGATGAAGGTCTTCTACCTTTGAGTTGCCGGAGAGCAGTCCTAACCCTCCTTACCAAAAAAAGGAGACCTCACAGAGATAAAAAAAAACTGGAGACCTGTTTCACTTCTGTGCAGTGTATAGACACTGCACAGAAGTGAAACAGGTCTCCAGTTTTTTTTTATCTTACACAACTTTAATTTTATTTATAAAACCTTTACTAAAACCAAAAGCTTTTAACGTTTCCCACCTTATTCATAATTTTTGATAGTCTGTTTGCTAAAAACCTTGAAAGAAGTTTATAGAAACTTCTTTCAAGGTTTTTAGCAAACAGACTATCAAAAATTATGAATAAGGTGGGAAACGTTAAAAGCTTTTGGTTTTAGTAAAGGTTTTATAAATAAAATTAAAGTTGTGTACGGTGATGTTGAGAGCATACTCAAAATTAATGGTGGATTATGCACTCCTTTTAAAGTTTTTAGAGGTGTGAAGCAGGGATGCCCGCTCTCTGGAATGTTATATTCGTTAGCAATTGAACCTCTTTTAGAGCAATTAAGAAAAAGTGTACAAGGTTTTAATGTGCCAATTTTTGGAAAAAGTATAAGTCTTTCTGCATATGCTGATGATGTTTTAGTGTTTGTTAGTCAACAGAGTGATGTAAAGGTTTTAATGAGTGTACTTGATGATTTTAAAAAACTGTCTTCTGCTAAAATTAATTGGGGAAAAAAGTGAAGCGCTACTAATAGGAGATTGGAGAAGAGGGTGTTTTTCCCTTCCTCCTGGTTTAGTATGGAAAAAAGGAGGTTTTAAATATTTGGGTTTTTTTCTAGGAGATGAAGCAACTGTACAAAAAAATTGGGAAGGAACTACTGAAAAAGTTAAAGGTTGACTTGAGAAATGGAAGTGGTTAATCTCAAATATGTCATATAGAGGTCGGACCTTAGTTAAATAATTTAATAGCTGCATAGATCCTCCTTTGCATCTGTTAGCAGAGATTCAATCGATCTTAGTTGATTTTTTTTTCTGGCATAAGTTACACTGGGTTCCACAGAGTATATTGTTTTTACCCAAAGAAGTAGGAGGACAAGGATTGGTGCATCTTCAAAGTAGAACAACAGCTTTCCATTTACAATTTTTGCAAAGACTTCTTAGTGGTTCAATAAATTCAAGCTGAAAAGTAGTTGCATGTAAAATACTACAAAACCTTTTTTTTTATTTTTTTTTATGGACTTGTCAAAACTGAACATCAATGGAATGCCTATTTTTTTTTTATCGGAATGTTTAACGTGTGGAAAATGTTCAAAATACAAAGAGAAGGACATTTTAAATCTCTTCACTGGCTCCTTGAAGAACTACTAATATATGGAGCATGCTTTGATTTAACACACAATGACTGTACAATTCCTGGATTCACTGAAACACTTGTGGCTTCCAAAATATGTACAATGGGGAGTCTAGTTAATTTGACAGGACCAGATTTTGAAAATATGGAAAGAGTTGCTATGAGTATGAAGATTAAGTCAAGACGATTTCTTTTTCATTTATTAGAAAAATGGAAAAAAAGACAAACTTTTATCAGACTACTGTGAAAGCAAAAGTTTGCCTAATAAGAGATGTCTTATATGATTTTTTTTTTTCTTTTACCTGTTTTAGATGTTTCAGGAATATTTCTAAGCTCTGGAAAATCCCTATGTCTTTATTTATTTTATTTTTTTTTAAAGTACTGGTAAATCTTTTTATAAAGCTTGTGTTCTTGTTTTTAACAAAAAGACACTTGATAAAAGGGTTGATACACCATGGTGTGATGTTTTAAAAAATGTGATGATAAAGCAAAATGGAGATCATTGTATAAGCCACCTTTAAGTAAAAGAGTTGAGGACATACAATGGAGACTGTTACATGGTGCAATAGCAGTTAATGCTTTTATTTCAGTTTTGAATTCTGATGTTACTGCAGAATGCCCTTTTTGTTTAAAGAGAGAAACTGTTTTTCATGCTTATATGGATTGTTTTAGACTGAAAAGTTTTTTAGTTTATTACATAATTTATTTGATAGTTTAAATTAATCTTTTTCTATAGATGTATTTATTGTTGGTTTTAAATATGTTACAAGAAAGAGGTTTATTTGTCAGTGTTTAAATTTTATTATAGGTCAAGCAAAATTATCAATCTATATGTGCAGAAAAAACAAAATAGAACTGGGTGTAGATCAAGATATTAATACTCTGTTTTTAGCCACAGTAAAATCCAGAATACTCATTGATTTTCATTTTTATGCATCCATGGATGACATTATCACTTTTCAAATGAAATGGTGTAAATTATTGATGGAAAAATATTTTTTTCTCTTTTACTAATGTAAAAAAGGGTTTTCCTTTCAAGGGAACTCTCGCTGCGTCAATCGCTTTGGGACCGCCTCTGCGTGATTGCGTCGTGAAGCACATGTGAAATCTGTCCAATGGCCTGACGGAACGTCATAAGTGGGTGACATCATGACCAGGAAACTATAAAGCACACCTGACCAAAAAAGAGTTAGCGCTTACTAAAGACACAGAAGCTATGTGTGATACTGTCCGTCTTATTTACTGTTGTTTGTCTACCAAGGCATTCAAGCACACACATTTAAGACATTATGGCGACTAAGCAAGTGCAGCAATTCAGGCCGTGTGCACCTCCTTGTCCTCACTACATCACGGCGGGAGATGCACACAAGCTTTGTGTTGTTTGCCTGGGAGTGGAGCATGCACAGTCAGCTCTCGAGGGAGCTGGCTGTGTGCACTGCGAGCAAATGTCAATGAAGACGCTCCGCTTTTCGTCGTGGGGCTTGCAAATGGATCTCACAGAGGGATTAGAGATGGGCTCCGCCCTTTCTCTGCCTTTACCTGCGGGAACCAGCACTTCATTTCAGGAGGCAGAGGCACGCTCTGCGGTTTCTTCTGCCCCTGGTGAAGCGCCAATGCTGCAGTGCTCCAGTTCCAAGGAACTGGACGTTGTTAGTATCGGTCAAAGTGAAAGTGATGAGTTGCCACCACACACACAAGCATATGAGAAGTTAGTGGAGGTTGTTGCTAGAGCGGTGGCCAGATTGAACATAAGCTGGCCGGCCGAGAAACAGGAAGCCCGTCAAGCGAGTTTATTAGACAAGCGCTTTCTTCCATCTCGCGCACAACCTCCGCGCCGGGGCTTGCCTTTTTTTCCCGACCTCCACACCATGGTGTTGAGGTCGTGGAACAGACCCGCGTCCTATCGGGTCTTTTTTTAGACCACAAACATCGAATTACAGCAATATAATGGGACTAAAAAGACACGGTTATGGGGAGATGCCGCGGGTGGAAGAGACACTCGCGAGCTATCTCTCCCCCGAGTCGGCAGCCTCCCTAAAACCCCGAAATTACCCACTAAGCCACTACGTACATCTTCAGCTTTAGTGGGTAAAGCATACTCGGCAGCAGGTCAGGCGGCAGCCTGTTTACATACTATGGCTGTCTTCCAAGCTTATCAAGCCGACCTGCTTAAAGACCTAGATGAGGGTGAAGAACCACCAGATCTATTGGGCGGTATATGGCAGCCCTGGTGGCCACAGAAAGACATCTATGGCTCAACCTCGCCGACATGAAAGGTAGAGATCGGTCTTTTCTACTCGATGCTCCACTAACACCGGCTGGCCTCTTCAGCGACTACAGTCGTTGAGGTTTCAGGAAGCGAAAAAACAGGCGGCTGCTTTTTCTAAATTTCTTCCCCGCCAATCTCAGGTCTCTGGGACTGATAGTCAAAATGTGCAGTCCCAGATGAGTACGAGCTCCTCATACCGCGCGCAACAAAAAGTGAGCGTTGCTTCCTGCGCCCCCCCACAGAAGGACTGGGGGTCGGGTCAGCACTCACAACCGAAGCCGACCAAGGGTAAGACGGATCTGAGGAAGGCTTCGGGAAAAAAGTCCTGACGCCAGTGGTATCAGGCTTTTGAGGGCTGTCCCCTCCGTGGGTGAGTCGGTGTCCACCTCAGTGCACGGTGCCCATCTCCCCTCGGTGCCCTCAGGGGCATATCCCAGTGTCCACCCGGCAACATAGTGGCGCAGGGGTGTTCGCTTCCTCCGAGGAGGGATCTAAAATGACCAGTTCGGTTGCTTCCTGCCGGTTCGCCGCTTCAGGACACCGTGCTGGTCATACATCAAGCACGAGAGGTCAGTCTCGAGAGACTGATTCCCTTAGTAGATTTTTTTTTGGCAGCGTGGAAACTTCTGTCAAACGTATCTCAATGGGTCCTGCACACAGTAGAATTTGGGTACAGAATTCAGTTCTGGTTGCGACCACCCAGGTTCAACGGGGTGCTTTTCACCGAGGTGAGCCCCAAGCAGGCTCTGGTTATGGAACAAGTATAGACTCTCTTGCGAAAAGAAGCTATAGAAAGGGTTCCTTCTCCCAGCAGGGAGTCAGGGTTTTACAGCTGGTACTTCATAGTTCCGAAAAAGGATGGAGGGTTGCGTCCCATGTAGATCTGCGCCTATTGAATCACTCCGTCAAGAAGCTCAAGTTCAGAATGCTACTCTGAAACAAATCATGTCACAAATCAAGTCCGAGGACTGGTTTGTCACAATAGATCTGAAAGACGCATACTTTCATATATCAATCCTTCCTCAACACAGGAAGTTCCTGAGGTTTGCTTTCGGGGGCGAAGCGAACCAATTTCGGGTTCTTCCCTTCGGCCTAGCTTTATCTCCCTGCACCTTCACAAAATGCGTGGATGCAGCTCTGGCTCCGTTGCGACTCCAGGGCATCCGCGTGTTGAATTACATAGACAACTGGTTAATTCTAGCTCAGTCAGAAGAATTGGTGGTTCAGCATCAAGATGCTGTTCTCGCCCATATGAAGCGTCTGGGGTTACGGCTAAACACAAAGAAGAGTGTGCTTTCTCCAGCTCAGAGAACCTTTTTTCTAGGCGTAATTTGGGATTCAGTGTCAATGCAAGCACGTCTATCACCAGCTCGCATAGAGGCCATTCTCATAGCTGTGAACAAGCTGAAGCTAGGTCAGTCACACACTGTGAAACAGTTTCAGAGACTGTTAGGTCTGATGGCAGCTGCGTCCAACGTGATACCTTTTGGCCTGCTGTACATGAGACCTTTGCAGTGGTGGCTCAAAACCAAGGGGTTTTCCCCGAGGGGAAATCCGTTTTGCATGATCAAGATCACGCGGTGATGCCTTCGTGCTTGTGTCATGTGGAAAAAACCTTGGTTTCTTTCCCAAGGCCCGGTGTTGGGGGCCCCTTGTCGTCACGTAACGCTAACGACGGATACATCCCTCACCGGCTGGGGGGCGGTCATGAGTGGCCACTCGACTCAGGGTCTGTCGAGGGGTCATTATGTTTCTTGGCACATAAACCAGTTGATGATGGCTGTGTTCCTGGCACTCAAACATTTCCTCCCAGATCTCAGGGGCCATCATGTGTTGGTCCGTACGGACAGCGGTGGTTTCTTACATAAACCATCAGGGGGGTCTGCGGTCGCGCCCCTTATGCAAATTGGCACACCAGATCCTTCTGTGGGCCCAGGGGAAGTTGCTGTCAGTCAGGGCAGTATACATCCCAGGGCATCTGAATCAGGAAGCAGACATCCTGAGGCCCGGGGAGTGGAGACTCCACCCCGAGGTGGTGGAGCTCCTTTGGGAGTGCTTCGGGAATGTGGACCTGTTTGTGTCTCTGGAAACGACCCAGTGTCCTCTATATTTCTCCCTTATACATCCAGCCCCTGTGGGGTTGGATGCCATGGTGCAGATGTGGCCGAGGCCGCGTCTGTGCGCCTTTCCCCCGATTGCTCTGCTTCCAGGAGTTTTGGAGAGTTTTGGGGTCCAGTTGCTATTAGTAGCCCCATTTTGGCTGGGCCGAGTTTGGTTTTCGGACCTTATGTCTCTCCTCGAAGGCTCTACCCTGGAGATTTCGATCAGGAGGGACCTTCTCTTGCAGGCGGGGGGCTCAATCCTTCACCCCCGCCCGAAGTTGTGGGCGTAGCCTCTGAGGGGGCACAGCTCATAGATTCCGGTCTCCCTACTGAGGTAGTGGAGACCATGCTCCATTCCAGAGCTCCCTCCAGGAGGAGGCTTTATTCCTTAAAATGGAACGTTTTCTCTTCTTGGTGTAGAGAACATAATTTTGATCCTGTTAACTGCCCAGCCGGTACAGTTCTGGAGTTTCTTTAAGAAAAGTTTTCTTCTGGTTTATCTCCTTCTACGCTAAAAGTCTACGTGGCGGCCATTGCGGCTTACCACGTGCCTTTAGAGGGTGCTTCTCTTGGCAGACACCCATGGGTTACTCGCTTCTTTCGTGGTACTCTGAGGTTGATGAGGTTGAGGCCTGCGGCACGTCGGAGAGTTCCGACCTGGGACTTGGCCATAGTGTTGGAGGGCCTATCTTTTGCTCCTTTTGAGCCTATCGAAGAGGTTCATGTAAAGTTCCTCACTCTAAAGACCCTTTTCCTCCTCGCTATCTCGTCTTTAAAGAGAGTTGGTGACCTACAAGCCCTTGTGGTCTCTCCTTCTTGCTTGGACTTTGCGCCAGGCATGGTCAAAGCCTTCCTCTTTCCTCTGGAAGGTTATGTTCCTAAGGTCCTAGATGTGGCCTTGAGCCCGGGGTCAAGAGTGCTGGTGTCTTAATGTGCGCTGGACAGTTTCACACGGACAGGCACTTGGTTTTATGGCGGCGTGGGTATCTCGTTCCCAAAGCGCTTGACGCAGCGCGAGTTCCCTTGAAAGGGAACGTCTCAGGTTACGAGAGGGAACGAGACGCTGCGTCATGTTGCCATACTCCCTGCATGCCTGTTATATGCCAGGTGTGCTTTATGGTTTCCTGGTCATGACGTCACCCGCCTATGACGTTCCATCACGCCATTGGACATTTTACATGTGCTTCACGACGCAATCACGCAGAGGCGTTCCCAAAGCGCTTGACGCAGCGTCTTAACCTGATACGTAACCTGAGACATTTTTTTTGTTTTCCGTGTGGTATAAAAGGTAAATGTAAAATGGTAAATGTTGACTTGATGAAAAAGTGTTTTATGTGAAATTTTAATAAAGTCATTTTTCAAAATTCAAATTCTGTCTCTCTCTCTCTCTCTCTGAAAGGTTTTATTGTGTCCTGAAAGGGCATACTCTCTCGCGCTCAATTCAATTTCAATTAGCATGACTGTGAATCATAATGTTGCCAAAGCATTAACATATTATATAAAAATAATAAAATAAACAAACAAAACAAATATGTATACATCGTCATATGTAGCATAGTAAATAAATCGGTCTAAGTAAATGAATAAATAAAGCGGGTCCCTCTAGAGAGTCATCTGTCTCTAATGTTGTGAATGGCTAACACATATTTTGCAGCTAGTGTAGCTGTGTTATCATCTTCACCAAGTATGAAGGGCATTTTCTCAGTATCACTGTTTCAAGTATGGGGAGAAATGTTTCTCTTACATTGTGATATTTAGGACAGATGAGTAGAAAGTGTTTCTCATCCTCTATTTGCTGTAGATCACAGATCCTCTGATCTACAGATCCTCTGTCCATGTTTGTCTATGTCTTTCTATTTCTAGATCATGGTCACTTAATCTGTATTTGGAGAGGATTTGTCTTTTTTTTTTAAATTGTTTCATTAATAGATAATTTGCCAATTTAGTGGTTCTATTTAGGCTCGAGTAACATTTGAGTTTATTTTGGAGTTCAAAATGTGCTTTTAGTGATTCATCATGAGTATCTTTTAGATTTTTGTCAATTTCTTTAATAATAGTTTTGGGGTTGTAGCTGTGGTCAATTGGGAAATGAGTTTCATGGACAAGTTGAAGAGCGAGTGTGTTTAGAGGATGAGATTCTGCTGAGGTTTCATTGGTGAGGAGCTTTATATTGGCTTTATATTGGACTGAATCAGGATCAGCCTGATGGAGGTGATGCCAGAACTGAACACATCTCTTCTGGATCTCAATGTTCAGTGGGTACAAACCTAATTCAGCCCTGCAGGCATCGTTAGATGTGCTTCTGTGAACCCCTAAAATGTTTTTGCCACTTTCCAATTGGAGTTTTTCTACTGAAGTTTTATCCCAATTTCTAAAATTTTGTACTGGTCCCCAAATTTCACATCCATATAAAATAATTTGTTTTATTATTGAATTATATAATTTTATCCAAGTTTTAATGGGTAATTTTAAGTGACCGCATTGACTTTATAGCATAAAAACCCCTCCGAGCCTTTTCGCTCAGTGTTTTGACAGCCAGACCAAAGCTTCCCGAAGCGCTGATGTCGATGCTCAGATAACTGTAGCTGGTGCTAAGCTGTAGGACCTGGCCTTTATAAGTGAACTGGTGTTTGTTTCCCAGAGATCTGGCCTTTTTCTGGAACACCATTACTCTGGTTTTGTCCAGATTGACTGTCAGGGCCCACTCATGACAGTACTGTTCCAGCAGGGACAGGCTTTGCTGGAGACCCTCAGGTGTGCAGGACAGCAGGACCAGATCATCTGCGTACAGCAGACATCTGACCTCTGTGTGGTATAGAGTGAGGTCGGAGACAGTAGAGCGCTCTAGCGCTGATGCCAGATCATTTATGTAGATGTTAAATAGAGTAGGACTCGGACTGCATCCCTGCCTCACTCCACGTCCCTGCTGGAAAAACGCTGTTCTGTGGTTGATTTTTTTTTTAACCGCACATTTACTGTTGGTGTACAGGGATTGTATAGTATCAAAAGTTTTCCCACCAATGCCAATTTTAAGGAGTTTGTACAATAAACCATCATGCCAAATTGAGTCGAATGCTTTTTTTAAATCTACAAAACATGCAAATATTTTTCTTTGTTTGTCCTTGATGTTTTTGTTAATTAGAGTGTGAAGAGAATAGATGTGGTTGGATGTGCGTTGTTTTGGTAAAAAGCACAAATTGGATTTATTTAAAATGTTGTGTGTGGAGATGTGTGACAATACGGCTGTTTATGATGCTGCAGAACAGTTTTGCTAACGCACTGCCCGCACAGATGCCGCAATAATTATTGGGGTCAAATCGATCACTTTTTTTAAATATGGGGGTGATCAGTCCCTCAGACCAGATCTCAGGGAAGTTACCAGACCATAAAACCAGATTAAATAATTTGGCTAGAGCTTTATTCATGCTGGGACTGCTGAGTTTAAGAATTTCATTGCTAATGTCATCTTGGTCTTGGTCTTGGTCTAAAGTCTTTTAATATGCTCTGTTATTTCAGATATTGTTATAAATTTATCTAATGGATTTTGATCATTTTTAATTGTTTTCTCCAAGTCTACAAGTGTTTTCTTTATTTTACACTGAGGCTGGTTAAGGTCAGTATGTTCAATTTTTTTATAAAGATTTTCGAAGTAAGATTTCCAAATTGTACCACTCTGTAATGATATTTCTGATTTGGGGTTTTCAAGTTTTTTTTATATAGATTGCAGAAAGTATTTTGATCTACTGATTCATCAATTTAATCAATTTTGGTTTTAAAATAATTTTCTCTTTTTTTCCACAATAGTCTCTTGTAATTTTTCAGACAGTCAGAATAAGTAAGCCGTAATGTCTGGCTGGATGGATCTTTGTGCTTTTTGTTAGAAAGTCTCCTTTGTGCAAGTCTCAGAAAAGAACTATCATCATCAAACCAAACACCCTTTCTTATTGTCTGTTGATTTGTTTTACATTTGCGGCGTTTAATGTTAGATAGAGTTGCCAATGTTTTGAATATGTAATTTAAGTTTTTTGTCGATACATTTATCCCATTAACATCTAAGGTGAAATTAGTCATATAAAGTCATCCAGCATTTTTAATATAGTAGGATTGTTTGTTTTCTTTGAATTGTTCAGAGCTGGATTGGTTCCATTTTAGTTTAGTTCAAGCCAAATAGAAGATCTTTTAACTTAATGTTTCAAATTGTCATAAGTATTCCACCTGAGTCTCGGCCACATTTTATTTTAGAATTTTTTTTGATGAAGAAAAAACAATTTCCTTGTATCCCATTGGACAATGTAAAGTCTCATTACTACGACACCATGTCTCATGAAAGATACAGATGTCCATAACTGTTCCACTGCTGAGTAAGTTTTGGTCTGCAGTCTTGTTACCAAAAGTAGAAAAGTGCAGTCCCTGTATATTCCAACAACTGATTTTAAATGATTTCATGGATAAGTTCTTCTGTAGTTAGTGTGTGTGCGTGTGTGTGTATACATATGTATAAGTGTGTGTGGGTTATGCAGATTATGTCCTCATTCTGGAGCTGATGATGTTCAGTAGATGTCTTATCTGGTTGAGTTCAGCAGCTGCAGGGTTTTGTGGCTGTTGAACTGCCGCTGCGTAGCTCTTGTGTTGTGATGGAGGTCCTGTGGCCGATCTGGACTCTGTTGGTGGACGGATGGTTCTTAGTGACTGAGATCTTCTCTTGTCATTGGAATTTCTGTTTCTTGGTGTGTTTCCAAGCTCTGTGCTTTTCAGCACTCTGGTAAAGACTTTCAGTCCTTGCTTGTTGAGATGTACATGGTCATACATATGATAAGGCTGTGTGTGGATAATGATGTGTTTATAGTTTTCATTCAGGTTTCTCTCAGACAGGATCTGAAAAGCACTTCTTGTGTTTGGGCACCAGATTTTCTTGGCTTTCATATTTGGGAATAGAAGTTTCTCATTGATGCATTTCCCATTTGAGTCAGTCAGGGTAAGAGTGTGTGTTTCTCTCGGGTCCTCTGCAGTGGAGCCATGGATCTGGGATGCTGGATCAGTCGAGCAGTGAGACTCTTCCTCCACTGGAAGCTGTTCAGGTTGAGGATTTTCTGTGAGCATCTCTGGACACATCAAGGGTTTAGAAGACTCATTAGGTGCAGAAACAGAATTGAGTTCTTCTTTCAGATTGTTGATGAGTTCATCTTTGGTGTGGAGTGCTGACTTCAAGGCAGATAGCTCCTCCTGCATTTCTATTCTAACTTCTGTTAGTTGTCTTCCTAAAGTGGATTTTACTTCAGTCAGTTCATCTTTAGTTTGCTGAAGTTCTTTTGACATTTCTTCTGTGTCTCTGAGGATATTCAACCTCTTGTCTTAGATTCTTTATGTCGATTGTCAGCTGTTCCACGTTGTTGTCTTTCAGGTGGGACAGTATCAATTCGGTTAGCTCCACTACTTCTACCTCCAAAAGTGAAAAATTGTCTTTCATTCTTGACACTGGAGATGGAATCACAGTTGCTGAGGTCACTGTCATCTTTTGGACTGATTTTCCAGGGGAGGCATCAGTGTTCAAGTCCTAGTTGTCATCTTCATCAGACAGTGTCAGCGTTTTTATATGTTCAAAATCCTCAATGAAGACTTTGAGAGCAGACTTTGATCCTTGGACCATGACAGTGCCATTTTGATACAAGTTCAGGGTTAAATATCTTGTTTCATCATTTTTTTCAGCATCTTCAAATGCTAAGATCTGTCTGCCTTTACAGATGCCTCTTTTTTTTGGTAAAGGTGAAATGTTGACAGAATGCAGTGTGCCATAAAGAGCTGTGTTCAGTGTAGAAGAGCAGGTTAATCATGACACTGTGGTCTTGTTCAGCAAACAGTGTTTCAGGCCTTTCTTTCATCTGCTCATGTCTGAGAAGCTGC
Source organism: Elopichthys bambusa (assembly GCA_037101425.1). NCBI lineage: Eukaryota > Metazoa > Chordata > Actinopteri > Cypriniformes > Xenocyprididae > Elopichthys > Elopichthys bambusa. The sequence continues at coordinate 11,116,046 of CM074447.1, read as the reverse complement.
CTGGAGTGTTCAGAACTCTTCTGAGGGTAGATGAAGGGGCGGGGCCAAGATGATGCAGTGGCATAGTTGATTTAGAACAGGGGTGGGGAACGTTGATCCTGGAGGGCCATTGTCCTGCAGAGTTTAGCTCCAACCCTGAAAAAAAAAAAAAAAAACACTCACCTCCCTGTAACTTTAGTAATTCTGAAGACCTTGATTAGCTTCAGGTGTGTTTAATTAGGGTTGGAGCTAAACTCTGCAGGACAATAGCCCTTCAGGATCAATGTTCCCCACCCCTGATTTAGAATGTAAACAATAAACTGAATTAACTGCCAGTTTTGTTTATTTTCTCTCAGTAAGGATATAAAGAGTAAAATGAAAAAATAAGACAAAAAGGGTGAAAATATGACTTTCACTGATTTTGAAAGTGTAAAAAAAAAAAAAAAAAAAAAAACCTGTCCCAACTTAAGCTTTTGTCTTTTTTGTCTAGACGTTGTTTTATGTTGAATCTTTCTACTTTTCTGCTAATTTGTTGATAAAATTATTCTCATTTGTTGTAATTTATCTGGAGCTCAACTCAAGTGTGATGATCTCTCATGGAAGCGGGAGATTTCTTGCGGTTAACACTCAAACATGGTTGTAAATGTATGCTTGAGGCCACTGTGTCAGTGGAGGATTGTTTGATAGCCTTGAGTGAGGCTGTCGGTGGTGCTAATATTAGATCCGCCTCCCGAATGAATAAAGCCATTGTGTTCTTTCTCAGTGAAAGCCAAATGGGAATGACTTGATTGAAACTGGATTGGTAATCAAAGATATTTTTGTGCCTGTTTTGCCTTTGTCAAGCCCAGCCAAGGAGGTCATTTTATCAAACGTACCTCCGTTTGTTAAAAATAAAAAACTAGAGCAAATACTCCAGAGGTACGGCAAAATAAGGAGTTATATTAAAATTATGTAAAAATCCAGATATTAAACATGTGATGTCTTTTCGGCGCCAGGTTTTTATGATTTTGAACTCTGAGTGATCCGTTAAATCTGTCAGTAAAATTATAAGCACTGATGGCAAAGATTACACTATTTTTATTAGTTCAGAGTCGATGAGATGCTTTATTTGTGGTGATTTTGGACACGTTAGGCAAACTTGCCAGAGGCGAGACAGACCGACGGGCCTTCTTGCGGCTCCAGCTGCAGATGCGGAGAACAGCATGAGGGCGGCCGGCGAGGATATTGTTGCGACCGCTGAGGTGTTGGAACCTCAGCCGGGCGAAGCGTTTTCGGCGCCAGGTGACGTGCCCGAAGGGAGACCGGTGCTGGGGGCCTCTGGAGACGGCCTAGCGGGGGCTGTTGAGGAGGCGGCCGGCCCGAGTCACATCCCCGCTGTATCGCAGGCAGAGACGAGCCCGAGACAGATGTGTTTACAGTCTGTGACTGAAACTGATTTGATTGATGAAGGAAAACAAACGTAGCCTGATAAAATTGTGAACGATACAATTATTGATAACTAGTTTAAACAGAGTCAAGGTTACCTTTTATCTCAAGAATCTGTGGATTTAATTGATGACTCTGGCAATGAACATGAGGACACCGAGATAATGGATAATGACGCGATGGATTCGGAGCTTGTAACTGGAGGTAAGACTAAAATGTATTCTGTTCAGCAGATTAATAATTTCTTGATACTACAAAAGGACCAAAAATTGAGACATATTTTCCAGATTTAAAACTGTTCCTGTTGTCTGGTTCCATGGCCTTGAGAAAAGCTTCCTTTGATGAGCTTGACAAACCCAAACGGTACCGCCTTAAGAAACTTCTTAGTAATGTTGAAGTTCTCTGAATTTACAAGGTAAAAAATGAATATGGCTTGGTTACCTAATAACTCTGGTGGGTTAGTTTTATTGTGTGTTTATTTTATACTTATTTTCATGGCACCTTTGAGACTTAGTTCATTAATTGTTAATGGGTGTCGTGATGCTATGAGAAGGGCTAGTCTGTTTGATTATATTGTGATGGAGTGCAGGTGTTGTTTTTCTACAGGAAACGCAGACCGATGAGAACAATCAGATACAGTGGTTGATTGAATGGAAGGGTCAGGCAATATTGAGTCATGGCTCTAATGTTAGTGCAGGGGTGGCTATTCTGCTGACACCTGAATATAGAGAGCAACCTGTCAGTGTTTTTGAATTGATTTGTATGCACACTAAAGTTATTGTTTTAGCTGGAGATTTTAACTGTACTTTAAGTCATACTTTGAACAGAAATCATGAAGAGCCCCACAGTCAATCCGCAGATGTGCTTCGGTCTTTAATTGTTTACCACAATCTTGTAGATGTTTGGAGAGAATCTTTTCCTCAGGTCAGACAATATACCTGGGTGAAAAACTCCAATATGGTGTCTAGGTTAGACAGAAAAGTAAAAGAAATCTTTTCTATAATAGCTGCATATTTCCTACTGCTTTGTCTGATCACCATTTTCTGTCTATTGATGTCACTGCTGCAGAGAGCATGTTCAAGATTTTTTTTTTTTTGGAAGTTTAATAACCGGTTATTATTAGATAAAAATTTTGTGCACTCTTTCACTCATTTCTGGGAGATCTGGAGAGAGAAAAAAACACAGTATAAGTCCTTGAGCCAGTGGTGGGACACAGGTAAATCTCAAATTAAATTGTTTTGCCAGAGTTATTCTGTTTACAGTAAAAGTTTTTTGGATAAGAAGATGGCACAGCTTGAACAGGAAATACTTCTACTTGATATTGAAGGGGACGTTGTCGATACCACTGAGTCCTTGAAACGCAATGATTTTCTTTTGCGGAATCTACTGGAGGAAAGAGCCCAGGAGATGCTGATTCGTGCAAGATTCTCATCCTTCAATATCATGGATGATCCTACTTCTTTCTTTTTTAACCTGGAGAAGAAGACTGTGGATAAGAAGATTTTAAGCTGTTTGAGACTTCCAGAGGGGAGGAAAGTTGCTGATGGTCATTAGATTATTTCTTATGCACTAACTTTTTATGAGGATCTTTACACAGCTGAACCTTGTGATGAGGAAATGGCTGAACTTCTCGTTCAGGATTTACCTCCATTCGGAAGGGGAGAAATATAATCTTGATAAACTATTCACTTTTGATAAACTATCTGTTGCTGTTAAAGAACTGTCGTCTGGCAAAGCTCCGGGATTGGATGGACTTAATGCAGAATTTTATAAACAATTTTGGTCAGTTATTGGAAAGGATTTGTTTTCTGTTTTCGTGGAGAGTTTTAAAAGAGGTACATCTCCACTGTGTCTACGAAGAGCTGTGGTCACTCTTACCTAAAAAGGGTGATCTTGATGACATTAGATGCTGGCGTCCGGTCTCTTTACTCTGAGTTGATTACAAGATACTTTCGAAGTCCTTAACTAATAGAGTTAAATTCTACATTTATTCAGTGATTCATCCAGATCAGTCATACTGCATTCCAGGAAGGACTATTTTTGATAATCTTTTTTTTTTATTTTAAGACTTGATTTCTTTTTCTAGAGTGCAGTATTTTAATATTGGTTTTGTTTCATTAGACCAGGAGAAAGCCTTTGATTGGGTCGATCATGGTTTCCTGGTTAAGTGCCTTTTGGTTTTGGTCCATCTATTATTGCTTATATTAAACTGTTGTATACTGATATATACAGCATGTTGAAAATTAATGGTACTCTTACAAGACCTTTCAGAGTAAGCAGAGGCATAAGGCAGGGTTATGGTCTATCAGGAATCCTTTATGCTATTTGCAACTGAGCCACTTTTGGTTGCGCTGAGAAACAAGCTGGGTGGCATATCAGTGTGTCCATCCACCTCAGACCTGAAAACTGTTAGGCTTCGTGCCTATGCTGATGATGTCACTGTTCTTATCAGATCTGCTGTTTAGAATGTCATGAATTTGAGAGAATCTTTAGAGGTTTATCAAAAAGCCTCCTCATCTCGAATTAACTGGTAAAAGTGTGCATCTTTTTTACTGGGTGAATAGGAGAATGGAGGCCCCCCAGCTCTTCCTCAGAATTATTCCTGGAGTCTAGAGGGGTTTAAAGTGCTGGGAATTTTCCTTGGGACTGATCAATATATACAAAAAAATTGGGATGGTATTTTTGAAAAAGTTTCTGGGCGTTTACAAAAATGGCGGGTGATGTCACGACCAGGAAAGGATAAATACACATCCGGAAAGACCGGCTTCAGCTTAAATTGCCGAAGCAAATCGATCACAGGGATGCAGGGAGTATGGCAACGCGATGCAGTGTCTCGTTCCCTCTCTCAGGGAACTGTGACTATAGTCATAACCTGAGACATTCCCTTTCGAGAGAACTCGCACTGCGTCCCGAAGGGGTCGCTATGGGAGCGATTATCCCAAAACAGCATAATTCCAAAATGCCCGTCCGTGTGAAACTGTGGCACACTAAGACGAGAGCCTGGAGCTGCGTCCAGGTCGAGATCTATCATCTCACAATGTGAGTGGCAAGGATCAGCCCGCAGCATCACAGACCTCCTTGAGGAAAACCCCCAACAACAAGGCTTTGGAGGCCGCCATACTCCTAGTAGAATGAGCTCTGACAGACAGTGGATACTGTTGACCAGAGACCTCATAAGCAAGTGATATAGTCTCAACTATCCACTTGCTAACCATTTGTATGGATGCAGGGAGACCCCTAATTGCGGTCCAAAACAAACAAATAGTTGATCTGATGTTCTTCACAGGGCAGTCCTGTGGATATTAGGTGTCCAGTGCTCACACTGGACACACAAGATTCAACTTTTCCTGGTCTGGATCTGAGAACAGAGGACAGTGGACTATAGGCCGTGGAATATCGGTCAGAACCTTAGGTATATAACCCGGTAGGGTAAAGGAACACTTTGACCATCCCTGGTGCACACTCAAGGCACGTAGGGGATACAGATAGGGCCTGAATGTCTCCTACTCTTTTTAGGGAAGAAATGGCAAAGAGGAAAACAGTTTTAAACGTCAGAAATTTTTCTGAGACAGAATCAAGCAGCTCAAATGGAGCAGCTGATAAGCCTTCCAACACAAAGGCCAACTCCCAAGCAGGAACCCTAGTGCATGTTGCAGGCCCCAGCCTCAGAGTGCCATGAAGGAAACGATACCTCAAAGGGTTATACCCCGCAATTGTACTATCCACAGGGACATGAACTCCTGGGAGCAGAACAATTGGTGAAAAACGTACAGACGTAGCCTCGGCCATGTCTGTACCATGGCATCCAGTCCAAGAGGAGCTGGATGCATGAGGGATAACCACAGTGGACAGTGCGTTGTATCCTGAGACGCGAAAGATCCACTTCCACATAAATCTCCCATATGAGCTTCACCACTTTGAGGTGAAGTCTCCATTCCCCTGGCCTCAGCCCCGGTCTTGACAGGATGTCTGCTCCTATATTCCAGGTCTCTGGAATAAGATTGTTCTCGAGGAGAGCATCTTCCCCAGAGACCACAGGAGGATCTGGTGCACCAGTTCGCATAGTGGGCGCGAACGCAGATCACCCTGTCGATTTATATAAGAGACCATCGATGTATTGTCTGTCCAGACAGCACGAGGACCTCTCAGGTCTGGGAGGAAGAGCTTCAACGCATTGAAGACCGCCATCATCTCCAGGCAATTTATGTGCCATGAAAGATGATGACTCCCCAGCCTGTAAGAGAATCATCTATCATGAGAGTGACTCAATGATATTAAGCTCCTAACACAGGGCCCTGGGACAGGAACAAACTTTTCTTCCATATAACCAAGGTGTCGAAACATGAATCGCGTGTATCCCCACTCGTATAGTAGTGAGGGCAGAGAAGCACACATGACTCAGGTTGCTGTTTACTCGCCAATAAACTCCTGTCTAGAATATATAATGCTTGAGGACAAACAACAATAAATAGACAGAGACCGTTTTCACACAGAACGCTTTGCTGAGGCACACAAGCTGAAGCTGGTCTTTCCGGATGTGTATTTAGCCTTTCCTGGTCGTGACGTCACCCGCCGGTGAAGTTCACTCTCACCATTGGACTAGTTGACACACGTGCATCAGACACATTCACGCTGACGGCGTTCCCATAGCGACCCCTTCGGGACGCAGTGCGAGTTCCCTCGAAAGGGAACCTACTTTACCCTGTGGATTTTAAGTCATGTGGTTTTTTTGGTCTGGCATTGCTCAGAATTTTTGGTGGGTTAGGTGTTGATAGGCAATTGTTTTTTATGTCTTCTTATGATGGAAAGTTTTTCGGCTGATGTAAAATTTTATACTTCTGTGTTAAACTCCTGGACAGGTATTGAATTGATTAGAAATGAAAATAATCATTTTGGTCTTGAAGAACCATTGTTTTACAACTCCTTTTTAGGTGATAATATCTGTACATCTAATACAACTGTAAAACAATTTTTGAAAAAAGGACTGACAAAAGATTCAGACTTGATTGATATCTCGTCTAAAAGATGGAGATCAGTGAAAGATATTGGTAATCGGGCTAGTATTAGATCAGTCAGGACGATAGAGAGGCTCATTGGTGGGTTGAAAGCATCTTTTCCCTCTACACTCCTTGTGTTTGTTAACCGTTTTCTGTCTGGAGGTCCTTCTGGAGTTTTGTTTCCTAAGTTATTTGTGTTTCCCAAGGTTGATTTACAAGATAATCATGAAAGAAAGCTGCTGACATTTAATAGATTACAAGAGCTTGATTTTCAGGTGGTTGGAAAAAGAGAATTATATCAGTTATGTGTTAAAGTGGATTATTTTGAGCATATTAAGGGCAGAGGGGATACAAAATAGTGGGAATTTTTAACAGTTCCTACTGCTCTTTCACCTTCTTGGAGGCTTTCTTACAAGGGTCCTCTACCCAAACGATCTGGAGACCTACAGTGGAGGTTATTACACTGTGCACTGCCCAATAATTCTCATGTTGCTAAATTTAACTTGAATGTTTTACCATCTTGCATTTTTTGCTCTTTACCAGAATCTGTATTTCATGTTTTTGCTGAGTGTTCTAGATTGGTTCCATTATTTACGTTGCTAGAATGATTACTAGGGAACTTGGGATTTGTTTTTACTTTTTATCTGTGGTTGCAGGTATTCAAGAGCGCACAGACAGCAGTATACTGTAGCAAATTTCATAATTGGACAAGCCAAATTAGCCATTTGGAAGTCTTGTAGACTGGCTGCTGAACGGTGAAATATAAATGTTTCTCTGCTATTTTCCACTTTGGTGGAATCCAGAATAAGAGTGGAGCATAGATTTTTTTTTAACAAATAACTTAATTGAGTTTGAGTTTAAATGGTGTGCAAATGGTGCTTTTGTGAGGATGTTTAATAATGTTTAATAATGTTTAATTGGTGATGTTAGGTGGTTATTTTTGTTTTGTTGTATTGTTGATATTTTTATTTTTTTTATTTATTTGTTTTTAATTATTATCTCTTGAATGTTTTGCCTTGTGATATGTGAGGTAGAATGACATGGTTGTTTTTAGAATGTTTTAATGAAGTGTATTAAAAGTCAAAAGTGTCTGCTAACATGGTTTTTTTTTTTTTTTTTTTTTTTTTTTTTAATACAGAGGAGAGTGTGTATTTTCTAGACATGGGCGTTACAGAAGGTCATGTGCTGTGTTTGCGAACATCATGTATGACGCATATGTCTTTTAAATTAATTATGTATTGATATAATTCAAATTTATTAAAAACCCATATTTAAGTAAATTTCACATGATTTTATAAAAGAGGCCGTTTAAAAAAAAAAAAAAACTTGCATAAGTGAGCAGAAAAATCTAGACATGTACCTTACTATTACCTTAGACTGACATTAAAATTGTTTTTGCAGGTGCTGTGATTTGGCTCTATTTTTTAATGTTATCATTTTATTTTTTTTATCTCATATCACACATATTAAAATTCAATGAAAGCATGTTTTTGGTGCATAAGATTGGTGCACAAAAACGATGGCTCAGGCAGGTAAAAAAAACACATGAAGATAAGTGTTAGGGTAATACAACATTTGCAATCACAGACATTCGCCTTAAGACTGGATTACATTTCTCAGAGTACTGTGGAGTTTGCGCAAATAACAGTATGTAATTTGCTCTGGAATTTTTATAGAGGTTGTCTGTGAAAAGCACAGACATGGCAGATGTTGTTTAGCCATTTTAAATGCCTAATGCCCGCCACCGGGATGGCGGTGCCACCGGGCTTGGGCCCATCATCGCTGCTTGCAGCTATATTTATGGCCCAAGCCACTAAGGCGCAGGGCCCTATTGTTTTTCTAAGGATTATTAGGGCCAAAGCCCTGTAAAGGGCTGAAGCTCTTTTGTTTTCTTTAGGATTGTCAGGGGCAAAGCACCAAAGGTGTGTAGGCACCTATTTTATCTGTTGGCGTTATTTATTTATTTTTTATTGTTATTTATTTTTATTATTATTATTATTATTTTTTTTTTTCGACTATTTGGACACTTTTGTGGCCCTTACCATGCTCAGACTCATGAAACTTTGCACATACATTGGAACCCGCGACCATCAGGGCCGGGCAGAAGCTGGTACTTGGGCGTGGCAGGAGGGCTCGACAGCGCCCCCTTGAATGGGCTTCGAAAACTTGGTCCATATATCAAACACGCTTGCACGCATTTGTATGAAACTCGCTACACATAAAGACCTCATTGGGCCTAACAAGTTATATGGCAGCTTAACAGGGAGTCAGTTATTATGGGTTGCCAGCAGATTTTTGATACCTCGAACGGTTTGGCCAGGGAGAGGCAACGAATTTATACAGAGAAAAGGGAAACACGAAATGTGTTATAACGTCTGCATACACAGATTGATTTTTATGAAACTTCAGCTGTGTTCGTTGTAGGAGCCCGATCACATGGATGTGACTATTGTGAGTCAAAGTTATAGCGCCACCAACTGGCAGTAAGAAGTGTGTCACTTTCAAAATGCTTTGAGATCATCCTCTTTTACCCGATTTGCTTCAAACTTCATCAGAATAATGTCAAAACATGGCAGATGTAGACCTGTGAATGTATGTGTGATATTTTAAATATTGTTGCCATGGCAACAAGTCAAACTTTAATAATATTCTTTGGTATTTTTGAGGCTCTTAACATGCTTCAAATTGCATGAAACTTGACACACATCAATACGGTCATCCATTAGACATGGGCAAAGCCTTAGAAACGGACGGTGAGTAGGGGCTCTACAGCGCCACCTTTTGACAAAAGTGAGGGGGTTAGTTTACCCTACAGTCACCAAACTCGGTACACATATTGATCTAATTAAGCCGGACAACTTTCTAATTTAAAGTCATTAGCTCCAAACAACAGGAAGTCAGCTATTTTGGTTTGAATGTGGAATTTTTGAATAAACAAGCTCTGAAATTTTAACTACTCCTCTTAGGGGATTCATGCAATCACCACCAAACCTTCTGAACATGATGACAAGACACTGAAGATGCTAAAATGCAAACAATTATAGGATATCTTTCCATGGCAACGGTTTAAAATAAGAACAAAAAGGGAAACTGGAAAAGACATATTTATGGAATTATACATCCTTTATTTCAATATAAAACAATACAAATATTATAAATAAGCACATTTTAATTCAATTTTTCATTTTCAATAAGTATGTGTAAGTTAAAATTAGGCAGATAACTGCTCTTTGGTAAAATAATTCAAATAATATCCAAATGTCATATATAGAATAAGCACTAGAGGGCAGCAAATACCTATTTTTAAACATGGTTGAGAACACAACAGTTTTTACAAAACTTTTTTTAAACCCGGTTTAAAGGTATAATTATATTCAGTGGGTACGTTGTTTGGATGCATTTTTATATATATATATATATATATATATATATATATATATAATATAATATAATATAATATAATATATATATATATATATATATATATATATATATATATATATATATATATATATATAATATATATGCCATTATAAAAGACTAATAGATTTTATTTTTTATTTAAAATGTTGAATCTTCTGAAGCAACTTACTGATAAAACAGTATCTCTCTCTCTCTCTCTCTCTGAGTGGATGTTTGGAGTGAGTGGGAGGAGTTAGCGTGCGTGAGTGGAAGTGAACGCGTTGTATGAGTGAGTTTTTCTATACTTTTCTATCTTTTTGCGGCTTGTTTGTGTCAATATTTTGTTTGGCAAGTGTATTGTTGAATAAGTAGAGACGACGATTGAAAACGCGAAAGCTGGTTGACATGGCAGCGTCTCAAAGTTTGGATAACTTAACGAGGAGGCATGGCATTAGTCATCCCCGCGGAGCGTTGTTCTGTTGAGGATTGCACGATTGCATAGTATAGAGAAAGTTAATGACGTTGTAGTGAAAGGGATTGTCGTTAACAATGTGTTTACTCCGGTATTGCCTTTGGTCTAGTCGGCCAAAAAGATTACTCTTTCAAATGTACCGCCATTCATCAGAGATGATATGATTGACATGGTAAAATTGTGTCTAAAATCAGGAAGATCGCGTTAGGTTGCAGGTCACCTCAGTTGAAACGTGGTTTCATTTAGAAGACAAACACACATGATTCTAAAAAATGAAAATGAGGAACTTAATCTAGTCATGAAATTCAAGGTGGACAACTATGATTATATGATCTATGCAACTTCTGAAAGTATGAAGTGCTTTGGTTATGGACAGGAAGGGCATATGATCCGTGCTTGTCCTGAGAAGGAAGAACTGGTTGTGCCTCTGAATGAGAATAAAAATGAGGAGCAGGCAATTGTAGACCAAATGAGGAACACAGACAGTCAGATGCTGGAAAGATAATGGAAAACCTAATAAGGAAAACTTGGAAAAGTGTGGTGTAATTGATGCCAACTTGGTTGCAGTAGAAGTTGAGGAGGATATGGAAATGATAGAGGATGAAAGTGTTTTTAAAACACCTGCAATAAAACATAAATTGAAGAAAAAAGGCCATTGGAAGAGAGCTAGGAAAGTGTCTGGAGATGAAAAGTCAGAAAAAGGTGTTGAAAATCCTGGGATGCAGATGGAATCAGATATGAGTAATGTTGATGAGTCTGCCCCAGGAAGTGGAAGTGAGTCTTCAGGGTCTGTGAATTCAGTCTCACAAAAAAGATCTGTTAGAAGTGCTTACACACTTGAGAAAATCAGAAAATTTCTACAAACAACCAAAGTAATGAAAGGAGTGAAAGTGGAAGATTACTTCCGAGATTGAGAATTGTTTATTAATTCAGCTAGAGTGTTGATGAAAGAGAAGGGTGCAAATAGCTTTACCGATCAAGAAATGTTCAGGTTAAAGAAAATTGTGCAAAAGTTATACTGAATATACTGAATGATGAATTTGAAACCAAATTATTTTTTTTATTATTATTTTTTTGTGTGTGTGGTATTTGTGGTTGTTTTGCCCATGTCTGGTTTTTATTCATTCCTTTATGAGTACACTAAGATTAGGCACACTCAATATAAACGGTGCACGAGAAAGTGGGAAAAGAACAATGCTTTTTGAACTAATAAGACAAAAGAAATATGATGTAATGGTGGTTCAAGAAACCGATAGTGATGTTAAGAATGAATGTGACTGGAAGATGGAATGGGATGGGGAAGTTATTTTAAATCATAAAAGTTCATTGAGTGGTGGTGTAGCTGTCCTTTTTCAAAAATATTGTAAAGCTTTATCACATTATTGAAGGACAATTATTGAAAGTCAGAGCAAAATTTGAAAAGTTTGTGGTAACATTTGTAGACATTTACGCTCCTGTTCTTGGTCCTGAGAGGGTTTGTTTTTTAAAGAAATTGAATGATGCAATATCTTGTTTTAAACAAGAAGAGTGTATGTTTACGGGGGGAGATTTTAATTGTACAGTGAATGACAGAGTAGGTAGGAATCATAAAGAGCCTCATATTGCTTCTCAGTATGAAATATTGAAACTCATTGCTGAACAGGATCTTCATGATATTTGGAGAATTTTGCATAAAAATTAAAAGACGATGTACATGGGCACAGACAAGAAAGAACTTCATTACTTTGGCTGGATTGGATAGATTCTATTGTTTTAAACATTTTAATGTTATTAAAAAATGTGTGATTCTACCTGTAAGCTTTTCTGACCACTGTTTAGTTGATTGTGAGAATTATATAGCAAATATAAAACCCAAAAGTGCTTATTGGCACTTTAATGTCTCATTGTTGCAGGATAAGTTTTTTTATTGAGACCTTTACATATTTTTGGAAACAGTTTGGGTTGAAGAAACATGAATATATTTCGCTACGACAGTGGTGGGACTATGGTAAAATTGAGATACAGCAACTATGCTGTCAGTACACTCTCAATGTTTCTAGGGACATTTCTTGATCAATGAGAGACCTAGAGATTGAAATAGTGGATTTGCAAAATTCAGTGGTGTCCACAGGAAAACGAGGACATACTGAGCTCCTCAAATCCAAAAGGAAGATGTTAGATGGATTTTTAGGTGTTAAAGCACAGGTTGGTTCACTCTCGATTTCAGAGTGTTGAGCAGATGGATGAAGAATGGACAAAGTTGATATATTCACTCGTTATATTCACTAAATAGAACTGAAATAACACAGCCCAATGAAATTAAAAAAAAGGGCAGTATCTTTCTATTCCGAATTGTATAAGAGTGAGAGTCCAGTGGTGGATGAGTCAGCCAATTTGCTTTATACAGGGTTGCCGAAAGTGCCGGATGAAGTTAATTCTGAACTTCAGAAACCCATTTCCACAGGTGAATTGCAGATTGCACTACGGAGCATGGAATGTGGCAGGGCACCTGGTATGGATGGTCTCCCCATTGACTTTTATAAGTCTTTTTGGTCAGTAATAGGGGATGACTTGCTTGCAGTACTTAATGAGAGTCTGGCTGATGGCTTGCTACCGTTGAGCTGCAGAAGGGCAGTCATAACTCTTCTGCCAAAGAAAGGAGATTTAAGAGATATAAAGAATTGCTGACCCGTTTCACTTCTGTGTACTGATTTAAAAAGACTTTTTCTAAGGTTTTGGTAATAAGGCTGAGGGAGGTGGTTAGTCGGGACCAGACATACTGTTTACCTAATAGGTCCATTTTTGATAACATTTTTAATTCGGGATATTTTGAACATCTCTAAGAGATGTTCACTGGTCTTATTTCATTAGATCAGGAAAAGGCATTTGACCGGGTTGAGCACAGCTATCTCTGGCATACGCTGGAGGAGTTTGGGCTCAGCCCAAATTTTATTGCCATGATCAGGGTCTTGTATCAGGACATTGAGAGTGTGCTGAAAATAAATGGTGGTTTGTGTACACCTTTTAAAGTTCAGAGAGGGATCAGACAGGGATGCGCATTATGCTGTATGCCCTGGCTATTGAACCTCTGCTTGTAAAAATTAGAAACAGTATTAAAGGCTGGTCTATCCCACACTCAAGTGAAAAAGTTAAACTATCAGCTTATGCTGATGACATCATTGTTGTAGTTAAAGAGCAAACTGATATAATGGTGTTAAAGAAAATTATTGATGATTTTGGCCTTATTTCTTCGTCCAAAGTAAACTGGTCAAAAAGTGAAGCATTGATGTGTGGTGAATGGTTGGAGATCCTCCCAAATTATCAGGAGGTCGGTCCTGGAAAAGTGATGGGTTAAAATATCTGGGAGTTTATCTTTGGAGCGATTCTGTGTTACAAAAAAAACGGGGAAGGTGTTTTAGAAAAAGCAAAAGGAAAAATGGAAGTGGATTTTACCAAGAATGTCACTTAGAGGTAGAGTAATAATTATTAATAATTTGGTTGCATCAATGTTATGGCACCATTTGACTTGTGTTGATCCTCCCAGCGGGCTTTTGGCAAATTACAAGCCTGTATGATAGACTTTTTCTGGAATGGATTTTACTGGATATCCCAGAGTATACTTTTTCTGCCCACGGAGAAGGGTGGACAAAAACTTGTACATCTGGCCAGAAGAAGAGCAGCTTTTCGATTGCTGTTTGTACAGAGATACTTGACAGGACCAACGGATTTAGTCTGGAGGAAAGTAGCTGATTTTATTTTTAACAAAGTGGACTGAACTTGAATTCTGTACTCTTTTTAACAGACTTCAGACTACAGCTTAATACATCCTTGTCGATTCAATTCTACAAAGGACTTTTTAATGTTTGCCAGCTATTTAAAAAACTGAGGCAGGACACAACATCTCTGTACTTGCTGCTTGAAGAACCTCTTGTTTATGGAGCGAGGTTGGATGTGGCTTGTGATCTTGTGTTCATCAAAAGTTTTAAAGTTACATGATTTGATGGACATTGGTGGCCCTGAGCTATGTAATACTCAAGCTGTGGCATCTCAGTTGGGAATTCAATCTGTAAGACAGGTTGGAAGAGTGTTAGATCTGTTAATGCAAAGATTGACAGCAGAAGAAAAAAATGTTAAAAGAGTACTATAATGGCAAAGTGGTTCCTACTAATTCAGATCCATTTTCCAAAATTTTAATTACTCCTGATTTAAAAGGTTTAAATGGGTTTTTTTTTTTTTTTTTTTGGAATTTTCGGGTTTTAATTAAAGTAATTCTCAAAGAATGAAAGGATACAGTGTGGAGGGAAAAACTGGGGTTAGAAGATCATGTAAAACCTGTATGGAGAACTCTCTATAAACCACCATTAAAAGTGTATAGGTGATCTTCAGTGGAAAATACTACATGGCACAGCTGCTGTTAACACATTTGTGAATATTATTAATTCTAATGTGTCTGAGTGTCCTTTCTGTAAAATAAGGGAAATTATTTTTCACTGCTTTTTAGAATGTTTGAGAATGAGGAGTTTGTTTAGTATAATTAATGTTTCTTAATTTTGGTGAAAAATTCTCTTTTCAGAGCTTCATTTTTGGTTCATGTTATAGAGCAGCCCAAAAAAGTAAAAGTCAATTGTTAAATATCTTGACTGGACAAGCTAAAAGAGCTATATACAGTGGGTGCGGAAAGTATTCAGACCCCCTTAAATTTTTCACTCTTTGTTATATTGCAGCCATTTGCTAAAATCATTTAAGTTCATTTTTTTCCTCATTAATGTACACACAGCACCCCATATTGACAGAAAAACACATAATTGTTGACATTTTTGCAGATTTATTAAAAAAGAAAAACTGAAATATCACATGGTCCTAAGTATTCAGACCCTTTGCTCAGTATTTAGTAGAAGCACCCTTTTGATATAATACAGCCATGAGTCTCTTTGGGAAAGATGCAACAAGTTTTTCACACATGGATTTGGGGATCCTCTGCCATTCCTCCTTGCAGATCCTCTCCAGTTCTGTCAGATTGGATGGTAAACGTTGGTGGACAGCCATTTTTAGGTCTCTCCAGAGATGCTCAATTGGGTTCAAGTCAGGGCTCTGGCTGGGACATTCAAGAACAGTCACAGAGTTGTTGTGAAGCCACTCCTTCGTTATTTTAGCTGTGTGCTTAGGGTCATTGTCTTGTTGGAAGGTAAACCTTCGGCCCAGTCTGAGGTCCTGAGCACTCTGGAGAAGGTTTTCGTCCAGGATATCCCTGTACTTGGCTGCATTCATCTTTCCCTCGATTGCAACCAGTCGTCCTATCCCTGCAGCTGAAAAACACCCCCACAGCATGATGCTGCCACCACCATGCTTCACTGTTGGGACTGTATTGGACAGGTGATGAGCAGTGCCTGGTTTTCTCCACACATACCGCTTAGAAATAAAGCCAAAAAGTTCTATCTTGGTCTCCTCAGAGCAGAGAATCTTATTTCTCGCCATCTTGGAGTCCTTCAGGTGTTTTTTTTAGCAAACTCCATGCGGGCTTTCATGTATCTTGCACTGAGGAGAGGCTTCCGTCGGGCCACTCTGCCATAAAGCCCAGACTGGTGGAGGACTGCAGTGATGGTTGACTTTCTACAACTTTCTCCCATCTCCCGACTGCATCTCTGGAGCTCAGCCACAGTGATCTTTGGGGTCTTCTTTACCTCTCTCACCAAGGCTCTTCTCCCCCGATAGCTCAGTTTGGCCGGACGGCCAGCTCTAGAAAGGGTCCTGGTCGTCCCAAACGTCTTCCATTTAAGGATTATGGAGGCCACTGTGCTCTTAGGAACCTTAAGTGCAGCAGAATTTTTTTTGTAACCTTGGCCAGATCTGTGCCTTGCCACAATTCTGTCTCTGAGCTCTTCAGGCAGTTCCTTTGACCTCATGATTCTCATTTGCTCTGACATGTACTGTGAGCTGTAAGGTCTTATATAGACAGGTGTGTGGCTTTCCTAATCAAGTCCAGTCAGTATAATCAAACACAGCTGGACTCAAATGAAGGTATAGAACCATCTCAAGGATGATCAGAAGAAATGGACAGCACCTGAGTTAAATATATGAGTGTCACAGCAAAGGGTCTGAATACTTAGGACCATGTGATATTTCAGTTTTTCTTTTTTAATAAATCTGCAAAAATGTCAACAACTCTGTGTTTTTCTGTCAATATGGGGTGCTATGTGTACATAAATAAGGAAAAAAAATGAACTTCAATGATTTTAGCAAATGGCTGCAATATAACAAAGAGTGAAAAATTTAAGAGGGTCTGAATACTTTCCATACCCACTGTATATTACAAGGAAAATAAAGTTAGAAGGTAGAGATGGGCAAGAAGTCGAGATGGTTTATAAAAATCTGGTGAAAAGTCAGGTTCTGATTGATTGATTTTAAATTTTATAACTTGATTAATGATTATGTATTTGTTTTTGCATAGATGGGGGTACAATGAAGCTATTTGCACAGCTGTGGATGGAATGCTGGTTTTTAATTTGGTATTGGGATAATTATTGAGTGTAGAAGAAAAGTTGGAAATAAGAGTGTTGAAAATGTGATTATAATTCTAAAGTTATTTTTATGATTAAATAAAGTTGTTGTGAAAACTCTTATGTGTGTTACAGTCTTGTAGGTTTAACCCCTTCATCACTGTGTCCTTTTTCTGCATTATAAGATAGGAAATGGTCAGTGGCACTTTTAATGGTTTAGAAAAATATATAATAAAATGGTTTAGAAAAATATATAGTGAAAACCTTAAGACAAATACTGGACTTAGATTAACACTGGACTTAGACTTAGAAAAATTTGAGCTGCAAAAGAAAACTTTGCACTCATTTCAAAGCGACCTATGACATTCTATGACATGAAATTCATTTAATTTTAAATTATTTTATGGATGTGGCTGTTGTGGTTTGTGATCATAGGAGCATCAGCTGCTGCAGTAAATGTGAATTTGAAATAGTCCTTTTATGTTTAACTGTTTTAAATGCCCATTGCCCGCCATGCACAGTTGCCCTGAAGCCACTGTGGTGGCGGTGCCACCAGGCTTTGGCCCATCATCGCTGCTTGTAGCTATATTTATTATTATTATTATTATTATTATTTTTATTTTTTTCCATCATCTAGGGCTTTTTGGGGGCCTTAACATGCTCAAAAACTCTTGAAAATTGGCACACACATTGGAATCTTGCGGCCATTAGGACGTGGCGAGGCAACAAATTTATGGCGAGAAAAGGGAAACAGGAAATGTATTATAACTTGTGCATGAATTGATTGATTTTTATGAAACTTCAGCTGTGTGTTCGTTGTAGGAGTCCAATCACATGGATGTGACTATTGTGAGTCAAAGTTATAGCGCCACCAACTGGCAGTAAGAAGTGTGTCACTTTCAAAATGCAACGGAGTTCACTCTGTTATTTTTACCTGATTTACTTCAAACTTGATCAGTGTAATGTCAATACACAGCAGATGTAGACCTGTGACAGGATTTTTGATATTTTAAACACTGTTGCCATGGCAGCGCATCAAAATGTAATATTCATTTTGGATGCTTTTGAGACTAGCATGCTTCAAATTGCATGAAACTTAACACGCACACCAGCGGTGTCATCCAGTAGACATGGGCACAACCGTATAAACAGGCAGGGAGAAGGGCCTCTGTAGCGCCACCTTTTGACAAAAGAGGGGGGGGTTACTTTTTCCAGTCACCAAACACGGTACACATATTGGTCTCATCAAGCCGGACAATTTTGTAATTTACATTCATTAGCTCCGACCAACAGGAAGTCAGCTATTTTGGTTTGATGTGGATTTAAAAAAAAAAAAAAACAGGCTATGAATTTTATACTACTTCTTCTACAGCGTTTATACAATCTACACCAAACTTTTTTTAACTTGGTGCTAAGACATTGAAGTTGTTAAATTGCAAACGGATGTTGGATATCTCAAACGGTTTGGCCGTGGCGAGGGAACGAATTTATGGCGAGAAAAGGGAAACAGAAAGAGTTATAACTTCTGCATACGTTAATTGATTTTGATGAAACTTCGGCTGTGTTCGTTGTACAAGGCTGATCACATGCATGTGATTATTGTGAGTCAAAGTTATAGCGCCTCCAGCTGGCAGCAGGAAGTGTCACTTTTAGCATGCTTTGAGATCACCCTCTTATTTTTACCCGATTTGCTTCAGACTTCATCAGAATAATGTCAAAACATGGCAGATGTAGACCTTTGAAAAGAATCGTGATATCTCAAGCATTGTTGCTTTGGCAATGCATCAAACTTTAATATTCATTTTGGATGCTTTTGTGACTCTTAGCGTACTTAAAATTGCATGAAACGTGACACGCGTCAGGATTATTAACCAGTAGACATGGGCAAAACCTTAGAAATGGGTGGGGAGGAGGGGCTCTATAGCGCCACCTTATAGTGCAGTAAATGTGGAGTGAATTTGACATAGTCCTTTGATGTTTAACTGTTTTAAATTCCTATTGCCTGCTGTGCACATTTGAATCAAAGTTCATCTGAATAATGTCAAGACATGGCGAATGTAGACCTGTCAAAAGAATAATGATATCTTGGCCCTCTGGGGTCTGAGGCTAATTTGGGATCCTGGAGTAGTTTTGACATGCCCTAACGTTTGTGCTTTTCTCAGTTGCTTATAAACATATTAATGACAAAGGTCTCATTACACTGTATTCAGCACAAACTAGGCTACAATAATGTGTGAGCAACAAGTATGTACACTTTGTATTTTTGAGAGAATTATGTATATGCATGGTTTTTGAAATAAGAAAAAAAAGTCACTGAAATAAGGCCTCAAAACACATACTAAATATTTTTTCACAAGACTTTTGGGAACTGTATATTTCAGTCTCAAGTTTTTGCTTCAAAGTGATTTTAAAATCATTCTGCCTACTCGAACACATAAAACAATGTATTGATTTTAAATTTCTAAGACACTTTTTGTTTAGGAAGGCTGTATGCACAGAAGCGTGAATCTTCATGAATAATGCTGTGATTGACACCTGAGGAGATTAGGATCCTGCCCCTAATGAGCTGCGTAATGAGCCATTCAGTCAGGAATGTGACTAAGTGAACTAAGAAAGAATGCAATGACAAAAGAAATATATAATTTTTTTTGTTTGTAGTTTATTTAAAATGTAGTTATAAATGAGAGTCAAAGACACATTTTGAGTACACAGTTATACCTGGAAATAAATCCAGGCCGCCAGACAGTTGTGGAAAAGGCCGGTGGAAAAGAATTGGGATAGGACTCGGGAATAAATCATATTCAGGGATGCGATTATTAACGTTACTGTAGTATGAAGCAGAGCAGGACCGAGTGTTGTGGGAGCTGAACAAGGCCACTGGAGCGATTGCACAACACATGCCACGAGCAGTGGAATTTTTATTATGCCACAGTCGCCGCTTCCGCTTTTCCGGTCATGAGTATGAGGTAACACAGCTCTGTTTATCATATTGGATACATTTGAGTGTGTTTAAAATGTTATAACGTTACTCTGTGCGTTCATCCAGCGGCTGCTGTGAGACACTTGTCACACACTGCAGTAAGCTAGGTCGATATTAGAATATCATATTAAATGCTGGATGGCTTGTGTTGATAAATGGCATGCAATTAATTTTAAAACGTATTATGTGATGGAAAAAAAATGCTGTATTACGGTTACTAAAAATAAAGCATCTGATTATGCTATATTAGCTACTTCACAAAATAGTGTTTTTGTTTTTGGTAAAGCATGGTACTCGCAAAAAATCTAATTTAAACAATAAGACTAAACGTGCTGAGCTATATAACAATAATTAGTTTTCTGTCTATAAATATATCAAAACAGTTGTTCCCTTACCTATTAAAACATGTAATATCTTAAAGCGTCTTTGGTGTTTCCATGGTTTCTACAAAATAAAACCAGAAACCAAGGGTAACTCACAATTGACAGGCGACTCCGCACACGTCCCGGACCCTTGGTTAAAATTGCAATTTTCTCACGATTTACAAATAGTTGCAAACATTTGGGATATTGTAAGTATTCAAGTGAACAAAATATATAACACTGGCCTAGTGGTTTTTGGATATTTTACTGCAAAATACTTACATATTGCACCTTTAAGAGATTAATGTTTAAGCTTTTGCATATTATAACTTGGAACCTGCATGTGGAAAATAATTAGTTAGATCCAAAAGATAGTTTTAGCAACATAGCGCAGATGCTACAGAACATAGTTAGCTTACTAGCCCTATAAGATTGTTTGCTACACTAATATATTACTTTACAGGCATTACTGGCTTGTACTATTAAATCCATAATATTATAAATTTACAGTTTATTGATGGTCTGTGGTTTTACAATGCTGCAATTTTTAAAGACTTCATATTATTGTTAGGTGAGCTTAAAGGGTGCACTACTAATGGACGTCACACAGCTTCAGTGTGACATCAATAAGAAAAGACTTTCTTCTTTCAGACGAATACAATTGGAGTTATATTAATGTCCTGGCTCTTACAAGCTTTATAATGACAGTAAATAGAGGATGAGGTTTTGAAGCCCCAAAAAGTACAACCATCCATCATAAAAGATATTCAAAAGATATCCACATGGTTCCGGGGGTTAATAATGGCCTTCTGAAGCAAAGCGATGCATTTGTGTAAGAAAAATATCCATATTTATAACTTTAAAAACTAAAATAACTAGCCTCCGACAGACGGCCATACACATCGATTTGCGGCAAAAGAGTGAACTCTGACTTGACACATGAAGTAATGACGAATGCAGAAGCGCAGAGGATAGAGCAAAACAAAACACCGGTCGCCGGATTAGAAAATATATAACTGATCAAATTGAATGCCTTGTTGCTTGATTTTAGTGTTCTTCTTTTTTTTTTTTTGTGATTGAAAATTCAATTCTTTAAAAAGGTTGTTAAAATTAAACAAGAATTTTTAATAAAACATGTTGTGAGCTTAATGGCAACAGGGGTGTGCTTAAAAGCTATAAAAATGTACCCATTAACTTTTTGCATTTAATGATGTACATCTTTTAAAATAAAATTAAATATTATTGTGTGAGCGATTAATTATCTATTTTAACATAACTTCTTGTACTGAAACCAATATCCTGTGCTCTAAAAACGTCTCAATGTAGATTTTGGTGAGCTTAATAGGTATGTTTACCCCAGTTCATTTTCTGAGGACTATCAGAATGGACTTCATTCAGATAGAGATGGCAGGTTGTGCATCATGTTAGTTTTCTTTATTTTGCAAAAAGCACATTTTGTTTCTACTGTGAGTGTACACAAATAAAAAGACATTCCACAGTTTTTAATAATATATAACTCTTATTTGTATTTGTAAAATTGCCGGAGTATTTAGAGTCTCTTTTGCACTGATAAGAGAAGAAAAAGCAAGTAAAGGCATCGACGACTTAACCGACTCCAGAGTGTTAAACACTGTTGCAGTCACTGCTTGCAGCTATATTTCTTCTTCCTTCTTCTTCCTCTTCCTCTTCCTCTTCTTCCTCTTCCTTAATGAATCTCATTTTTGAGGGCCTAAACATGCTTGAAAACCCACAGAACTTTGCACACATGTCAGAATTGGTGAAAATGTACATCTGATATGGGTTTCAGAATTAGGTGTGGCAAAATGGCTCAATAGCATCACCTTAATAAAAAAAAAATCAATAAAAAAAAAAAAATCAATGAAGCACCCCTCACGCTACGTTTCACATACAAGTATGAAATTCAGTAGACAAATGCCCAATACCTACAAAAAAGTCTCCTAGTACAAAATCTGAAAACCAACAGGAAGTCAGATATTTTGAATTTTCTCTGCAAAATTGTTGCAGTTTTTGCCATTTCCAGACGTTGTACTTTAACAAACTCCTCCTAGAGATTTAATCAGATCAACATCATATTTGGTCAGTCTAATCTAAAGGCCTTTGGGATGATACATTGCGAAGATCTTGAGTTTTCCCTGAAGGGCGTGCCTGTGGCAGCCTGACAAATTTCGATTCCGTGAAACAGGAAGTTGTTGTAACTCGGCATACAATGTCCAGTCGGCCCCAAACTTCACATGTTTTAACAGAGTATATACATCTAATACATCTACATACCAATATTCAGTTACAGTCATAGCACCACCTGCGGGCAACAGGAAATGGCATATTTTACACTGTGATTAACACCTCATAGAGATTTAACCAGAACATCATATTTGGTCAGTCTAATCTTAAGGCCTCAGCGATGTTAAATTGTGTCCGTGGCGGCCTGACAAACTTTGATATTTCGCCATGAAATAGGAAGCTGTTGTAAGTTGGGCATACAATGTCCGACCTGCCCCAAACTTCACATGTTTGATACGAGTCCTGGCCTGAAGACATCAGCCTGCTGGCAACAGGAAATGGCTTGTTTTATACTTTAATTCACTCCCAGAAACACATTTAAATATGCCACAAAGTACCAAATATGCTAGAAACACATTCAATCATGCAACACTTAAAACATGCAACAGGCTAAGTGCAAATGTATGCGATTTAATTCCACGAAACAGGAAGTTGTTGTAACTCAGACAAACAATGTCGAATCTACCCCAAACTTCACATGTTTGATAATAGTCCTGATCTGAAGACATCTACATATCGATATTCAGTTATAGTCAAAGCACCACCTGCTGGCAGCAGGAAGTGTGACACATCAAAATGACTTTGCTATTTTTTTCCCAGTTCACTGTTTTCCTAAGGCCACCGAGTGCGAGGGCCCTTTCGACGCTGCTTGCAGCTTTAGTTAATATTAAAGTTATCAATGTTTTTCATTTTCATAACTCCTGACACCAATTAAAAATGTAGTTACTATGACATTTTTAAAGTAAAACAGAGGTAAAATATCAAAGTCTGAGTCTTTGAGGCCTTTTTAATGATGTTTAATTTGTCAAGTTAATTACATTCTTTTACATTAAAAAGAAAAGTAACTACAGACTACATTATTTGGAATATTTAGAAAAAAATCTAATTTAATATGTCTGCTCTTAACACTCTTCTTTAATATTTCAAATACTTTGAACTGAGAACATTTGGCAGTCCAAAACATCCAGTACTAACTTCAAAAGAAGTTTCATTCACTTTGTCCATTTTCTTGAATGGGAGGTGCTCTTTTTGGACGCTGGTGATGCTAGATATGTTAAAGTTTTAAAAGGAAGTCAGGGTTTATTCTTATGTTTTCTGGTTTCTTGTAGCTACACACGACCGAAAGATGAAGCTCGCTGGATTTATGCTCCTTTTCATCAATTCAGTGGCCTCCATCAATCTCAAATACATCTCCAAGAGGAACTCAGGTACGGCAGTTATTTTATTCCACTTACAGCATCATTTCAGACCAACCGTATACGCTGAAAAGTTTGATTTAAGCTTTTAGTCTTGTATTTTTTAGAGAAAGCTTGACAAATATGATAACCCATGGTTGAGGACCAAATTAACTGCGGACTGGAGGGTCAGTCCTAGAGCTCTTCCTGGGATCTGTTGGAGATGTCAAACAGATTATTTAGGTCAGAGAGAGGCAAATTAAAAATTACATAGAAAATTATCCTAAAGATATGGGACAAAGATTTCTGACTGAAACTCTGACTGTTCCATCCAAATAGGGGTGATCTCTGCTTTTGTTATTTTTATTTCTTAAGCATTCCATTTTTATTCTTATGTATTTGTTTATTTTTCATGTAAAGCACTTTCAGTTACCATTGTGTATGAAATGTGCTATATAAATAAACTTGCCTTGACTTGTTTGTGGTGGTCAAGCCACACTTAGTGTTTGGTTCAAACTCATGGAATGATGGGTATTTACAGTAAATGCAGTGTTGTCACCATTCTGATGTCTGATGAACTGTTTACAAAAAAAGCAATGGACTAGTTTTTGATGAAATCTCTGTTAAAGCTTTTTCTTTCTTTCTTTCTTTCTTTCTTTCTTTTTCATTCAACCCGGGCTCTTTACATGATCACATAACTCCTTTTTCCCTGTTGCTGCATTGTGTGTGTGTATTTGTGTGTGGGTGCGGTGTGCGTTGAGCAATTATGTTATCAGCACCAAACGGGCATTTATGTGGGTGGTAAAAACACAGAGGCAATCTCAGCTGTCACTTTCTCACCCAGCCAGAGATTTCAGAGTTTGGCATGTATGTTTTACTGTGCCAGCAAATAAGCATAAATGTTTCCTGTTTTTTGAATATGCATGATTAACGTGTGAGACATTGGTTTATAACAATTTGTGTGTAATGCTGCTGTGTGTGTGTATATATATATATATATATATATATATATATATATATATATATATATATATATATATATATATATATATATATATATATAATATAAAAAAAAATTCATCAAACACTACCTGTCACAAAATCATTAAGACACATTGTAATTTTGTAGCTCAGTTTCCTCTTTGGTGGTTTAATTGAAGGAATGTGTACTGTTGTCTTGTTTTTCTGTATTTCTAACTTTCTAGCAACAGATTAGGTTTAATCAAAAATTTCTTCAGCTTTGTCATGGTGTGTTTTTGATTGAAACAAGAAATAAATTAGTATTGATTTTAGAAAATTTGTTACGTTGAAGGGTTTATGTCAGAAGCTAACACTTCTGCAATGCATTAATAGATTTGGTGGAAAGTGGTTGTTCTTGAAAATGTTATTGCAAAATCTCACAAATGGCTCAGGTTTCACAAAGCACAGTGTTTGTGTGTAAATCTTAACATTTCATACATAATATTTGCTACATGTAAATATACAGTGGGCGAGAGCTCAATGCGCAGCAACTGAAGAAAACACATGCAAATAGAGAAAAACAAATTAAGAAAACATCTTCATGCCTTCATATGTTTGACAACATATGTGCTGCAAATACTTACAAAAAACACACAAACAAAAAATGTTATCTTGTATCTAAAAACATTTTACTTGGTTATACCACCTGTCATTTTTTTAGAATAATTTAATTTTCATTTTCATTACATTTCTCTTGAAGATGTAATGAGAATTTTTCTCAAAACCATATGAAACCAACATCAATAGAAGTTGAGTAGAGTACTTTTTTTTTTTTTTTGAACTTGACACGTTTTGTATTTGATTTCTAAAATAATAATAATAATAATTTTCTTATTTTTATTCATGGATACTAGTCATTCAGTGTTTAGATGATGGATATTTACCATAAGAAAACTGTTTTTAGTGGGCATAAATGTCACATACAATATTCATGATGATATGCAGTTTCTTAAAGTCTGTTGTAACATTTAGCTTAGTATTCTTAGTCTTGTCTTTTGCTTATAATACAAATTATTAAATAAATGGACATAAAATATATTGATTTTTAGGTGTACTTATTAATTAACTCATTGTAGATTAGGTCCTAAAAAGAAAAGCAGTCTATTTCTATCAGGCCTGGATTGGCCATCGGGAGCACTGCTAATTTGTCCTGCTGCCCACTCCTTTATTCTTTTTTTTTCTTCTTTTTTTTTCTTCTTTTTTTTAGTTACTTTATATTATTGCCTGCCCATTGCAACCAAGTGATTTCTAAATTTAGCATTCGACATTAAAACAATAATAAACTGTTAGTCTTGACTTGCAACGCTATAATTTGCCTTACATCCAGCGAACAGCTTCCACAGTGATGTAGACAGGTGGAGCTGTGAGGGTTTTACTCAAAAGAAAAGGCTTCCATAAAGACATAGCAGAATGCAATGACCTGGGTGGCATTTCTTGATGAATCTTCTCAACACCTCTGGAATACCTCTAAAGAGGGTTTTTTATTTTTGTTTGCAGGGTTACAATCGTTAAATATTACCTTAATCAGTCAAAATGTCCTTGTCATCTTAAATGCTGGAAAGTAAGCCTTTCTTAATGTTTTGTCTTAAGTCACTGATTAGAAAATTGTCTTCTATCTACACCTTATGAGGGCCTTAGGAGTATAATATATGTATTGTAATCTAATTATAAGCTCAATAAATTGTCCCTTGAGTGTCTCAAGATTGAGGAAATGCATCTTTTGTACTGTAGACACTGTAGATACAGAGTAATTTGATGAGCATAACTGAGAGAAAAAAAAAAAAAAAAGAATAAGCAAATTAAATTAACTTATTTTACTAGCTAATACTAATCTAATTGTCTGCTGTCTGTAAAGACATGACTTGTGTCAGTGTTTGTATTTGTAGCAAAGTATCAATGCAAAGTATCAAGCTGCATTTTGATGCTCATCAATCACTGTAACACAATGGCCAAAGTTAAACCTATTTCAACTTTGACCACATTTGCAAAAGTCAAAACTACCTCTGTGCATGTTTGTATTCTATTCCAGAGGTGTTCAAACAATGCCTGGATCCTCCTGAGCACATTTTGAAGCTTCTCTGTGGGTATTCCAGAAAGCAAGGTTAACTTATGTGTGTGACACACATATACTCTGAACTCCTGGTTGTTTAACCTAAACCTTGCTTAATCAAGGTATGCAGGTTCCAAAACCATGGTCTGGAGTAAGTTCAGCCAACCCTGAGTATGAAACTGGGTATGAATTCCCCTGATTCATGTATTTAAGCCCTCATGTTTGCCTTGTTTGGTTGTCTTATATTGAAGAATGTTATGCTGTTACCACACTCCATGTGCCAGGCCTTTGTCCATTCTTGAATCTTTCCGTGCGTTTCAAGTCAAGTCACCTTTATTTATGTTGTGTTTTTTTACAATGCAGATTGTGTCAAAGCACCTTTACAGTGATAGAGAGTACATCAGTTTAGCTATACAGCAGCTCTGGAGGAAAATGGTGTCATTGTTCAGCCTAAGTAAGTTCAGTATTGATTCATTCCATTGTAAATATTATTAGTTATTAATTTAGTTCATTTATCTATACAGCAGCTCATCGTCCAGCTCATTTCAGTTTGCATGCAATGGTGTCAATGCGCCTGATTTAAAAATATCAAAAATACTGTTGAATATTAAGTGTCAACAGTGGCAAGGAACAAAAATGGAGGAGAAAACCTTGGGAGAAACCAGGCTTAGTCGGGGGGCCAGTTCTGCTCTGGCCAACAACGAACAGTGCATGTTTATGATTCAGGCAGCATTACAGGTCACAAGTCAAGTCAACTTTATTTATATAGCGCTTTTTACAATGCAAATTGTGTCAAAGCAGCTTTACAGAGATAACTAAAAAATCATTTTGGCTGCACAGCAGCTCTAGTAGGAAATGGTGTCATTGTCCAGCTTGAGTAAATTCAGTATTGATTCATTCTGTTGTAAAAATACAGCAGCTATGGAGAAAAGTGATGTCATCGTCCAGCTCAGTTCAATTTGCATAGAATGGTGTTAATGCAGGCAGATCAAAAACATTGTTAAATAAATCAAGTGTCCCCAACTAAGCAAGCCAAGCCAGAAGCAACAGCGGCAAGGAACCCAAACTC
Source organism: Elopichthys bambusa (assembly GCA_037101425.1). NCBI lineage: Eukaryota > Metazoa > Chordata > Actinopteri > Cypriniformes > Xenocyprididae > Elopichthys > Elopichthys bambusa. The sequence goes on along the minus strand of CM074447.1, from coordinate 11,088,338 downwards.
CATCAGGTGACAAAAATGGAGAAAAAAAAAAAACCTTGGGAGAAACCAGGCTCAGTTGTAAGGGCAGTTCTCTGGCCAACAATGAACAGTGCATGATTGTGATTCAGGGAGCATTACATGTCAGAAGTCAGGTTGGGATCGGAACAGTCAATATATTTAATCTAGTTCCATCTGGTTGAAGATCGGATTCATCACGCCGGTATGAAAATGGTTTTGTTGAGGATCTGTGCCACTGGCTGTCATGTCGATGAGGCCTTCACAGGGGATAGTTGACACAATCTAGCTGACATTTCAGGGATGCGTTGTGGTTGTGTCTAGGCGCAGGTCTTTCATCTGATCTGGATATGGCTAACTAAACCTCAGGATAAACAGAGACTAATATTAGCGTAGATGCTATTCTTCTTATGATGTAACAAGTACATCGGGTGTTATAGGAAGTGTTCCCAGTTCCAGCGGACCTAATTTATGCAGCCTAACAATCCTTTAACGGATGTGAAAATATAAATGTGTTATGTAAATGCCAAGTTAAAGAGATGTGTTTTTAGTCTAGATTTAAACTGACAGTGTGTCTGCTTCCCGAACAATGCTAGGAAGACTATTCCAAAGTTTAGGTGCCAAACAGGAAAAGGATCTACCGCCTGCAGTTGATTTTGATATTCTAGGTATTGTCAGCTGGCCAGAATTCTGAGATTGCAATAGACGTGTAGGACTATAATGCTTTAAAAGCTCGCTCAAGTACTGGGGAGCTAAACATTTAGTGCTTTGTATAGATTTTAAAATCTTGCTAATTGCTTACAATGTTTAATAAGGAGCCAATGCAGTGTTGACAGAACTGGGCTAATATGGTTATACTTCCTGGTTCTAGTAAGAAATATAGAGCTGAGTATCATCAGCGTAACAGTGAAAACTAACGCCATGCTTCCTAATGATATCTCCCAATGGTAGCATGTACAGGGTGAAAAGCAACGGTCCTAGTACTGAGCCTTGCAGTACTTTACACTGAACTTGTGATCAGTATAACATCTCTTTGTTTAATGCTACAAACTGATAACGGTCAGATAAGTATGATTTGAACCATGCCAATGCAATTCCACTAATGCCAACATAATTTTTAAATCTATTCAAAAGAATGTTGTGATCGATATCGTCAAATGCAGCACTAAGATCCAGTAACACTAATAGAGAGATACAGCCACGATTGGATGATAAGAGCAAATAATTTGTAACTCTAATGAGAGCATTCTCAGTACTAAGCACTGTTCGCCAGAGGAGAACTGGCCCCCCAAGTTGGCCTGGTTTCTCCCAAGGTTTTTTCTCCATTTTAACACCTGTTTGCCACCTGATGTCACCTGTTGGAGTTTGGGTTCCTTGCCGCTGTCGCCTTTGGCTTGCTTAGTTGGGGACACTTGACAATTGACATTTGATATTCAACAGTGCTTTGATCTGCCTGCATTGACACTATTCCTTACGAGCTGCTGTGCAGCCAAAATAATGTACCAGTTATCACTGTAAAGCTGCTTTGACACAATCTACATTGTAAAAAGTGCTATATAAATAATGGTGACTACTATGATACGGTCTATATCCTGACCGGAAATCCTTGCAGATACCATTTCTTTCTAAAAAGGAACATAGTTGTGATGATACTGCTTTTTTAGTATTTTTGACAGAAAAGGTAGATTCGAGATCGGCCTGTAATTGACTAGTTCTATAGGATCAAGTTTTTTTTTTTTTTTGATAAGAGGTTTAATAATAGCCAGCTTAAAAGTTTTCGGTACGTATTCTAGTGACAAAGATGAATGAATGATATTAAGTAGAGGATCTATGACCTCTGGAAGCATCTCTTTCAGTAGCTTAGTCGGTATAGGGTCTAACATACATGTTGTTGATTTTAATGATTTAAAAAGTTTAGACAGTTCTTCCCCTCCTATAGCAATGAATAAATAGAATTTTTCCTCAGGAACACTACAATGCACTTTGTAATGCAACACTGTAGTAGATGGTTGCATTGTTATAATTTTCTCTCTAATATAATCAATCTTGCAAGTAAAGAAGTTCATAAAGTCATTACTGCTGTGCTGTTTGGAAACGCCAGAAGTTGAAGCTTTATTTCTTGTTAATTTAGCCACTGTATCAAAAAACAAACAAACAAAACAAACAAAAAAAACCTAGGGTTGTATTTGTTTTTTTCTAAGAGAGTTGAAAAATAAGCAGATCTAGCATTTTTTAAGGACTTTCTGCACACAAAATGCTTGCCTTCCACGAAATGCGAAAAATCTCTAGTTTTGTTTTCTTTCAGCGGTGCTTCATTTTTCTGGCTGCTCTCTTAAGGGCACGAGTGTGCTCGTAGTACCACGGTGTTAGACTATTTTACTTAATCTTTTTTAAACGCAAAGGAGCAACTGTGTCTAATGTGCTGGAAAAGAGTAAATCGTTTCTGTTGCAACAACGAGTTCTTCTAAGCTATCTGGTTTGCTGAGGAGGTGAAACTGATCAGGAAGATTATTTATAAAGCAAACTTTAGTGGTAGAAGTGATAGTTCTACCATATTTGTTACAGGGAGTTGGTTTTGCAGCCTTGGCTAAATGTAGTATACATGAGACTAGATAATGATCTGAGATGTCATCGCTTTGCTGCAGAATTTCAAGGGCATCAATATCGATTCCATGTGACAATATTAGATCTAATGTATGATTACGACAATGAGTGGGTCCTGATACATGTTGTCTAACTCCAATAGATTTTAGAATGTCTGTAAATGCCAATCCCAACGCATCTTTTCCATATCTACATGGATATTAAAATCGCCAACAATTAGGACTTTTCCGCAATTCCGCAGCCAGTACTAACTCTGACAGAAAATCAGTAAATTCTTTGATAAAGTCTGTATGTTGCCCTGGTGTAAAATGGGATGTATCACTTGCACTACATAACATTACATAAAGCACCATCACTTTGAAGGAATTATATTTGACTTCTGAGTAATCCTGAAGATATTACTATAAACTACAGCAACACCTCCCCCATTGCCTTTCAGACAAGGATTGGATTGCTCCTGTCTGCCTCGCTGCTGAGTGGCATTCCTTGTTGTTTATATTGTTAAATTGAACTTATCACCATATATCAGATAGTTTGTTTCAACAGCAAATAGTTTCTCCCCACTCAGTGACGCACCCACTGAGAATCCTGTTGAATGTGCCCTAGTTATTAACGATTCTATTACACAGAACGTAAAAATAGAGACTCCAGCCACCATAGTCACATTTGCCGGGAGCCAAAACGCCTGACATCAAAGCAAATTTAATGCTAATCTTAAATTCACTAAGATTATTATTCACGTCGGTACTAATAATGTTTAACTTTGCCAGTCGGAGATCACTAAAATTAACATTAAAGAGGTGTGTGAACTCGCAAGTACAATGTCAGACACTGTAATTTGCTCTGGCCCCCTTCCTGTTCGTCGGAGTGATGAGATGCTTAGACAGCCAGCTATTGAGTGATGATAGTCTGCTAAGTGGAGTCTGCAGAATAATATAGCATTCATAGACAGAAAAGTTTTTGGGGCAGACCATCTCTGAAAAGAGATGGTATTCATCCCTCCTGGGATGGTGCCGCTCCTCTCTCTAGTATTATGGCACAAAGTCTTAGAGATGGACCTTGACTAACTGGGGCTCAGGTCAGGAAGCAGACAGACTGGCTGCCAGCTGTCTCACGTCACAGAAGTCAGATAAATCCCAACACATAGAGACTTTCACCTAGATATCATCACATAGAGATGTGTCTGTTCCCCCGAATTAGTAAATACAAAAACTCCCAAACCCATTTAAGGGTAAACATTTAATTGATGTTCAACAAATAAAAAAACAGAGATAATACAGATGAACAAATGATAAAGTTCGGTGCATTGTTCGGAAAGCAGACACACTCTGTCAGTTTAAATCTAGACTAAAAACGCTTCTCTTTAACCTCGCATACACATAACACATTATCTACTTTTATAATTTAAATCATGTAAATTGTTAGGCTGCATAAATTAGGTCATCCGGAACCAGGAGCACTTTCCGTAAGACCTGATGTACTCGCTACATCATAAGAAGACCTCCTTTCCTTTCCCTATGTATAGATAAAGCGTTGTTGGGATAATTCCAGTTCGCATGGATCCGCGGAAGCGACTAGTGATTCTGTGTTATGCAGGCCAGACAAGTAACTTGGCGGTGTCACTTTGTAAAAAAGACTAAGCATTTATAAATGGAATGCATCCCCGTTCCCCGTGAGCAGTGGTACTGTTTGTTTGCTGTAGTTTCTGTGCAGATTTAGTGGCGTAGGAACCAGTGGTGTTCCGAAATGGGGAGGCAAAGCCCTTATTTTTTTTTTTAATGTTTATATATGTTTTGTGCATTTTAAAATTAAATTCATCAGTCTGGTGCACTTTGAGGGAGTTCAAAATTAAGAGCTGAAACCGATTGAAGAATTGAAGAAGAAGAAAAAAAAAAATTATTTTCTATACATGCAAGAGATATACCCATGAGCTTTTATTTTGACGGAAACTGCAGTCTGGCTTTCATTTTGGCGAAAACAACTGTACAAGCGCTTCTCATTACTAATCTAGTGAAATGCTTAGGGATGCACCGATACCGCTTTTTTAAGGACAGAGTACGAGTACTGATATGTATTTTTTTTTTCTGGTACTTACCGATACCGAAGCCTGCAACATCACCAAAAAAAAGAGAGAAATTAATAAATGTATATTAATTTCTTTTTCTTGTTTTTTTGTTTTTTTTTGTTTTTTGTTGATGTTGCAGTTTTCCAAGCACAACACAGTGAGACTAATGAATGTAGGACAGCTTCTTTATTATTACTTTAATGAAAAAAGTAATAATTTTTGTGCTTGTCACAAACTTAAAGAACAAAAATGTCTGTGTCCGATAACCTTTAAAGGGCATAATTACCAATATAGGCTATATATTTTATATAATTGTTGTTATATAAAAAGAAATTTTCAAACAAATTACAAACAATACAAAAAATACTATAGAGATACAAATTAAATAAACTTTTTTTTTAGATACAGTAGGTTTATTTACCATGTATACGTTTATTTAACATCTTTTGTTGTTTTATTAACATTAATGACAAATATTTAATTAGGCTACGGTCCCTTTAAGACCGTGTAAGGTTCCACCCACTAGCCCAACGATGGCATCTAATGGTCTGGTCGAAGGTATTTCGCGTGTACGTCCTCTGGCACTTCTGTAAAATTCATCTTAATTTAATACAACTTTGGTTTCTAATTCAATTCTGACTTCGTAAATAATTTTATCTGACTCCAATTATAACTGACTCTTTAGTTTCACAATCTTTCCGATGTAACAGCTGATCATGAGATTAGTTGTGCTTTAATTTAGGTCTTTGATCATTCTGGATACCTCATAATGTCAATTATTCGTTCATTACGGACCGAATCACCACAATTTCGCAGCGGCCGTCTGCGTTCTCATGACATAAATTCGCCAGTTTGATTCTTAGTCAGAGGGTGCAGAGTTTACTAATGCATTTGAGTCGAACCGCCACATGCTTGTTCATACAAAAATACAGTTTTCTTAGTCACGATACTGCAACTTGCTAATTCAATAACAGACAAACTCAAAAAGTCCCATGATGTGCTCCCATGCTCCTTTCATGGGGCTCTCTAGTTTGACCTCTCCTGACGCAGATTTACGGAAGTGAAGGACTCTAATAATCTACTAGTCATAATGATTTTAGAGGAATCCAAGATAAATCAAGATTAACATTTATTGTTTTTGCCAGGCAGGATAAATCATCAATTAAAAGAATTACAAAGAATACATCACACAACTGATCAGCATAAAATGCAAAGTACAACTCACAACAAAATATTAAAAGTCAGCATACCTGGCGAATAGAGAGATACACACAGCAATTGTGCGGGAAGTTCTGAATGCAGATGCTTCCCTGAGTGGTTTGCCAAATCCCTTTAAATACCCCAAGTTATAACAAAAGGGCTATAAACATTTAGCACCCAAATATTTATGCAGCTTTTGCTGGACCTTTTCTCGTGCCCCAAAGGGTCACACGCCTGGTTTTGGGGATCCAAGCTAATGGTTAATAAGAATCTTTATTGGGACATCTCCCACCCCGGGAGAACAGGTTTTGTTTTCTTTATTCTTGTCTGTTCTATTGTTGTGGGAGTGAAACCCTCTTACCAATCGCACCAGAAGTATTTTCACTGATGTCACTTAAAACAACTAAGACAGCAGATTTGTGAGACTTGCATGGCCTGAAGGCAAGGAGCGGGTGTGAGGAGTCAGGAACTTAGCAGGGGGGTGAAGAGAGGAGGTTGAACCAGGTGTTGTCCTGTGCTCTTTCTCGCAGATCCTCTCTTTAGATTAGAGAGTTTTATTGTTTTATTACAGGATAGGAATCTTGAATTCAGTAATTCAGTCTTAGTAGCATGGATTCGGTTGTAAGGATGGATTTTTACTGAGACACATCCTGTTTTCACCCAAATGTTTAAGCCATAACTGACTGTATTTACGTGAGATACTCCACACAATGGACATTTTGACAGCTATGTGTGCATTTGACCATTCAGGCACAAGGAGAACTGTCGCGCGCTGTCTGAGAAAACTGGGATTGTGAGAGAGAGAGAGAGAGAGTTTGTTTGATTGATTGATTGAAGTTCGCAATGTGTGGGTTGTCATCATTCGTTTTGAAGTATTTCCACACCCCAGAGGTTGTCATTGTTTCTGCTGCTGGCGCCGGTTTCTCTGTGCGCGGAAAATTCTTTCAGTGTCACGTGAGGTATCGGTCTTTGGTATCAGGGGTATTTTTACGAGTATGAGTACAAGTACATGAGCTTGGTGCGTGCATCCCTAGAAGTGCTGTAATGATGAACTATGCAAATGTGAAAATAATGCATAACTTGTGCCTGCTACATTCCCAAGTGCACGCTAAACTCAGCACATGCACAGATGGAGTTCACTGCATCCATTCACTGTGAACTGGTATTGAGAATCAAACCTGCAGAGCTGATCATGTGCTGATTGCATGAGCACTTCTCTTTGCGCAGCACAAGCAGTCTTTTCATAAGGACAAAAAGGCTTATCGTGCTTTCAATTTTAGTTTTTTTGACAGCAGTGGTGCAAAACACGACATTAAATATCTTTGGTATAATGAGAAGTTTTTGAAATCTATTTGTGACGATCAATTTGGATATTATAGTGTTTCCCATACAAATAAATAGAGTACAAATAAATCAATGTATGGGAAACACTGTATATATGATGTACAGCTGTTCTTTTTAACAATCAGCTTATTTTTGGATCATCAGTCATTAAGCTCGGTAAACACTGGTCACAAACACGAAGATGTAAATTTAATTTCACAAAGCTCATTGCTCACTAAAAAACAGTCATGTTTTCAGGCCATTTTGAGTTTGATTTTAACATGAAAAAGCGGTGATATCGAAGTGGCAGAGTTGTTTACTTACTTTTTAATTAGTCCCATTAACGTCATAACGTTGTTCATTCAGACTGGTTTGTGAACGCGCGCAAAAACAAGAGGCGGGATTTATCGCACTAACCAATAATATCCTATCTTAACCAATCACATCTAATCTTAACACGATGGAGGCATTGCCTCCTCTCATGTGACTTTCCCCATACATTCTCAATTACCCCCCGCTACACGCTTTAGGGGGCATGTTAAAGCTCAATGAGCTCAGGGGAGATATGAGAGACTTAGACCCCCGCTGTACCTTTACCTGCGGGTGTCGCTGTTGGACAGTGTTACTTTAGAAAAACTAGTGATTTGTTTTATTTTTGTAATATGGATAATTTTCTCATCCAATTTTTTTAGAAGGCACTGCCTCCCTTGCCTCCCTGGAGGAAACGCCCCTGGTAGGAATATAGCTCATAGCTTGTTTAGCTAACATGCATGTGTGCATTATCACCTGTGAATGATTGCATTCACTTTCAATTATTCAATGCAACTTTTACAACGATCCCTTATTGGATCAACACACTTTAGCTATGTTCATTATTCTTTCTAAAGTTATCTCAGGGTAATGTCCTTAAACTAATCAAAACCTTCCTACCTTCTGTTCTCTTCTTTTTAAAGAACGTTTAAGTATGCGCTTGAACCGTTCTCTTGGCCATTTTGAACAGCGCAAAAAATGACAAACTTGCTTGGCCGTATGCAGCTTGTTTCAATATTGAGTTCTGATTGGTCAACCGCTGTTATTTATAGTTTGTTAATTATCATACGTAGATAATTTAAATATTTAATTAAATAAATAAATAAACACAACACTGTTAATCTAATGGGATGTTAAGGGATGGTATTTTCAACAAGGGGTGATGCCATCCCCCTTCAAATCGAGGCATAAGTAGTGGTCAGCTACCTGACCCAAGCCTGACGGGTTCTGAAGAACTTGCGGGTTTCGGGTCGGGTTCGGGTAAAGGTTTCAAGAATAGCTTTGGGTTTGGGTTTGTAACTAAGAAAAACTATATAGGCTAATCAGGCGAATCAGCGCGCGAGTTTGGGAGCACATTTATATATAATTTATATATTATTGGTAGTCCTACTGTTTTGTGCATGTGCTTCCTCTCTCGCATGCTCTTTCGGTCACAAAACAGCACACTGCACTTAAAACTTTAGCTATGATTGCGATAAGACAAAAATTACTGAGGGAAAACTTATTACAGTGCCAAATGCATCCACACGGCTGCAAGCTGTGCGCTGCCTCGGCAAGTGCCAGACTCGGGCCGCGAGGTTCAGTGGCTTGACTTTCTTTACTCATGAAAAGCGCCAGCCGAAAGCGGAGCTTTCTCAGAGAGAAATCATCACAATGCACACATCCAGCCTTCTCGAGCGCTGAACGTGCATGCTCTACTCCTAGACATATAACACACGTATCATGACCATCGTCAGGTGTTATGAAATGCGGGCAAGGAGGGATACAGCGTTTAAATTGTTCGCTTGCCATTCCTTTACACACTGCAATCTTCACACAGCACATAGACAAGTGGCTTCCTGAAGACATTGCAACTGATGACATGTTTTCAGGTGCCCCTTTTATACACCGGTTGCACCCTGCGATGTCATTACTGCTTCTGTCATGATTGGCTAAGTTCCCTTGAAACTTTTCAGAATGCCGCAAGTGCACCGCAGGTCATGTGACAAGAATCAACCGAACAGCTTCGGCCTTTCCGTACCAACATCGTAAGCTCAGCCGAACAGCTGATCATAGTAGTACAGGGCAGGTTTTTATTTCTCATCTCCATAAATATATCTAGTAGTAAAGCTAATGCAAGGGCTAGAAATCAATGAATCCTTTGTTGATACTTCCTCGTCACCGTGGAGAGCGCAGTTCATGGTTGCATAGTAACGGCATACGCCACGGGAGCGCAAAAGCACTTTGGAAAGGAGAAAGCAGCGCGGCCGAGATCATATCAAGATCATGTCCTTTCCACAAGCGCTTGCTATAAAAGGTTATGCTACTTTAAAAGGCTGTTGTCCATTACATGATATGTTAATTTTAATAGGCTACTACTACTGAAAATCCCATAAGGATTTCAATATCATATTATTTGAAATGCATCATAAATCAATTTTCCAAAGATGCTTAAAAAAATCCCTATATATTTGTGTTTAAATTTAAACAATTATTTAGAGCGATCATGTCACTTTAGAGCATTTGGATGAGACCACGCAATTCATATGGATTACTTTGGCGATGTTGTTGTTTTTTTTTTTTTTTTTTTTGCAATGAATTTTTGGAAACGTGAACAGTTTTGGTGAATCGTCTTTCATCTGAGGGATATAAATCTGAGATTTCATTAAAATATCTCAGTTTTTCTTTCGTTTGGCTTTTGGAACCCTGTTATTTTGTGACTCCTGGTAAGATTTGTATTTAATTATATTACTTGTCTGTGCCAGTCGTATTTTTGATACAAAGTGTAACAGCGTATCTTTTTCAGTGCAGCTACATTCAATTTGACCGATCAGATGATGTTGCCTGCAGAAGTAACTGGTAAGTTTTTAGCTGCTGTTTGCATAAATAAAAACCTCACTATTGCTAATAGATAACACGTGGAATACAGACGTTAACCACTGTAACATGATACTGACACTAGATATCTAGCAACTTAAGCACTGGTATAAAGTCAAAGTCCCTTTCTAAAGACTTTGATAAATCTTTTTCTTATAACAACTATAAAACATTGTCCAATGCATTGGCAGATAAATTAATTAGTCATTATAACATTTACAACATTACATTCAACATTCTTTTTATTTGCAAATTTAAGGTGTGTATTTATTTCTGAAAACCGTGTTATGAACATAAAATTATTTAAGCTGACCAGCCAACTATGGTAGTGTTCATTGATTTGTTTATATTTGTTCAAGCTTGACAATTTTGCCTTTCTGTTTATTTTCTAATATACATTTCTAATTACAGATAAGTTACGTACAAAGATTAAATTGTAAAAAAAGGATGCTTATAAAAGAGCATACATCTGAAACTGCTGAGGCTGTGAAGGGTTTCGATTATATTACCCACCAGGTACATTGTACTTGGCATACTGTCATTCTTAAAAGGAAAACAAATCATTAATCAGCCTGCCTTTGTTTTTTCAGATCAGCTGCTATAAAAGACAAACTGAAATCTGAGTGCAGAGAAAAGTGAAGAAGAGTATGTTTTAATGTCGTATCACCTCTGTTATACAGATTTTTGAATTGGGCCTAAAAGAGGGTGATTTGGTCAGTTTTGGAAGGAAAATGTTAGCAACTGTCACTTGTATGTTCTGTGTTCATTCAGTTTTCATTGTGTTGTTTCTAGTATGTATATTGGTTCCTGCATTCCCAGCCTGTTTGTCACCATGGTAACTAATTAATTTGAATATTCAGTTCAGGTGTGTCTTGTTAATCATCTCATTAGTTCTCTTTGTTTGACATGTGCTTATATATCCCTGTGTTCTCACCCATGCTTTGTTCGTCCACGTTTGAATTAGTTTTTGGTTGTTATTCCTTGTTCTTCTCCAAGTTTATTATTAAATATTGTTCCAGTTTACTCTTCTTCATCGTATGCTTTCATCTCATCACACCAAACCGTGACTGCAACATGTCCATTCCAGGTGTCTAATTTGTGCTTCCTTTAAGTCATTCATGTAAAAATCTGTTTATTTTTTAACTGTTTGTTTTTTTGGTAAAGCTAAAGGGTACTTGTCCTAGTTGTCCTGGCATACAATATTTTGCACAACTTCAAATTACTTTAAATCTTTGCAACAGAGGTGTAGAGAGTGCATATTAGCATTACCACAATACACATATTCATGTGAATTACACTAGGTTAAAATAAACCACAATTATCAACATACAACATACCCTGTAATACTCAAAGGTTGCTTTATTGCTTCAAATATCAATATCAGTGACTTTGACTGAACTCTGCTCACTGTAAGTGTTGTTGTTGGACATCTTTTATGTTCGTTGTAACTCAGTGCTGTATAGTGACAACAGGCAAGAGGATAAAAATGGACACTCATGTCAAGCATGATGAGGATATAGTCAAAAAGTAAACTGAGAAGTCAACAAAATTCTAATGAATATCAATGGAATTTATAATACATACTGTATATTCAATCATGGATGCAAAACCATTCAGTGGTTAATTTTATATAAATTATTTTCTCCCTTTCACAGATCCTGTGATAAAGCAGCCTTCAAATACTACAGTGTCTGAATTGCAAGCCCTGAGTTGCAAAAAATGCAAGTCACGCTCAAAGAAGTGACCCTCCACTTGAAAACGTGACATTTAAATCGGCCTGAGCAGTGGACATGCATTCTAAGATCTGGCACTGGACATTGTAGATGCAGCCTCTCTTTCTTTGCCGTTTCATGTGACAGAGTGAAGAAGGCTTGAAGTATGAACAAAGTGGAATGTAATCCGATCTGGGGTGCAGAATAGCTTTGATCATACTCGCGGCAAAGTATGCAGAAGGAAGCTACTGACAGACTGGCCTACTGGCCTGCAGATCTACTCTTTTAAACAACAAAATGCCAATAGTAGAACCACCTCAAGAGTCAGAGCAATCTCGGTCCTGGAGGGCCACTGCCCTGCAGAGTTTAGCTCTAACCCTAATCAAACACACCTGAACCCTCTAATCAATGCCTTGCGGATAACTAGAAAACTACAGGCAAGTGAGTTTTATCAGGGTTGGAGCTAAACTATGCAGGGCAGTGACCCACCAGGACTGAATTTGCCCACTCCTGCTCTAAGGGCTCAGACGGAGCTTCTGATAAAACTTTAGGACCACAGAAAGGTCCCAAGAAGGAACTTGCGACCTGCAGATAGGCCTCAGCCATCTGGCACCACACAAATATCGAGACACCAAGGGATACGAAGACTGCACTCCAGCCTGTGAGAAAGACGTCTGTCTTGATAGACTTGTGACGGCAAACTCACCTTAAGAGTGTGACCCTAGGCAACACCAGGGTCTTCCACAGAGAAAGGGTACAAATCATCTCTCTATAACCCTTATGAGGGTTGCCAGAAAGTGAAGCCCTTGCTCTAAGCAACTATTGAAATGGTCACATACCTGGAATCCAGGAGACTATCCCCATGATTGCCTCAAATCTGGGAGATGACGACTATTTAAGACCGCACCTCAAACTGAGAGGGTGGTGTCCATTAAAGGGTCATGAAACCCCTAGTTTTGAAAAATGCTACAAAAGTGGGCGTGGTTAAGCTGCAGAGTGGAGGGGGAAGAGGGGAGACAGACCACACAGCAACGGCTTCTGATTCAGACAGTTTTATTTCACTCTCATTGAGCTAAAAGCATAAAAACTTCTCACAAACGCACACTACAATGTACCATTACACGCAATGTAATATACAGTATCTCACAAAAGTGAGTACACTCCTCACATTTCAGCTACCATTTCATTATATGTTCTCAAGGGACAATACTATAGAAATGAAAATTGGATATACTTTAGAGTAGTCAATGTGCAGCTTGTATAGCAGTACAGATTTACTGTCCTCTAAAAATAACTCAACATACAGCCATTATTGTCTAAATAATTGGCAACAAAAGTGAGTACGCCCTAAGTGAACATGTCAAAACTATGTCCAAAGTGTCAATATTTTGTGTGAGCACCATTGTTATCTAGCACTGCCTTAATCCTCCTGGGCATGGAATTCACCAGAGCTATACAGGTTGTTGGTGGGATCCTCTTCAACACCTCCATAATGACATCACAGAGCTGCTGGATGTTAGACACTTGGCGCTTCTCCACCTTCCGCTTGAGGATGCCCCACAGGTGCTCAATAGGGTTCAGGTCTGGAGATATACTTGGCCACTCCATCACCTTAACCTTCTTCTTCCTCAACAAGGCAGTTGTCATCTTGGCGGTGTGTTTAAAGTCGTTATCATGTTGAAAAACTGCAGTTCGGGCCAGTTTCTCATGTTATGCTTCAGAATGTCACAGTACGTGTTGGAATCCATGTTTCCCTCAATAAAGTGCAGCTCCCCAGTACCAGCAGCACTCATGCAGCCCCAGACCATGATGCTACCACCACCATGCTATACTGTAGGCAAGACACAGTTTTCTTGGTACTCCTCACCAGGGTGTCTCCACACATGCTAGACACCATCTGAGCCAAACAAGTTTATCTTAGTCTCATCAGACCACAGGACATGGTTCCAGTAATTCATGCTCTTGAACAGGTTGTCTTCAGCAAACTGTTTACAGGTTTTCTTGTGAGCCAGTTTAAGAAGAGGCTTCCTTCTGGAACGACGGCCATGCAAACTGACTTGTTGCAGTGTGCGTATGGTCTGAGCACTGACAAGCTGACCTTCCGCTTCTGCAGCCTCTAAAGCAATGCTGGCAGCACTCATGCAGCTGTTATTTTAAGCCAGCTTCTGCACCTGACGCACAGCACAAGGATTCTTTGATCGACCCTTGCGAGGCCTGTTCCGAGTGGAACCAGTCTTGGAAAACCTCTGTATGACCCTGGCCACTGTACTATAACTCAGTTTCAAGGTGTTACCAATCTTCTTATAACCTAGGCCATCTTTGTGGACAGCAACAATTCTACTTCTCAAATCCTTAGAGAGTTATTTGCCATGAGGTGCCATGTTGAACATCCAGTGGCCAGTATGAGAGAATTGTACTCAAAGCACCAAATTTTTAACTGCTCTAAAACAATATACACAAATTTGTATGGTCCTGTCAAGCAGACAAAAACATGAACATGATGAATAGGACATGTGGCTTTGCATGGTTAAATGCTGTACAGCTCTTATCACTTAGGGTGTACTCACTTTTGTTGCCAGCTATTTTGACAATAATGGCTATAGAGTTATTTTCAGAGGACAGTAAATCTATACTGCTATACAATCGGCACATTGACTACTCTAAAATATATCAAAGTTTAATTTCTATAGTATTGTCTCTTGGGAAGTTATACTAAAATGGTTGCTGAAATGTGAGGGGTGTACTCACTTTTGTGAGATACTGTACACATTAAATTACACAAATAAATACATACTGCACATATCCTGTGACAGCTATAATTTAATGCAAAAAACAAACAAAAAAACAACAAAAAAAAACATATATGAACATGCTGTTGCATCTTTAATAACTTTTGAGGTTTATTTTGAGGCACTTTTATAAGCTGTTTGATCAGTTAAAAGGCTGTAAAGACCGGTTACACGATGCAGAAACTCTTACAAAGCAAAAACAAACACTCGTTTTTAATCCATTAATGCATCTCTCACGTACTGTATGCGATCTCACTGTCTGAAGCGCCTGTCATTGGAAATCAACGCATGCTGTGATGAATTAATGAATCTCTCACTTACTTTGTGATCTCCTTGTTTGAAGTGCCTGTCATAGGAACACGTGCGGTCGTGAATAATTATCCAAGGCGTCTTCTAATAGGATAAGGACACTTTTGACTTGTGTTTTGCTGTTTGTTCAGAGTTTTTTTTCTCTTTTGGCCTCATTCATCAATCAATAAGGACACGTCATATTGACTGTGTTTTGAACTTGTTATACATCTTGGTTGATGATTATCTTTGTACTTGGGGGGTATTCCATAAAACTTGGTTAACTTACCATCATGTATACTCTGAACTCTCGGTTCCAAAACTGAGGTATGCAGGTTCCAAAACCACATTCTGGAATAAGTTTACTGGAATAAGTTTAGCCCGGAGAATGAAACTCAGAGTTAATGCGGTGACCACACATGGACATTCTCAACTGAGCACCGAATCCATGAGTCAACATGGAAACGGACGTTAATAAGAAGCATGCCATACTAAAGCCACTTGAAGGCAAGTCTGCAATCTTAGCCGAAAAAAGTGTAACATCTACTAAGGCTGCAGTATGCAGGGAAGGAGACGTGATGCCTTGATGGATGTCAATGGAGCAGAGGCTTCACTACGCTGAATAAACTGCTTTTGTGAGGAAATAGCTTATCATTTAATGAATCAACAGCTCGTCGGCTAATCTTTAACATGTTTGCTCCTAAACATTCCATTTGGATTGATCTAATTTTAAAAATGCTGTTTTATAAGAGAAGTCACAGGTATCGACAGGTAAGTCGATAGGTATGATTCAGTATGCGGCACTTCTCATTCATTTCTGGCTGTACAAGTTTCTTTTATGTTTAGCCATTTTACTTCCACATGTCCCACTTTTCTACATTTATATAGAAAATGTCCCATTTTCATTCAAAAACCTTTTGCATGCACACCTACTGTACGATGTGTGAAAAGAGAATAAAATAAGATAAATAAATTAGAGTAAAATAGCATTGCTTTATGGAATATTATAATATATAATACATAATATTCTGTGAAATCTGTTATGCTCACTGGAGCCTCATCATGCGCTGAATACCTCTAAAAACAAACTAACCCTGGAACATAACCTGCTTTCTGGAATACCCCCCAGGACCGGTGACCTGTTATGGTTTGGAACACATTATGTTGGATTTCTACTCTAAACTTTTTGAACTGTTGGAATACTGCGAAATGTTCACCTCTTACTTGAACTTACAGTGGACTGGTGAGAAATTGACTTTATATCTGCCTGGATTCAAATTAGTGTTGGACTGAAATTCTCAAAAATAATGAAGTTGTAAATGTTTCTATATTTTTTTATTTATTATTTTTTGTATATAATGTTTTGCTGACATTCTTGCTTTTGTACGGAAGCCCTGAACCGCATGGTTGGGAAAAAAAAAAAAAGAAGAGAACTTATTTCGAGATATTCAATCATTATTACGACATAAGGCGTTATTTTGAGATATTAAATCATTATTTCGAAAGAAAGGCGCGCTCAATTCAACGTCTTCAGTGACGCAACGGTAGCGTGTCGGCTCGTAATTCTAGCTTTTGCTGCGATTCAAGCACGTAGTGCTGAAACCCTATTGTAATTGTTAGGATTTTTATTATTAGGGGCCAAGCACTGAAGGTGCAAAGGCGCCTATTGTAATCGTTAGTTTTCTTCTTCTTATTATTATTATTATTAGGGGCCAAGAACTGAAGGTGCGAAGGCACCTATTGTATCTGTTGGCGTTCTTTTTTTTTTTTTTTTTTAAGGGGCCAAGCACCGATGGGGCAGAGGCACCTATTGTAATTGTTCGTCTTCTTCTTCTTCTTATTATTATTATTATTAGAAGCCAAGCACCGAAGGTGCGGAGGCACCTATTGTATCGTTAGATTTCTTTTTACTTCTTCTGCTTCTTCTGCTTCTTCTTCTTCTGCTTCTGCTGCTTCTTCTGCTGCTCTGGGAGTCTATGGCAGCCCATAGAACCGCTTGCAGGAAAGTTGTGAAATTTTGGCACACAGTTAGAGGAAAGTCTGAACTGTGTCCATAGCAAATTTGGCGTCTCTAACTCAATCCCTCTAGCGCCACCAGCTCATGTTTATGTTAATAACTTTGGTACGTAAGAGATAGATTTTTCAGATTTTTCCCCCTGATTCCTAGGGTCAAGACGATTCAAATGCACCCTATGCATTATGACATTGACATTTTCTGACATTTTCCGTCATGAAAATTTTTACGCCATTTTGAATTTTCTGAAAAACATGCTCTTTCGAACTCTTCTTAGGCCGTTACTCAGATTTTCACAAAAATTGAACCAGATCATCTTCAGACCATGCAGAAAAAAAATTCTTAAAAGCTTTTTGATTAACTCAACTGTTCTTGAATAACAGGCAAATAAATTCAACGTAGAGCACTCCAAATTGGACTCAAGGTTATATCTCCGCAATGCTTTTTCATATTCAGACCAAACCTGGTACATGTCATCACAAGCATGAACTGAGGCATCATGCAGCGTTTCGGCGCAGCGCCACCTACTGGTGCGGAGATGCGAAAATGGCTATTTTTGCTCATAACTTCTGATGGGTTTGTCCAAAAAATTTTAAAAAGTTATGATTTTTCCATATCGGCCATTTTGAATTTTGTGCTAAAAGAACTTTTGATCTGGTTGACTTATTTTCACCAGAATCATATTGTTAGACTCCTGAATCCTTGTCGAGTCCAACAATACCAAACATGCTAGGTTTCGACTTACGGTTTGTGCGGTGTGGTGATTTAGTGCTTAAAAAACAATTGCGAATATCTTCGAGACAAAACCAGCGTAGGAAACACGGAACCTAAGCTGGTTAACTATATGTCACAGTCCAATTGTCAATTTTGATAGGAAGTGACAAAAAAGTCAAAACAAAGTTGTCTATTGGTCATTTTTTTATGATCTCATACATATAAATGTCTATAACTCCAAAACGAAATGAGATATTTGCACCAAATTTGACACACACATGTATGGGGTCACTCTGAGGACACATAAAAAATAATAAAATTGGTGGGGTTGTGCCTCTTGGTGGTGCTATAATTGAACAAAACACGAAATTGCCATTAACTGCAATACAGTATTATGATATAAAATGTTCTATTATATGAATGCATTGGTTTACCATAATGAAACTCAGTATGTGTCATCGGCACCATGCTTTGAAGGTTCTCAAATGGTTTCGAGACAGCGCCACCTTGTAGTCAAATGTTGTAATAACATTTATTAAAAATGCAAATAGCTTTATGTAAATGTGGCCTATTGTAATGAGACTTGTCTTATTAGATTCCGTGGGTCATGCTGAGAACACTGATTACAATTTACAATTCAATGATTTACTATTTACAATAGTCAGCCAAACATACTGTCTGCCATTTAGATTTTCTTTAAAACCTTTCAAACTTTTTTAAACTGCTCTTAGACCAGTCATCCAATTTTCACCAAAATCGAATCGTATCATCTTCAGACCATGTCGAATAAAAGTTATGGATTTCATGTTGATAGACGAAACCGTATTAATTTACCACAGACAAAATTTACAAACAAAAATGTATCAAAAGCTTTTTGATAGAACCATCCGTTCTCATAAACAACACAAAGAAATTCGACGAAAAGCTTGCCAAATCAGTTTTGAGGCTATATCTCCACAACGCTTTATTGTATTCAGACATTTCATCACAAGCATGACCAGAGGCAACACGCAGCGTTTCAGCATAGCGCCACCTACTGGCCATAGATAAGAAAAATGGCTATTTTTGCTTATAACTTCTGGTTGGTCCAAAAATCATAAATTAGATCTCGTTAGATTCGGGGCACCATGACAAGTCGAATGCTATCCAATTTTCCCATATCGGCCATTTTGAATTTTGTGTTAAAATTGGTGATTTTATGAACGCATTAGCGTATTGTTACAAAACTTGGTATGGGTTATCAGCATAAGGCCCTGAAGGAGCCTGAGAAGTTTTGGACCAGCGCCACCTGGTGGTAAAATCATATATTCAAATGCTTATAACTTTAGGTGTGGTCGACCCATTTTCACGGGATTTCATCTCCTTACACTCCTGAATCCCTACTGAGTCCAACGATACCAAACATGTTAGGTTTCAAGTAATGTTTTTTTTGCCATGTTGAATTTTGTGAAAAACCTACTTTTTCAAACTAGTCCTAGATGATTTGTTTGATTTTCATGAAAATCAAATCAGATCATCTTCAGTCCATGCTGATAAAAAGTTATCAAAAGCTTTCTGGTAAACTCAACCATTCTCAAATAACACGCAAATTAATTTAACGTAGAGCACCCAATTTGGACTCAAGGCTGTATCTCTGCAATGCTTTATCATATTCAGACCAAACATAGTACATGTCTTCCCAAGCATGACTGACTACATGCTGATTTTTGGTGCAGCACCACCTACTGGTCTGGAGGTACAAAAAATAGCTATCTTTGCTTATAGCTTCCGATAGGTTTGTCCAAAAATCATAAAGGTGGTCTTTTTAGATTCAGGGCATAATACTTGATCTGGTTCACTTATTTTCATGGGAGTCATATCCTTAGTGAGTGTCATTGTCACCTCACTCTGACCACACCACATTAATTTGGTCGAAAGTGATAAACCAGTAAATCTTTATTATTGACTGTATTTATCATTTTTCAGCTATTTTGCCTAAAATTATCTTAATAGGTTTTTAATTGCTCATTACTGCAGTTGGTCTGATGCTCATAACCATGTTGGCTGGCTTGTTGTGCCTTGTTTGTGCTTGGCCCCATAAATGCTGCTTGCAGCTTTAATTAGGGGTTCAAGCACGTAGTGCTGGAACTCTATTGTAATTGTTAGATTTTTATTATTATTATTAGGGGTTCAAGCACAAAGTGCGCAAAATGGCTCATAATTCTGAGACCGTATATCTCCGATTTCATTTCCGCCTGGAAAAATTTGGAACGCCATTTTGAATTTTGTCAAAAACCTACTTTTGCGAACTAGTCCTAGTTTTTTCGCCCAATTGGAAATAAAGATACGCGTTGGACCAGGCGTAACTCCCGACCCCCACCACTCACTACTCCCGCAATGGTCTCGTTCAACAGGGTCCGTTGAGCACTATCTCTGATTTTCCGAATTTTTCGACATCCTGTTCCCGAGATATAAGCGAAAAACCAAATTCTCATTCAGTCATTCATTCATTCATTCATTCATTCATTATTCTGGTGTTAGAAAGAGAGACTTGCACTAAGCATTTTCTTACCTGTCATGTATTTCTAATATCTACAACAAAATGTGTGTGTAAGCATGTTTAATGGAGTTAACATGGAAAATGTATAGAACCAAAAACAGACCATTTTGTCATACTACTCGCTAATATTGATTCTATAATGCATAGACTTGATAAAATCACTATTATAACGTTTACAATCACATTTTGTCAAAATTCATCACTTAATTTCTGTTGAAGTATTAATGACAATTGTGCCACATTATGAGTAATGTGAAACTTTAAGAAGACTTGCAGTAAACATTTCGTTACCCATCATTTATTTTGTCAATCAAATCGTTCATTCAAGAATATTTAAAAAACATACTTTTGCATACTAGTCCTAGGTTTTTTGCTCAATCTGAATAAAACCTATGCAGTACAATTCTCTGGACTGTGTAGATTAATAATTATCAAAAAAAAGTTTAAATGTTGCATTAGCGGATATAAAAGGGTCATTTCACAATGTGGCCTTGACCAAGTGTCCCTGAAAGCCTATAGCCTATCTCTTCAAGGAATGCTTCGATCTTTCTGAAAATAAGCAAGCACGTGTGACATGACTCTAAACAAGCAATTTCATGGTGATCGGGACAATAGCTACCTCTAACAGTTAAAAAGGTGCTGAATGACAATGTTCTTATGTTTGTAATAGCAATTTCCTGAAATTGTCATTTGCAGAAGGCCACTAATACAGTTCAAGGCTTCAAGGTTTTTCAAGGTTTTGTTATTTAAAATCCCTTTTAAACTATTTAAATCCTTATAATATCATTACAGATCACATTTTGTCAAGGTTTACCACTTACATTTGTTCATTTGACATGTTTTTGCAATAATATAACATTACAATTACATTGAGACCTGAAAATTATAATTTTTAAAGGGGAAATTTGGAATAAGCCCCCCCCCCAGCCACAAGGTAATATGTGCAACTGAGGTTAAAAATGCTTAGTCTTTATAGTTTTATAAAAGCAAACTCAATGTCCACAATAGACATAGGTTGCAGTGATCTGTGTGTTGTTTCAGTTCTGTATCTCATTTAGTACAGCAACAATGATATACAGTGTATTCTGACCCCCTTACATTTTTCACTCTTTGTTATATTGCAGCCATTTGCTAAAATCATTTAAGTTTTTTTTTTTTCCTCATTAATGTACACACAGCACCCCATATTGACAGAAAAACACAGAATTGTTGACATTTTTGCAGATTTATTAAAAAAGAAAAACTGAAATATCACGTGGTCCTAAGTATTCAGACCCTTTGCTGTGACACTCATATATTTAACTCAGGTGCTGTCCATTTCTTCTGATCATCCTTGAGATGGTTCTATACCTTCATTTGATTCCAGCTGTGTTTGATTATACTGAATGGACTTGATTAGGAAAGCCACACACCTGTCTATATAAGACCTTACAGCTCACAGTGCATGTCAGAGCAAATGAGAATCATGAGGTCAAAGGAACTGCCTGAAGAGCTCAGAGATAGAATTGTGGCAAGGCACAGATCTGGCCAAGGTTACAAAAAAATTGAGCTATCAACTGAGCTATCGGGGGAGAAGAGCCTTGGTGAGAGAGGTAAAGAAGAACCCAAAGATCACTGTGGCTGAGCTCCACAGATGCAGTCGGGAGATGGGAGAAGGTTGTAGAAAGTCAACCATCACTACAGCTCTCCACCAGTCGGGGCTTTATGGCAGTGTGGCCCGACGAAAACCTCTCCTCAGTGCAAGACACATGAGAGCCCGCATGGAGTTTGCTAAAAAACACCTGAAGGACTCCAAGGTGAGAAATAAGATTCTCTGGTCTAATGAGAACAAGATAGAACTTTTTGGCCTTAAATCTAAGCGGTATGTGTGGAGAAAACCAGGCACTGCTCATCACCTGTCCAATACAGTCCCAACAGTGAAGCATGGTGGTGGCAGCATCATGCTGTGGGGGTGTTTTTCAGCTGCAGGGACAGGACGACTGGTTGCAATCGAGGGAAAAATGAATGCGGCTAAGTACAGGGATATTCTGGACGAAAACCTTCTCCAGAGTGCTCAGGACCTCAGACTGGGCCGAAGGTTTACCTACCAACAAGACAATGACCCTAAGCACACAGCTAAAATAACGAAGGAGTGGCTTCACAACAACTCCGTGACTGTTCTTGAATGGCCCAACCAGAGCCCTGACTTAAACCCAATTGAGCATCTCTGGAGAGACCTAAAAATGGCTGTCAACCAACGTTTGCCTGCCAAGGAGGAATGGCAGAGGATCCCCAAATCCAGGTGTGAAAAACTTCTTGCATCTTTCCCAAAAAGGCTCATGGCTGTATTAGATCAAAAGGGTTCTTCTACTAAATACTGAGCAAAGGGTCTGAATACTTAGGACCATGTGACATTTCAATTTTTCTTTTTTAATAAATCTGCAAAAATGTCAACAATTCTGTGTTTTTCTGTCAATATGGGGTGCTGTGTTTACATTAATGAGGGAAAAAAATGAACTTAAATGATTTTAGCAAATGGCTACAATATAACAAAGAGTGAAAAATTTAAGGGGGTCTGAATACTTTCCGTACCCACTGTATTAGCCACTTTTCCATTACGTGCCGATCTGGGCTGATGTTTCATTTGCCACTGTGATAACTGCCGCTCTTTGGGATGTAATACAAAAGCCTTGGTAATGCAACGGTTTACTGATGATATGAGATGTAAATAACGACCGCGTTATAGAGGATGATCAGATATTTCTTTTAATTTTATTATTAATTTGTGTTTACATCGCTGAAATAATAGAGTGCTTAGCCAGCTTCAGAGAAAATGGTAACCAGGCAACAAACAAGTGACCAATCCTGAGTGGCAACGTCACTTCACAGATTCTACCAGCAATTCAGCATGTTTAGACAACCTTGCTGAGAACGGTTTGTAATCATGCTGTGCCATACCAGGCTCAAGTGGAAACACAACTGGAACCATTCCTTACCATTCTAAGAACCGTTTGGTCAGATGGTGGAAAAGTGGCTATTCAGTTTTGTCCTTTAGTCAACTAGATCATCCACTGTGAAGGCCTCATCAACATGACAACCAGTGGCGCATCTCCTCAACAACCGTCCATACCGGTGTGATGAATACGATCCTCAGCTGGATGGAACTGAATTAAATACTTTGAATGTTGCGATCCTATCTGACTTATGATAGCAACCTGAGTCGTAACAAAGCACTGTTTGCCAGAGGAGAACTGGCCCCCCGACTAAGCCTGGTTTCTCCCAAGGTTTTTTCTCCATTTTAACACCTGTTTGCCACCTGATGTCACCTGTTGGAGTTTGGGTTCCTTGCCGCTGTCGCTTTTGGCTTGCTTAGTTGGGGACACTTGACAATTGACATTCGATATTCAACAGTGCTTTGATCTGCCTGCATTGACACTATTCTTTAAGAGCTGCTGTGCAGCCAAAATAATGTACCAGTTATCAATGTAAAGCTGCTTTAACACAATCTACATTGTAAAAAGCGCTATATAAATAAAGGTGACTTGACTTTAAAAAAGTGGATGGGACTATACCATTACTCTTACTACATAATGTTAAAAATTATGTAAAAAAAAAAAAAAAAAAACAGAGCGTATGCAAAAGACTCTCAAGACTGAGAGAACGGCAATAGGTTTTTTCTTTGCGGTAATCCGTCCTTTTGTCTTGCATAAGAAAGCAGATTTGTAGAGGGTTCTATTGAAAAAATCTGTTCCCTTATGACACCAACTTGGCTTGAATAGTGTTTGTATTGTGTTATACAGTAGCTCTAAATGCAGTTAAAGTTTTATTTTACATTCTCAGTCAACATCCTTTATTGGCCCTGAAACATCATCACATATCATGAATACAGTACATTTTGCTGTCTCATTTCTTGTTTTAAGCATTATTTGCACATACCTCATGAACAATTAGTAACACTTTACAGTAATGCCCCATAATGTATTAACCAACATTAACTAACAATGAGAAATACATTTGTTAAAGTATGTATTCATCTTTGTTAACATTAGTTAATAAAAATACAACTGTTCATTGTTAGTTTGTGCATGATTGATATTTTGTAGGTTTTCTTATTTAAAAATCAGGTTGTTTTTAACATAAAATATCTGTAACTTAGCAGATATTTATCTGCTTCAAATATTCACAATGAAACCTATCATAAATATTTGTTTATAAATACCTTTTATTTTGTCTATTTAACTGTTTATTTCATGTTTATTTATTTATTTTTGCTAGAAATACCAAAATCACACAAGTCAGGATTTTAAACTACATTTTGTCATTTTGGGAGCAGGGCTGCTAAAAGTGTGAACTTCATATAAAATAAATCATGCTCATGCAATATTTATTGAAACCTACTAAGGTCGACAATCAACATTTTCACCTACTTTCAGTATCTATTTACCTAAAAAAAAACAAAAAAAAAAAAAAAACCTTTTATGTAGACATTGCCAATAGATAGATGAATGTTGCAAATACTGTATTTAAAACGAAGTGCTTTTCCCAATAGTAAATTCAATGCATAGTTGTTGTTTTTTTTTTTTAACAAACATCTCACTAGGGAGCATTCCAATGGATGCACAATAAGATTATACTTTTTTTATTTTCTTTAAATAAACTAAGGTAGTCCACAAAGACACGAAACAGCGTGTGACACATGATAATACCGGACAATGAATATAAGAAAATGAGGAACTTAAATACACATGGTGATGAACTCAAATACAGACGGGTGACAACTATTTAATCAAATGAAATAACCATAGTAACTAATGACAAAAAAGGAACACATGAAAAAGGAAACAAAGATGAGTGAACTAAGTCCTTGAAAATGAATCTAAGACAAGTTAAACTGAACGTAATTGTGACATGAGGCTGTTTTCCCAAAATCTGGATTGTTTTTATATCAAATGACATCTTATGTATTTTCTCAACATTGATGCTGGTGGGGAAACTATTCAATCATTTTTGCTTTGCAAGGCTTTCATGCTTGAAGAGTCAATCAGCCATGGCCTGGTGCACTTTAGTATCTGTAAACATCTGTAGCCTCCTTCCCTTCTGCCAATGAGCTCTAATATCCAGCTGATCAACCTTGTGTACTTCCTCTTGACTTGAGCCAAAACACTTCAAGGAATTGGGAATTGTCATACTCCCCTTGATCTAAGATGCCTGGTATTGTTGTATTTTTCCAACACAATATTTTGAATGCACTCTTCTCCAAATTTTGAGACATTGAAGTACCAGAGGCTGGATTTCAAATGGAGATGT
Source organism: Elopichthys bambusa (assembly GCA_037101425.1). Lineage (NCBI taxonomy): Eukaryota > Metazoa > Chordata > Actinopteri > Cypriniformes > Xenocyprididae > Elopichthys > Elopichthys bambusa. The sequence continues at coordinate 11,062,924 of CM074447.1, read as the reverse complement.
TATTTATGCACGCTGATAATCACTTATAGTTCCCATAGAAACAGTGTCTAAAGGAAATGATTACAGTGAATCATCTGCTTGAAGACAAGAGGAGAGGTAACCACTATAAATGTTTAAGGAACACTACTGGATTGTGTCAATTGAGAGTAGAGTTTTATTATTTTTCATCTACTCTTGTTTCCCAGAGTTTACAGCATGTCTTGGATAGCGTAGTACATTTAGCCAGGCATTACTGTGCTGCGGTCTTATTCCTTAGAAAGTGTTTAACCAAGAGGAAATAATTTATCTTCCAGCTGAACAAGCTGCAAGATAATTCAGGTTTTGTTTTCTTCCCTCTCTTGTTTTGTAGTACTGTTTTAAGAGCGAGGGAGGGAGGCAAGAGATTATAGGCCAGACAAAGAGCTCCTTCTTTGGCACGGAACGTAACATGCCAGAAAATGCTCTCTTGAAGAGGGCACAGATATTTTTTTTCCCTCTCCTCCTGACTCTTGAATCCTGAATCCCCACAGCAATTTTCTGGCTGCCTTAATTAATAGTAGTAATATGATTTTTCTTTTTGTGAAAGTACAAACACTTAAAGTCAGCATTGGCTCATTGCAGGTGGAGGGGGATGGGGAATGGGGGATGGGTGTTTGGGGGGGGGGGGGGGGGGGGGTGTTGATGGGGGGGGTGGGGGTTGGGAGTGCATACCATTTTTGAACAAAAGCGTTTAGGAAACTAGGGCAAAAATGAAGAATTCACTATTATTTAGAGATTGTGTTCTGTGGCAGAAATGAATGCCAAAGCCAGCAGTATGCATCTTGCCTCGAGAGAGGCAGCTGGAGTTGTTTAATAGGACATGCATAATTGCTAATTAATCCTTCAGGTACTGCGGACAGTGTTTGCTAGACTGTTAATGGAGGAGGGACGGAGTGGCAGTGCACTAGCCCTAAATCTCAAGTGAGACCAGGGTTTTTTTTTTTTTTGTTTTTTTTTTTGTCCAGTATGAGGGGAGATCAAATCTACCTAGGGTTCACACATAGCTAAGATGCTTACATGTGATTTTTTTTTTTTTTTTTTTTTTCTTACTTTTTACTAAATATAGCTGGGTTTCTTTTACCCTCTAATAACAGTAAAGAATTAATAAATATAAGATATGAGGTATCGACATACAATGATGCATAGTCTACTAACATCATCTGTTAACTTGTGACAATAATTTTGACTAACATGAAATCTTCCTTAACAAAGCCGTGAAGCTCTTTTTAGTGTTGGGAAAGTGATATTCTGGTTAATTGTTCAGCATTACTGATGTAATTCTTGTTGGTGGAGTTTGGTCTGTGTAAACAGTGCTGTATGAATAAGCAATTCTGTTACACTAGTCTCATGTTCATACTGCTAACTTGTTGTCTTTTAATGTTTATTGCCTTGCCTCATAGACTTCTATTATACAGTAACTGCATTAGTATAAACAAGACTTGAGACATGGGTAAAAACAATCCTGGAACAATCCTTTTTCTCATGTCACATCTTTTGTGATGTTGGACTCATGTAGCATAGTGGCTCAAACTCAGCATTGTTCGCTAAAGGTTTGCTGGTTCAAACCCCACAAATTGCAATTTGTTTTATAAAACACTGGAACCGAAAGATTTTCATGATGTTCAATTCTGTTAACAATTCTTAAATGTCTGCATTCTTTTCCCAGTGTGAACAGAACTGAGTAGTAAAACAAAAAGACAGTGTGTCTGAATTGAATGCAATGAGAGAAAGAATAACAGGGTTAAATAAACAACAAACAACAAAAACGCACAACATTATTTTTTGTGTCCACGCTGGTTGCTGGTAGTTTGTGTGTTTAGTGTATAAGAGCTTGTTTGTAAAGAGCAGGATACATGTCGGCTGATGGTGTGTGTAAAAATGGACTCATGCCAAACGTCAGCCACGGAGGATGTCATTAACAGCTGGAGAAGATTAAATGCTCGTTTTGAAATACAGATGTTATGGATGATTACCTTTGGGTATAATTGGACCTAATGTGAGCGCACATCCAGAGAGCTCTCACACTCATCTGTTCCTATGGCTGAAATCACACCCCTAAACATCTTGTGTGTCTTTTATGCTTGACTGAACATCATGAGTATGGTGTAGGGGAATTACACTTAGACCACATAAAGTGACCAATATGTTCAGTGAAGACCAGGAGTCAAAGTTCAATCAGTTGTCATTGAGTTTACTGAAGACTAGGGAAGATGCCTTTTTTGCCTCCAAAACAGAGTCTGATACCTGGGATTCAGTATTGGCCGATACAGAGTACCGATCCAATACTAAGACAAACAAACAAAAAAGTTCTGAATTACCTAATAAACTGTATGCCTCACTTTGTCTTGAACATTGTTTAATAGACTATGTTTAATAGGGAACCAATGCAGTGCTGACAGAACCGGGCTAATATAGTCATAATTTCTGGTTTTAGTAAGAACTCTAGCTGCTGCAGTTTGGACCAGCTTTATTAAACGTGCAGGGCAACCACCCAGTAGAGCACTACAATAATCTAGCCTTGAGGTCGTGAACGCATTAACTATCTTTTTCTGCATTTGTCATTGAGAGCATATGTTGTACTTTAGATATATTTAAGATGGAAAAATGCAGTTTTACAGATGTAGAAATGTGGCTTTCGAAGTAAAAGATTGGTGTCAAAGAGCACACCTAGGTTCCTAACAGACGACGAAGACTTGACAGAGAAGCCATCAAGTGTTAGACAGTATTCTAGGTTATTATGTGGAGGTTTTTGGTCCAATAATTAAAACCTCTGTTTTTTTGTGTTTTTTTTTTTTCAAAATTATGTTGTAGGTGGTGGTAGTAGTAGTAGTAGTAGTAGTAGTAGTAGTAGTAGTAGTAAATCTCCTTGCCCTGCCCCTGTGCCTTTCTTCCCAGAGGCACGCAAAGAACTTTTGAGGCAAATTTGTGTCAGAAATATGGAATGCCAAATCTGCTTCAAGTTTTTTCTCTCTCACTACCCTCAGTGGTGGGGCGGTTGGGGGTTTGTGGGGACTCCCCAGGCAGACTGTACAGTTGCGGTGCATGC